>CAWUFW010010369.1:0-701645 GCA_963921515.1 Calotriton arnoldi | reverse complement strand
CAACCACGTCGAACACTCCCACCAGTCTCATCACCAGCTCAATAGCCGCTTCTGCTCCGTGTTCATCTTGAACGCGTTTAATCACAGAGGGGAGTACGGTCATGGAGGGGGTGCCGAAACACATAGAATATACCACTGCAAACACCCTGCCCCAGGTGTTACAATCAGCCAATTCGGGAACTAAGTCTTTAGGTAAACTAATAGTTAAGATCCTGTGTTTATCTACAGGCGTGGTATTAGGAAAGACAGCTTCTATCTGTCCAAATTTCTCGGCAAGCCAATAAGGAAATTCATACTTATTTTGTGGGCGCTTGCCCATGACAGAATTAACAATAACAGGACTGATGGTTACGCCACCAGGACCCGCAGCTTGTACTGCAGCGCCAGGTGGTCCCACCTGGACGGTGCGTGTTACATACTGTATTACAGCTCTATATACGCGTACCAATGAATTATGTAAGACGCGGAGCTCTGCGAGTGTAGCAGTTGTAAAAGCATGTGGGTGTGGGGTAAACCCAGCCAAAACGGGCCATGTGGCCCCATCTATAGATAAAGGGCCTAAACGGACTGCCGTTAATGGGTGAGGAAGGGCGCCATTAAACCAAATGTCTTGGTGAGAACAAGCCCATTAAAAGGCCATAAAAAGCCAAAATTCAAGATATTCACCTTTACATTTAGAGAAGCTCTCACTGGTGCCAGCCAAGGGTCCAAGACCTGGGTGGGCACTTCTTGGGGATTAGAACTTACTCCAGCAGAGGCCAGCAGTGGGGCTCAGGCAAGTTCAGTTTCAACTGGTCAGTTGCAGGGAGGCCTCAGGAAGCTTGTGTCCCTGTAGCTCATGCAGGAGGTCAGCCTACAGACCCTTGAGTCCCTCTGGATAGCCTGGGATCAAGGAAAGCGGGTCCATCCTTCCTTCTTCAAACAGCAGGGTAGGCATTCAAGCAGCAGGGCATTTCTTCTAGCAGCAGGGCAGTCCTTCTTCTGAATCATCCACATGCCCGTGTTCTGATGAGAGGTTCTGAAGGTCCTTCTTTTATACCTGGTGACATCCTTTGTGAGGAGGAATTCCCTGACCTACTCACAAAACTGGTTCTGGTCAGCTCTTCCCTTTCCCCTGGGTTTGGCTCCAAATTGTCCAGGATGACAAAGGCAAGGGCAGAGCTGGTGTCAGGTACCTTTGTGTGTGCTGTGTGCAAAGTTGTTTGAAATGTAATAGAACAGGGTACAGCTCTGTTACAGCCATCCTGCCAGGAAGATCCTCGCCGGGCTACATCCACGTCCCATTGTTCATTTTCCTAGGTCTAATACATACCATGAACAGGCCCAGGCAGCTGTCAACTCCTGGAAGCGAATCAGAAACTCTGTGCAGAACAATGCTAACTTTCTAAAATGTGGCAGGTTCAGAATTATAATCTAAAATACAATGTTACCATTAAAGAGGATTCTAAATTGCAATTCATTTGAGTGCAAGCATCATTTTTCTATTTGCTTCCAATCTGAAGTTAGCACTTATTTATTGAAATAAGGTAACCCAGTGTTAGCCTATGGGAGAGATAGGCCTTACAACAGTCACAAATTACTTTAAGAGTTTTTCACTGTCAGGACATGTAAAATCTAAACACACATGCCCTAATTTTAAATACCATTCACCCTGCCCTATCAGCCTTTAGGGGCTACCTTAATGGTGACTTATAAGCATTAAAATAGATGGTTTAGGCCTAGCAAAAGGTCTATTTTGCCAGATCGAAATGGCAGTCTACAACTGCACTACAGGCTGCAGTGGCAGGCATGAAACTTGTGTTAAAAGGCCACTTTAGTGGGTAGCACAATGAGGGCTGCTGCCCACTAGCAGCACTTAATTTACAGGCTATGGGTACATGTAGTACCATTTACTAGAGACTTGCAAGTACATTCATTGTACCAATCAGATGTAGGCAAATTTTACTAAGTTTTAATGTGAGAGCATAAGCACTTTACCACTGGCTAGCAGGGAAAAAGTGCAGAGTCCTAAAAGCCAACAAAAGCAGGTTCAGCAAAAGAAGGCAGAGGAAGGCGAAATGCAGGGGTGAACCTGCAGAAAGGGCCAGGTTCATGCACTGCTAATTACCTCACATATTAAATTTCTCATTACATGTTCTATAACGTCATTGATAGCATTACTGCAACATCTGAAATGACAACTCTGTGCATGATGGGGGCATGAGTTATAGTTACCTTAGGGGCCGTGTTATAACTAGTTGAGATTACTATAACTGGGGGATTTCATTGCTTTTGTTAATTCAAAACAGTAGGGTTTAACTGACATTTTCACCTAACTATAACGTCCCTTTAACCTCTGTTTGTTTCAGTGAATTTCTAAGGTTTTTAAATGTAAAATAAGATATTATTAAAATTTCTACCTATAGCGTCACTTTAAACTTTGAGAAACAGAGAGAGAGAAAGAGAGAAATAGAGAGAAAGAGAGAGAGAGCACAGAGCTAGTTAGCATTCGTAGGAAAACTATAGGGAGGAGGAGAGGTAGTTTTTATTGAAGAGAAGACGATTCAACTCTTTTTACATCTGGCTAAAAACAGCTATCATTTCCTATCATAGATTATGCCATTAACACCAAAACATACACAGAGAGGGTCTTTGGGTCCGCCCCTTTAGTTATTGGTTTATTTGGTCAGCCCCTTTCAGTAATTGCTTGAAGAAATTGTCATTCATATTTTGAATCAGGCCAGTCGAATACTTTAGACTAACACACTTAATAACCAATAACTAACATTGAGACTAAACAATCCTTATTGTAGAGCATGGACGATGAAGCAAAGTGCCTATGCACTGTAATGGAGACACATCAGTGTTCTCAAATTTGATGCTGCACCAACAGTGATTTTGCCTCTCTATTTGATTTTGCACCTACATGTAGTTTCCCTCTTAAACTGGATTTGTGCCACTATAAGTATTTCCAAGCACATGCTGATATTGTACAATAGTGATTTTGCATTTCAATGTGCATATACAATATCACACTAATGCATGCCTTTTACAATTAATGTGACATCTTACTACCTCATTGTCTCCCATTACTGAGTGATATTGTACCTAGATATGATACCACACTTTTGATAACCTTGCAGCAATGGTACTTTCTGCTCACATTCTCTGCACAATTGCTGTCAAGGGTAATGTTACACCTCAGTCTTCAACAGTGTTTGAAACCTTGAAGGATCTAAAAGCCTGAGCTGTGGCCAGGGACATTGCGACTGATGCCATGCCAACTATCTATACCGATTACAATACCACTCGTTCACCCTCTTCCAATTCTCCATCTTTCTAATTTGACACCTCAGAAAACAAAAGAAGGGAGCATAATGCCAGCATAAATCAAGGTAATATAGGTCTATAATCTGGAAAAAACCACTCCTACGTACACTGATGCAGACAAAAATACTGTCAAGGACCAAACCCGCAATCCTTCCAGTAGCCACCACCACACTTCAATGCAGCCACCCTCTGCCAATCAACCTTCTGGTCAAGAGCTAGATGTCTTAAGGACAATCAAAGATAAATCTACTGAAGCAACCTCAGAAGAATCATCTCCTCTCAAACCACTGACTTATCCCCTACACATCACATCAAAGCTGCCCTCCTTAACTGTACAACTATGTTTTTAATGCAGCATTCATATCTGCCCTCATCGAAGACTTTGTTACAGAACAATACCATTGTTCTGCTCATCCTTCTTACTACTATCTTACCACTACCATAGTGGAACAGAAAATTAAATTGGTAAACTCTAGGGTGTGCAAACACCCTGGCAACAAGGAAAGCCAGCAGGTTTGAATTATTGTGTTAATGCATGCACAAATGTGAACAATGTGTTCCTTGTTTGAATGCAACCTGCCTCTTTTGGTACCTCTAATGCCTGGCCTCTGATTTCTTTCCCCAAGCTTGTAGTGTTGTTATATGTATTCATTAATGCTTTAACCTGTAACGTTGGGGAATAACAAATAAGGCACACACATAGGTAGCTTACACACAAAAGGTATGCGCACATTTGTGTCTGCTGTGTTACCTTTGCACTATCACATAAAATATAGATCTATTGTCTTTGCTAATGCTTGTCATGAAGAGGAAAAGGAGGGAATAGTGTGAATGTGTCCTGGTCCCTATTACCAAAGTGCCCCAATGAAATTAGTTTCATTGTGTGATCTCGGTCCGACCCTGCAAGAAACACATGCATTAAACAAAAGAATTGCACAAAGGAATGTGTACCAGCAAGCTGGTTTATAATATTGTCTGTGCAAAAGCAGTGTATTGAGCATAATCATTCATTTATAAATATCTGGGTCCATTTATCGTTCAGTGTTCAGATATAGTGTTATTTTCATAACTCTCTGATTAATTTCTGTGATCATCGGACAGCTGTTCCCAGCATTAGTGGTTAAAAATGCTGCCCTGACAAATTGCAGAATTCCGTTGCAAATGTGTAATTCCTGGTCTGGCAGCGCATATGAAGCTTTTGTTCTGTACTGCTGGGCAATGCAGGAGATTTTGTGGGAATCTGCAATTTAAATTCTAATGCTAGAGACAGCTGTGGCACTCAAACTAAAATTCCTGTGCTATGTACGCCAGCTACTACTTTTCATGAAATGAATGACTAAATACTGGGAAGAGGACATTGACTTAAAATTCTGACACCACTCAAGACTCCAAAAATTAACATATGGCCTGCTAAATAGGAGGAGCAACTTTATTGCTTAATTTTAAGTCACTAGCCTTAGGGGCTGCATCATGGCAGGCTTTTGTAGTGCAGGGCAGAGCCGCGCGCAGGTTTTATGTGCGGGCAGGGCATGATGTGAACTCATTTAACCTAGAGTTTAATGTACCCATACTTTTTTAATTTAACAAAAACAGGTACCCTACTATTTTTGGTTAAATTCAAGTGTCCTAGGACATTTAATTCTGACAGTTGAGGTGCCTCAGCTGAAGTGGAAGGGCAGGAATTTCCTGTGCTGTGTAGTAGAAAAAGGGACAGACAGCTGAACAAGAAACAAGCCTTCTTGCCAGTGTGGCGCTGCCTGAAAGAAATGTAAATGTGTGCAATTGGTTAATATGCAAATGTAAAGGTTACTTGGAAGGGGTATTGTCTTTTATTGATGGGGTCACTTGAAGTTTTGTGATGACAAAGATTTATTTTTGAGATATTGTAAGAGTGTTACCAACTGAGTTGTAAGGTGCATTCTTTTTAATGGACAGTTATAAGAAATGTTTGCTTTACTGTACATTCTACCTATTACCAAAATCTGTATCTTGGGAGCAGTTTTCTATTTTAAACGTAAATCTTTTTGAGTATTTTATGGCAGCCCATGTATATTGTGTGCAGTGCAAGTTTAAAATAATGACTTACATATTTGCAGTGCTTTCTAAAATACTCATCACTGTTCACCAGAGCACCAACCAGGATTCAAGTTCTGTGGTTCTCCAGCCACAAACACAGACATCTGCAGTGATCATATTAGAATTAATGGAGTGGTGCACCACAGACAGTAATCAATTCACTACTGTCCAGATAATGAGTTCAGCCAAGTGTCCAATTTAGTCATCAGTTTTATTTAGTTGGTACAAAAGAGCATCATCCAGCCAACGCGTTTCGTTCAGATCGGTTGATGGAACTTCATCAGGGCTGTGGATAATACATATATAAAAACATATATATACACATAATGGACACATCTACACATGACAAACAAAGAAGACTATTTTATACTCAATTTACAGAATGTCCCATCACAAAGATACAGTTAAAAATGACAAACCTCACAACATAAATAGATTTTAGACACACTTATTCGAAGAAAAGGCACATATAAATAAACAGTAATGACGTGGGGGAACAAAATATTGATTTTCTTTGGGATTAATCCTTTGAATGACAAGTCTGTCACAAATCATAAAAATATCAACACATTAAAAAGAATTTTTGTAAGTGTATTGAGACTGAACTTCAAAAGGTCAACCCATTTATTGGGCACTGTACAAATGCCAAGTCAGGGGAGCATAGGTGTCAAGAAGAGAAAGAGATATATGCATGAAAATAGGCAATAGACTAAACTGAAAAGGGGAAAACTAATAATAGTAGACATGAAGACAGTGTGAAGGGTAACCATATAGCAAAGTCCAAAGGGTGATGGGATATATAATTAAAACAAAGTGGTGGATAGTAAGGGATCATGCATCCCCTATAACAGCACCATGGTGGTAAAGCAAATGACATGCATTGTAAAAGGCACATACCTAATTATCAGTAATCCACATATAGGTAATCCAAAGACGTCATGGGTTTCTTACACCAAGAAGCCATGTACCAGAAGAATAAACTTCTAATATTGCAGAAGTAAATAAAGCGTTTCTAATATCACAGGGCAAATGGCCACATGATAATGCCACCGGTGTGATAGCCCAAGCAACAAATGCCTGCAGGAAAAAGAAGGAGTAAAAAAAACCATATGAGTGGCTATCATACTTAGATTATAACGAAAGTGTTTCCGGCGAAAAAGCAGAGCCTAGAGAGCACTTAGCCCCCTGGAAGAGCAAATAAAGAATCAATAACGCAGTGAATTATAAGGCCACACACTATGTCAATGTGCGACACTTAATAATGTGGACTCACATATGTGCTAGATTCCAATTATGTAAAGCGCCCCTTCACCGCAGTAGCGGAGAATACATAAAGAGCGAAGAATACAAAAATAGGCAAAGAGACACCCAAGCACCTGCTGGGCACACAATCACATCGCACCGTGTGATAGCTAACAGAAACACAGTTCCCTCAATTGGAGGCAAAGCAAAAAAGTTGCCGTACAAACAGTTCAAACCCCATCAGGGAAAGCACAGAATATACGCTGCAAAATAGAAGCAAACATAAAACGAGGACATGTCAAATGCACCATGCCCAGTGTACCGGACCACCCAATCACCAGACACAATACCTCTCACTTAAACACAAGGCCCACACGTCAACATAAAAAAGCAACCTCCCTGGCGGCACACACCCATAGATGTTGCAAGTCTGGACAGAGAAGGAAAACATGGTAACACCCAAAATACTGGGCCCACGTGCAGAGCCGCCCTGCACCGGAACCATCACCTCCCAATCAAGTGCAAGGCCCATAAGACAGAACAGATCACATCCTCCATAGCGGAACTCACCCTCAACCGCTATGAGTTAAGAGAGTGAGGTAACCGATAATGAAGAGTAGGTAATGAAGAAAAAGATACAGACACTTTAAATATATCATGCCCAGTATGCAGAGTAATTCAGTATCGGACCCATACACCACTCTCTAATCATACAACAAAGTAACACCCAAAATGCTGGGCCCCGCATGCAGAGCCGCCCTGCACCGGAAACATCACCTCTCAATCGAGTGCAAAGCCCATAAAGCAGTACAAATCACATCCTCGTATGCAGAGTAACTCAGTATCAGACCCATACACCACACTCTAATCATACATCAAAGTTGCAACGTCTTATCTAGGCTAAAGACAATGGCACATACACTTATTAGATAAGCAGCCCCCTCCGCGGTACTCACCCGTACATGTAGTCAGTCAGAAAAGAAATGGCAAAGCTCCTGATTCCAGCAGTTTGCCCGCCACTAAATAAGCTGGAACTGCCGGAAAACACAGTCGGCTGCGTTGTCAATGACGCATCGTCGTACCTACGTATTGGCCACTGCCCCCTATTCTCTGAGGTTTCAGAAACACAGAAACTTTATTGAGAAACAATGACAAATAGTAAATAAATACACCAAAAACGCTAATAGTATAAAATACAAAATATGTAATATAAAATATGTCACCCGTCCAGGGAACATGCCCACAATCCACACAACAAAGTGAACAGGGAAACCCGAGGAAAATGCAAACATAAAGTTAAGGTTGAAAAGCAAGAAAAAGATAACACATACCTCCCGGCACCACATATAATGTCTTCAGCTATGTATGATGTGGGTGTACCAACCTCTGGCACCCTGACCTATAACTTGTGCCTGTGGGGTGTGTCATAATAGTGGTGACTGGGGGCATCACAATTCATCTAAGCATGATGGAAAAATCGCACTATATCATAGTAAGCAATCTTTATATGCCAGTGTAAGGTGGACACAAAAAAAAACACAGACACACGCAACGTGTGCTATTGACTCCCGAAAGATAAATGGGGTAAATACGGTGCCTCTAATGAAATGATAAGGTGAGTTATCAAATAATTAAACCCAAACAGATGGAATAAGTGAAGGAGGGGCAATCCATCCCTACTATGTCAGCAAGCAGTCGTGTGAATAGCTCATGTTGCACAGAAGGAATCTATAACGTCCAGGCACATCTTTCCCTGATGATGCACACACGTGATGCATAGACAATGTCCAGCCAAAAATCAAAGCCAGACAGAAAGATATTGTCACACCCATGTTGCACCATGTATCCTTTGGATAGGATCCTCTTATTACGCTCATGAAGAGCCCATCTGGTCCTTGCTGTGGTCATGAAAACAACAGGAAATCAAGAGTAAAAGCAGGGAAGACTAGACAAAGTACAGCCAAAAACCAGGAGATAGACAAGTCAGTGTTATTTCACCCATGTTACAACCATACGTCCCTTAAAGAAGTTATAGTAAGAACAGGAGTTCAAGGCTAAGGGTGACAGAGTCCTAAAACAAAACGTGCTGTTTCCTGGTGTGGTGTGTATTCAGTCAGCCACAAAAACCCAGACATCGTAGGAAATCAATGGCATAACACATCATACTGCCAAACTAAAAAAAAACGACAAATTAATGTCGATGCCCCGTTGTTTTCACATGATGGAGGAAAAGATCCAAGTAGAACAAGAGATACAAGTAAGTATATGAGCAGCAATAGACACCAACTCTCATTGGCCTATCAGAGGGGTATAAACGCAACGACCAAGTTGCAATGGCATATCAGATTGGTATGAAAACAATGACCCTTATCTCAGAAAATAATAAAATTTGTTGCCCGTGTTGTGTCCCTTGCTCACAGTTTGTAGTCTACAAATCCAATTGGCTTCACTTTGCCTCACCGCCAATTCTATCTCGCCACCCCTTGGGCCATCCTTGATATGGTCAATGCCATAAAACCAAAAGATGGGATCCCCTAGGTGAGCGACCCTGTAATGGTCCGTCATGAAATCTCGGATCAGAGTGTATAAGGGCTCTTTGGTGTTCCTGGATTCTGGTCTTCAGACTGCGTATTGTGCTGCCCACGTAGAACACATTACACGGGCTGTCAATAATATAGACCACGTGCGTTGTATTTCAGTTTATAAAGTGATTAATCTTAAATATCTGCTTGGTGTTAAAGCTAAATTCCTTCTGTTTATTGCGACCAAAATGACACATACTACAATTGTTGCAAGTGAAAAAGCCCAATAGTCGTATAGGTAGCCATGTTTTTGCGGGGAGAGTAGATGTAATATAACTGGGGCAAAGGGATTCACTTAAGGTACGGCCCCTCCTATACACTATCGTGGGGTTGCTGTTGATATATGGGCGTAGCGTGGATATATCCCATAACAGATGCCAGTGTTTCCTGAGCGCCTTAAAGAGTTTGTCATTGTGTACAGTGTACTTTGTGTAGAAGGCTAGTTTTCTCCCTGGTTGCACAGTGTCAGGTCTTTTACGTCGAACCCCCTGTCTATGCTCTTTCGATGTGTACGACCTGGGTAAGCAAATTGCTCTCTGTTCGGCCCGTTCAAGTGTCTTATGATCTTACCCCCTGTGTAGGAAACATTGTTTGATGTCACTAATATTCTCCTGGAATTTACTTTCCTCACTGCAGATGCGTCTAGTGCGCACCATCTCCCCATATGGGATGTTATTGTCTATAGCTTTCAGATGGGCACTAGATGGGTGCAGAACACTGTTGCATGCAGTCTGTTTGCAGTACATGGTACTTGTGTGTGGCCTTATAATTCACTGCGTTATTCATTCTTTATTTGCTCTTCCAGGGGGCTAAGTGCTCTCTAGGCTCTGCTTTTTCGCCGGAAACACTTTCGTTATAATGTTAGTATGATAGCCTCTCATATGGTCTTTTTTTACTCCTTCTTTTTCCTGCAGACATTTGTTGCTTGAGCTATTACACCAGTGGCATTATCATGTGGCCATTTGCCCTGTGATATTAGAAACGCTTTATTTACTTCTGCAATATTAAAAGTTTATTCTTGTGGTACATGGCTTCTTGGTGTAAGAAGCCCATGACGTCTTTGGATTACGTATATGTGGAGTACTTATAATGAGGTATGTGCCTTTTACAATGCATATAATTTGCTTTACCACCATTGTGCTGTTATATGGGATACATGATCCTTTACTATCCACCACTTTGTTTTAATTATATAGCCCATCACCCTTTGGACTTTGCTATATGGTTACGCTTCACACTGTCTTCATGTCTACTAATATTAGTTTTCCCTTTTTCATTTTCCTCTATCGCCTATTTTCATGCATATATCTCTTTCTTTTCTTGACAGCTCTGCTCCCCTGACTTGGCTTTTGTACAGTGCCCAATAAATGGGTTGACTTTTTGAAGTACAGTCTCTATACACTTACAAAAATCCTTTTTAATGTGTTGATATTTTTATGATTTGTGGCAGACTTGTCATTCAAAGGATTAATCCCAAAGAAGATCAATATTTTGTTTCCCCACGTCATTACTGTTTATTTATATGTGCCTTTTCTTTGAATAAGTGTGTCTAAAATCTATTTATGTTGTGAGGTTTGTCGTTTTTAACTGTATCTTTGTGATGGGACATTCTGTAAATTGAGTATAAAATAGTCTGCTTTGTTTGTCATGTGTAGATGTGCCCATTATGTGTATATTTATGTTTTTATATATGTATTATCCACAGCCCTGCTGAAGCTCAATCAACCGATCTGAACGAAACACGTTGGCTGGATGATGCTCTTTTGTACCAACTAAATAAAACTGATGACTAAACTGGACACTTGGCTGGACTCATTATCTGGACAGTAGTGAATTGATTACTGTCTGTGGTGCACCACTCCATTAATTCTATTATGTTGTTCTGCATCTGCAGTTGCACCTAACGACGGCGGGTGCAGGAGTGTCTGTGCACTAATCATTGTTATACAAAGGAAACGGGAGAGCGAAGTGCGGCGTCACAGTCCACCGTTGGTATCTGCAGTGATCATATTGACCAACAGAGGTTTAATAACGTAGAATAGTGCATTTCCCATTGATTAGTTTAACTTGCATTTATTTTTTCATTTAAGGTGTGTTTTATTTTTTATGAAGTTACCTGAAGGTCTAAGACCAACAAAATAGTTACAGAATATTTCATTATTTTTAACTGCACCTTTCACCCCGCCCCCATGCTCAGTGACCCTGTCCCTTTGCACTGGGATCACAGTTCACATAATTTTTATTGCACTTCCATCATTGATTTCTTTCTCAGAGAAAGTGCTTTATTTTTGGACAGCACAGCTCAGAAACAGAAAGAGGCAAACCTTGCTCACTGTTTCCAAGGTGTACCATCTGAAAGTAAAACACTAACTCAGAGAAATATTGCGTTAAATACATGCAGTTTATGCCCTTTCGTTGAATAAAACAGTCACTCGCTCTGCACTAGAAGGGCAATGCCTGCAGGGTGTAAAGTGAATTCATTGAACCCAGTATTTCTCTAAGTGCTTCACTTTCTTTTTTTGCAGAATATATAGCATGGAATCAACCTGAAGGTATTGGAGCACTTTACATGAGCACCAGTTACGTTACACAAGAACACATTCATTTTTGGTAGGCACGGGAGATTAAGTGATTTGCCCAGAATCACAGGATGCTGAGCTGACGCGGAGGCTCGAACCTGGTTCCCCAGCTCCAAAGTTGGCAGCTCTAGCTGTAAGGCCACATCCTACTTTCAGATAGTACAGCCCGGAAACAGTGAGCAAGGGTTTCCACTTTCTGAGCTGCGCTGCAGGGACATCTTAAGGATTTTGCAGCCCTGGGCCAAAAATATTTTGAGGGCCCCTGTTTGGAACAGCTGTGAATTTATGATCCAATGTCAGCTCTGTCATGCCCTCTTTGGCGAGGTCACTGAAGGTGCACAGGACACACTTGCCCAAATTTTAAATGTGTTTACATCTAATATTCAGGGATAGTGAGTGAGGTCCTGTTTTGCTGTATTAGAAACTTTTTTATGGATGTTGCATGAAACCAAAACACAACATTTCTCTGCAAAATGTCTGTAATAGACTCCCACACATCATTCACATTGAAAATAAATGAAAGGGAAATGGTATTTAAAACAATCTGTTTAAGAATTATTCAAGGTCATCGGGGCAAACCTCTTAGCTGAGCAGAGCGGCTCTAAGTCCCCTGAAAGGCTGAGAACCTGGGCCAGCGGCTACTTTGCCCATGCCTTCAAACGTCTCTGCTGCGCTGTTTGAAAATAAAGCGCTAACTGAGAGAAATATTTAATGAATTCTCTTCGTGCCCTGCAGGCGCATGAAAAAGGCGCTGGGCTCTGCACTGCGCCAGAGAAGCCCATCACGGTACGACCCCTGGTGTTCAATGGTGCATTCTTCTGCCGCTGTAAACACTTTGCACATGAAGGCTTGTCAATGCCCAGCGTTATGGCCCTATTGTGAAAGCCTAACCTATTCACTGCACCACCTGTGTGAGTAAGTCAGGAGCAGGCCAGGAGACAGCTGCAGATATTTTAACTGGCTCGGCGATGTCTATGGGATATTGTTATTTTTATATTTATTCAGCATGTGCAATGAAACCAGAAACTTTTTTAAAGTATCCCCACGTGAAATGATTGCACTTTTCCTTTCAAGGCAGTTTGCAGCATTTCAAATAAAAAACAAAACCTCAGACATCTGTACTTGACAGATACTGACTAGACTCATATTTCCTGTATTTAAATAATTGTGTAAAACGCTGGTCTGCTGGCCCATCAAAGCAAACGTGACCCAAGAGAGGTTTGATTTCAGACATAAGTAGCTTAACAAATGTTTTGTAGGTACCACTTTGACTTGGGAGTACTTCCTGCAAATTCATTTGTAAACCATTATAAAGTATAAATGCTTATTGTTATATAATGCCCTGTAGCACACTCTACTATTACTAAGAGCTGTAAATAACAAGTGTTACTTTTAGCCAAGTTAATCGTACTTTGTTTTCTGACATCAGTAGAATGGAAGGCTGAGTGAGCCTTGCCAGGATTCGAACGAGTGACCTGCAAATCACTACATGTTTTAGCGACGAGCGTTCATTTCACTGACCCATCGGCCATTGTTGTGAAGGCTGGTAAGTTTGCACCCCTAGGCCGCATTGAGCTATCAATGCCGGAGGCACTGGTAAATCTGTGGAGTAGTGCTGCAGGATACTACAAGTGGGACACTGAGGATCCTCTTAGAAATAGCGGCGCCTCTCCTCTTCCTGTCTGCTGGTCCCAGCAGCCCCTGGGACAGACTCACTGTCCAATCTAGGCAGAAAAGACACCCTGCTCAGACCAGGAAGTCTGTGGGGTTTCTCTAGCCCAGCTGCATAAGCCTAAGTGCGCATGTGTGTTTTGGTCGGCCTGAGACGGCCGGCCAAAATTCATATGTGCACTTAGGTAGTGGAGTGCACTAGCACTCTCCCTCCCATACCTTGGCCCCACCCCTCCCAACAGTGCTGGCTAAGAGCCGGCAAATGTACATTAAAATGCTGCAAGAACATTGTTTTAATGTACATTTGCTGGCTCTGAGCCAGTCAGTGGGACGACGCTCCTCCACCATTGCGGGGGAGCCACCACTGCTTAGAAATGAAGAATTACCAGGGGAATTAATTCCAGGTCACAACTCTGCTCTGGGTTTTACCCTGAAATATCAGCTGCTGCAAAAAGTTAAAATATTGTGTTAAAAGTAAACAAATCCATGGTGTTCCCACTGACATCAACATTCTTTTGGGGCTGACAACTTCTGCTACCAGCCCTCAGTACTTTAAATGGATATATAGATGGGCAGATACTCACTATTTAGAGTATCGGTCTGCTCCTGAGAAGTGCTGGTACTCTTCCCATTGAATGTATTGCAGCAGTGCTGAGAAGTGCAGGTACTCTCATTGTCAAATTAAAGAAGTGCCGGGGCTCAGTACCAGACAGTACCTGCCCATTTAAAGCACTGCCAGCCCTGCCAGATTTAAAAGGGACCTTCTACCGAGGCCCACCATCTCTGTGCCTCTTGCATGTGTTCATAGTTGTTTGATTGAAGCTTAGGTTCAGGTAGCCTCCCAAAGAGGATACTGCCAACAAACGCTTCACATTCGAGCTCAATGACAGACAGTGAGCTGACTAATCCATTGAAGATTTGTGTTGTACCCAAAAAAGGCAAATTTCAATCCTGACTGGCCTTGACCCTTTCAACAAGAGGAGGTTTATGATATGTGTAGCTGTAATAGTGCATCTGTTGTATAGAGCTTTACAATTCGTATTCTGAGGCTGAGCCAAAACCAGAGCTTTCTTGGTTTGAGTTAAAGAAGCAAGTTTAGGGCACAATTACCCAGAGCTGGGGTCAAATTACAAATAAAATATCTGACAATTTGTGTTTGTCTAGTACATGAGGAGTGCTCCAACAAGTGGAACACGATTTTACCTGCAGCATTTAAAATCTTTACTTTACTTTACCATGAGTTGTACGTTTATTACAAAAATCCATAAAACTAATTAATAAAATGTGCCTTACAATAAGATGTACACATCAATTAAGATATTATAACCTTAGAAAAGTGTAGCCACATTTCTGTTGTATTGCATTTTCCCATTTTATTTAAGATTGCATAAGTTGCCTTTTCACAATCTGTTTCAGAACAAAGCAAGAGGAAATGTTGAGCAGATTCAGTACCATTACCACATAACAGGCATTGTATAATGTATTGTTTTATATCCAACCAAGCAACTGTACCATTAAAAGGAAGAAATTGGTCCTATCTAAATACCATCAAAAGACACCTTAGCTCAGGTAAAATTAATCACAGCAGAACTATATGTGTATCTGTTGAAGTACAGTCTCCCAGGCTGAAAAATGTGTAGCTTTATTAAGAAACTGATAGTGCCCAGAAGACCATTGCAATATTTATTATCAGAGCTTCTCTCCATGTTTTCAGTTCTACTCCAGCATTCATTACTCCTGCAAACATGGGAATGAGTATAGAGGTCCAGCATCTGGGAAAGCGCTGAATTGTATTGCCTGCCCACCTATCAGGACCAATCACCCTAGAGGGTTTACTAGAGGAAAAGATAGATATCAGGCTTTAAGTATTACAAATGGGTTCATAAAAGAGCAGCTTCTCTACTGAATGCTATGCAATTGAAGTGATCCAAAATCAAATTGTTGACATGTCTTTCTCATGCCCCTTGTTGATTTATTAACATGGGTTTCGCTTCAATAGGCTCTCACGCTCCAAAATGTTTAAAATGTCTCTTCCTTAGGATTCTTAACAATGTATCCTGGTTTGGCTCAAAAAGATTTTTCTTTTTCGGAATAATCAAGATCTTGTAAATTTGTCTGAGTTGCTTGATAAGATGCCTTTTACTATAACTAGAGATAAACCCACCCTATGAAGTTACTCTTATCTGATGCCTATATTTTTGTCTTTGTGTGCTGAATTTCTTCAAACCCATGGATTACACTTAGATTTAGTTAATACTTTTTGGCCAGCATATGAATTGGTGATCTTCCATAAGGAATCGCATCACAGTGCACACCCTGGTGATCATCATGCTAATATTTTCAATTGTAGGCCTTGTTTCCTGGACTGGAACAGAATTGACGAGCCTTTCAAATTTCATCAATCCTAGATTGGACCAACCTCTATTGATCAAGATTAGATAATTATGTTAGATGCACTCAGAACATGTAGGTAACCCAAAAATTTATATTTTTAGGCTGACTGCTATGATCTGGTTTGTTCAATACATTAAAATTCATAGCCAAATGGTGATTCCCTCGCCTAACATTTGAATATTCACATGGGTAAGAGAAGAAAACAAAAGCATTTATTTCCTAACTTCAAATCGACTAGAGACAATGTAAAAATCCCCAGGGGAAATCCAGTGATTGATAACAGTGATTGGTTTGACTCTGCTCCAGCTATCATTAGATTACAGTGTAACCACATTTGCAGTTACTGGGTGCTAACCAGTGGTGAATGCTCAAACACTGAGACACAGAAAAGATGGGAGTATTGGTTATAGCTGTCATGATCAAAATCTATGTGGCACTGATTGTTTTCTTTGTCTCTCTTTGTACATCAATGTGATTGCAGTTTCTAACAACAGCTGATGTATTTTGTCCTTGGGATTTTTCAAGGCCCAATTGGTTGTGTGAAGTGTAATGTTGATAGGGCATTAGGACAGAATTCCAGTTAACTGAAGGTAGTGGCTGAATGGTCCTAATTACCACTTCAGGTTCCCATATAAGAAGATGGCTAGTAGATCAAAGGGTGTAACAGTTGGGCAAAGTAATCCCTATTCTTGTGTTGCAGTAATAACTCAGGCATTCCTGGCTCTCGCTAATTGAATAGTTAGCAGGATAGCATTATGCCACCCAGTTGACTGAAACTATGAAACAGAAAATTGTATAAAGTGATTATACTTAATGTTAACAGTGCAGCCAAAACCAAATTCAGTGCCATCATCAATGGATCCATTGGTATCTCACCAGATGCTTTTGTGATAAAGTACCAACTTAAATATATAACATTTTTTAGAGTAAACTGAAGCAATATTTTCGAGGGAAATTCCTGGTGTTTTTATTATGCACTCGACTTGGGTGCAAAAAATACATGGATCATTTACAGGCCTATTGAAGCTTGTCAATGTTACTAGAGTAACATGCACCATCAGAGATTCCTCAATATTGAGCAGAATACTTGAACAGCCAAATTCTATAAGATCCACACATCACTGATTTATCTTGCCTTTATTTGCAGATAAACAAAATGAATCATAATTTGGTACTCATCATTTTTAAGTAGCCATGAATCATAATTTGGTACTCATCATTTTTACGTAGCCATGTTTCTTGTATCAGAATCATTCACAGCATACATTTGAAAAAAAAGATGTGTGGATTTCCCAGCAAACAACTCAACAGGTGACATCACTATATTTCCCAGCATCCCAGCATCCATCTGTACAGGTAGTGACATCACTGGCTTCATACCAAAACTATCTTAAAAGAAGAAGCCAGGCAGACAGACTTCATTTCCAAACATCCATTGTAGCAATAAAACATTTCCAAATTTCCCAGCTTCTATCTCAATAAGAAGTGAAATCACTGCATTTCCCTAACTCCAACTGTTCAAGAAGTGACATCACTACATTTTACCATACTCCTCGGTCTTCAAAGGCCTGCATAAAGGGCATTCATTGTGCAGGCATCCCAAGCTAAGAGTTGGCTAGACAAGGGTGTCACCTTTGTGTGCTTTTTTGGACCTGACGGACTTAGGACCAGGACCCCTGCAGGCAAGCTAAGCCATCCATCATTCTGTGTCTCTCAAACACTACTACACACACCATTCCCACTGTTAAACCAAGACCCCACAACCTTACTCACCATACTCACACATTCAACTCCAACAATCTCATCCACATACCACTCACTAAAATACACACACCATTCAACTCATGCTCATCAACTGACACTCAGCAATATGTCACATCCCTGACATAGACTACATCATCACACACCACAACCTAGATGTTCTTCTTCATAGAAACCTGGTTTACACCCTCATACACACATTCTTGGCATCCTTCTTCACTCTGGATAAAGCACCCAAAACATAGCTGCACATGCAAAATTTGAGGGGGACTTGAAGTTATACATATATTAACGTGGCTGTTACTTGGGAATTTATACTTTCCTAAAAGTAACAACAGACCTATCAAGTGTAATTTCATGAAGAACTGTGGGAATCCACAGTAGACTTTATTATTTCAGGGGTCCTCTATGAGACAAAAATTAATTCACCTTAAATTTGGTATTGACATAGACAGAGCTATATGGAGCAGGTGGAAAGCAGGATGGGTTATTAGGAGGCTTATTAACCCAATTATTGTTACTAGTACCCAATTTAGCACCACTCATTTTATAAATAACTGTGGCTGAAAGAGCGAATGAATAGAAGGCTAGACACGTACCTTATAAATAATATGTCATCATTTATTGATGGGTGGTTGAATTCTTGAGCGATCTGTGATTGCAGAAATATGCTGTATAGCCATTAGAGAACACTTACCATATAAGCTTACATTGAGATGCAACAATTAAAGGTTATTCCCATGGACATACTCCTCTTCAGAGGGCCACTCCTCACTGGTGCCTTGCACTGTTATCACAGCTCTCGATCATAGGATTTGAAATTACACAGTTACCAAAAGTCTTGTGACTACTTTAAATGCAGCAATTGATCAAGATCTTATGGTTGTAGCAAATGCCTGGTAAGATTCGGATGGATTGTTCTGCTAGAATAAAATTTATATATGTGTGTCCTCAGGACACAAGAGGACTTCATCCCCCGAGCAGCAGTGCGCCAAGAGGTGCGTTTGCAGAGTGGTGTAAAAAGGGGCGTGGCCTCGGACCACCTCTCTGCAACGCAGCTCTGTGGCGCATATTGGAGGTACCTGGTGGGCTAGTTGGCCCCCAGGGACCCTCAGTATTCAAGGGGAATTAATTCCCCAACTAACAACGCGCCAGGGGGCGCGTTTGCAGAGTGGTGGAGAAAGGGGGCATGGCCTCCGGCGAGATGCCAGCTTTTTTTTTTTTTTTTTTACAAGGGGGGCTGTGTGGCCCCTTTCTTTTACATTTTTGGGGCCCTGGGGACCCCATCCCCCAGGGCCTGACCCCTTTTTCTAAAAAAAAAAAAATTTAAATCTGGAAGGGGGCCACGTGGCCCCCCTCCCGAGGCCATTTTCGGCCCCGGGGACCCCTTTCCCCGAGGCATGTCTAGACTTTTTAAAAATATATATTTTTTATTTATTTGGAGGGGGGCCACGTTTCCCCCCTCCCCAGGCCAATTATGGCCCCGGGGACCCCATCCCTCGGAACGGCCTTTTTTAAAAATTTTGTTTTTTTACTTTTTTCTATTCCCCCCTCCCGGGCCACTTCTGGCCCCGGGGACCCCATCCCCCGGGGCCTGGCCTCTGTGATGGGGACCGTGGGGGGAGCCCCAATGCCCCCACAGTCCCGCTGGCTCCCCGCCTCCTGCGGGAGCCGGCATTGCTTTTGCACAAGGGGAGCTGCTGACATGCAGCTCCCCTTGTGCAAAGCAATTCTGCTCGGCTTTTGGAAGCGAGAGCAGGTTTCCTGCCTCGCCTCAAAACCAAAGCAGAGTTTGCTATGACAGGGCGGGAGCCATTCTCCCGCCCTGTCATAGCAAACAGCAATGTCCCGGGGGTGGGCACCCCGGGACATTGCAGGAGCCGGCCCTGGGGGTTGGTGGTCCCCAGGGCCATCAAGGGCTCCAGGAGGGGGGCCGCGCAGCTCCCCTCCCTTCATTTACATAGCCCTGGGGAGGTGGTGATCCCCGGGGCCGGGGTCCGTAACGGACCCCCATATTATTACAATCAGTGCCCCGGGGAGTTGGTGGTCCCTGGGGCAGTGTGGGGGGGCTCGAGCCCCCCACACTAATTATTTTCAAAGCCCCTGGGAGGTGGCGGTTCCCGGAGCTTGGGGGGCCCGTGAGGCCCCCCCCACCCTAATTTGAAGAAAGCCCCGGGGAGGTGGTGGGCCCCGGGGCTGCGGGGGGCCGCGTGCCCCCCGCACATCATAAATGAAGCCCCGGGGAGGTGGCGGTCCCTGGGGCTGCGGGTGCCCCCGTGGGCCCACGCAACATAATATGGCATGCCCCCGGGACCTGGCCCACCCGGGGGCTTAAATAGAAACGAAGCGCAGGAGCCCAGCCTTTTTTTTTTTTTTTTCTTGGCCGGATTCGCGACCCCAGCGCGAGCTCGGCCGTTTAAAAAAAAAATGCTTTTTTGGCCCTGGGGGTCCTTCTGGGACCCTCTGAGCAGGCCTAGGGGTCAGGGTGTTTGTACCCCTGCCCCTTTTCTTTTTTTCACCTTTTTTTTACTCTTTTCTTGTGACTCGGTTACCGAGTCACAAGATGGCTGCCAACACTTCCTGGTTTGGAGTGTTGGCATCCAATCAGAAGTCAGCTCGTGCTCGGGAGGAGTCGCGACTCCTCCTCGGTGCTCAGATATCGAAAGTTTTCTTTTTTTAATTTCTCAGGAACTACTGAACGGATTTACACCATTTAAAACCAAGAGCTACCTTTTTGCCATATTTGGTGTAATTCCGTTCAGCAGTTCGGGCTGTAGCCTGTTCCAATTTTTCCTATGGAAATGAACATGGGGAAAACGCGTTTTGGGACCCCCCTTTTTTCTCGGCCCCTGCTTGACGAATCACCCCGAAACTTTTAAGACAGGAGCTGACTGGAGCGCCCCATTAGTTTTGAAAATTTCGCGAAGATTCGTCAAATGGCGCCAAAGATATTGGCAAAAGAAAAAACGCTTTTTGAATAGAAACAAGGTCCTAACTATAACTACCTACTGGCGACCGCCAGTAGGTAATATATATATATATATATATATATACTAGTTTGCCACTGACTTCAGCTACCATTTGCAAAGTTTTGGGTGGTTTGTCAATCGGGGGCTGAGAACAAGGGGGGGTACCAAAAAGCGTTTTCCCTATGCAATTTCCCGTAGGGATTTTGAAAAATAACTACAGCCCGAACTGTGGAATGGAATTACACCAAATTTGGCATAAAGCCAGCTCTTGGTCCAGAAAGAGCCCTTTTTGTAATTTGGTGTAAATCTGTTCAGTAGTTTTGGAGTTATTAAAAAAAACATTTACAGATATCTAGGGATGCAAATTCTCAGTGTATCCGACAGATCTCTTGATGAGATCTGATTGAGGCCAACACTTCAACTAGGAAGTGTTGGCAGCCATCTTGGGACTCAAGGCTGAACCCAAGTCCCAAAATGTAAAAAAAAAAAAGGGGGCAGGTTAGGAATAATCTGACTGCCTAGGCCTGGTGGTGGGGTCCCATAGGGATCCCGCCGTGGGCCAAAAACATTTTTTTTATTTTTGCAGAAAAAACATTTTTAAAAAACAAGTCTGGTCTCCTGCGCTTGTTTTTCTAAAGCTCCCCGGGTGGGCCACATCCTGGGGGAAGCTGTAAGATATTCATGGAGGGGGGCACAAGCAGCCCACCTCCCTGGGCCGATTTCGGCCCTGGGGACCCCATCCCCAGGGGGCCCAGCCTTATAGAATTCTGGTAGGGGGGCACGCGGCCCCCCTCCTGGGTGGATTTCAGGCCAGAGGACCGCCACCCCCCCCAGGCACCCTGTATCAATTAAGAGAAAGGGGGGCTGTGGCCTCCTGCCTGGGCTGTTCTAAGCCTCGGGGACCCCATCCTCCATGGCCCAGCCTCATAAAATACTGGAAGGGAGCCACGCGGTCCCCTTCCTTGGTTTGTTTTCGACCCCTGGGACCCCAACCCACAGGGCCAGGTCATGCAGAAAAATGGGAGGGGGCCTCCTGGCCCCCCTCCTAGATCCATTAATGGCCCTGGGAACCCCATCTCTTAGGGCCGGCTCAACTATGTCCACCCCAGGACATAGCGGTTTCCACTACCTGCACTGGTGCATTAAGGGAAGCCTGTGTTTGCTCTTGCATGGTGGGAGCAATTTCAAAACTCTTGCCATAGGAGGGCAAACATTAAGACTTTTCATCTATTTCTAGGCCCACTGTGATGCGGGCAGGGAAACAGATGAAAAAATTGCTACCACCCGCTGAGAGCAGCATTCTTAGCTGCTCCCTGTGGGCAGGAGTAGTGCCGGCTTCTGCTGGAGGCAGAGAGTTGGCTAGGGCTGCAGGGGCATTGGGCTCCTCCTGCGGCCCCCAACAGTGACACAGTGGGTGCCCTGGGTGGGCTCCAGGGCACCCACCATTTAATGGCCGGGTCCCGGGGGATTGGATCCCCGGATCCAATATTGGCTGGAGGAGGGGGCTGTGTGCCCCCTTCCCCTTTGAACAATGGTCAGGCCCTGGGAGATAAGGCCTCCCATGCCAAAATTGGCCTGGGGGCTGTGTGCCCCTCTCCCACATATAAATGTGACCGGGCCCCGGGACATGGAGTCCCCCAGGCCAGACATCGGCTCAGGTAGGGGGGCCATGTACCCCCCTCTATAAAGAAATGTGGTGGGCCCTGGTGGATGGGGTACCCGGGGCTGAAATCAGCCTGGGGAGGGGTGCTGCTCGGGCACCTTCCCAGGTAGGCTGCTTTCGGGGGTTTGCCACAGAGCCTGGCCTCAGGCCCCTCGGCCAACCACTCTCCGTGCATGGGTGAACGCAGTGCATGGCATTGACTGCATGCACGGGGTTGGCTTCAGGGCCTTCCCGCAGGACAGACTCTGTGGCCAACCCCCCACCAAGTTAAAAAAGACCATAGAAATTCACTGAAAAAACCAAAGGTTACAGGGACGTTATAGTTAGGAAACAGAATTTTTAAAACCTTGGAAATTCACGAAAAAAAACAAAGGTTACAGAGACGTTTACTTACGTTCTTTATAGAGTTTTAGTAAAATTCTGATGTTAAATACTAATTCTGTGATGCACTGTTTTGTTGGGAGAACATGATGAGGATAATAACATTTTGAAGCCTGTGATATCATGTAGGTAAGGACATATTCTTATATTTCTGAAAGTTGTCATGCTTAAAACGTCACCTTTGCATTTTTTTTATACAAAAAAAGAACAAATATAGAAATGTAAAGATTTTCATTCACCATCTAAACATTCCCGTTACCAGAAGTACATGTTAAGTTATCCCTCTTATGCAGGGTAATGCTGGTCCACTGCTGGAAGCAGAAAGATTCGCCATACTAGGTGTATTGTGCACAAAGGTTCAGCCCATTTATAGAATGGAAAAACTAACAGTGCTACTGACTGACAATATGCTTAAATTCAAAACGTCCTGGAATCCATTCAAGACATATAAAGATTCAAATTAGAGGTTGGAGAATGTCACACATGTGGCCGACTTAGTGAGAAGGAGCTAGTATAGGAGAATGTTTGGCTCTTCAAAACATGATACCATAGATCCTAAGGAAACGCTGGAGGTCTGACAAGTTTAAAGACATTTTTGGCCCATGGTCTTACCATCCTTCACAGCTCAGATCACATGATCTATCATTCTTCCTGTTAGACCTGGATTTTCCAGCAGGTTTATCTCCAGACTTTTTACTTGTTGGCCTCCTGTTTTGGACCCTGTTTTTGTTGGTTTTATGACTCTGGGAACTTTACCACTGCTGATCAGTGCTAAAGTGCATATGCTCTCCATGTAAATTGTATTTATGGATTGGTGAGTCCATGATTGGCATATTTGATTTTTCTGGTAAGTCCCTAGTACAGAGCACTGTATGTGCCCAGGGCCTGTAAATCAAATGCTGCTAGTGGGCCTGCAGCACTGATTGTCCCACCCACATGAGCAGCCTGTAAATGTAACTCAGACCTGTCACTGCAGTGTCTGTACACAGTTTGGTACTGCCATGTCGAATTGGCAAGTCAACCCACTTGCCAGGCCCTAACCTTCCCTTTTCTTACATTTAAGACACTCCTAAGATAGGCCCAAGGTAGCCCCATGGGCAGGGTGTAGTGTATGTGAAAGGTAGGACATGTACTGAGGTGTGTGACATGTCCTGATGGTGAAATACAGTGTATTTCGTTTTTCACTATTGAAAGGCTATCTGTCCCATAGGATAGAATGGGAGTTTATTTATAACATCTTATAAATATAACTTCCCATTGGGAAAAGATAGAAAGATGGAGTTTAGTATCCCTGAACTCAGAATATAAAAATGTGTCTTTTAGTAAAGATGATTTTTATATTGTGTATTTGAAAATACCACTTTTATAAAGTGGGAATTTTATTGCTTAGCCATCCTGTGTGCCTCTGCTGGGTTGTGGATTGACTGTCTGGCTTTGGAGTGACAGGGGCTGGGGGTGTGCATTCTCTCAGACAGCCACCGGGGGGGGGGTTCATGTGTGTCCTGCCTTTCCTGAATGAGTCAGGGCTGGGCTGAATAGACCTGGGCTGCATTCAGAGTATGGGGAGGAGATTTCTTTCACACTTGAATGAGCCTGGTGTGCCTTGGACAATGCTGTCTCCACCTCCTGCCGGGCAGCTGCACCAGAGAGGACAGAACTGGTTTTGGCTGGGCAAAGAGCTTTGCTGCCACCAGAGAACAAAACAATTTTTGCTATAAAAAGTGGGGCCCAGAACTTTAGATTACTTCTGGAATTCAAGAGGAACCTTTGCCAAGGAGAAGAGCTGGAGAAACTGAAGGAGAAGTACTGCCCCTTTGTTGTGTGCTGTCTGGGGTTGGCCTGCTGTGGCTGTTTCTGCCAAGGAAAGGACAAGGACTTTGCTGTGTGCTGTGTCCCCTGCTTAAGGATGATCTCCAAGGGCTTGAAGTAGAGTTTGCCTCCTGTTTTGAAGTCTCAGGGATACAAAGACTTCACTCCCAGCTCCCCTGAACTTCTTGCTGGGAGTCCTGACCTGCCAAGAGGTGCCTGCTGCTGTTCTGGGCCTCTGGAGGGTGTGCCTGCTGTTGGGAGCTGGAAAAGCAACGCAACTAAGAGAAGCGCAAAGCATCCGCACCTGTTTCTGACGCATCGCTGCAATGCGGGAAAAATTTCCACGCATCGTCATCGTGCCGCTGAAGAAACCGATGCACCGCCTGCCTGCGGCTGGAGAAAGCGCCGCGCGGCGCATCGATCTACGGAGTCTGAGAACACCGCACGATTCCGACACAGGCCCTGCTGTGCGGCTGCAAGAAACAACACATCCTGGGACCTCGGCTGAAGAAACCAACTCAGCGCTGTTGCCGCCACCGCATCGAGTACCGCCGCATCCCTGATCCTCACACATCGCACTGGGGTGCCAAGTCTACAAGGACACCGGGCCGCAGTAAGAAACCGACGCATCACCTCCCCGCGCAGTAAGAAAAATGACGCATCACCTCCCCTTCAGTAAGGAACTGACACATCACCTCCCCTGCGTGGCAGTAAGGAACCGATGCATCACCTCCCCTGGAGTAAGGAACCGACGCATCACCTTCCCTGCGCGTAAGGAACCGGCGCATCACCTTCCCTGCGGCTGTTCTTGCTTTTGACTTTGAAGCATCCATGGTACTTTGTGTTGAAAGTGTTGCATCTATAATTTGCTATGGACAGAACTGTTTCTACATTTAAAAAGTCATATTTTGATTACTGTATTGTGGATTTTGTTTGGTTTAGATAAAGATTACTTATTTTTCTAAACTGGTGTGGTGTCCATTTGTAGTGTTTTCACTGTATTACTGTATGTGTGCACAAATGCTTTACACACTGCCTCTGAGATAAGCCTGTCTGCTCGTGCCAAGCTACCAAGGGGGTGAGCAGGGGTTATTTTAGAAGTGTATCCCCCTTACCCTGACTAGGAAGAAGGGTCACTACTTGGACAACGGTGCAAACCATTGCCAACTAGAGACCCCCATTTCTAACACTTCCCTATTGTGAGGAACAGACTTTTGTGACCCACCCTTCCCCAGTATGCCCACCCCCGGTCCCCTTCACTCAATACCCTCATTGAAATGTACTTGTGTCAAAAAATGTGTATTGTTTGTTATGTGTTCTAAAACTTTATAAATAAAGTGTGGAAAACGCTTATCTGTCTTATTGACAGGATAATTATCTGAAATTTAATAAACATTGATGAATATGATTTTTCATCTTGTTTAGGATAGGTGAAATAAAATCCCTGACTGAAAATTGAGGAGAGAGCCTCATAAAACTGTTGGAAAAGTTGTATTGCTATAGTGAAGAAAAGTGGCTTCCCGTCTGATTTCAGTGTACTCTTTACATTATGAAGATCATGGTTTAATCAAGATGGAGAGCCTGAAAACACAAGTTAATCGGTCAACTTTGGACTAATGTATTTGGTCTGGACATGGTTGGTTTATTGGGTACAAACTAAAGCGTTCAATCCAAAGAAAAACTCATGCATTGTAGTGGTATATGTTAGAAGATGAAGCCTTTAACATTTAATTAATTAAGGCAGACACAAGAAAAAGTTTTGCATGACACAGAGGCAGAGAATCTCTTTTCAAAATTAAGCAATCCCACTCAGATTCATGGGAAATACTTGTTGTACAGAGTAGGGCAAATGGAAACAGTTCATTCATGCATAAAACAAAAAATGGCACAGAGCAAACCTGGTTACTGGAAGCGAATTTAACCTACACAGTAATTAATCAGAGTTATGTTGATTACTGGATGGAATCTCAATGCCCACATTTGCTACGGTCATTAAATAAGACACCTGTCTTAGTCAGCTGAAGCAGTCTATTTCATATGTGGCCAAGAAGTATCCTAATACAATGACTTGGGAATTAATACTTTCCAAACTTGATTACAGGAGTGCATTAATGGGAGGATTCCCTCAGCAGAAGATTGGCTGAATGTTGCTTCCTGTCTTAACTTTAATATCAAGAAGAGGAAGAACAATTCTGGGGGATCAGTTTTCCATTGGATATAAAAAATAAACTAACTACGAATAATTTCAGAAAGGCCATTAAAGATTACTTTTTTTAATTCAAGTCAAGTTTGACTGCAATTATATGTTTATAATATGCTTAAAGTTGATATTAGTCTGATAATTTATGAGTTTGGGCGCATTTCTTACTGATCTGATTTATTTGCTGCCTTAGAGCACCTGCTGCATTGGCTACTACTTCAAAGCTCAAGTTGGTGTATTTTATCATTTGCATTTGTATAGATTTGTTGACATTATCGTGATATGCTGCTATTTAAACATGTATGGTCTCTGTAACATGGATGATAACTTTAGTTTCTCAGCTTGTGAGATCTGTACAACTTGAGGTGCCTATATTTTACATTTCCCACCATTTGAAAGTGTGTACTCTGACAATCTGAACTGCCTAAGTTGTTTTACCTAATTATACAGCAAAATTAGCAATTTGGCACTGTTTGTTTTTAAAATCTTTTTGGAAGAGAACCATCCCCAAAATCCTGCTGGAGAAACATTTGGCATGCTTTCTTTGGTCCCTCGGTGCAAATCTGACTACTAAATATGCATCACAACTTTCAAAGTTAATCACTTTTTTCTGCCCAATAAGTGAGTTTGTTTATGAGTTCAAAGAAAACGAAATCAATGAGTCCCAACACCAAAGACTACGGGGCATATTTACAAGCCCCTATCGCCACTTGATCGTCACTTTTCATGAAGTTCCTGTGGCGATAAACCCTTTGCCTTATTTACAAAATGGCGTGAAGCCACTCAATGTGGCTTAACACCGCCCTGTAAATAAGGCCCCCTTTCACGCTACACTTAGCGTGAAAGGGCGTGCAATGGGTGTTGCGGTGGGCGTTCCGCCGTAACACATATTGATTTTGGTGCTGCCCCCAATTTACAAGGATGGTGTAAATAGGAGGCAGCGCCAAAATTAAGACCATGGAGAACCTGGCCTACACATGGCGAAATGAGGAGAAATGGTTAATTTCTCCTTGTTGTTGCTGTTTCTATGGGGCATATTTACAACAGAATGGCGAAGCGTGGCGTTAAGCAATAATTGCTAACTTCACGCTTCGCCATTCTAAAAACGCAAGGGTGCGCCGTATTCACCAGAATGCAGCCCACCCCTGTGTTTCCCCTAGCGCTGTCGCTAAATGTAGCTACCTAGCGGCAATGCAAGGGTTTATGCGCTGGGGGAATGATTGTGTATGTGCAGGAAGGTGTCCCTTCCTGCACATTAACAATCCAGAATGCCGATTTGAAACTCCTATGTGTGCTGCATTGTGCAGCACACATAGAAGTTGCAAATCGTCATTCTTTTAATGATTGTTTATGTGCAGGAAGGAACACCTTCCTGCACCTACACAAGCATTCATGGCGATTTGCTGTTTCTATGTGTACTGCACAATGCAGCACACAAAGAAACAGCAAAAATGAGCAGAAATTAGCTATTTCTCCTCGTTTTGCCATGTTAAGACCAGGTTTTCCTTGGTCTTAATTTTGGCACTGCCTCCTATTTACGCTACCCTTGTAAATAGGGGGCAACATCAAAATCAATGGGTGTTGCGGTGGAGCGCCCACCGCAACACCCATTGCAAGCCCCTTTTATGCTAAGTGTAATGTGAAAGGGGGCCTTATTTACAAGACGGCGTTAAGCCACGATAAGTGGCTTAACGCCGACTTGTAAATCAGGCGAAGGGTTTATAGCCACAGGAACGTCATGAAAAGTGACAGGCTTGTAAATATACCCCTATGTGTGCTGCACTGTGCAGCACACATAGAAACAGCAAATCGCCTTGAGTGATTGTGTATGTGCAGGAAGGTGTCCCTACATGCACATAAACAATCATTAAAAATGACGATTTGCAACTTGCATGTGTGCTACACAATGCTGCACACATAGGAGTTTCAAATCGGCATTCTGGATTGTTTATGTGCAGGAAAGTACACCTTCCTGCACATACACAATCATTCCCCACAACACAGACACCCTTGCGCTATGGTGCAAGGGTGCCTGTGTTGGCGCTAGGCAGCTAGATTTAGCATTTGGGTGAACGCAGGGGTGAACCGCATTCTTGTGAATACGGCATATCTCTGCGTTTTCAGAATGGCGAAGCGTGGCATTAACAATTTTTGCTCAACGCCACACTTCGCCATTCTGTTGCAAATATGCCCCTACGTCTTCTTCTTTTAATTCATGAATAAAACTGTGAAAAGGGTTAAAAAATACAGCACATATTTGTACAGTGGTAGACAATATTTGGGTAGAAACAAAAGGCTCAAAACAAATATATACTAGGCTATTATGTTTCAATTCAAATTTAGAAGAAAGTCAAAATATATTTTATCTTATGCCCACAGGAAGGCAGTGTTGTAGTCCTCAGAAGCTCTGTAATTTGATGGAAAATTAGTCTACTCTGGTTAAGTAGACAAACATTAAAAGTAGATTAAAAAATGAGAGCTGACATTTTCAGTCAGAAACCTGAAGTGTTGGTGTTACACCAATAGGTTCACAGTTATATAAATTTCAAATACAATAACTCAAAACAAAACTGTTTAGGTTAGGTACCCCAACCTAATCCCTGTCTTTCCCTTGTGAGTCCCACTATCCATTTTCCTTAGGTTTATGTAATTATAGCTCAAGGGAGTGTATGTCTTGGTTGTGGAAATCTTACAGAGCACATCTTAAATATCCAAGATGGCTGAAGACTCTGTTCGTTTCTCAGCACTTTGCTGGTATAGCAAAGGTTGCTCCTGATCATAAATCTAAGCCTTTGTTCTACAAATACATTCCTCACCTCATTGTCAACCAGCTGACAGGATGCCACATGTGGCACTAGGTGATTCAAACTCTGGTAGAAAAGCAGTGGTCAAAGGAGGTAATTCTGAACTCACTGCTGCTTGACAGTTCAAGTCAAGTCAGTTCAAGTCAAGACCCAACAGCAGTACTGTGACCCAATGTTTCCCAATTTAAGGTTAGTATTTCCCATTAAGATAAAAGTAAAATATATAATATTTTCAAGGTGCTAGAGACACTGCATCAATGGCTCTGCATCCAGGAGGAACAGTTATTGCAGATAAGGATAGTCAGAATGAGATTTAACCCTCAGATGGGATTTGGCTCCCCATGGACAAAGTGGCACATGAATTTGCAGACCCTTCCTCAAACTCTGGATCAGGTTAATAGACAAGGGAGCCAGGTGCTGGGACTCTGCACAGTCTAGCTGGGTAAGGAGTACCCATATGAGGCTTTGGGATACTTATTTAAGCACCCTAACCAATAGGCTGCTGCAATACCTAGCTTACATCATGTCAGATAGAAGTCATTGGGTTGGCATGGTGGGGGAGTCCCAAAAAGTCACCAATGATGTTTGGTGTTGCAAGCAAGTCCAACCACCTGGGTGTGCATAGTTCTTATTACAAATTGTCTTGTTTAGTGTCTGATTATAAGCCTGCCCATAGTTTGCAGAGTTTCACAGTTTTGCAATGCACTCATGTTGGTTTCTCTCCTGAGTGTTTCGTGGCACCTGTAACTGATGTGCATTTAATGGGTGAGTGCATACAGCATACCTTGTGTAGCTTTTTATGTGAGCATTCTGGAGCCATGTTGTGCCAGTAATTTACAAACATATTTTTGTATGCAAGTGCATACTTACCTTAACTTTCGTCATGAGTAACACAACAAAAATGACATAAAAGCCCAAATTTCATATGAAAAATCCACTCTTGGCCTGTTTTCTGTACATCGCAGTTTCAGACAGTTCCATTCACCACTGTAGGAGGTTCACCTACACTTGAAGAATAGTTTCTTCTAACGGACTCTGGTCACTGGGACAATAGAGGGTATGTCTTGGAGTTCTGGTCTGCTTGAGCAGGTTGACAAGCAGAAGTAGCAGGGCACACCTGAGAACCTGGGGCCTGATTATGATATTAGTGGATGGGATACTCCATCACAAACGTGACAAATATCCAGTCCGTAATATTAAAAGTTGCATAGGATATAATGGAACTTGTAATACAGCTGACGGGATGTTCGTCACGTTTGTGATGGAGCATCCCATCCATCAAGATCGTAATCAGGCCCTTAGTTCCTTTCCACTGAGATGAGAAGCTTGCAGTTCCATAGTCCAGGCAGCACCTAGCAGAGTCCACACATCTATAGTGATGTGCAGTTCATCAGAGTGCTCCTGGGCTTCTCGGTTTTATATTTGCAACCGCCTACCAGATCAGGTCTGAGAGTCTGACATTTCAGACACTTATTTTGCAGCAGGTATTCTGGCTTCTGGGAAGGTGCAGATATTGCTCTGTAGAATAGGCTGGTTTTGCTTTTAGCATTCATTTCAGTACTTGATAACTATATGCCACCATATAAAGGCAAACCCAGGAGGACTGTGTTGGATGGAAACTGTAGAGTCCTCCCCAGCCCGGGTACATGCAAATGATCACGCCAAACATGGAGCTTGATATTACACATTTTTATTCCTCTGCATGTAACATTTAACTGGACATTATACATCATGAATTCTATCACCCACACACTTATGCCACTGTTCTACGGAGTTTGTCAGGAACCAAAAGGGTCCCGTCATCTCTAACTGACAAGACACTACATCTCCCCCTCTGTTAAAAAGTACCAATAATGCATGTATACATTACAACTCTTCAATAAGTACTTTTGATGCTCAAATCAATCGGTCAGATCTGGTCATGTGAGGCTGCAGAGATACCAGAGAAGTGTCCATGACTGACGTTGGTGACAGAGACGTTGGTACAGTCTTTGGGCTCTCAGGATTCTCAGGTGGACAAGTCTCAATCCTGACATCTGGGGTTGGCGAATCTCATGTAATGGACTTTCCAGGATGGTGAGCAATCACTATGTGTTCTTTACAGGTTACAACCCTCAGTGGGCCAGCATCAAAAGGAGCATCAGACTTGCGTTTCCGTTTCTGCCTGACAATCACTTAGTCTCCTCTGTTGAACACAGGACTTGGTCCACATAGGTCTTCATTTTGCGTTTGTGAGACGAATCAGTGGCTTGAAGTTTATCAATGTCCATAGATCTCTCATTGGTCCATTGTGGCAATTTGGTGCCCAGGGCTCTCCCAAACATTAAGGTGGCAGGGCTCTCACCTGTGGTAGAGTGCAAAGTTGACCTGTATGCATGAAGCGTAGACTGAAGAACTGGTTTGAGTTCAGCTTTTCCAGCGCTGCATGCTGAATGGTCTTTTTGAGGGTGTTCATAAATCTCGCAACCACACCTTTCGCCTGTGGCCACATAGGTGTGCTTTTCTGATTCTTGACATTTAGATGATTGAGGAAATCTTTAAATTCTCAACTATTGAAAGACCGGCCATTGTCAGATTTCAAAATTGAAGGAACACCCCATGTTGCAAAGATACTTTCTAATCTCTCAATGGCTCTATCATGAGTAGTTGACAACAGATCTTCCACAAGGGGAAAGCGGGACTATTCATCAACAATTACTAGTAGATGATGTCTATTGCCAAGGGGTCCAAAGAAATCAATTGCAATCTTCTCCCATGCATGGTTTGGAAGATCAGACATGTTGAACGATGTGGGGTGGCCTTGGATGACAAACATCTGCACAAATGACATGCCGTCAACTCTTTTTCAACACTTTTACCAAGACGAGGAAACCCCACTCGGTCTCGTGGAGCTTGTTTCGTAGCAACAACTCCATGGTGTCCATCATGAGCCAGTTTAATAACTTGTTGTCTCAGACTCTCTGGAATGACAATCCTTGACCCTTGTAAGATTAGGCCTTTTGGGGTAACTGAAAGTTTTTCCTGCACATTTTTGAATTTCTGGTATTCAAGGTCACCATGAAGAGGTCAATTATGTTTTCACCACGATTGTTGTGTAATAATGTCTTTGAGTATCAGCAAATCCCTGTCAGTACTCGTGGCAGCAATGATTTGTTCTACTGATATGGCAGCAGGGGTACTGGACTTCACACTAAAGTTAACATAAGAATCAGCCGCTTTAGAAGTAATGCCATGACTCTGTATTGGCACATGGGAGAAGTAGTCAACAGTGTTTTGATCTTTTCCTGGATGATGGACAATCATATAATCATACTCCTGCAGTCTAAACCCCCACCTCTCAATGCAAGGGGGCATCTTGGCTTTAGGATTGCCGAAAATGGTGAGCACTACTTGGTGATCGATGACAACTGTGAATTGCTTTCCATATAGGGGACAGGAGTTGGCCTAACGGCTAGGGCGGTCGACCTCGATTCTGGGGAACTGGGTTCGAGTCTCGACAATGACGCTGAACATCCTGTGATTCTGGGCAAATCACTTAATCTCCCCGTGCCTAACAAAAATGAATGTGTCAGACAGACAACATCGCTCCCCATCTTCGCAAGAAACCTCAAAACCTGGCTCTTCGACAGACCCCCTCCTTGATGGATGGAACCTGCACCCCCCCCCACCCCTAGCGCCTTGAGACCCTTACGGGTGAGTAGTCGCGCTTTAACAAACCCCTGATTGATTGATTGAATGTGTCCTCATGTAATGCAACTGGTGCTATGTAAAGCGCACTGATACCCGATTCGGGTCAAGTTCACGCTATATAAAACTCTGTAAAATAAATAAATAAATAAATATAGGAACACATGACACTGCTCACAAGCCCACACCATTTCTTTTTCAGGTTGTGAATAGGCACGTTCTGTTGATGACAGACTTCGACTAGCATAAGCCACAATGTGTCTTAGGACATTGGGCTGTCCAGTGTGCAGGGCAAGGATGGCACCAAACCCCACTTGGCTTGCATCAACAACAACCTCTGTCTGCAATTTTGGATCAAAGTGGCCATTTCAGTTGCATTCTCAATTGCATGCTTGATTTTCTTGAAGATTTGTTCACATTCCCTCGACCATTGAAATGGGACATTTCATTTTGTTAAATCTCTCAATGAGGTATTTACAGTGACAAAGTCATGTATATACCTTGAACAGTAACTGGCCATACCACGGAAGAATAGCTACATCTTGTGGGGGAGGAGTGGATGACAAGGCCTGTACTTTATGTGGATCCAGAGTCATTCTCCTATAGAAAAGATATGACCACGTTGCCGCATTTAAAGTGAGACCTGCATTTGCAACTATGTGACACACTTGTGCAAGAACTTTATCAGGCTCCTTTCATGTGGCCCCAAAAACTAGAATGTCATCACTGTAATTGAAAGCATTTGTGACTGGTTGTATTATGCGACGACTGACCATTGAAAAAGTTCTGCAGCTGATGACACTCTGAAACTTAGCCTTTTGTATCTAAATAAACCAACATGAGTCGAAAAGGTAGTAATGTACCTGCAATTCTCTTCCAGTTCCAGCTGGTGATATCTTTTGTTCAAATCAATGCAGGAAAAGACTTTGGCTCCATTCAGCTGTCGTTTTCTTTCAATCACTTTGTTTGCTTGGCGCATATCAACGCAAATGCACACAGCTCCTCCACTGTCCTTTTTTGGAACTACCACTATGGGTGATCCCCAAGGCGTCGGACCAGTGTATCGCTCAATGATGTTGTGCTTTAATAGTATCTCAAGTTCTTTCTCTACAACCTTTTGTAAATTAAATGCAATTCAACTATATCAACTATATGCAACAGGATGGATGTCCTCATTTATTCGAAGTTGCACTTTCATGGTCTTAAGTCTTCCTAGTCAATGAAACAAAGATGGAAACTGATTCACTATCTCATGATAGGCATTGACATTGTAGTTTACAGAAATCAGCCACATGTCAGCAGCAGTACTGAAACTGAGTAAACATGTGCTCGATGAAGTGCCCGGCGAGACATGAATTGGCGCTTGTACTTTCGTATTTTTACTCTTCACAGTTGCTATAAATGAATCTTGACATTGCAGTGGCATTGAAGCAGCCCATGTATACACTTTGGTCTTCAACGGTGTTAAACGGGGAACTGGAGACAGTTCATTGTACTTTTATACTGGCATAAGTTTATCAATGTGCCACTGTCTATGATAAAAGGTATGGAGCACCCATTCACTTTCAGTGTGATCTTAGAACAGTGTCCAAATTAATTTCACACTTTCACTTGTCGACCTAGTCTCGACTGACATTCTTCCTTGCACGAAGCTAATCCTACATGTGCACGTCATCCAGCAGTCAGTACTGACATCGCTCACCATCTTCCTCACTATCGCTTGACAATGACAAACTTTTAAGTGAGGAATTTGATGACAATCGACATCGTTCAGTTTATACTTGCCTCAACTAATGCAGTCGCTGGCCCTTGTAGGCGTGTGTAGAGCATCACGTCTGGAACTGTCTGGCATCCATTTTGTTTTCTTGATGTGACGGACTTGATTTTGCCTTCATTTTGTTTTCTCCACATGACACACTTGATATTTCCCTCACTTTGTAAACCGTTACAAAATGGTTCTCGTTCCTACAGCCTTTGCATATCTGTCCAATGGCGGCACTTTTACCTTCATGTGTAAAGAAAAATCCACAACAGAAACACAACTTCTTTTTCTTTGGAGACATTACTTTATGGCCTTCTGCCTTGTATTTCAACTTACTTTACACACTCAGTGCTTATTCATTTTGGGCCGTTCCGGCCTCAATGTTCGCTGCTTGTCTGTCAGCTCTCTCCTCTGATCTGGCAGCCATGAGTACTCACTCCAAACTGAATGTCTATTTCAACATTCGTCGTATGAAGGAATCGGAGGGGCAACCATCTATTATCCTGAGATGCAGGGCTTCTTCATCATTGAACTCACTGAACTTGCAATGCTTTATGAGTAAATCAAGTCTTTCTGAAAACTCATCCTTCGTTTCACCAGCTCTCTGCCTTTCCTGACTGAAAATGTACCTTTAATAGTCGGCATTCGGCATTGGATTGAACTTGGTGTTTAACACTTCTTTGATTTCACGGTACATCACTTCATCATCTTGTGGTATTTTGTCACTTCTTTTACTCCTTCATCTGCTAAATTCTTTAGATGCGTAATGATCTTTTTGTCGTTTGCTTCTTCCAGCGCATCAATGAGATAATCGAAGGTTGTGACCCAGGCAGTCCATCTGTCGCCAATATTTTGCTTTTTGGCGGTATTGACGGGAGGCAGTGGTTTCAATTTGCACTCCTTTCAGCAGCCATTGAAAGCTTTCACTATTCCAACCACCACTCACAGCCATTCAGTCGGTCAAACGTGATTCACCAGCCTCGTAAGCACAACCCCAATGCTTCTGCTGGGGTGGTGGCATCTGGTGCTGAGGTCGGATGACTCTCTTTATTGAGGTTCTTGTGAGCGTGATCGTATTCTCTATATCTGCTTATCATCACCTCCAATGTTTCCCGGTATTTACCCACTTCTGCTCACAGTGCTCTCTTGTACCTTGCTGTCGCCACTCGTGGCACCTTCCGTACCTGGTTGTTACTGCCTTTAGCATTTCTGGCATCAGAAATGTTTCTGCTTTTAGCGCGTTCTTGGACTTGGCTATCACTGCCCTTAGCGCTTCTCTGTGCCTGGTTGTCACTGCCTTTGGCACTGTCCTGCTGTATGAATGATGGCTCTCTGTCACGTTGTGGCACCGTACTTCTTGCCTCGACTTTACCAGTAAATTTCAAGGCAATGACAAACAAGGTTTCTGTAAGGCCTTCACTTCTTCACAGGCCTTGCACTGGTTGGAGTGGCTCTTTGACTCCACCCATACAGCTGGGCATTTGTTGGAACAGTTTTTTTCTAATCTTAGTAATATTCAGTCCATTGTGCCCCTTCCTCTGCTATGGTCAGACCATTTTGCCGTCCCATTTTCTATTCATGCTCCGCCTGGGGCTTGAATCCGGGCTGGTCAACTGAATTCAATTTGTAGGAACTGGTCGAGGTTGGATATTTCAGAGCTGAATTCAGTACTTGAAGCGCAATGTCCCACACTAAGTAACTCAGTGGAAGTGGAAGCTGGTGGTATTAATATGTGGATTAGAACCACAGTAGATGCTCTGGTTCCTACTACGTGTAGAAAACAACAAAGAATCCTTCCTCCGGCCCCATGGTACAATGATGGTCTGCATCAAATGAAAAAACAATGCGAAGGCCTGGAAAGAACTTGGCGTAAAACATACAATGCGGATGACAATCATAACTATTGGATGGCCTTCAAAGATTACCAGAAAAACTGCCGTATTAGTAGGGCTGATTATTACTTGAATGAAATCTCTGCAGCAAACAATTGCCCCAACACTCTCTTCAGAATTGTAAAGAATCTGCCAGGCCAGAATTCTACAGTCTCCACTACCTCTCTTTCACAAATCCAATGTGATGACATTGCTGACTTCCTTTCAAAGAAAATAAACGATATTCAAGCCACCTTTTCTGACAGTTCTACTGTGTGTTGAGATGAATACTCTCCATCTGTGTCAGGTTGCTTGAGTGTTTTTACTCCACTAGCGGTGCTTTTATTCATCTCCCTGTTGAATGCTACTAAGTCTGGTTCTCCACCGGACCCGTGCCCCCTTCTAAATTGAGTAAGTTGGCCTTGCTTACTATGCTACGACTTACCCAACATCTGAATGTTTCCTTAGAGAAAATTAGGGTGCCGTTAGCATGGACGAGGGCCTTAATTACACCCTTAAAAAGCCCAATCTTAACTTTTTGTTATCGTCAAATTACAGGCCGATTTCTCTTTTGCCTACCTTAGCTAAGGTGCTGGAAAGGCATGTCAATCAGCAACTCACACCTTTTGTGGAGCAGAATGGGATTTTTCATTCATCGCAATCAGGATTCAGAGCTGGTCACAGTAATGAGTCCTCTCTCATTGGTGTCAGGGAATACCTTTGAGGACAATTAGATTCAGGCAGTTCTGCAGCACTGATTTTGTTGGATCTCAGTGCCGCATTCGACACAGGAATCATTCCATTCTGCTCTGTCGCCTGGAAGGAATGGGAGTGCAGGATATAGCCTTGGCATGGTTAAGATCTTTCCTGTATAATTGCACCTTTCAGGTGCATTCACATCAACACAGGTCTAAATCCCATCTGTTAGCTTCCGGGGTACCTCAGGGCTCTACCCTGAGTCCACTCCTGTTCAATCTGTATGTTAGGGCTCTTGCTGACATTGTGGGCCTGATTCACAGAACTAACTTACGTCAAAAACGTAAACGTAAACGTAAAGTTAGTACTTTTTAGGTATTCACAGAATACACTTACTCATTTTGGTATTCACAGAATGAACTTACTCATTTCGGTATTCACAGAAGTTAGTAGTCCTAACTTTAGGACTCCTAAATGCCTTCTGTGAATACCGAAAGTCTTAAAGTTAGGATTTTCTCAGTTTAGGACTCCTAAACTGAGAAAATCCTAACTTAAGACTTTCGGTATTCACAGAAGGCATTTAGGAGTCCTAAAGTTAGGACTACTAACTTCTGTGAATACCGAAATGAGTAAGTTCATTCTGTGAATACCAAAATGAGTAAGTGTATTCTGTGAATACCTAAAAAGTACTAACTTTACGTTTACGTTTACGTTTTTGACGTAAGTTAGTTCTGTGAATCAGGCCCTTAGGATTCCCATGGGCTCACACTTTTTTTCATATGCCGACAACACACAGATTGTAATGTCTCTATCTACCAAGGATAACCGAAATGCTCAAGCCCTTAGCGCCTGTCTGGCCCAAGTTTCAGCTGGGATGAATAGCAATTCGCTGAATCTTAATGGGGACAAAATAGAGTTCCTGTTAGTAGGTAACCATCCCCACCTTTGGGGCCCACATCTTTGGCCCTCTGCCCTTGGCCCGATCCCCACTACAATGCAGGAGGTTAAAAGTCTGGGAGGTTGGATAGATGATAAACTATCCATGAGTCACCAGATAAATAAAGTTGCGGACACATGCTTCGGTATTCTTAAGTGGCTGAAGAAGATCCTGGCATGTCTACCAGATTTGGCCCAACGAATGGTAGTTCAGGCCTTATTGATATCCAGATTGGACTATGGTAACCTCTTCCATCTGGATGTGACTCAATCTTTTGCTCAAGCAGCTTCAAATTGTTCAAAATGTGGCAGCCCGAATGCTTCTTCATCCACCTAGGCTTACTTCGACAACCAGTTTGCTTAATACTATGCACTGGCTGCCTATTGAGCAGAGTGTCCAATTTGAGACCTTATGCTACATGCATGAGTGCCTTGCTAATAATGGGCCATTGTATTTAAGACCTTTGGTGTCTGCTTACACTTCAAATCGTGCTCTGCTTTCAAGCCACTTTGATTTGGCCCTGATTCCGGGGATCATCAGGAAGACCTGGCAGGGTGGTTGGTCTTTTGCGTATCTGGGCTATAAATTGTGTAATGATCGGCCACACTCGCTGCGAGTTTGTAATTCGCTTACAGTATTTCAGAAGAAACTGAAGACTTGGCTGTTTCCATCTACATGATATAATGTTTTCAGAACAATTTGATGATTAGACTGCTTCCATCTGCATAATGTGACATAATAGATTGAGTACTTTGGTTTGGTGAAGAGCCGTACACTGGGAAACCGGTCAGGGTAGCCATGCGCTTTACAAGTTACTATAACATAACATACGCCCACTGTCGATTTTCACTTCGACTGAGGCACACGTTACACGCACAAGCAGTTTGATGGGCCACGGCTACTCTCCTGGAGAGCACTCTCGGTTCTTCGGGTCACTGGGTTTACGCAATTTTTCAATCTCATCGCCAGTTGTAGTGTCCTCCCCAGCCAGGGTACATGCAAATGACCATGCCTCACATGGAGCTTGGTATTACACATCTTTTTTCCGCAGCGTGTAACCGTTAGCTAAACAATCTACATCATGAATTCTATCACCCACACATCACTTTTCAATGGAGTCCGTCGGGAACCAAAAGAGTCCCACCATCTCTAACTCACAAGACACTACAGAAACCATTTACTCCCGCCAAAACAGTCATTGGAGAAGCAGCGCTGGTAGTTAGACCTAGTCCTTTTTGGTGAGCAGAGTCCATCCTCCATCTTAAACTTTCCTTTTAAATGTACACATGCGCTTGATCATTTGCAGTTGGCCATATTCAAAGGTGTACTGGAGGTGAGGGCATCACTTTCCAGTTTGCATTCATTCCAATTTTCATGATCAGTATTCTTATCGCAAACATACAAATGATCGTGAATATTTCAAATAATTAAAAGAAAATAAATCACAAAATGATTCTTCTTTTAAAATGTTACTGCAATTAATTTACAGAGATTGACTCTCGGCATCTCCCTGAGTGCAGCTTCTGCATCCAAAGCTATAAATAGGTGGCCACCGGCCAGGGCTCAGGGTAAATGGTTGCTGGGTGGGGGGGGAGGAGGGGTGGAGTTAATAGTTTTCTGTCTCCATGGTGTCACCAAAGGTGTCACTTGAATGCACGTGAGTTGCAGTTAGTCGGAGTCCATTAGCGTGAGTTCCCCTCGAAATGAACCAAAAGACAAATCTCAGTGGTAATAAAATAAATAATCGTAAATTGGTGGGATGACACAGGTCATGTTAACATCAATTAATTTTTATTCTTACAATGTGCTGTAAATGAGAGGCGGGCACCCAGTTTACAGTTTCTTGTGGCTAGTAATAGTCAGATTTCCCTCTGGGGCTGGGTTACACTGGTTGCTTGAGTGCCAGGCAAATGTGTACCGGCATTTATGGTATTTATTGTTTGAACTGCACTCTGTGAAATGTAGCCCTCGAATTTGGACTGAAGAGATGGGGAAAATGTCGTTCTTGAATTGGTAAATCAGTGCAAGCTTATTTTTTTGTAGTTTTCTGGTGGTGCACAGTAATTTGCAAAATGGCACCGTCACCGGTGCAACTTCTGCGGTTTAGAACAGTTGGTGCAAAATTGGACAGTTACCGGTTCAGTCTACATAACCCAGCCTTCTGAGATTTGTAGGCAAAGGCACAATATTTTACAAAGTGATGGGCAAAGTGCGTTCTCATCAAGTAGAGTTGGCCCCGGCAAAAGAATTATGGGGCATATTAGCAAGACCGGCGATAAAATTATCGCCGTTTTAGCGGCAGGAAACTGCCGCTAAAACGGCGATAATGGGCTTGCTAATATGCGTTATGGAATTCAATAGAAGCCCAGGTTAGATGTCCTGCACATCTAACCTGGGCTTCTATTGGAATTCTATAACGCATATTAGCAAGCTCATTATCGCCGTTTTAGCGGCAGTTTCCTGCCGCTAAAACGGCGATAATTTTAACGTGGGTCTTGCTAATATGCCCCTATATTTTCACGCCATATAAAATGTCGTGAGCAGCATGTGGGCAATATGCGAATGGCACAGGCATGTGCAACTTCAACTAAAACGTCAGCGTGGACCAATCACTGCAGGGGGAAGACAGCAACCTCGCCGAAAATAAGAGTTGTAAGCAGAAGTGCAAAAATAGATGAACAGCTGACGGTGACGCTAACATTGTTTCGACCCGAACAGATACCTCGTCTTCGAATGTTCACCTTTAAGCTGAGAGCCAAACCATACCGTTTCCGGAGTGCACGTCACCTGCTGGTTATCCCCGCCTTCCCTAAATCCTTGGCAGTTAGAGTTGAGAAGGAGTTGACTTGAGGTAGTGTTTCCGAATGTTACCCGATATCTCGCTTCCTGCAGTCGAGCAGTTTCAGAACCCCGGCGTCTCGGCACTGCTTTTTACAGCCAGACAGGGAGGATTGAGTTTTTTATTTTTTATTTTAGTGTCAAGAAAAATTGACCCTAGACTGCAGGGCGCTCCCAGATATAGGCCAGGGGTTTCCATGCATATCTCACGTCGGAGCCCGTTCTCTGCAGCTGCTGCAGTTTGTCACCGGGAAGAGGACCAGTCAATCATTGTCATCAGGGTGTAATACGAGCCTCAGACATTAATAAACTTTGAAAACAATAGCCAAAGGTGTTGCAGCTCTGGCCACACTATAAACTAGTACTAGACGCTTCCACATTTGCAGATGCACGATGAGGAAGGGTGTGTGGAAAGGAGGCAGATGGGGTAGAGCAGGGCACAAGTCGGGGGTACACGCGGTGGACGGCGTCCACCCACTATTTTCACAAGTTGTACGCTGTCCACCGTGCCAAGAAGTTAGGCCCCACTGTATAATATGCTGAACTCATACCGGAGTAATTTTCAAACACCGAGACACATTCAGCAGCGCCTGCTCGTGTCTGCTTTCATTTGGAGCAGCAAGATGCAGGCGCGGAGGGGGCTTCATTATTACAAACTCCAGCTGGGCCATAACCAAGGCCGAACTTAAGGGGCCATTTGGCCTCCTTTTGTTCTAGTATCCAGGCTGGGAGCTGCCTGTAACCTCACACCTAAAAGAAAAGACAATGGAAGGAAAACAAAAGTACACAGCTTGTTAGCACTTCACAGGTACTTAAGAGGCACAAGTTTGACTTTGTTCAGACCCCGACTATAAAAGATATGAATGCACTGTAAGAATGTCAGATGTGTTACTCTGTACGAGTACAAAATAACAATCTGAATACCAGTATTTTATATTTTTTTAAAGCACTATTTATCCCAATGGAGGGTATCAGAGTGCTTTGCATAACACATACACATTATATTGACAATAAACCATACAAATTTGTAAATACATTTACAGGATATGTTACATATGACAGTGAGGATTACAAGGTGTAGGAGTCACATATCATCATTCATAGCTCGCTGTGCTGTATTAGAAGGATTACAATGCAACTGCAGGTAACAAAAGGATCTCTGTGTTATAAGCAGTAACCTGCTTACCTATCAACATAAAATAAAAATCTGTGATCTGCATGTTACATGATGTGCTTTGCAGGAGAAGCATTAATCCTCTGTGCTACTTTGAGTCAGAACTGGACTAGACAAAACACAGCTCTTTCCAGCAAAAGCGTTAACCGCCAGAGTTATTTTACTGTTATTACTATTCCCTCAAATATACTGAGAACACAAAGATCTCTGTAGCAGGTGCCTTAAGCACATACGATATTTTAAAATTCAGACTTTGCAACCAATTAAGCAGAACAGATTTACTGTCACATTTCTCCTTGTTGTCAATTTCTTTGTGTTAGAGTTTTAAAAAATAAATGTATAAGTTGATGCCCAGATTTTGCATCGGGGTTGCGTCACTTTTGTGGCACAACCCCGATGCAAAATCTATTTTGGGATCTACAGTGCTACACTAATCTCGCTTATGTGGCTTTGTAAAAACAAAACCTAACTCAAGGCAGCGCATAGCGTTGCCTTGTGTTACCATGTGTTCGGTAGGGATTACATGGGTGATGAATGGGCATTCCCATGCATCCACCTATGTATTTTGTTTACAAATAATATACATAGTCTTCTTAAGGCAGGGACTCTTGCTTACCCTGGGTCAGCTCTCGAGTCCCACTTCCCTGTCAAAGGATTGTGGTTATTCCCCATTTATGTGAGGTGACATTCCACGAGACCCTGCTAGTGAGTTCAAGTCTTAGAAAGTAGTCTTAGAAAGTCAAAGTGCCTCTGCTCCGTAGCGTGTCAGTCAGAGCAAGTTGCCCCCAAGGCCTGGGGGTGCAGTATTCAGTCTTATCCACTCTTGCTGGAGTGGAGGTTTGGAATGCCCTGGCACACGTCTACGGCCTTGCATTGAGCAGAAGTCTTGATGCTACAGTAGAGGTGCACTTCTGCCTACACAGTAAGCCTCCCTGAATCCGGCATCAGTCCTCCTGGACTGTTGGGTAGTTGAATTGCTGCTCTTCCTCCGTGAGTTATGTCTTGCTTCTCCTTCACAGCTGCACACTGCTCCAGGGTGACAGGCCTCTCACTTCACCATGGCCCCCTCCTGGCGTATGGGTTTTGTAACAGCACACACAGGGAAACTGCACCTTCAGGTCATGGCATTGAATAGGGCGACATCCCTCTTCTTGATAGAGCAATGTTGCAGGGTGACAGCTCTCAGTCATCAACACGGCTCTCACCCAGCATATGAAGGTCATAGGCAGCACACAGGTTTTCTGCATTCACTTTGTACTGTTCAGTTACAAAATGGACATCTCTTTATTTCTCCTATTACAAATCAAAGGTTAATGTTTTGTCTTAAATTCTTGAGTTTAGAGCGTGTCTGGCCAGCAGAAGCCATATAACAGTTAAGTGTCGAATGCATCCTATATGTGGCCTAGATTCACATTATAAATGGTGCAATATTACAGCCTAATAAATCAAACACAAGAGAGAGATTTGCCTAGGATCACACAATTTGTTGAAGCTGGGAAGCCGGGAGCAATCACAGGTTCTCTCATTTCACATTGTTCATTTCATCCATTAGATGGACATTTCTTTATTCCTCCTGTTTTACTTCAAACATTAATGTTTTGCCTTTAATTCTTGGCACATGAGGTTGGAGCGTGGGTGGCAGGCAGATGCCGCAACTGCATTTTTCACTTCAAATAAGGACTGCCATTCATAATCCTGCTTGCTCCTCCAGAAGTATCTAAATCCATCACACCACAACAAAAATGATTTCCAAACATTTGAAACTTGTGCTTAATCTACCAATTCCAAGCACTAATTGTTGATGAGCAGTTTTCCGTGAAAGGAAGACAAGTCACACCTACCTACTGCAGCGATGCTGCAAAGTTTGCGATATACTGTATTATAACACAATAACACAGGGTAGCTTTGTTGTTATGATGCTCTTAGGTCTGGGAAACTGATGTAATTCAGAGTTATGCTATGTAAGAAATGAAAGATCAAGTGTGCATCTCTAGTTCACAATTTTGTCTAGGATATGAAAAGTTCTTATTAGCTAGTGTAGTCAAGTGTAGGTTCTGATTACTGGCCATAGTTTGTGGTGTCTCTCGCTGTTCATACATCTCCCCACATTCGTAGTTTTTCTTTACAAACCAGCAATATTTCCTTGTGAAGGTCAATATTTTTTATGAAAGTGCTATTTGGGACTGGAATTACATGTGCCTTTTTCTAGTCAGTTACCTTTGTCCATTACCTTCTCATCTTTGGATATTGGATGGCTCCACTTACTTTGATGTTAAGCTGATGCCTCTTACTGTACAATGTATGGTCCAATCTTTGTGTGGGTATTCTGGTTGTACTGATTCCAGTGTAAGCTGTCAGGTTGCGCTGGTGAATGTGAGGGTGGTTTATATATAGTTATGCCAACAATAAGAACATAATAGATTTCTGCTTCTAAATGTGGAGGTGACATGGGGGCACTGTGGAATGTGCAAAAACATCAATGTAGAGTCCCAAACTTTTTCTTAGGGTCCTATTGCTGAATGCCAAGGTTTCCATAACCTTTTATTTCACTACTATTCACTTGCTTTTTGTTGCTGGTTATTTTTCCATCCTATTTTTTGCCTTCAGCATTGTTTTCCTATCTCTCTTTCTCCTTTCTTCCTTTTCTGTCTTTTTATCTTGCTTTAGGTCGTGGTTTGCTGGTGAAAAATGATCCCCAATCTCTAAAATGAGTGCAGGTGCCCACCACAGACACATTAAGTCGTAGGTATGGCTGAGTAAGCATACTTTGCATAGGAGAGCGGTCTCACCTTTGGAGAGTGCAGGCAGCTAAAGAAATCACATCTACATGGAAATGTGCTGCATATGGAATATTACGCCTGGTGGGGTAGGGTGGCGGCAGAGTTAGTTGCTCAATCCTTGGGTAAAGGAATCTTTACGCTGACAAAAGGCAACATTGTTTTATGTGTAGCTTACAAAAGCGTGAGTTTTCTGCCTAAATCAGGAGAGTTTGTGTGTATACTCGTAATACGCTCAATTGAACTCATGATAGACTTGCTAAACATATGGGTGAGGTTTTAAGATCTGATGTCACTTTTTGTGATATCACTTCCTGTAAAGTCATGGCTTGTGATGACACATCCTCTTATGTCACTTCCTGTGATGCCACGTGCAATGTCATGCGCTGTGATGTCATGGGCCATGATGTTGTGCTGTGATGTCACCTGCATACTGCCTAACTTGGTTAGTCCTCCCACTTCTTTTTTTTGGACTTGTGCCCTGAGGTAGAGCCTATCCACCTAAGTTTAAAAAAAATGCTCTAGCCACCAATAAAATGGGAAAGCAAAATCGAAAACAAAGTATTAATTAAATCAAACATTTGCAAAAAAAACATGGGCTTGGCTTTAGCAAATCTGGTGGGATATTTTCAGTTACATTTTACTGGAAGTACATATCACAAAAATAAAAAGGAGAAATAAATCATACCAATGCCTAATTGTGCCGGCCGTTTTAAATTTAAAAATAAATTAACCATCACAGATAATTGTAGATAATTATAATAGAACAATAGCTGTTCTACTAGACAGGCAGATGTACTTAGAACAGGTATAGAAACGCTTTTTAGTTTTAATGCACATCAAAGGAAACTATGATATCTTATTGGAGAAAGACAATAATTTACTGCAACCCAAGGAGATAGTTTGAGCGCAAAAGGATGTCAACAAATAATATAAAACAAAAGGCTAAAGAATGGAACGAGAAAAGAATTGTCTAAGTAAAGCACTGGCCCACCAGCCTTGGCACTGAATTGCCAGTATTTTTGGGCTGGATTTGCAGACGTTATTAGGAAAAATGCCATCGAGTCAGTGACTGAAGTGGGCTTAATCTTTGCCCTATGCTGGTTCCACAGGAAGAGCATTTTTTGTTTCTTTAATAACTTTGGGCCTGATTCTGATGCGGGTTGGAAAGCTTCCCGACCGAATCGGTTTGGAAATGGTTTCCGACCCACTCGGATCGGGAGAGTCCGACCGACGGAGTACGATGCATCCGGATGCTTCCAGATACGATTTGGTTGGACTCCCATTGACTTCAATAGGAGCATATGTTCCTAACCGCATCATAATTGGGCCCTGGGTCGGGAAGACACGTTCCCGATCCGATTTGGAAGGAGCAAATGCCATTAGGAGGCCTTCCTAACCGCATCAGAATCAGGCCCTAGGTGGGAATGCTTTCCTAACCGCATCAGAATCAGGCCCTATGTGTCTGTTTGACAAATCTGCAGTGCACTTTCTGAATAAAGGTAATTAATCTCAGCTCCTTCTTTCATTTCATACCAATCCGTCAAGCAAGACCAAAAAAACGGGGGGTCCCAAAACATTGATTTCCCAAGTTAATTCCCATAGGAAACGTTGCTGTCCGAAACCGAATAAATGGCGGAATCAGGTCGTACCAAATTTTGCAAAAGTTAAATCTTTACACAAGTATTTTGAGATTTGGTGTAATTCCGTTCACCGTTTTTGAGAAATTAGTGTTTAAAGAGGGACTTGAGTTAAACATGCAAGGGTTAATGCCATAAAAAGTTAGGTACAACTGGATGGTTGGACCTGCAGGAGTCCCGCAATACTGAACATTTTTAAATATAGGGACTGCTTATTGGCTGAGGGGACTTTTTCTCGCATCGGCCATTTGGGTACCACAGTATCAGTATCAGTACCATGTTACCGAGTAATCTGATTGGCTGGTCACAGCTTAGGACAAAATGTTGTGGCTGCCAGTACTTGTGTGCCCTGTCCTGAAAAAGGTTTGAAATAAGGTGTAAAGGGACATGGTAGGGCCACCCTGACATCTAGACATGTGTGTGTGGGGGGTGGGGGTCCTAAAGGGACCCACCAGATGTTAAAATAAAATAAAAAATATTCAGACCACAGGTACTGCAGTATTCCCACAGGATCCATCGCAGCCCTGTCATTAGGTACCAGAGTACAAGCTTCCACCCCATAGTACTGTGATACCTTGAAAGCTTTCTCAGGGAATCTTGCAAAGTACCACTGCACCGCACCTCTTGGTGGAATCTTCCGTCGCAGGTACCGCAGGAGTACTGCAATACCCAAAAGATAATTAAAAAGAAAAGAGAAAGCATGGCTGTCCATGTGGCTTCTGTGCCTGTTGAGGGTTTCGTGCAGGACTTGGTCGGAGGCCAGGCCCTGCAGTCAACCCTCCACTGTGCACAGCTGTGGGCTGTGAGCGGTAAGTGGTTGGGCACCCGTGGTGGCATTGGTATTTTACAGCCAGGTGTTGAAATGAGATAAAGTCTAATGTTTTAAAAAAACAAAAACACATTGAAGTTCACAAGTTATAGTTTCTAAACTAACTATACTTGTTCCCCCGCCAAGCACTGCTTATCATCTCACATATTACATCATCCATGACATGTTAAATGATATCATTGTTTACATCACTGATGACATCTCAAATGACATAATTAAAAATGCATTAAACTTAAAAAATTGTAAAAATATTGTATTGTTAAATATAAATGAAAACTAATTTTATATCAATTGTTTTGAATGTAGAACAAAATAAAATTTTTTATGTAATGTAATTTTTAATTAAAGATTTAATTAATCTAAATATATTAAATAAATTAAACATTTTAAAGATTTATTACAAAAAATCCCACTTAAAGTAAAATGCTTACATTTATTTATTATGAAGTAAAAATTACTAATGGTTATGTATGGAATATATTTAATTGTTTAAAAAATAAAGTTACATTTACGTTTAAGTTACAAATATATTTTAGAATAATAAATTTATTTTTTCTTTGCATATTTTTTAACATTAACTATATATATATATATATATATATATATATATACACACACACACATATACACACACATATATATAAACACGCACATATATATACACACACACACATATACACACACACATATAAGGACCATGGGGGTCATTATGATGTTGGGCGGATCGCCACCGCCCGACCAGCGGTGGCGATCTGCCCGATATCTTTCCCCGCCCGCCCTCCATTTACCCCCGCCATATTACAATGGCGGGGGGACAGCGGCGGACGGAAAGACCATCCGCCACATTTCCGCAGGCAGGCAATCGTTCCGATTGCCTGCCGGGCGGAACTCGGGCCTAATATGGTGGCGGTGTCTGGAAGACACCGCCATCCATATTAGGAGGCCTGGCGGTGAATGCCTTTCCATGGCAGCATCGCCACCATGGAAAGGCATGCGGGAATTGCTTTGGGGGCCCGTTGCGGGCCCCCGGGGGGGTGGGGTGCACTTCGGGGGTACCTATGGTACCCCCCTAAATTGGCATGCACAAGGTGGCAGGCACCGCGCGGTGCCTGTCATGTTGTGCATGCCAATGCACTGCATGCATTTTTTACATTGCGGCAGGTGCTGCTGACAGCACCGCCCGCCGCAATGTAAACAATGCGGGATGCGACCGCCACGGTGGCGGTCGCATCCTAATGGGCACAGCGGGACCGCCGCACCTCTGGCGGTCGGTCCCGTTTACCGTTACGGTGGCGGGCGGACTTTGTCCGCCCGCCATCGTAATGGGCCCCCATGTTTCCATAGGAAAAGCATTTTTTGACTTGCCGATATCTTTGGCGCCATTTGACAAATCATCACGAAATTTTCCCAAAAAAGCGCTCTGGTGAATCATGTTGTGCACAGAAAGTTTAGGGGTGATTCATGAAGTGAGGGCTGAGAAAAATGGGGTTCAAAGAAAGGTGCGTTTGCAATGTTAATTCCCATAGGACCTGTCAACACTTACAGCCCAAAGCACTGATTGGAATTACACAAAATTTGGCAGAAAGGTAGATTTTGTTACGCAGATCCTGCTTTCAATTACTTGGTGTAAATCCATTCAGTAGTTTTTGGTAAATTTAAGAAGATAAAGTTAGTGATATCTTTGGTCGCGATTACTTCGATGAGAAATTGTGATTAATCGCAATGACGCAAGCCAACAGGAATGCTGTGATTGGCTGGCCTCAAGCTGAAGAGAAAGTTGCGGCTGCCATTTTATGGAACGGGGAACGGTTCCCGGGGCTGAAAATTTGTGTGGAAGGTGGTTTACAGGATCAGGGTGGAGGTACTTTGACTCCATATTTGAGAAATGGAGGTGTTAATGACACAAGTTATGTGTCCAAAAAAGATTTTTTTAATCAGACGTGATATTTGCGAAGACGCCGCGACCGTCAGCGCGGCCCCCGTTAAACATCGTGGGGATTTCGCGACTATCGCAGTGTCTTCGTGAATATTGGTGACAATTAAAAAATATGTATATTCACACACTCACCCTCAGTTTTACTTAGTCACTCACACACCCACTTAGAGACTTCTGCACCCACCCACTCACAGACCCATGCACTCACTAACAAATCCACTCAGACTCTGATGCACCCAGTCACAGAGTCAATCAGACACTAAAGGACCCAGTCACGGACCCACTCAGACACTGACGCACTCAGTGACGGAGCTATTCAAAGTCTAACCCACTCGGAGTGATAATTGCACTCACAGATTGATTCAAAGAGTGAGACACCCATTCATAGATGTATGCGCAAACTGATGCATGCACTCATACAGGTACTGAGAGACTCAGAAACCAACTCAGATAGCCACTGAGACAATGACGCACATACTCAAAGATCCATTCAGAGACTGAGACACTCACTCATAGATACATGCAGACAATTATGTACACAGTAACAGACCCACTCAAACACTCATGCACCCAGTCACACTTGCTACTCAAACAGTCAGTTGTGAGAGACAGTGAGAGAGTTATATATGTTTTTTTCAGGCCTGGGCGTAGGTCGCTGAGTTTCGCTACGCGGAAGTCCGCGAAGTGAAAAAAAAACTCTGCGGAGTTCCGCAAGTGGCGGAGTGCAGTGCAGTGCTGGTCTTCCTGCCGCTCGGGTAGAAATTCTACCCGAGCACCAGCTCGTGCTTGCGAACTTACCGTTCGTGAATGCGAGTGGGGAAATACTCCGCTGCACTACGTGGAGTGGAGTTTTCTGCACTCCGCAAGCTCCGCGGAGCGAGAAGTGCAGAAAACTCCGCAAACTCTGCGAACGGAGCGGAGTTCACTGGCCAGGCCTAGTTTTTTTTACATATATTTAGATAGTAATGTATGTAGTGTGATAATTAGAATACATTTTTTATGTATAAATTTTGAATGTGCTTTCGGCCATTGAATGTCTGCTTTTTTTGGCATTTTTGCGATGTATTCACGACTATCGTGATGTCATCGTGACTTCCAGCATCAGCACAAAAACGGGGAATACATTTGAAAAGTGCTTTTTTCGACAAATGAATTCACAGAAATACCTAGAATCAAACTTGAACTAAACTATGTTATAACTGTCTTTTACATTTTGTGAAAAACACTCGCTCTTATCGGTGTGTCTAGAGTGATGGAAACAATGTTATGAACACCAAAAATATTTACAAAAAATTATGATTAATGTACTTCTTAATAAATACATGACAAATACAAAAAGGGGTGGTGCATAATGCAGGCGTAATGTATAATATCTGATTATACAAAAAAGAATAGAAGAGTCATAGAAGTTCACAAAAAGAAAACTAAAGGTAATGTGGACATTGAAGTTAATAAATATAATTTTAAAAATCTTACAAATTCACAGAATTTTTTTTTTACAGGGACGTTATAGTTAGGAAATAAAATTTTAAAAAACTTAGAAATTCACTGAAAAAACAAAGGTTACAGGGAGGTTATAGTTAGGAGATAGAATTTTAAAAAAACTTAGAAATTCACAGAAAAAAACAAAGTTTACAGGGACATTATAGTTAGGCTGACATTTCACTCATACAAAACCAGAGTCATTCAGCACTTATAGTTACCCGAGCTAACCATAACTCACGCCCCTGCAATGCACTGCTTATGTGATGTAATAAGTGATGTCATCAGTGATGTAAATTGAGATGCCATCAGTGATGTCATCAATGATGTCATTTGAGATGTCATAAGTGATGGCATGAGTGATGTCACTGACTATGTCATGAGTGATGTATTATGTGAGGTCATAAGCAGTGCATTGCGGGGGCATAAGTTATAGTTAGCTCAGCTTACTATAACTGCTGAATTTTTCTGGTTTTGTATGAGTCAAATGGCAGCCTAACTATAACGTCCCCGCAACCTTTGTTTTTTTCCGGTGAATATATATATATATGCATATGCATATATATATATATATATATACATATATATATATACGTATATATATTTATATATATACGTGTATATATATATATAGAGAGAGAGAGTCACTGAAAAAAATCTAAGGTTACAGGGTAGTTATAGTTAGGCTCAGATTTCACTCATACAAAACCATAGAAATTCAGGAGCTATATTTACCTGAGCTAACTATAATTTATGCCCCTGCAATGTACTGCTTATGACCTCACATTTAACATCACTCATGACATGGTCAGAGACATCAGCTATCAGAAGTGGGTACTTGGCTCCCACAGAGAAAGGGATTTTTAAATGCACCACCTGCCGAGCCTGCAAATTTGGGGTCAACAAAACATCATACTTGACCCCATTCCGTGATAAACCTGTCAAATACCAAAAGTTCCTAACTTGAAAAACAAATTATGTGGTGTATGTGTTGGAGTGTCCTTGTGGACTTCGTTATGTTGGCAGTACCAAGTTACAAGCACACAAGCGCATACTCCAACACATACGGGCAATCCCAAATTAAGATCCATCGTATCCTGTTGCCCGCCATTTCAAAGAAAACCATGGCAATAGCTTGGAACAGTTTAGATGCCATTTACTGGACTCGGCTCCAAGCTCAAGACGGGGAGGCAACAGGGAGGCCATTTTGAGAAACTTCTAAACTAATTACATTCTAGAATTAGATACAAAGACACCCTGGGGGCTCAATGCAAGTGAGGACCTTTTTACTTGTCTTTAGTATCAATATGTGCCCATGTACATTATCAGCTCGCACGGACACATTGACCTGGCCCAATCTGCCCCTTAGTATTCACTAACTACATTCAGAGTCCGCATTGCCAGTAGGAAGATTTTGCAAGTTGAGGAAAAGGTATGTTTTAGCTAATCCACTACAGGATATACAAACACTTTTGGGATATCCATCCAGACTAAGGGGCCGATTCCGATTCGGGCCGGAAATCTCTCCGACCGAGCCGGATCCGGAGAGATTTCCGACCGAGCCGGACTCCCGCAGTCCAACCGAGCGAGTACGATGCGGCCGCATGCTGCCCAACTCGATTTGGTCAGACTCCCATTGAAGTCAATGGGAGCCGGTCATACAACGCGTACACGGGCTCCCATTGACTGAATGGGTACGTCGCGAACAGGGGCCCCCTACAGTGGGTACGCGTTGGTGCGACTCGCACCGTACATGCATGTTTAGGGGGGACCCTTGGGTCCCCCCTGTGTGCGACTCGTGCAGCTACGCGTGCAGGGGGGTCCGACACGGACCCCCGAAGTCCGGCTCCGAGAGCTCTTTGGAGCCGGACACTACGAGTCGGTCGGGCTGTTAGAAGCGCGCATCGTACTTGCTCGGTCGGGAAACGTCTCCATTGCGTGGTGCGAGCCGTGTCCATATGAGTCGGTCGGAGCGGTTCGGACCCGGGAACGAGTCGGTCGGCGATTTCGTGTGCGCTCGCATCGTACTTGCTCGCTGGGACGACTGTACGAATCGGTCGGGAAAAAGGCCTCCGAATCGGATCCGGTTCAGCTGAATCCGATTCGGAGCCCTACCGGCCGAGATCGGAATCGGCCCCTTGGTGAGAGAATTACCTGTCGATCAAGACATTTAAGTCCGATAGTTATTATTATATATTGCTGCTACCAACCTGCTGCCATTATTTTGCACTTTCAACTATTTACGCTCAACTGCATTTTAAATTTTCCACTTTCGCTACTTTATTTGCACTTTTAAAGAGACTACTTTTAGAAAGGATATGTCAGTACTAAGCCCACAAGGGCCATATTATTTATTGATTATCAAACAATTTGAAGTAACTAGTGTTGACACACATTCCCTATTAAGCAAATTATATGTTCAAGCAAAAGAAAGGAGGACCACCAAAATAGAACTGTCAAAATACTCGTGAATTTTAAGAATGTTCATGAGAATAATGCATTTAGGCACTTATTGAAACTTTGGAATTGGCCTCTTAAAATGTTTTTACATTCGATTTAACATTTGCTTATACAAATGTATTTTGCTTTTCTTATCAATTTTTAAATCGAATGGTTATTTTACACTAGTTGGCAATTACTGACTGCATTACGCCATTTGAAACCAGCTCTTGTATTAGGGCTTCTAAATATTGGTAGTCTGTTTTCAGTGTTGACTGTATGGTGCACAGACAGAATATCGAGTTTTTTATTTCGACCTACCATAATATCGAGTTTTAAATATCGTAGGTCAAGAATATCGACTGCAAGAATATCGTGGTACAGAATATCGACAGTAAGGTAAGAAATATCGTATTTTTTAATATCAAAGACAGTAATATCGTTTGTAAAAATATTGTTGTTAATAATATCGATGTTTATATTAGTGTTCTGTATTTTAGTATGTGTGTTAAAAGTATGTGATGTAATTTTTTGGTATAAGTGTAGTTTTATTTTTAATGTATGTGTTACATTTTTAGCAGTAAATACTTTTATGTAAATTAATTTTTGCGTATTTTAGTTCTGTAGCGGGTTGTGGGTTTATAGGAAAATAGGGTGGGAAGTAATTTAATTATAAAAAATTAATTATTAATTTTGATTCATTATTATTTATAATTAATTTATTTATTAATTATTAATTGGTTATTAATTAATATTAATTAATGAATAGATAATTATATACATTGTGTTATTTTTTAGGAGCGGGTTGTGGGTTTATAGGGGAATAGGGTGGGAAGTAATTTAATTATAAAAAAGTAATTATTAATATTTATTTATTAGCATTTATAATTAATTTATTATTCATTAATTATTAATTGGTTATTAATTAATATTAATTAATTAATAGATACTTATATAAATTGTGTTATTTTTTTAGGAGCGGGTTGGGGGTTAATAGGGGTGGGAAGTAATTTAATTATAATAAAGTAATTATTAATATTTATTAGTATTCATAATTAATTAATTATTAATTAATTATTAATTGGTTATTTAATTTTAATAATTATTTAATTGATAAGTATGTTAATTTTAACCCTCTGCTATCCAACACTTTCCCTACTGTTGCACTCTCTGGAGTGGGAATAGTAATTTTTACCCCTACGCTATCCAACACTTTCCCTACTGTTGCACTCTTTGGAGTGGAAATAGTCATTTTTACCCCTACGCTATCCAACACTTTCCCTACTGTTGCACTCACTGGAGTGGGAATAGTAATTTTTACATCTCCGCTATCCAACACTTTCCCTGCTGTTGCACTCTCTGGAGTGGGAATAGTAATTTTTATCCCTATACTATCCAACACTTTCCCTACTGTTGCACTCTCTGGAGTGGAAATAGTAATTTTTACCCCTACGCTATCCAACACTTTCCCCACTGTTGCACTCTCTGGAGTGGGAATAGTAATTTGTACCCCTACGCTATCCAACACTTTCCCTACTGTTGCACTTACTGGAGTGGGAATAGTAATTTTTACCCCTTCGCTATCCAACACTTTCCTAACTGTTGCACTCTCTAGAGTGGGAATAGTAATTTTTACCCCTACGCTATCCAACACTTTCCCTACTGTTGCACTCTCTGGAGTGGGAATAGTACATTTATCCCCACCGCTATCCAATATTTTCTCTACTGTTTTAGTTAATGTAGTGTAAAATGTATTTTAAAAAGATTAAAAATATTGTAATATTTTAATTTGTTATATATATTTTTTATTTTTTATTTATATTATTGGTGTATGTGTATATATATATATTTATAATTTTTAATATGTTTTTTAACAATTTATAAGTTATTAAAATAATTATTTATAAATATTATTACGTAAGTATATATATTATATTTTATACATATATATGTTTAATTGATTTTTACATTATATGTATTACTTATAATTTGAAACATTTTTAAATAATTTTAACTATGTTTTTTTTAATTATATGTATTATTTAATTTAATTTACATTATTTTTATACATTAAAAAAACTATATTTTACAACGATATTTTTTACAACAATATTTTTTACTCGATATTTTTGTACTTACCATTATGTAGATAGGACTTCGATATTCTGCACATCGATATTCTTGCGTCGATATTTTTGTAGCTCGATATTCTGACTGTTGATATTCTGTCAGTGATCCGACTGTATGGTCGAAGCACTTGTCACTTTAAAATGTTAGTCCCACAATACAGTGGCGTCATGTGATCAAGGCCTGTTCAAGCCAAAACGCGTCATGGCGGATTGTTGGCAATTAACTATTAGCACCAGTTAATTAGGGTCCGTGTCCATCCTTTCCACTGCATGGAACGAAACAAGCGGAGTGACAATATGTGTATATATATATATATAGTACCCATTGTGCAACCATTAGTGGGAAACAAATTAACTCCTGGCAAGGAGTGGAATGTTTTAACCATGGACAGGCGGTCGACACTACGCCCACGCAACAATCAAAAGATGCCAGTCACAACAGCAGCCAATGTTGCAGGGAGAGGCGCAGGTAGCGGCTCAAATACATCAGGCAAAGGAAGAGGAGTGAGGAGATGGAATCGTTGACAGCAGGAAAGGACAATACCATCATTAATTTGACGAACACTACTCTCACAGAGGCTGAATCACAGTTGTTGAGTCTAGGCTTGTCATATTGTCCGGAATCTAATTTCTCATATAATCAATCTCGTGTAGATGTATATAAATGTATCCGTAAGATCAAACTTAAGAAATTCTTTCAACTTAATAAAACTACTACACTTCCAACCAATCGCAATGTTATTCTGAGCAATTTACAAGCAAAAGATGTACCAACTTTACAAATATTGCAGTCTTTGGCTAATGATGAGGTGCTTAATGAAATGTCAACCAATGTCACCCAACCTATAGAGGGTATAGATGTTGGAGCACCGGCGGAAAGTCCGTTCTGTCCTCCTTCCTCTTTTTACCCTATGATGCCAAAAGATGCTGTGGATGTTTACAGTGAAATGGTGATAGAAGATTTTAAAAAGTTGAATCATGTTGTTACTTCTAAACGTAAAACACAATTATCATTTAAGAAATTACTGGTCTTTAATGAAAAAGTTACGAACGAAACATGATATAGTTGTGAGTAGTGCAGACAAAGGTGGCAATATTGTACTGTGGTCCAAGTCAGATTATCTTTTAGAAGCCCAGCGCCATCTTTCTGATACCAGCTGTTACTCGAGGGTTAATCGTGATCAGTTAAGTCTTGTAAAAGATACTGTAGGGAAACATCTATACCAGTGGAAAAGACAGGGTTTATTGTCCAAAAATGAATTTGCTTTTTTAAAGAATGAATTTCCCATTACACCGGTTTTAAACTTCATACCCAAAGTACATAAGGGCACATCCCCTGTCCCTGGCAGACCGATTATATCTGCCCGTAGCAATGTACTGGAAGCTATATCCAAATATGTGGATTATTTCCTACAGCCACACATGACCAGTATGTCCTCTTTCATAAAGGACACAGGTGACATTTTAAATAAGATCAGTGAAATTGAGTGGCATTCTGGCTATGTTTAATGGGTATGGATATAGCCTCACTGTACACTAGCATTTATCATGATCAGGGCCTTAAAGCAGTGGAATTTTTTCTGAGTAATCGAGACATTTGTTTTCATGACCACAACTGCATGTTGCTCAAAATGATAGATCTGTGTCTAAACAACAATCAATTTCTGTTCAACAAACTTCTATATAAACAGCTACGAGGGGTGGCGATGGGGGCGTGTTTTTCACCTACCTATGCCTGCCTTTTGGTGGGATGGTGGGAGGAACACGTCCTCAGAGTCACCCATAAGGAAATTTGGGATGCCCATATTGAATACTACTGTCGTTATATCGACGATGTATTCATTATATGGAAGGGCACAGAGGAAGCAGCAGCACAATTTGTAACATCTATCAATGAGAATAACATGAATCTTCATTTCACAGCTATGTGCAGCTCACAAAAAGTAGAATTTTTAGATGTGGAGGTTTATATCTGTAATAACCAAATACAAACTAGGTTACATAGGAAGAGTACTGCTGGCAACTCAACATTACATGCTTCTAGTTGCCACCCCTCCCATCTTATCCGTAGCATACCCTATGGTGAATTTCTTCGTTTACGCTGTATCTGTAGCTTGGATACAGATTTAGTCCATTGTCAAAAAGAGGCGTTTAGTCATTTTCTGGCCCGTGGTTATAAATCTTCTGATTTGTAATTGGCCTTGTATAAGGCCAATGTCCTACCGCGTGAAGAATGTTTAAAAATTAAGAGACAACTTAGAACAGGACAACTGGTACAGCCAGTTTTGGAAGATGCACAGCCTATTAGATTAGTTACTACTTTTAGTAAACAAGATAAATGTATACGTAGGATTATTAACAAACATTGGCCCATCGTTTTAACTGATCTAACATTGAAATTTTTATTACCGGCAGCGCCGGCTATCACGTTCAGGAGGGCACCTTCTATGCGGGATGCCCTGGTAAAATCCTGTCCAGAAATGACACCGAGTAGCACATGGCTTTTTAAACCTGGATTTTTTAAATGCTTGTCATGTCAAGCCTGTAAATTTGGTGTAAACATGTCAGAATACTGTACTGCTTTCAGCAATATTCCTGTTCCAATTAAGGAACATTTTACATGTCGTACCGATTTTGCGGTATATGTATTAGAATGTACATGTCACTTCAAATACGTTGGCAGCACTAAGCTGCCAGTGTTTAACAGGATATTACAACATCTGCGGGCCATCATCAACTCAGACCCGAATTATCCTGTTGCCCGACATTTCAAGGCAGTCCATGACAATAAAGTAGATGACTTGAAGTACTTTGTGATTGGTGCAGTACCTTCCGCGATTCGTGGGGGCAACAGAGAACGAAAATTGCGCCAGTTAGAGTCCTCCTTTATATTGACCCTTGATACCAGGATGCCCAATGGGCTGAATAATAGTGAGGACTTGTACAACTTCCTATAATCTTACCTGACATAAGATCTTTTAATGAATTCTTCAAGATCAGTTAGGGGGCTTAAGTTCTAATGGACTGTATCAATGATATAGATATTGGTATTTGAAAATATATGGTGCCTTTGTTTGTTGATTTTCATGACAGTATCATTAAAGTATTTTGCTGTGTAGTTCCTTACAACGTTCATTAATATTCATTCCTCTTATGCTATTTTCTGTACTGTAATGTCAATGCACTGGCACTTTAATGAGTTTTGCACTGGCACTTTTCAATTTGTAACCTGATGGTTATATATACATAAATGTAAGCGCCTCTTTGCACATTCCTACCATCAAATATTTTTAATAGTGTTGTATGGGGATTATTGTTGGTTTTTATCACATCAGGCACATTTTTTATCATTTTTCGGACGACAAATTCTTAATCTGATTGCCGGATGGTTTTATATGGTTTTGACAATCTGACATTGTGAAGAATATTTAATGAGAGAATATCTTAATGAATTTTGGGCACTGGCCCTTTATTTGTAATGAAATGGTTTTAAAATGTTGAGAAATTATTTTTTAGATAAACCATTCCATACACAAACAATTTGAGATTCAAAGCCAAAATGATCTATTTAACTGTTTATCGGTACCATTTGGCATTATAGATCATATTTGAGTACAATGAGTTACTCTGTATGTCTATGGAAGACTTAAAGTTTAGTCCGTTTTTAATGTTTATGTCTTATTTGCACATGATCATGATTGTTTATTCTGATTGGTTGCACTTAATTTAAATGTGGTGGTTCGTCAGCAGCGCGTTCAGTGATGAAGATCGCTATGGTGATCGAAATGCGTCTGGGGCGGACACTTGTCTGTCATAACATGCTGGAATACGAATAAAATATTCATCAGCAGAACCCGTGGTGATCTGGATTCTTTTTTTGGAAGGTGTTAGAGGTCCGTACCTGTGCTTATTCCCTCTTGGAGCAATAGGAGGGATTGGGACTTTGATTTGATATATATATATATATATATATATATATATATATATATATAGTCACTGAAAAAATCAAAGGTTACAGGGTTCGTTATAGTTAGGCTCAGATTTCACTCATACAAAATCATCGAAATTCAGGAGTTATAGTTACCTAAGCTAACTATAATTTATGCCCCTGCAATATACTGCTTATGACCTCACATTTAATATCACTCATGACATGGTCAGTGACATCACTGATGATATCAGTAGTTGCGTAGTTATTTTACGATTTTTCAGATATGCAACTGGGAACACGGAGGATCCGCGACCCCTCCCGAGATCTCGTTCTGAGATCTGATTGGCTGCCATTTAACACAATGGGTGCTTTCTGAACCAACAGCTACCTTTCTGCCAAATTTGGTGTAAATCCGTTCAGCAGTTTGGGCTGTAGCCATGTCTAAAGTTTCCAATGGCAATTAACATGGGGCAAATGCGTTTTGGGACCTCCGCTTTTTCTCGACCCCTGCTTGACGGATCACCCTGAAATTTTCAAGACAGCAGGTGATGTGAGTGGCAAACTAGTTTTGAAATTTTTGCGGAGATTCGCCAAACTACGCCAAAGTTATTGGCAAAAAAACACTCTTCCTATGGAAACTAGGTCCTAAGTATAACTACATATATATTACTATTCTTTTTATACTACTGAGTGATACTATTTTTAATATAAGTCATCTGAGTGGCTGTGTGACTGCCTGTATCAGTGTGTGAAGGGGAACTATGTCCTAACTATATCTACCTACTGGTGATGGTTTGGTTGAGGAAAACCCATTGCTATTATGTGTTGAATATGTGCTTTTGGTTTGGGATCCATGATACTCAAAACACTAAACTATGACCCACAATACACACTATGATGATTTTGAGGGAAGGAGGTGTAGCATAGAGGAGAAGGCTGCAGTAGAATGAGGCAGGTTTGAAGATGAAAGTGAGCAAAAATGGGGTACAGCAAGTAGAATATAAAAGAACATAATTAATTGGATGGTGCAGATGTGTATGGAACTAAAATTTGGTAGTGATTTGTAGAAAAAGTAACTACATCTATGATTGGTTTAAAAAAAAAAAAAAAAAAAATTATGTTGTTAGGGATATGCTTGCAATTGGAACCAGTCAATCACACCAGCTATAGTTTAATTTGAAGCTGATTATAGAAAGTAATGTGTACTTTTGACCTAGTGGGAGGTAGAGAGTGCTGCTAACATAGTCACCATGGACACGGAGCTAAAAGAATATAGGGAAGGGAACAAAAAGGACTGCTCTGTGAAATTTAAAACAAGTGGTGTAGGAACATTGGTATTTAGGGAGAGTTTGGCTTTTAATTGAGCAGTTTTTACAAAGTAAAACATAAATGCAAACTACTAATAGTAGATTGTTAAATGCTTTTACTTGCTTTCATGTGAATCCGCGAAATTGGGCTTTTTCTAGAAGCATGGAAAGGGTTAAAAAAAATACCGACCATTTAGAAGTGGCATAACAAAAATAAAAGATGAAAGGAAGCCTGTGATTTGCTAACTACAGATGTATAATTAAGATCACATGATGAAGGGTAGCCATTTTAGCTGTTTTTATACTGAGAGTGGAGGAGGATTGCTGTAGTTCTGACTTGAGATTTTCAATAAAAGCAGATGTTAACAGAAATAGAAATTAAAGTTGGAGAACAGCAAAGAGCTTTTACAGCTATGTTAATTAGGTTGTAGTATAAAAAAGGATATTTCGATAAAAAATTGTGAGTATATATAAGACAAAAGAAAATGTGTAGCTTCTAGACACTACATTAGAAGGCAAAATAGAAGGCAGCTTAGATGAGAACATTAACTAAAACTAGAGTGAGCAGGAAAAGAGGAATTGGTTTACAGAAAATATAGTCATTTTATTAAGCCAGTATGAATGAATGTGTTTGAAATTAGATGTAGGTGTTTGCTTATAGTATGTAATTTAATAGTATGTAATTTCACCCACTCACACAGCCAAGCAGGCACTTACACACCCAGTTACACTCCCATAAAAGCACTTATGTACCCACCACTCATATAGCTAGACAGTGATGGCCACACTTAGTCATACACCCATAAAACCATTCACACACCCATTTACTCACCTGTACATACACTTACCCAATTATTTACACACTTAGGCAGGCACTGGTACACCCAGTCACATACCTGTACAGCCATTCATGTACCCAGCACTAAGACAGTCAGTTACACATTCATTTACACACCTATACACCCAGTTATACACCCAGTCACCCACCCATACAGCTACTCACATACCTATTTACAAAAACATACAGCCACTCACACACCCAGTGAGAGAGCAACATAGGCACTTACACATACATTCACACACCCCCACAGCACGTATGTATCCAGTAGTAACTAAGCTAGTTGCACACACAGTTTCATACCCCAATACTCACTAACACAGCCAGTAAGCAATCCATACAGCCACTTACATACACATTTAGAGACCTGTATAGTTACTAGGAGAGCCAGTCATATGCTGTCATAGTTACTTACATATCCAGTGACACACTCACAGAGGGGCTCCTACACTTATTTAGATATGTACTCAAGTACTGACACTCCTACTCACCCATCCAGACAAGTAGCCTTTTAAACATGTCTCGGTTGTGCTACTGCAAAGCCTGTGTGTGCAATTTAACTGCCATGTTGACTTGGGATTTAAAACCCCTTGCCAAGCCTTAAACTCCCATTCTACTATATATAAGTCACCCCTAAGGTAGGCCGTAATAGGCCATAGGTGCTATGTGCTCATAAGGTAAGACATGTGCTTTGAAGTTTCAGTTAGTTACATGAGCACTTAGAGACCCATACACCCAGTGATATATCCAGGCTCCCACACTTTTTTTTGTTTAAATTTATTTATTGGTTTTCTGGTTTAGTAACAGGTACCTTACATGCATTTATGTCAATCATAAGCAAATTTCAAGATTCAGATAGTAGAGCACATAATCAGCAAAGTAACATTTCACATTACAGACTTCAGCTTTACCCCTGGCCTGCTCTACAGGTGCCCTTTCTATGGGCTGTTATATGGCATATAGGAACAGTTACTGCGCCAAATGTCAATGGCCCTCGTGTCCGTGTAAGATACACTGGACTTGTGTGAGGGAAGGTAAGCTGGGGTTGGGAAGGTGAAAAATAGGATGGGGTCAGGGTGTGAACCAAAAACGTGCCCAACTCAGGTCTCCGTCACTCCCCAAAGCTACTGTGTTGTCAATAGTGTGTATGATGTCAGTATCTGCCTGTCCTGATGAATGATATGTTACCTGGTCATGCGTAAGGGGTGTGAGGATGAGGGGCAGTCCGGTTGCCTACTCGCTAGGTCCCTGGAGAGCCCCTGCTACATCTCATTATAGACTTCCGCAGGTGCCACCTCTGGGCCCACGGTTGGCGTTTGGGATTCGTCATCCGACTGACAGGTGCCACAGAGCTCCTGTAGGATTGTGTCACATGCAGCCACCATCTGCAGTTTCCGGAGTCCCAGGGTGTCTTTGCGACAGGTGGAGGCTCCGGCCGCTTCCAGCGCCTGGTGATCAAACGTTTGGCCGTGATTAGTCACAAGTCGATAAATCTAGATGTCACCTTGTGCCTCTTGTATCTGTGGCAGAGGCCTAACAGGCACACCTTCCTGGTGCAGTCCAACACTCGCCTGATGCAGTTGGACAGGTGAGTGACCACAGATTTCCAGTAAATACCAAGCCCCGCACAGCTCCACAGCATGTGGTAAAGGTTCGCGTCGACCAGCTGGCACCTAGGACAGCTGGCATCAGTGCCCCCAAAGTACCTACTGATTCTGGCCGATGTCAGGTATGCCCTATGAATGATATAGTATCGTATGAGCTGGAACCTGGTGTTTCTGGGGATGAGCGTAGGTCCCTCCAGTATTACCTCCCACTCCTGATCTGTGCATGGTCGTAGGAGGTCTGCTTCCCAGTGCCACCTAAGGGGGTCCAGTGGTTGCGCCACGTGCATATGCAATGAGTCAGCGGACCACTTCATGAGGTGTCTCTCTGTACCTATCACATGTATGTGTGGTATAGTGCAGTGTATGGTGGGTTCCTGTGAGACATCCCCCCACATCGCCCATAGCACCACGAGCAATGTGGTGTGCAGGAGAAACTGGCCTCGCGGTAGTCCGTCCTCAGCTACTAGTACATCAAACGATGCCAGCTGGCCGTTGCGAATAAGATCCCCCAACGCTGTAGCCCCACCTCATTCCAGTTGGAGAGTTCTGCCCTGGGGATGGCCCGCCAGCTGCTTGGCATCCCCTTCAAAGGCAATGGCAAATATATCACCTGTAGGTCGCATGCCCCTTAAGAAACACCTGTGGGCTACCTCCAGCATCAGCTGGATTGGCATTGCTCCTCGCCTTCCGGGATGAAACAGCCTGAGGATGCACGAATGGGTCCACAGTGGCAGGTGTGTGCCAGTGCCTCCTAGATTCCGGCTTATGGCCCATCTGCCACCCATTGTTGATGTGTCGCCAGTTAGGAGTGCTCCATGTTGGGCACTGTGAGTCCCCCCTGACCGGTCGGTAGGTACAACTTGGAAAGTGCCACAAGGCATTGTGAGCTGTGACAAATAAATTCCAGCATGGTGCTTTTGAAAGAATGAAAAACAGGGGGTCAAAAATATAGGGGCAGGTTGGCGAAGAAGTACAAAAGCCGAGGTAGCGCCACCATTTTGAGTAGGGCTATGCAACCCGTGACCGTTAAGGGCAGGCTCCGCCAGAAGTGCATCTGTGACTCGAATGCGGAAATCGCATATAGGAGGTTCCCCTCCAGTAGCTCCTCATGTTGATGATAAATTCTGACCCCTAAGTACCTAAAGACGGAGTGCTGCCACTGCATGCCCACACCATTTACAACCAGCATGGGATCCAGGGTAGATGGATCGAATGGGTACAGGCACGATTTCACCCAATTCACCTGCAGACCAGATAGGGCCGCGAAGGCCGTGAGTGTGATCGCTATATCATTGCAGGGGTCTCTTATGTCCCTAACATTCAGGAGCAGGTCATCAGCTTAGAGGGAAATCGCATGCGTCCCATCACCCAGGTGTATCCCCCATTCCGCTCCACCATTCCCAAGCCAGTGGCTTTATAGCCAGCAAGAACAGGAGTGGTGATAATGGGCAGCCCTATCTAGTCCCTCAACCTATGGCCACAGGTTCGGACACAAACGGGCCCATCCGGACCTTAGCAGTGGGTAGGGTGTATAAGAAACGGAGAAAGCGCATTCCCAGCCTGTATTGGGAGAGGGTGAAGAATAAAAAGCCCCATTCCAGTGTGTTGAACGCCTTCTCCAGATCGAGCACCAGATATCCCGAGCACGGCCATTGCTCTGCCGAGTACCTAGCCACCCGAAAGAAGAGGTGCAGGTTAAGGGACGTGTTGCGAATTGGGACGAGCCCATTTTGGTCAGTGTGTACCTAAAGAGGGACCACAGGAGCCAGGCAGTCAGCTAGTATTTTGGCCGGCACTGTCCTGACAACGGACTTTTATAGCACCGTGTAATGCCTGGTCAGTTCCAAATGTATCTCCTGTTCAGTGTGTAGCAGCTGGCCTGACGTTGAGTACAAAGACAGAATCGGGTGCCGCGTCTACTCCTTGCGTATCAGCCACGCCAATACACGACCCGCTCGGTCCGCTGTGGCATGGGTGCAGGCAGAGTGAGCCACGTGGTTTAGGCAGCGCAGACTCCAGGCTCCCACCCTTACTGTGACTTACATACCTATCTTTGCACAAAAGCATAGAGCCACTAACACACCAAATCAGACAGCGACAAAGGCAGTTACACATTCACTTGCATACCTACATAGCACTTATGTATCCAGCAGTAACAGAGGCAGTTGCACACAGAGTTACATACCCCAACACTCACTAAGACAGCCAGCAAGCAATCCATACAGCCACTTACATACACATTTACAGACCCTAAGAGAGCCAGTCAAATAGCAGCATAGTAACTTATACATCCAGTGACACACCCACAGAGGATCTGATACAGTCACTTAGATATGTACTCAAGTACTGGCACTCCTAGTCATCCATCTAGACAAGTAGCCCTTTAAACACGTCTCGGGCCTGCTACTGCAGAGCATGCATGTGCAGTTTTACTGCCAGGCTGACTTGGTATTTAAAACCCCTTGCCAATGATTAAACTCTCCTTTTTTTACACATAAGTCACCCCTAAGATATGCCCTACATAGCCCAATGGGCAGGGTGCTATGAAGGTAAAAGGTAAGACATGTACTTTTAAGTTTCAGTCATTTACACACGCACTTCCAGACCCATACACCCAGTTATATAGCCAGTCACCCACTTATACAGCTACAAACATACCTATTTAGAAAAACCATACAGCCACTGTCACATCCAGTCAGACAATGACAGAATCACTCACACACTCACACAGTACTACTAATTGAGCCACTTGCACACACAGTTACACAGCCAAACACTGACTAACACAGTCAGTTACTAATTCATACAGCCACTTATATGCCCACTTAGACACCTGTACAGTCACTAATACCCAGTCATAACTAAGACACCCAGTTCGCCTTAGGAATCTTTGCAGTTTACTACTGCAAGATAGTGGTATAGTGTATGTGTTTGCCACCTAAACATGGTTTCATTGACTTATCCACAATTCATATATTTCATTGATCTGTAAGACCCTAGTAGAGTGCACTACCTATGCCCAGGGTCTGTAAATTAAATGCTAGTATAGGGCCTGCAGAACTAATTGAGTCATACATACAAGTAGCACTTTAAACCTGGCTGAAGCCTGCCACTGCTGAGCCTGCGTGTGCACTTTACTGCCACTTCGACTTGTCATTTAATACCCCTTGCCAATTTTTAAACTCTCCTTTTTTTACACATAAGTCACCCCTAAGGTACGCCCTAGGTAGCCCAATGGGCAGAGTGCTCTGTAGTTAAAAGGTAAGACATGTACTTTTAAGTTTCAGTCACTTACACATGCACTTACAGACCCATAAAGCCAGTTATATTATTATAATATGCCATTTGTACAGCGCACAGCTACCCATAGGGTTTCCCGGCGCTAAGCACTGCAAGGAGCTCCTGAACACACCACCTTTAGAAGATCCATGTTTTTAAAAGTTTGCAAAACCGCATTAGCGAAGTGCAGTTTCTTATATACTGAGGCAGGGCGTTCCACAGTTTCGGCCCTAAATAAGCAAAAGAACGTCCGCCCGATTGTACCCGGTGGACTCTGGGTACACAGTATCGAACCTGGTTGGCAGATCATAAATCTCGGGAAGGGATATAAGGAGAGACCAGCTCTTGTATATATTTCAGGACGAGTCATGCTTGAGCCTTAAACATAAAGCAGAAAGCTTTGAAGTGCACTCTTTTTCTGATCAGTAGCCAATGCAGCTCTTGGAGAATGGGGGAGGCCGTGGTCCTACTCGGAAGTTGAGTAAGAAGCCTAGCCACAGAATTTTGCACCACCTAGAGACGACGGGTAGCCGCCTTGTCCGCACCCAGATAGAGAACATTCCCATAATCCAATCTTGAAAGGATAAGGACCTGAATTAGCATTCTCAGTGCCGAGTGAGGAATAATCCAAATAATTTTCCTTACCCTTTTCATAACTGCAAAGCAGGTGGATGCTACTATAGCAGCTTAAGGGCGCATAGACAAAGCTTCATCTAGCCAGAAGCCCAAGCTTTTCACTTTGGTAGAGGGAGTGGGAATAGAACCTAAAGAAGCAGGCCTGTGCTCCGGGCCCCACAATTGAGGGTTTCTCCTCACGATCAAAACCTCGCTTTTGTCACCATTCAATTTAAGCAGATTGCCATCCATCCAGGAGGCAATCCGTTTAAGACCATGATTAATTATCTCAGTGTGGTGCTTCTGAGGGGATGACAACGAGAAAATAATTTGGGTGTCGTCCGCATACGAAATAGTGTCAGACCGCAGCTCTCCACCACGTCTGCTAACGGACGCACATAAATATTAACCGCTTAACCGCGGCGCGAATTCCGCCGCGGTGCGGCGGTTTAATTAAGTGGGCGGGGCCGCGTCGCCCAACGGACGTGCGCAGCACTACGGAGGTAGTGCTCGCGACGGCCGTTGGCCGACAGAAGCAGCAAAGGGGTTAGACAACAAGGGACTCAGTGCAGAACCCTGAGGTACTCCTGAAGACATAGTACAGGACTCAGACCGAGAATCTGCCGAAAATACTTGGAATGATCTTGCTTTCAGAAATTAGATCAGCCACGTGAGGGCGGTGCCCTCCAAGCCAATTGATCTTAGTCTGTCCGTCAGTATAGAGTGGGACACTGTATCAAAGGCCGCACTCAAATCCAACATTATCAAGGCAGCCTTGTTGCTCCCATCCAGAAGACATCTTAGCTTATTAGGGGCTCAGTGGCCCCTAATAAGGCAGTCTCAGTACTATAACCCCTTCTGAAACCCGATTGAGACGGGTGAAAGAGTTGGTAGGCTTCGGCAAAGGTGGTAAGACATGCATTTATATGCTTGTCTACAATGTTGGCAAAAAGGGGCAACAAAGAAATGGGTCTATAGTTTGCCAATATGGTAGGATCAAGATTAGTTTTTTTTAAAAGTGGGAGAACCATATCATGTTTCCATGCTAGTGGAATGTAACCCTCTATGATCGAGCAACTGAGGAGATCTACAATCAGTTGTAACAGATCCATGTCAAGGAGATCCAATTTGGCTGGAGGAAGTGGATCTAGAGGAGATCCTGACTTAATAGACCATAGCATGGACAGAAAGCCATCGCCGTCCAGCAACGGCCAAGACTCCATTCTTTGAGCCATGCCAGGCATACCAGGGGAAGAAGGTGGGTTCTGAGTGGAAGTTGGTTGGAGAGTACTATCCAATTCCTCTCTAAAAACACCAGACTTCGAACTAGCCTCTAATTGTGTTTGAATGGTAGTCACCTTATTTATGAAAAATTGTGCTAAATCTGAGCATTGGGACTGAGATAGAAGAGCAACAGGGGACCGTTTACTGGGGTCAGACAATTCTTTGACAACATCAAAAGGAGTCTTAGGACAGTTCTGAGCCTTTGTGATTTTATCTGAATAATAAGAAGCTTTTGCAGCTCTACAGAGGGCATGATATTTCTTAATCGCAGTTTTGTAATTAGCTTTAGCTTCCAGCTCATAAGTTTTCCGCCAAAGTCTTTCCAGGTCTTTGCATTTTTCCTCTCTAGATGCAGTGTATTATCGAACCAAGGAGCCAGCGAATGTATTCCACTTGTGGTTTTAACAGTGGAAGGAATAGAAGACTCTAAGGCCTCCCTAATCCAGCTATCCACTAAGAGGTGGTCAGTATCAGTGTCTGCACTAGATTAGGGTTGGAGTTACAAAGTAAGGTGTTAAAAGCTGGAGTATCTAGTTTGCACCAGTTTCTAAACTTGGCTTTAAGTTTTGAAGGGTCAGTTGAGAATTGATGAGGTTTCCTAATAAAAAAAGGAACGGCCAAATGGTCAGACCAAGTGAGTGGAAGCGGAGTTGTTGTGGAAAGACCATCCAGGTTGGAGAAGATGGGATCCAACATGCATGGGAGTGGAGTTACAGAGAGTTAAATTAAGAGCATTCAAATCTTCAATAAGAGTCTTCAATATTAGCACAACAGGTACCAGCATATCCTGGAGGACGGCAGATCAATGCTCCTGACATCGTAAAGTTGTATGGCAGGGATAATGAAAAGAAGAAAGCTTCGTAGTCTTCGATAGAGAGATTTTCAATTTTGTATTTAAAACTGTTTTTAAAAATTATCGCAATGCAACCACCTATCTTATGTTGTTTGTCCCTTCTTACCATCGAATAACTAGGGGGAAGAGGCGCAATTATATCTGGTATCGAAGATTCATTCAACCAAGTCTCTGTAAGAAACAGAGCATCTGGGGACTTTTCTTCCAGGAATTCAAACAGATCCTGTTGATGACTAGGTAGAGAGCGACAGTTAATACTGTAAAAATGAAAGGAGTCCCTGATGTTCTTCTTAGCCCTGTCGTCCATGTCACTCGGGGGAGGGTGAGCACATGTTTCATAAGGGTCTTGTGATAGAAGTGCAAATGAACATTGAGTGCAGCGCAGAGAGTCTGCCATTGGGCCCATGTCAACTATACAACCTTCAGTTATACAGCCAGTTACCCACCTATACAGCCACAAACATACCCATTTAGAAAACCATTCAGCCACTGTCACGTCTACTCAGTAACAGAATCACTTACACATCCACTCACACAGTACTTATGAATCCACTATTAATAGAGCTACTAGCATATGCAATTACACACCCAAACACCCACTAACACAGTCAGTTACCAACCCATACAGTCACTTACATAGCCATTTGAGCACCCATACAGTCACTAAGACACCTTGGGGCATATTCTCAAGGAGCTATTGCCGAGTTATCGGCACTTTATCGCAGCCAAAGTCGCGATAATCTTATCGCCCCATTCACAAGCTGGTGCTAACAGCCGATACCACCAGTTTAATTGCGAAAGCATCCGCAAAAAACATCACCACAGATGACCCCGGCAACTATCGCTAATGAGATGCAGAGTAGGCGTTCCCAAGCAAAAAGCTGCGACAACACCACACCTCAACATTCTCAACAACCAGCCACATCGGCGATAAGACCACAAAACAGGCGATAAGGCGCGTTAGCAGCAGGAAATTAACACCTGCTCTGACCTGGTGTAAAGTCGGACGACAACCTGCACCATCAAAGGGAGCCCAGCCCAGAGCCACACATGAAGAACAACAGATGCCATGGAGCCACACACCATGCATCCCGGAGCCCCGAGAGGGCAACAACACCCACCGCCACCACCCCCAGGATCGCCACCCCCCCAGGACCCCCCACCCACCCCCCCAGACCACCACAGAGGCAGCGCAGACAAAGACAGCGGACCTTCAGGAAATGCACCAGCCTCACAGACCTAACACCAGACAATGTCAATGCCCACTACAGGCTCAAAAGGACAACCATCCTCTGCATCCTGAACATCATTGCCCACAGGCTGACGGTACCAACACAGCGGACAACCAACATCCCTCCGCAGACAAAGCTGCTGGCTGTGCTGCACCTGTTGGCCTGTGGTACCTCCCAACCAACAACCGCCAGAGTCGGAGGAGTCTCACAGCCAGCCCCATCCAAGTTCCTCACACCTGTCCTGGATGCCATCATCAGCCAGGTACCCCAGTACCTATACGTCCCCCACAATGTGCAGGAACAGCTGGAGACCAAGCAAGGACTATACGCCATAGCTGGATTCCTGCACGTGTTGGGGGCAATCGACTGCACACATGTCCTACTTGTGCCCCCTGCCGACACTGCACACAATTACCGCAACAGAAAGCACACGCATTCCATCAACGTGCAGGCAATAGTGGACCACAGGGGACTCTTCACCAATGTCGTAGCCAACTACCCAGGCAGTGTGCATGATCCCCTCATCTTCCGACAGTCCAACATCAACCAGCGCTTCCAGGATGGTACCTATGGGAATGCACTGCTCATTGGCAAGTACCAAATGAACACACCACACACCTCAACTCCACAATCATGCAACTCACAACTCTGGCACTGCACACGTCACAAAATCACATACAACATGCCAAACAACATGCCCACCCACCAGACACGACAGCACAACTTACTGTGGCAACCTTGGTTAGCCATGTACATGAGCCATCAATGGCATGGCATCTCAGCCACATAATAGCGGAATGTGGGGAGAGGTGGGAACCAGGCATGTGCGAAGGAGGCAAGTGACCCATGAATAAGAATGTACACAATGCCAAGTGTGGTGTGGAAGTGCTGGACAGACTGCAGTATGCAGACCACAGACATATCCATGTCTACATGCACTGCTGGTGTTTGGAGTGTAGTGGACAGTGGACGCAACCATGTCACCCCAGCCAGTGGGGAAGATCACGGAAATGTAGCTTGTGACGTCCCCCCCTGTAAGCGTGTGCGGAGTGGGCTGGCCCGGAGGACGCCAGGCCAGCGTAGGGGTGTGAATAAAAAGCACGTAGCTCTGGGCGTGGTTCTCTTCCGGAATGCCCAACGTGTCTGCCAGGGCGGCGCCTCCCACCCCGAGGCCGTCGCCGTGAGCGGTGTGGCCTGCAATCCTGTGAGCCTGCTGCACCCCGGGCCGCTGGTCCCCGAACCCGTCATGCCCGCCCCTGCACAGCCAGGCCTCACTGCTCACCTGCCGACACCGGCGTGTGTCAAAGAGGGCCCACCACGTGCCGGCGCAAGCTCCAAGCCCGAAGCCCGTGACCTTGGCAGCCTCCTCAGACCATCATGGTCTCCGCGACACAGGCCCGCTTTACTCCTTTTTCGTTGACGTACTCCACCGCTGCCTCCGGCCTACACTACGGTCAAGTAGGTCACACATTTGGAACTGAGTCTTGATTATGCAATGGCAGAGTACACACTTTATGGCTGAGTTTATATCACTGTACTCCCTTCGATGTGGTGCCACCAACTCTGTGCATAGCATTCGAACTACACCTGTCTGTGGTCCCTTGCTGACTACTGCCTTCGGCCTACACTGCGGTCGAATAGGTCACACATGTGGAACTGAGTCTTGATTTCTGCATGGCGGAGTTCATATCATTGTACGCAAGGAGGCGAGTAAGAGGAAGACGCGGTTCAGACCGGAGGAGAAAAGGATCATCGTTACGGAGGTGATCGAACACTGCCGACAACTGCTCTGGTGTCACTAACTCTGTGCATCGCGGGCCAACGACACGTGGCTGTGGGCCCCTGCTGACCGCTGCCTCGGGCCTACACTGCGGTCAAGTAGGTCACACATTTGGAACTGAGTCTTGATTACACAATGGCTGAGTGCACATATCAATGCAGAGTTTAAATCACTATACTCCCTTCGATGTGGTGACACGAAGTATGTGCATGGCATCCCAACCACACGTGTCTGTGGGCCCTTGATGACTACGCCTTCGGCCTACACTGCGGTCGAGTAGGTCACACATTGGGAATTCAGTCATGATTAATTTATGGCAGACTTGATATCATTGTACTAGCCTCATCGCAGACTGCATCCCCTTTCAGCTCCGGTGCCACTAAGTCTGTTCCCTGATATCCATGGACACTTTCTGGTTGAACTTTGGTGGCGACTGAGTCTATGGATTGGGGGTTGTCTTCATCATCATGTCGGTGATACTGACTTTGTGGCAAAAACGAGGCTGTAGCATTCCACTGCTCCATTTGCCGCTTCCGGCCAGCTTCTGCCCTCTGCATCATGCCCTGGAGGACACCTTCCACTGTCCCCTGCAAACCTCCGCTACATTCACCTTCGACATCGATGAGGACCCGCTCACCTCGCCTGGCCCTATCTCACTGCACCGCAAGTCACCGTCCCGTGGCGGTGTGCCTGTGCCGGCCGCAGTGCATCCGGGGCCACTAACTCTGTGCAGCTCAAGCCATGGCCCCTGTCAGATAGCATATTGGATGGCCTCTAGGTCGATGGACTGGGGGTCATCAATGCCATGCGTCTGTGGCCCTGCGCTGTCCGCTGCCTCCGGCCTCAACTGCGGTCCACCTGGGCTCACACATCAAATCAAGTCCTGACCTGCCCGGACGTCGCATCACCGCAGGATGCACACGCCACCACCGCCAGGACCAACTCCAAACAACAGGTGCCAGAGTCGGAAGTGTCTTACTGCCAGACTATCAGAGTTGCTCACACCTGTCGTGGGTGCCATCATCAGCTTGATATCCTGCTCAGCTCTTCAGGTGCCACTGACTCAATGCACCACAAATCATGGACCATTCTGCTTGCATGTTGGGTGCACACTGTACTTTCTCCGGCTACCACCATGATGCTTCACAGTTGTTTCTGTTATGCTGGTGTTTTCTGTTTCCGCTTTTATTGTGATCACTGTTCAATTTGTTGCCAGCACCAACAACTCCATCAGGGCTGGCTTACACTCACCCCACACACATCCAGCACATGCGTCACTGTACATGTGACCATGCCAATAAAGGTGTCGAGCGCACGTGCCCGTAGCCATTTCAACGAACTATCTGAGTGTGTCCGTGTGCTCATGATGTATGCATTAGGGCCCCGGGCCCTACAACATTACATTGTGCCGTGTACAGAGGACGCAGCCATGTCACCGCAGGCAGCGGGTGAGACATTGCACATGTAGCTTTGTCGGCCCCAACTCAATACGTAAGAGGAGTGACCTGGGCCGGCAGTTGCCAGTCCAGCGTGGGGGTGTGGATGGATCAGTCCAACAGATATCTGTTCGAAAGGGAACAGAGATGGGTCTATAGACTATCAACTCAAAAAAACGGGTTGAATGATGGGATTCCGTGGAACACTGTTCTATCCAGATAGATAGATTGACATATAGATCTACCTTTGTGGTATTTGTAAATAATCAGTGAAACCTTTTCCTGCACGGGTATCACATTGGCTTGTCAGTGTACACTTACCATGTCAGTATACCCTATTAACAACATTATGGGTACTTTCTATGCTTTTACGGCAGGATCATCTTCCACTTTTTACATTTGTGAATATCATCTCCCTGTTGGCATTTATGATTACATGCCACTTTATAAGGTCCATGTCTATATTGCCCTCTTTCTGTAACGATTTCTTGTATGATAACTTTGTGACGACCCTCCTGTTTTTTGATTTAGTTCTATCGTTATCGGTACGATTAGACTACGTGTCGCGCACATATGCCGATTCTCATAATATTATGTTATGCCAATTTTCCCTCTTTTCTACAGAGACAGTGATTGCCGGTGATGCAGCGGATACAATAAAAACTATTTTCCTCCTAGGTCACTTATCGGTCATCCAGGGGCGACTTATATTTTCTCACATCCACATGACGATGGGGCCCATAACATCGCCTATCACACACATACACACACACACCTGGATTTCCTCTACACCTTTACGAAATTCTATATTCCTAGGAGAAATAGGAGAACTAAATGAAAAACATCATGATGTACCGCTGGAAGGAGCCGGGATACCTTATTACCTTAACCTATCGCTTTCTTAATTATTTCTTAAGATATTCCTGCTCATTGTTTTGTCGATGGATCATCTAGTAAGAAATCAGTTTATAGTGATTAAGACCAGCTAAATCACAATAACCAATTACCAGTTTCACAATCATTTAGTAAAATAACCACTGAGTCGTTTGATTTAAGAATCTTAAATTTTATATAATTTTAAAGGCATGAGAAAGAATTTAGACTTTTTATTCAATTATTCATTCATTATTAATTCAAATATTTATTAAGCAAAATCAATTTATTGCAGAAAGGAAATTTTGTCATGAAGCAAAACCCTAATTACCTGCCTATCTTCCTAATTTAGCCTAATGATTTCTAACCTAAGTTTAAGATTTAAAAATAACCTGATTCTCATACTCAACTGGAAAAATAAGACAGCAACAGAAACTTCAGCTCGTCAGCATCAGCTACTGCAACCCGTCTCATCTAACAGTCTTTCAGCATCTCCCGCTCAGTAAAATGGATCGATCTGGAACACCAAGCACTGGAAACCACCAACTCCAACACCGACTCTGACTAACCCCTCCCACTAAGAATAGGCCTTCTTATACCCTAATTCTAACTTTGCTAACTAAATTTTTGCAACATTAATAACGCGCTTTTCTCTCATTGGTCCACTCATTTCATCTATTCATTCTTAATCAAGTTCTCCCGGATCCAGCTTGTTCTTTTGGAATGTATATGTTAATTTCCTTTCTCACAGTTCAAGACATGTTTCCATCCGCTTCGATCAGTACATTTGTAACTTCTTTCGATACATTCGAGAACTCTGCAGGCATTGTCCTTTCTCTTAAAACGGTTTCCCACGATTCTTTGCTGATCACCACGGCACACTATCAGTTCAATTAGGTCACATCAGCCTTGACCATTCTTGCATCTTAGCCTCTCAACACCATCAAGTGGTTAGCCTTTCTCCAACTTTTTCTCCCTTGTCACGCGTTTTCTCAGCACATGCGCACTCTAATAACCGGCAGCCATTTTATATCGCCACTCGATTAGACTTAGAAGCACTATTTAGAAATAAACAAAACATAATTAAAATAGAGAAACATAGCCTTTTCGTTTCCCTCCAGTCATCTACGTACCCCAATTAGTTATTACCTAGCAGAAAGCAACATTTAAGCTGTTCCTTACTTACCATCACTATTGTTTTTGCAACGTCACGTTTATATTCTATGAAGCACAAATCATGCATTTATTATTTATTTAGTACGCAATTATTTTATGTTATAATTAGACACACAGACATTCATTAATAGATTATTCAGCATATATACTTGCGTGTTACCCTTCCCTCACGTACATTGTTGATTAATACATTTAAACGAACATTTTTATTAATTATTTATAAAATTTGTTAGGGGTAAAACATTTTTTATTTTCTCTGCTCCATCAACTCCCCCCTTTGGTGTTATTTAAATCACCACATAAAACCCAAGTTATACTTCTTTTTCAGGCAGCATATGTCTTTCATCCTTTTGCTTTTTGTTAGTTATACATCTGTTTCCATCTCATCTTGTCTTCTTGTCTCTTTATACATGCTTTCTTTCATTTTCTCTAACTCAATTTCACCCATTTCTCTCTCTCTCTCTTTCATTATTCGGTTATTTCTTTTTATCTTATTTTGTCTTACTTTTCTTTTTATACACGTTATTACAATTTTCAACACCATGGCTAACAATATTGCTACTGTTGCTATTATTATAACTTTCCCTATCATTAGTCTACTCATTCTTGTTAACCAATTTGCTACTGAAGAAAACCCTCTACCAAGTTTTCCCAGGACACTTTCAACCTCCAGTGGAACTAGTTCTTTGTGCAAATTTGTAATATTTGTAATATACTTTTGTATATTTTCACTTTTATCAGGAATGTAAGTGCAACAATGTTGGACTTTCAGCATTCCACAAACTCCACCCTCTTTTGCCAAAAGAATATCAAGGGCAAGCCGATTTTGCATCACCATAGCTCTCATGGCAACCATTTCGGTATTTACCATCAAGAACCCTCCCGCAGTATCTGTAGACAAACGATCTACTACTGTGGATAACTTCCGAATTTTAAATGCATTCAAAGATATTCCCACTGCTGGTATTAATGCTCCAAAAATATCACCTACAATTTCTGAAAAACTTTCCCTCTTTCTACGTGTAAAGCTATTAATCATCTTGTATGTTCCTTTTTCTTCTCTGTCCATATGAAAGATTTTTGGAAAGACCAGGCCTACATAACAAGTTCCATACCAATGGTCCGGTAACCTGTAATAAGCTCTATTCCCACAAATATAATAGATACCTGGAAATATTGGATCTTTTCCACCTTTGAATCCCCAACCTCCCAAAATTTGATAATTGTCATGGCAAATACTGGAACCTACAAAATAATTGTCATAGACTGTCTTATTTCTCCTAATACACAACTTTCCTGTTTGCGGCCAATCTAATGTCATTGCTGCATTTATCTTTTTCCTTCATGATTTTCTTCCTCAAACGTCCATAGATGTGTTCCTTTCTCTTTTATTGCTTCTCTTTGAAATTTCATTCTCCTTTCTTCAACCATTTCTAAAAATACCTTTTCTTCTTTCTTTAACTCACAGGTAAGGTTGTTTTGAGCTATTTCTTCTAATGTTAAAATTTTATGCTCTAAAAAGAATTCTCCTAAAACCTTTACTTGTTTTACTTTGTTAAGTTCTGGAACTACAGGAACATTTGTAAAAATCTTATCTATATCAGTGTAATAAAACTCTAATCTACCTGTTTTATAAAATAAACTTGCTATGACACTACAGGTTATTCCATAAGTTAGAGGTAGGTGATGATAAGTCACACCTTCTGACACTGATGCAGGCAACTGCATACAAACATAACAATCTCTCACATCCATTGTCTCTACATATTCGTACAACAATTTTGTAAAAACATTTTTATAAAAGTCTGTTACTGACTTATCCTTATGTAATTCTGCACTACTTCTTAAAATAACTGGTTCTTTAATATTAGTTTCTTTTTCTGGTTTAGTATCATTCTTTGCTTCTATTACAGCTATACTAATAGGAATTGTGATTGCTAAAACTATCCATACTGTCATTAATAATCCTGTACAAAAGCAGCACATTTTACACCATCTTTTTACAAACTCACATTTATCCCTTCTATCTCTAGTATTTTCCATTTTGTTTTTATCTTTTGTTAAATCTCAGAAAATTGTGTCACTACACCTCAGAAATGACTTAGATGCCTCTCTGCTTTCAAAAGTCTTTGCTTGGTACTTTCTTTTAATTCTTTCCAGAATTCTTTCGTTGTCACATCCGGTGATTTGTCATATCCAGTAAAATTGTCACATCCGGCATAAGCACTTCAAGTCTTCACTTCAGGTTTGTTGCATCTCACCTTTACCCATTCGGTTTCTTAGTCTCGGGTTCTCGTGAGTGTTTCCTTCTTCTTTGTAATCCGTTAGAGCGATGTACAACCACTCAGGTGACTTGTATTTCGAATTCACTTTCTTTGTTCTTTTAGACTTTTGCAATCGTTTTCCACTTGGCTTTTCTTGTTCCTTTTGACTTGTTATTTCATTCACCTGTTCAGCACTTTTTTCTCCTGTTCTGATTATTCTGTATCTCAATTTTCTTATATAGTTGCTGGGCCAATTGTCTCCTTTTCTTGGCCTTTTGGCTTCACCTTCTTTTTCTCCTCTTTCTGATTTCCAGTTTCTTTTTCTTGATTCAGTTCTTGTTTTCTCTTCTTCTCCGCTTTCTTCAGATTCTGTTTCAACTTTTTCACAACTGTCTCTTATTTTGAAACTTATGATCTCATCTTCTTTTACTGGTGGATCTGTCTTCTCCTTCTTGTGTTCCCTTATTACTGTCCCTCCTCGATGTTTTTCCGAATTGGTATTTATCTCACTCTCTGCTTCTAATTTTCCCTGTTCTTTTGTTTCACTATCTGTCCCTATTGCTCCTCGGGGTTCTTCTCGATTTTCTAACTTTTTATTTGTCTCTTTCCCTACTTTGTCTATTAATATTACTTTTGAAGGATTTCCACCATAACTTGTACTTGGTTGCTCATTTAGATCATTTTCTTGTTCATTCTCTTCTCTAATTGGTTTAAATCCCCAAGTTCTCCTTCGAAATTCTTCACAGTTTTCAACTGAATCATCAGATCCTGAACTCGTGTCAGATATTTCCAGATGTCGACTTACAGGTCGATCTTCAAGTTCTGGAATTTCTGTAATTTTTCCTTCTTCTTCTTCCTCTTCCTCTTTAGAGGTGCTTGCAGTTGGGGTTTCCAGATGTCGACTTTCAGGTCGATCTTCAAGTTCTGGCACCCTTTCTCTTATTCTTTCTGTCCCAGTCGCTGAACTCTTATCCCACACTTCCAGACGTCGACTCACATGTCGATCTGCAGGTTCTTGAACTCTGATTGTGTGGCTGGCATGGACCCAGTTTTTCACTCCTGCACACTTGACTGCTGTTGTTGTCACTAGGATTACCTGTCGTGGCTCGTCCCAGCGAGGAACTAGACAGTTTCTTCTCCTGTGGATTTTTATGCGGACCCAGTCTCCTGGATTCAAGTCGTGGGCTGGTTTTCTTTCAAGAGTGGTCGCATCCGGTCCAACCTGATGAAACACAGAACACACCACATCAGCCAGTCCTTTGCAATAATCCAGTACTAGATCATCAGTTATAGTCAATAACTTGTTGACAGGTACTTGTGCTTGTCTCATTGCTCGTCCCATGATCACCTCATGAGGACTAAGTCCAGTTTTCTTTTCAGGAATGCTTCTGATGGTCATCAGGACAAGGGGCAGTGCATCGGGCCATTTGAGTCCTGTAGCTTGACACATTTTTCCTAACCGGTTCTTAATTGTTCCATTAATTTGCTCTACTACCCCAGAAGCCTCTGGTCTGTATGCACAATGCAGTTTTTGTTTAATACTTAATGCTTCACAAATTAATTGAATCAACTCATTTTGAAAATGTGTTCCTCTATCTGTCTCAACCGTGACTGGAAAACCATACCTTGGAATGAACTCTCGCAGCATAAGTTTTGCTACCGTTATCCCATCATTCCTTCTAGTGGGGTATGCCTCCACCCAACGAGAAAACAAACAGACAACCACTAGAACATATTTTAGTCTGTTACAAAGGGGCATTTCGATGAAGTCTAATTGCATTCTAGTGAACGGACCTCCTTCTCGTCCTATTGTTCCTAGACTCACTATTGTCTTTCTTCCTGGATTAAACTGTTGACAAATAAGACATCTTTGACAAAGACTTTCAGCTATGGCTCTGAATTTTGGGTTATACCATGTTTGTCTAAAATGTCTGATCATTGCATCTCTCCCAATATGAGCTTGTCCATGGTACATCCGTGCCATGTCTGCAATCATGCTATCAGGCATAACTGGTCTTTCATCTCTGTAAACCCACACACCATTGTTTTCTTGTCTTCTACATCCTGCTTTTATCCAGTAATCTTTTTCCTCATCATTTGCAGCTTCCTGTAACTGTCTCACCTCATCCCATGTCTCGACAGTGTTAGTAAAAAGCAAAGGAGACGAGATATGCTCCCTTTCTCGATTCTTATTTAGGGATACCATGTTCTCTGCACAATATTTGGCTATCTCGTCCGCGTAATTATTACCAACAGCTATGTAATCTTCATTTTTCTTATGTGCTTTGCATTTCACTACAGCTATCTGCTTAGGCAGCTGTATCACCTCAAGCAGTTTCTTAACAAAATCTCCATTTCTGATAGGTGTTCCTGCAGACGTCAAGAAACCTCTTTGTGACCAAATCTGACCAAAATCGTGCACTATACCGAAACCGTACTGGCTATCGGTCACAATCGTAACTCGTACATTTCTTCCCAACTTACATGCTTGAATCAAAGCAATCAGTTCTGCAACTTGGGCAGACCTTATTCCTTTCAGACAAGACGCTTCCATCACAGTTGCCACTGTGCACACTGCGTAAGCTGCGCTTAGAACTCCTTCTTTCGTTCTCAAGCATGAGCCATCCACAAACATGACATAATCTGATTCCTTTAAAGGCTCATCTTTTATGTCAGCTCTTGGTTTTGTGCAATATTCCAGCACATTCAGACAATCATGATCTACTTCATCTTGTTCAATTATACTCTCTTCATCTGGCAATGATGTCGAAGGATTCACATTCATACATCTATCTATGGTCACATTTTCTGCACTCAAGATTACTTTTTCGTACTTAGTCAGCCGACTATGTGTCATGTACTGTGTTTTTGTTCTTGTCAAAAGAATCTCTACTGAATGGGGAACATATACTCTCAGTGGATACCCCATCACTTTACCTTCACTTTGTTCCAGACTTACACAAGTAGCAGCAACAGCTTTCAGACATCCAGGCAACGCTTTTGCTATAGGATCTAAAACAGCTGAAAAATAAGCAATTGGTCTCTTCATTGTTCCATGTTTTTGTACCAGTACTGAAAATGCACATCCATCTCTTTCACTGCAGTATAATTCAAAATCCTTTTCATAGTCAGGCATTCCTAAAGCAGGGGCCTCACACAATTTCTTTTTCAATTCTTTGAAAGATTTCATTTCTTCGTCATTCAATTCAAAAGGGTCTTTTACATCCTTCTTGGTCAGTTTTTGTAATGGTTTAGCAATCAAGGAAAAACCACTTATCCATTGTCGGCAATATCCAACCATTCCCAGAAACATTCTTACCTCTCTTTGCGTCATTGGTGCTCTCATTCCTTGAATCATTTTTATTCTTTCTGTCGCTATCTTTCGCACTCCTTTCTCAATTTTATGCCCTAAATATTGGACTTCTTTTTGACAAAATTGCAATTTCGAAGGGGACACTTTATGTCCTCTTTTCTCTAGATGGTTCAGTAAAGCAATTGTATCGCTTACACATGCTTCTTTTGTTTTCGATGCCACCAACAGGTCATCGATATACTGCACCATCACTGACTTTTCTGGCATTTTCAAATCTTCCAGGGACTTCTTTAAAATCTGATTAAAGATTGAGGGGCTTTCTGTATACCCCTGAGGAATTCGGCACCATGCCAAAATACGCTCTCCGAACCGGAACGCAAATAATGGCTGGCTATCTGGATGTAAAGGAATAGAGAAAAATGCGTGACACAAATCTATCACTGTGTACCACTCAGCTTCATGTGGAATTTGGTATAGAATTACTGCAGGGTTTGGCACTATTGGACAACAAGGCACAACTATTTTGTTGATCTTTCTCAAATCCTGTACTATTCTATATGTTCCATTTGGCTTTTTCAGTCCCATAATAGGTGAATTACATGGACTGCTCATTATTTCCTTTAGAATTCCCTGTTCGATCATTTTATTTATTACAGGAGTTATTCCTTCAATTATTTCTGGAGTCAATTTATACTGTGGCGTATTTGGGTAAGTTGTTCCTTCTTTTACTGTTACTTTTACGGGATCTACTTCTTTCATTAATCCAATATCTTCTCCTGTAAAATCCCACACATTTTCTTTCACTGCATTTTTCAGTTCTTGGGAAGTTTTTCTGCATCAAATGCAGGAAACAAACCATTCATTTCAGGTTCCTGATTCATCAATGTCACTTTATACAATACATCTTCATCTGGGGTCTGAAATCCAATTCCATCTGGCGTACAATAAATTGTGCAATTCATTTTGCACAAAAGGTCACGACCTAAGAGATTTACAGGACTACAATCGCATACTACGAATCTATGCATTTTGCTAAAAGAACCAATTTTTACTTCCACTAATTCAGTAAGTGATGTTTTAATCTGCTGATTTGCTACTCCTACTACTTGGATGTATTCACCTGAGAGAGGAAGGTTTGGAATTTCCACTGATCTAACAGTAGAACGGGTAGCTCCAGTATCGACAAGGAATGTTACATTTGCACCATTCACTTCTCCATCCACAAAGGGATCAGACTGATCTACCTCTAGAGTTGCGCCAAGTACGCACTCTTTTCCCTCTCCTAGGCACCGTCAGAAACTTTCATCCGCCTCATCCTCACTCTGTCGCAACCAAAACTGAGAAATGTTAGCTGCTCGCGGCAACTGTGTTACCTGCTCTCCTCCGTAGAATCCTGTTTCTGTACTGTATCTTTGCTGGTTAACAGTGTTGGGAAGTGGTGGTTGTGGCACCTGACCTTGTTGAACAACTACCTCATTCTGCACCTGTGGAGTTAATGATTGATTTTCCGGATTAGGTTTAGGTGGGAACTTACACTTGTTTCTCCAATGCCCTAATTTTCCGCAATTATGACAGGGCCATTTCTTCTTTGCCTCCTCTAGACTCATTTGACCTTTCCCTTTACCTATGTTAGGTCGCGATTTATTCTGTCCTGTTTCATTCCCACTATTATTGTCCAATTGAGCTTCTTGCTTTTCTGCCACTTTCACCTGTGCCCACATTGCTTTCTCTTTCAATTTACGCTGTCTACTCTCAATATCATCACTACAATACTTAGCATACCTCAGTACCTCATCTACCGTGCCATTTTGCCAGTTAATCATATGTTGTTTAATCATTTCACTAATCTCTGGTTTCAGCCCAAACACAAATCTGTATACGAAATGACTCATAGCTTTTTCACTCAACTCCTCATATCCACTATACTGCTTGAAAACCAACAACAACCTCTCATAGTAGGCATGTACAGACTCCTTACTTTCCTGTGTAGTTCTATTGATTTTTACCCAATCTGTTTCTTTAGGAGGAATCTTATTTTTCAAAAAGGTAATCACCTTATCGTACTTCCTCATCACCTCAGGACATGGAGCTCCTGTCTTAGGATCTCTTGGATATTCTGTAGTTGGCCAGTCAACTGTAATTTTACACTCAGACCACAAATCAGTTGGCACCACTATGTCAAATAATCCATCTAAATCTATCCACAACACTTTTGAAACCTTCACAAACCTCTCCACTTGTCGGTACCATTCAACTGGTTTCTCTCTCAGCTTCGGGAATTCATTTGTAAATGACAGTATATCCTGTCTAGTCCAGGGAACATGCACATAACTACCACCTGGAGTTTCTCTCATAGGGTATTCTCTTGCAACAGGTTCTTTTTCAGTTATCATAAAAGCCAAAGAAGCTTTGTCTGCAGTTTTCTCATTCTTTTTTGTCCATCTAACTTTCCATCTGTCCACATCACCCCATTTTCTCAGTAAAACAATTAACTCTTTTATCTGTGTCAGCCTTCCTGCTGTATTTAAGTTTTCAATATCTTTCTCACAAAAGTCTACTCTGTACGGTTTCTGCAATGTTTTCACTTTCGCAAAATCTACTCCAATTTCACTTGCTATCTCTTCTAGTTTGTCTTGTAAATTTTTAGCTCTCCATGTAATACTTTTGCACAGAAACATGATTTCATCGTCCTGGTAATTTTTTTAGCTTTTCTGTACCAATCGTCCCTAAAATTAATTCTTCCATGTCAATCTTTAACCTAATTACATCTAATGGTTTTTCTTCTGGTTCTTTTATTTTAAATGCCTTCATCCACTCATTTAACTCATCAGGAGTCGGACCTATGGGTGTATTATTTAGTTCTATCCAATTACCACTCTTTTCAGGAGTCTCTGTTGCAGATTCTGTTACCATATGCATTTTTCTACCATTACACTCATTCACAGTCAAATTTGTAGGTGGACTTGGTCTGTAGGTACTAGCCAAATTACTTGTACTTGCACTTGGGTCCATCCTTTCCTTTTCTCTCTGAAATTGTGAACTCATAGGAATCACTAAAGACCGTTCATCAATTTTCTGATTCTCAAAAACTGGTATTACTGGACCTATTGTTACAGGTACAGTCACAGCTTCCATGTTTTTCGTTAATTCCCTAATTTTCTCAGTCAGTTCTTTTGTTGTTCTTGCTAATTCAGTTGCATTGTCACTTTCTACTCCTTCATTTTGTAAAGTTCTTATTTGATCTTGTGACCTATTTATTTCAATTCTTTTTACCGGACTTTTATTTCGCACATTCTCTATTTGCGGCGCATTTGGTGTCACCACTGTGGAACTCTGCTGATACGGAGGGGGATTTCTATTTAGAATATCTTCCAGCAATTCATCATCCGTTTCACTCTCATGCATATATTTTTCCCTCTCCATATGTTTCTTTTTCTCAGTACGTTTTCTCTTAGTCTCTTCCTCAACTGTAAAAGCCGGAAACAAACCTCCTGTCATGTTAGCACATCTCCATCGTTTTATTCTATCCTCATGATTTATTCCCCACATTCTTCCAGGCATAAACTCATGATCCCTTAAACCTCTGAATCTCTCTCGCTCATACATCTCATCTTCCCATTCCGTCAACGCTTCAAACTGTGTCGGTCTAGTTCTAGGTTCTAAATTTGTCATTTTTCTCGCAAATTTCGCAAAACCGCTACACTAAATGAACCATTCTCAGGGAAAGCTAATGCACCGTCATTCTTCGTATACTTTGCCCAATTTTCTAACCATATGCATGTATGATATCCATATTTCAGCATCATATGTGAAGCTGCTGATTTCGGCGGAGGAATTACTTGTCCCTCTCTAGTCACAACCTTTTTGTCTTTCTTAAAGAAATTCTTAATTTTTGTCGTCCATGACGTTCTCTCCCTTTCATACTCATAATACGGCATGTTTTCGATTGGTTTTTCTCTTCAAACCAGCACTGTTCCGTGTACGGAACTTCAACCAAACACAGCGCGACTCACACCAACACACCAATCAGAACGATTCCCTTCGTCCGCGGACCAACCAATCCTAGCGCGGCACTTTTCTACATCACTCTTGTCTCTGTGTTCACGTGACTAGCGCACTATCCAATCCTAGCGCGGCACTGTTGATGTCACTCCTGCTCTTTTACCCCTCCTTTACAAAAATTATCGGCAATTTTTTTCTTTTCACTGTTTCTTCGTTAGTTACAACAATTAAAACAATTCCATAGTCTGATTCGCTAAACCAAAGTGACAGCTTTGTCCTTTTACACAAGAATCCTGTATTTCCAGTAGGCAGCGCTTACCTCTACCCTACCACAGAATTATTAACTTTCGCCGATAAAGTAGCACTTCCCTCTACCTTACCCTTCTTTCAAGCAAACAGTAAACCCGTTTCTCTGGGGATAAGACACATGTGGAGACTATGCTCCTGAGAATTAAGGCCAGAGTTTCACAAGAAAACGTGATTTGCTATCTCAGTTACACACCCTTCGTACAGAAATCCCTAACATAACACAACCTGTGTCATTACCAAAAATTGAATTCAGACCATGTACCAAATTCCATGTGACTTCTCTTGCCACACGTGTTCCACTTCCTACATCCCAGAAGCGTGAAAACTCACATATAACATAACACGACTCAACATATAGTATTAGTCATCAAAAATAATCAATAATCAATAATCACCAAACTAATCTATAGAAACCATAACTCTGCTACCAAGAAATCTGATGCAGCGGATACAATAAAAACTATTTTCCTCCTAGGTCACATATCGGTCATCCAGGGGCGACTTATATTTTCTCACATCCACATGACGATGGGGCCCATAACATCGCCTATCACACACATACACACACACACCTGGATTTCCTCTACACCTTTACGAAATTCTATATTCCTAGGAGAAATAGGAGAACTAAATGAAAAACATCATGATGTACCGCTGGAAGGAGCCGGGATACCTTATTACCTTAACCTATCGCTTTCTTAATTATTTCTTAAGATATTCCTGCTCATTGTTTTGTCGATGGATCATCTAGTAAGAAATCAGTTTATAGTGATTAAGACCAGCTAAATCACAATAACCAATTACCAGTTTCACAATCATTTAGTAAAATAACCACTGAGTCGTTTGATTTAAGAATCTTAAATTTTATATAATTTTAAAGGCATGAGAAAGAATTTAGACTTTTTATTCAATTATTCATTCATTATTAATTCAAATATTTATTAAGCAAAATCAATTTATTGCAGAAAGGAAATTTTGTCATGAAGCAAAACCCTAATTACCTGCCTATCTTCCTAATTTAGCCTAATGATTTCTAACCTAAGTTTAAGATTTAAAAATAACCTGATTCTCATACTCAACTGGAAAAATAAGACAGCAACAGAAACTTCAGCTCGTCAGCATCAGCTACCGCAACCCGTCTCATCTAACAGTCTTTCAGCATCTCCCGCTCAGTAAAATGGATCGATCTGGAACACCAAGCACTGGAAACCACCAACTCCAACACCGACTCTGACTAACCCCTCCCACTAAGAGTAGGCCTTCTTATACCCTAATTCTAACTTTGCTAACTAAATTTTTGCAACATTAATAACGCGCTTTTCTCTCATTGGTCCACTCATTTCATCTATTCATTCTTAATCAAGTTCTCCCGGATCCAGCTTGTTCTTTTGGAATGTATATGTTCATTTCCTTTCTCACAGTTCAAGACATGTTTCCATCCGCTTCGATCAGTACATTTGTAACTTCTTTCGATACATTCGAGAACTCTGCAAGCATTGTCCTTTCTCTTAAAACGGTTTCCCACGATTCTTTGCTGATCACCACGGCACACTATCAGTTCAATTAGGTCACATCAGCCTTGACCATTCTTGCATCTTAGCCTCTCAACACCATCACGTGGTTAGCCTTTCTCCAACTTTTTCTCCCTTGTCACGCGTTTTCTCAGCACATGCGCACTCTAATAACCGGCAGCCATTTTATATTGCCACTCGATTAGACTTAGAAGCACTATTTAGAAATAAACAAAACATAATTAAAATAGAGAAACATAGCCTTTTCGTTTCCCTCCCGTCATCTACGTACCCCAATTAGTTGTTACCTAGCAGAAAGCAACATTTAAGCTGTTCCTTACTTACCATCACTATTGTTTTTGCAACGACACGTTTATATTCTATGAAGCACAAATCATGCATTTATTATTTATTTAGTACGCAATTATTTTATGTTATAATTAGACACACAGACATTCATTAATAGATTATTCAGCATATATACTTGCGTGTTACCCTTCCCTCAGGTACATTGTTGATTAATACATTTAAACGAACATTTTTATTAATTATTTATAAAATTTGTTAGGGGTAAAAAAAAAATTATTTTCTCTGCTCCATCACCGGTCTCTCTAAACAGACAATCACTTTTTGACACGCCCCCTTGGCTTTTTCTAAAGCCATTGCTTGCTTTTGATGTCATCACGCAGTACGCATCTCACCCGATCACGTGACACACCCGGAAGCCTCTGGGTTTGTTATAGACCGCGAGGACGCCGGTTTCACTATCCTCGGGTTTCCTGATGGGGTCACATCGCAGGTTTGAGTAGCGGATGGCATGACTTGATGAAGTGAGTACTCGGGTGGGCTCCGTTTTTCAACTATTCTAATGGAAGAGTTATACTATCATTAAATGTTTTATGCTTCTCCGCAGAGTTTGACTAAAGTCAGCATCCATCCCCACGGTAACCATGAGGCAAGACGTAATTTCGTCGTTGTGTAAGCCTCTGCCTTTATATCTCTTTCCCCATTTTTTATTGAATTTTTCGTTTTAGTGTAGTAATTAGAGTACATGTACTACGCTTTATCAAGAGGAACTGTTTCCTTGTTCTCGAATCTACTGGGTTAAATAGTACCTTGACAACTGGCACACCTTTGACAAGTGAGGTATGACATCACGCATTTGTTGGGTTCACTTAGACACTTGTCGCTATGTATTGTTTGTCTCTGTCATGAGTGTGATCTCACACATTTTGGGTGCTAGATAAGCACTGACACCAGGCACATGCATTCTGATTACGGGAGCGACCTGTGTGCGATATGCACGGATATGTTGATTCATGGATACATGATTAATTTGCGGCATGGTATCTATGTGCTTCTTTCTTTTCAGAATTTTATTGTTTCCTTTCGTGAAGACTGAAAGGGTTTCCATCCTGTAAGTACACAGTATGGTATTTTAATTGTGACCAAGGGTAGGGTACACCTTAGCGTGTGTACACCGCCCGGGTCATAGGTCCTGATGAAAACCTAGTAATACACACTGTAGGTTGAAACATGTAGACCCACTTATTTCTTTTCACTTTGTCACCACCAATAGTCTTTACCTATGGACAAGTAGGTCCACTACGGTAATACTCTTGTGTACTCATTTTTAACCTTGTCTTACTTGCTCCATAATAAAAGTAACGGAGTACAATAAAGACAATTTTATGATCACCACTTCACTGATTCACTCAAAATACCCGCTCCACTGTAATCAGGTGTCGTAGCACACCCGAGTGGCATTCGGCTGCTCGGGTGGGACCCCAATGATGAAGCATGTCACCAACTGGGTTGGTGAGTGAGGGGTCTTTTTAAACCAAAGAAATTTTCTCTGGTTTTTTCTTCATCTGCGCTTCCCGTAACAGCCTTTGGCTCTCTGGGGCATACTCCTTCAATTTGTTTTTTCAGTTAATTCTTAGGGGACTAGGAGTACCCCCTTAAAATACCCTCTCTCTCTTATTGTTTTACGTAGTTCAGGCAGCGCACAGCTGTGAGAGTTTCTTTATTCTTCCCAATTGATTACCATCATGGGTGAGAATCAAGGCCTATCCTATTCCAGTGAGGAGGTTGATGCCTTACTCGGCGATTCCTCACTCTTTGCGGATGCAAGCATAGCACAAACGGTCTCACAGATCACGGACTGGGACAAACTGACAGAAATAAAAAAGAACAGGGTAAGAACTATACTACATGGAACAATACTTACCGAGTATTTATGTAACAACACCGCACCCAAGGGGCTGTTAGTCACGAATGCAACACGCATTTTTCTTGAAGATCCAGCGTTTCGGAAAGATTGGGCACAGATCGCGTGGCGGTGCACACGCGACTGGATCGTTTTGATCATAAAAACAGCACTTAGACTATCTGAGGCAATGATGATAGAAATTACACTTACTGAAAACCAGATTAAAACGACAATCACTGGTTATAAAAGGAAACTAGATGAACTTAATAAGGAGATCAATGAGTATAAGGAGAACTTAACTCAACAGAAAGCACAGAAATTTCACAAGGATCTTAAAAAGTTCTCCTATACTAAAGTCTACCCCTACTCTGATCCTGAATACATCGCACCTTCTCATAGCGACAGGTTCTCCGATGCATCCAGCAATGACTCTACTGCCAGTAGCGGTTCCAGCACAGGCAGTGGGAGGTCTAATGGACAAAGAAGACAGTATAGACCACCTATTCCTTGGCCTAATTACAATGGCCCACCAGCAATGGGTTATCAAGGCCCGCCCGCAATGGGTTATCAGGGTCCTTTTAATCCCCACCATCCTTATCCTATGTTTGGCTGGCAACCGCCAATCCCACAACCATTGTTCCAACAGAACTCTTTCAGGCCGCCTTTTTTAGGCAGGGGCCGAAGAGGAAGGGGTCGCAGAAAAGGACACAATCAAGTACATTGGGAGGAAGAAGACCCAGTGGGCAATCACACGAGGAGCAGGACTCGGGAACCACAGGCAGGGCCAAGCACCCCCAGGGCTTAGTCACCAACCTTTCATCGAGACCACTCTCTATTGTCGAGGAAAGGGTTTTGAATAAGGGTCTGGGATTTGTCCCCACTGCCAATGTTGACAAATTTGGTCTGCATTGCGAATTATCTGGTTTCTTTAGGAAACTGAGACTGAAAGCCTTCTTTGAGGGCCAAATTGATTCTACCTCTATACAAGAGTCTCATGACACAGGTCTCCGTTTAAAATCTACCTTTGTACCTCCAATTCACACGACCCCCATTGAGATTTTGTCATTTGAACAAGCAGTGTTCAATGACGTAGAACGCATGGAGACAAAAAAACCTTTTTTCAATATGACCAAAGAGGAGAACTTAGCGTTGGCAGAACTGAAAAATTGTGACACAATCATAATAAAACCAGCGGACAAAGGTGGAGGTGTGTGGTGCAAAACAAGTCCGCTTATCATGCGGAATGTTGCCGGCTGTTAGCGGACACAACCAATTACACCCCACTTATCTCTGATCCCACACAAGCACTTAAATTTGAGATAAAAACCTTGGTGGCAAGTGCGGAGTTCAGTGGTTTTATTTATAAACACGAGGCAGATTTTTTAACTAAGTGTGATGAGAAAATTCCATATTTTTATACACTGCCTAAGATGCATAAGAACAGGGATCCACCTCCAGGCAGACCCATCGTGTCTGGAATAGGTTCTTTGTTAGAACCCCTCTCTCGTTTTTGTGATTTTTTCTTCAAAACGATTGTACAAAAGACAACCACCTATTTACAAGACACTAAAAGTTTACTCAATCTTCTTAAAGAACTGACGGTTAATGAATCCACGATCTTGGTATCTTTTGATATCGAAAGTCTCTATACGAGTATTCCCCAGGACGATACTTTGGAGGTACTGAGAAAAGCCTTAGAACATAGTGACTGGCCTTTTAATACCCCAAAACAATTCATCCTCGAGTGCGCCACACTGGCATTGAAAAAGAACTATTTTGAGTATGAGGGAAAGCTATACCTCCAAATAGGAGGTACTTCTATGGGAAGTACCTTCGCTCCTAGTGTGGCTGGACTCTATGTCTTTGATTTTGAGGAAAAACACATATTGAATGCGGGCAATCCCTTTGCACCGCACTTGGTCCTCTGGAAAAGATACATTGATGATGTCCTTGCCATTTGGCAAGGACCGAGTGACAGTCTTTTGGAGTTCATCGCATGGATTAACACCTGCGATAGGAACCTTAAGTTTACCCATTCATTCCACAATGAAAGTATGATATTTCTCGACATTGTTATTACCAAAGAAAATGGGAAACTAGAAACTAGGACCTATCATAAACCAACGGCTAAAAACAATTTGCTTAGGTTCGAGAGCTTTCACCCTAGACCTTCGAGGAGAATCTTCCGTACGGGCAGTACCTTAGACTCAGAAGGAACTGTAGTAAACTGTCGGATTACCGGAACCAAGCAGTTGATTTGTCTAACAAACTAATTGAGAGAGGTTACCCTGAAAAACTGATCACCACATGTCAGAAACGCGCACGCAACCAACACAGAGATGCGTTGCTGGAAAATAAGGTGAACACTAACTCAAACATCCCCCTTACTTGTGTCACTACATATAGTACCATCTCTAACCAGGTAACACGTGCTATTAATAAACACTGGAACATCATTAACACAGGGAACCTTAACTGGGCAAAACCTATGTTTTCATTCAAGAAGGCGAAAAGCCTTAAGGATACTCTGGTTTCCACTCGCCCTAGGACCAAGAAACAAGCAATGCAACCGACTGTCCTTAATGCTTGGGGTATGCCGAACATCACAGGCCATTTTCCATGTGGCAATTGTAGTGTGTGCCATCTGACCACAACTAGTAAGACTCTTAACTTGGAACCAGGCAAGATCTGGACTCAGAGGACGCACACAAAACTGTAATAGTACCAATGTGGTCTACCTAATCACCTGCCCCTGCGGGCTTCGTTATGTTGGCATGACTGGGAGAAAAGTTAAACAGCGAATTTGCGAGCATCGTAGCACCATTAGATGTAAGAAAATCACTACAAAATTGACTGAACACTATCTCCAAAGTAACCACACTACTAACGACTTAAGATGGACAATCATTGAAACTGTAAGACCCGGTGATCAGTCCAACAGATATCTGTTCGAAAGGGAACAGAGATGGGTCTATAGACTATCAACTCAAAAAAACGGTTTGAATGATGGGATTCCGTGGAACACTGTTCTATCCAGATAGATAGATTGACATATAGATCTACCTTTGTGGTATTTGTAAATAATCAGTGAAACCTTTTCCTGCACGGGTATCACATTGGCTTGTCAGTGTACACTTACCATGTCAGTATACCCTATTAACAACATTATGGGTACTTTCTATGCTTTTACGGCAGGATCATCTGCCACTTTTTACATTTGTGTATATCATCTCCCTGTTGGCATTTATGATTACATGCCACTTTATAAGGTCCATGTCTATATTGCCCTCTTTCTGTAACGATTTCTTGTATGATAACTTTGTAACGACCCTCCTGTTTTTTGATTTAGTTCTATCATTATCGGTACGATTAGACTACGTGTCGCGCACATATGCCGATTCTCATAATATTATGTTATGCCAATTTTCCCTCTTTTCTACAGAGACAGTGATTGCCGGTCTCTCTAAACAGACAATCACTTTTGGACACGCCCCCTTGGCTTTTTCTAAAGCCATTGCTTGCTTTTGATGTCATCACGCAGTACGCATCTCACCCGATCACGTGACACACCCGGAAGCCTCTGGGTTTGTTATAGACCGCGAGGACGCCGGTTTCACTATCCTCGGGTTTCCTGATGGGGTCACATCGCAGGTTTGAGTAGCGGATGGCATGACTTGATGAAGTGAGTACTCGGGTGGGCTCCGTTTTTCAACTATTCTAATGGAAGAGTTATACCATCATTAAATGTTTTATGCTTCTCCGCAGAGTTTGACTAAAGTCAGCATCCATCCCCACGGTAACCATGAGGCAAGACGTAATTTCGTCGTTGTGTAAGCCTCTGCCTTTATATCTCTTTCCCCATTTTTTATTGAATTTTTCGTTTTAGTGTAGTAATTAGAGTACATGTACTACGCTTTATCAAGAGGAACTGTTTACTTGTTCTCGAATCTACTGGGTTAAATAGTATCTTGACAACTGGCACACCTTTGACAAGTGAGGTATGACATCACGCATTTGTTGGGTTCACTTAGACACTTGTCGCTATGTATTGTTTGTCTCTGTCATGAGTGTGATCTCACACATTTTGGGTGCTAGATGAGCACTGACACCAGGCACATGCATTCTGATTACGGGAGCGACCTGTGTGCGATATGCACGGATATGTTGATTCATGGATACATGATTAATTTGCGGCATGGTATCTATGTGCTTCTTTCTTTTCAGAATTTTATTGTTTCCTTTCGTGAAGACTGAAAGGGTTTCCATCCTGTAAGTACACAGTATGGTATTTTAATTTTGACCAAGGGTAGGGTACACCTTAGCGTGTGTACACCGCCCGGGTCATAGGTCCTGATGAAAACCTAGTAATACACACTGTAGGTTGAAACATGTAGACCCACTTATTTCTTTTCACTTTGTCACCACCAATAGTCTTTACCTATGGACAAGTAGGTCCACTACGGTAATACTCTTGTGTACTCATTTTTAACCTTGTCTTACTTGCTCCATAATAAAAGTAACGGAGTACAATAAAGACAATTTTATGATCACCACTTCACTGATTCACTCAAAATGTCCGCTCCACTGTAATCAGGTGTCGTAGCACACCCGAGTGGCATTCGGCTGCTCGGGTGGGACCCCAATGATGAAGCATGTCACCAACTAGGTTGGTGAGTGAGGGGTCTTTTTAAACCAAAGAAATTTTCTCTGGTTTTTTCTTCATCGGCGCTTCCCGTAACAGCCTTTGGCTCTCTGGGGCATACTCCTTCAATTTGTTTTTTCAGTTAATTCTTAGGGGACTAGGAGTACCCCCTTAAAATACCCTCTCTCTCTTATTGTTTTACGTGGTGTGGATGATTATCCCGTGGCTCTGGGTGTGGTTCAGTACTGGAAATGTGCAAAGGCATGTGTCTCTGTCGCAGTGTGGGTCTCCGTTGGGGAGTGTAGGTGGTCCCTGATGGGACTTAGACACCCACGTATGTGATCTAGTTCGGATTCCATGAGGTAGTACCCCACCTGCACATGTTCAGCCACCCCTTCTGACAGTCTGACACCTGGCCTTGGAATGCGATGTGTGCTTCGGTGGGCTGCTGGGAGCCAGCCGGGGGGGTGGGTGCGTCCAGCTGTGTTGTCTGTGCAGGGGGTGGGGTATCCTCGATGCAGTGGTGCTGCCCTGCTCCTGGAGGTCGATTGCCTAAGATGTCCATGGACTGTTGTGGGGCGTCGGTGTCGGAAGTGTGGAGGTCCTCTTCAGCATCACTGTAGAGTTGCCTGGTCTGCCCTGCTGGAGGTGTTGTGTGTCCCTCTGCAATGTGAAGGGGAGATGCTTGTTTACATTGTGTTGGCATGTATGTTGCAGCATTGTTCAAGTTTACATACAGACTGCATGACAATGTACATTGTGACTGTTTGGGGGGGCGGACTATTTGATGCGGGACAGTGGACATTTGGACTACATGAGGTAGGTGAGGTTGTACACGTACATTTGCATCTCACAGTTTCCTGCTATGTCAGATGTGATTGGCCATTTTCTACGCACAGGCGGACCCAGTTGTGTCCTCTGTTCTGCAGTGTAAGTGTTGCACTGTGTACCACATTGTCATCCATGTGGATGTGCTGTCATTGCTATGTGTGTGTGCTGCATTGTGTGAGAGTCGCACCTGCAGCTGTGATTTTGCTGCCCCTTATCCCTTGGAGGCGGTGTGCCTTTGGCTTTTGTGCTTTTAAGGTGCTGTGATGTTGGCGACTTGGGTCATTTGTGCTCTTGGACGGTTTTTGTACTCTTGTGCATTGTTTGTCTGCAGATGTATTGTTGACGTCAGTGGTTGTTTGTGCACGTGGATGTGTCAGAGTGTGACCTGCTCCTTTCCGGATGTGGTCCACACTCAGCCACCTCAGTCTCGTGGCGTGCACAATGTCATGGTGATTGTACTCCAGCCATGCTGCTCGCCATGTGGTGTCACTTGCATTGTCAGTGTGGCTCTCACATACGCATCTTTGCTGTGTTTCGCACGGGTGCATGTGTGTGTTGTGGAATTGGTGATGTGTGGGGTGGGACCCCTTTGGGGACATGGTGGACGGGGGCCTACTTGATGTTTGTATGTGTGCTGCAGTGTGCCACGGGGATCAGGGACATGACCCAGGGTCATTGTGGGTGTGCGGTGTGCTACACGTCGTTGTGCATGTGTGCCATTGTGCCCATCCCCACAGTCCCTGTTCATTACTCACCCTGTTGATGTTGTGTCAGGTCATGTCGAGCAGTGTCCGGACTCCCGACTCCTTGCACCGTCTCCACATTAATGACTGTGGCCACCATTTGCTCCAGCTCTTCCTGTGGCGCAGGACTCCCACCTCCATTCGCCTTTGCTGCCTTCCTGTTGGCAGCGGGTTTCTGCTTGGTTTGGCTTTTCACTTCGTGCCAGCGCATCTTGGCCTCCTCAATACTCCGTCTGTGTTGCCAATGACACGGTGGAGGTGACGGACAGTTGTTGTTAGTGCTCTGTCACCTCCGTGACGACGATCCGGTTGTCATGCGGACTGTACCCCATCTTCCTCTTCCTCCTCTCCTTGGCCTTCCCGGACCCCGAGGTTCCTTGCTGGTGGTCTGTGTGGCTTGTGGGGTTCGCGTTGACCTGGGCACTCGTTCCGGGTGCATCCATGTTGCTACGCAGTTTATTTGGTTTTTGGTGTGTTTTTCTTGTTTGGCTTTTATGGTGCATTTTCCCGCATGACGCGTGGGAATTGCAGGCCTGTCGCTGGTTATCGCTGATTTTTGTATCGCGGTTGGCCTCATCGCAACTTTATTCGCGTTTCGCATTTTTGCGGCGTCGAGTTGATTTTAACGCGGTCATTTGACGCGTTATCGTGGGACTATTGAATGCTGCCGCCAGGTTGGGAATACTACGTTAACATGGCGTTGTTTTCCCGCGATCGACTGCGATATGCAAAGTTGCGTTAAGCTAATCTTGCGGTGGTTATCACACGTTCTTGGGAATATGCCCCCTAGTCACATACTGAGACACCCATGTTCACCTCAGGAATGTGAGCAGTTTACCACTGTTAGATAGTGGTAAAGTATATGTGTTTCTCCCCTAAACATGGCTTGATTGACTTAACCAGAATTAGGATATTTAATGTATATGTAAGTCTCTAGTAGAGTGCACTACGTGTGCCCAGGGACTGTAAATTAAATTCTAGTAGTGGTTCTGCAGCACTAACAGTTGTATATTTTTTTCCAATTTTTTTCCAGAAGAAAATAAACAAGATATTAAAAGGGGTAATGGAAGGCAACTGGGAAAAAGCAATTGGCTTCAGTCTGTGAAAAACATGAAGGTTCAACAGGGAACAAAAAAATAATTAACAATGATGATTCTTCACTGTATCCAGGTTTGCAGCCAAGGATGACATCTTTAGAGCCACGGGCATCTGGCATTTGCTGCAATGAGTTACTATCTCAGATAACTTATCGGAGACAGCTGGAACAGTCATGACAGCCAGCGACAATGGTTCCCCAAAGGCAGATAATGATTGTTCTTCTGCTGCACCTGCCTTCTCCCACATTATGCGATGGTACATGCATTGATGGATAGTTTTGATGTACTTCCACATAGAACTTGTCTCATGGGAATACTTCTTCCCAGTCTGTCTTGACATTTGTTTGCTACGCACATTGCACTGGACAAACTTGGCACTAACCTTTTTCTCTCCCAAAGGAATAATGAAATGTTTCCAAACATTACTCTTCTTTTTTGAAGGTTGCATCTCTTCCTCCTCATGCAGTATGAGATCAGATTGTTCTTGCTGGTTTAAAGACATACCTGCATCTATCTGAAGTACATATGCACAAAAGTGTATTTGTAAATAGTTAAATAAGTTATGTTATGTTTATTTGTTAATTGTTTGGTTTAGATTGTATTATAATGTGTTAATAAAATGTATTTGTAAAGTTATAAAAATGTATATTACTAATTTAACTTATGGGTCACAAACACACCCATACAGGTACTCTTACATGAACTTACACACCTATAGAGTATTTTACACAGGTACTGACACACCTACACATACACTCACATACCCACTCAAATTCCCATACAGTCACACACCCATTTAGACATGCAAACACCTACTTACATACCCATAGTGTGCAGTTTTTTTCTATATTGTTTATGATTGTTTTTTACCCACTATTCAATGATGATTCTTTCAACAGTACATCATTTATGGTGTATGAGTATAAAACATGAGAACAGTTAAAAAAAGGGAAAGTGCACCCACAGAAGGCATTTTTACAAATGACAAGCATGCAGCATTTCGCACAGTGAGTAACTATTTCACTCAAATCTTCGCAAGCAGCTGGTATTGTAATGACTGCATTTAATGATGGTTCTCCCAAGGGTGCTGTAGAGGTGGACTGTCCTGCTGAACCTGCTTTCTGCTGCGTCCTCCGGTTGTAGACCCTTTCATGAATTGTTTTTAAGTGATTCTACGTGGAATTTGTCCCATGTGAACACATCTTGGCAGTGTCTCTGGATAACTGCTTCCGACAAATACTGCAATGCACATATTTAGCTCTAACCCTCTTTTGCCCAGAAGGTATTGTAAAACATTTCCAGACATCACTTTTTTTATCCATGCTGGTCTAAACACATACCTGCATCTATCTGAAGTACCTGTGCACAAAAGTGTATTTGCATATAGTTAAATAAGTTATGTTATGTTTATTTGTTAATTGTTTGGATCAAATTGTGTTGTAACGTGTTAATTACATTTATTTGTAAAGTTATAAAAATCTTCATTACTAATTTAACTTTTTGGTCACGAACACACCCATAGAGGTACTCATAAATGAACTCACACACCTATAGAGTCATTCACACAGGTACTGACACACTCACACATCACATACCCACTCAAAATCCCATACAGTCAGTCACACACCCATTTACACATGCAAACACCAACTTACATAGACTCATGCACCCATACAGTCATTCACACACCCACACATTCAGTCACTCACACACCAAGCCATACACTGATACAGCCACTCATACACTTAGCTATATACTGATACACCCACTCACATACCCACACACCAATACCGAACTCACACACCCATCCATACACTGTTAAAGCATCACAGAGACTGACACATCCATGCAGAGACCAATACAGTCACTGACACACCCAGGCACTCACTGATACAGTCACTGACAGAACCAGGCTCACACTATACAACCACTAACACACCCAGGGACACACCAATACAGCCACTGACATGCCCAGACACACACTGATGCAACTACTGACACACCCAGCCACACTCCGATACAGAAACTGACACACCCAGGCACACACCTATACAGCCACTGGCACACCCAGTCTTACACTGATGCAGTCTCTGACACATTAAAAACACAGAGTTAGCTCTTTTCCTGACCAGATGGTGGCTCTAAAAAGTACTGTTTTTTGGGAGAAGGTTTTTTAAATTTCTTGTTTTTTTCCTTTTTTTGAACAAAAAGTAAACAGGGTAGTAAAAGGGCAAGGATAGGGTAATGCAAAGAAGCAACTCGCTTCAGTCTTCAAAAAACATTATTTGGTAATTGGAAGCAAATAAACAAACTAACAGCAATGCTTCTTCACTGTATCTAAAAATGCACCCACAGAAGACATTTTTACAGCGACAAGCATGTGGCATTTAGCACAGTGAGTAACCATCTCACTCAAATCTTCGCAGGCAGCTGGTATTTTAATGACTGCAGCTAATGATGGCTTTCCCAACGGTGCTGTAGAGGTAAACTGTCCTGCAGCTCCTGCTTTCTCCCACATCACCCGGTTGTACACTCTTTCATGAATTGTCCATAAGTGCTTCCACATGGAACTTGCCCCATGTGAACACTTCTTGGCAGTGCCCCCGGATAACTGCTTCCCGCAAATACTGCACTGCACATATTTAGCTCTAACCTTCTTTTCTTCTGAAGGTATTGTAAAATACTTCCAGACATCACTATGCTTTCTTGGAGGTGGTGTATATCTTCCTCCTCATCCTGAACAAGTTCTGGACGTTCATCCTGGACACAAGATGACGCTTCAGCCATTCTATGAAAGCAGAGCACCACTGGTTCTCAATCCTCTTTCTACAGAGTTCACTGGAGAAATAACTGTTTTTGGTTGTGGTTTTACATGTACATGGGTGGGATCCTAATGTACCTAATCAAAAGGCAATATTTAGGTGTGTCATCAGGCAAATTTGTGAATCCGGTTCGTAGATTCGTGGATTTGTGAAACTCATAAAATTAGTAACTTTCTTGAAAAACAGATATATGGGCAATATATATACTTCTAAATAGGTTCACACTAATGTCATTAATGATAATAGAGGGAGATATATCATGTAAAATAATCATTAAAAATGTTGGGGGATCCACGGATCTGCCTTCATGGATTCATTCTGATCAAGTGATCGTAATAAAAAAACATAGAGTATTTGTGTTCATGTCTATGTTTTCGGACCCACAGAGGTACTGTGAAACCAAAAATTAAGTAAAAAAAATATAAAACTTGTATAATTACATTTATAAAAACATATATTTTACAATAAGTATGTATGTTATTTTTACGTCTTAAAACATATATAATGTAGGCTTAGCGCGCAACGTAGATGGTTGCAGTCTCCTGAGCTCCGCCATATCACCGGTGCAGACACTCAAACTGACATGCTATTCGGGTGATTTTCGATCACCTTTGGGCGGCTATAAGCGGCGGAACAGCTTGTGAGCCTTGGGGACAACCCAGAAGTCTTTCGGTCTACGTCCCCGTGTGTGGCCTCACTCAAAGCTTTTCTCATGACGCCAGGGCTCTAAAATGGCGCCTGCTACGGAACTCTTGCCACGACACGGCGTGTAAGAAATGGAACCTGCTTGTGTGCTTCTAGTCCAGGCTTATTCCCCTTGCTGAGCATGTGGTATCGTATATGCCAACTTTAATGCTTATCACGACAGGACCTGGAATTTCCACATTTTGGTGAGAGATACTTTTTCTATCACGTCATTAGGATTTACAAAATGGCGGCCGCTGACAAGATCCTTTTTGAGTGATATATTTCCTAATTATTAGCCCTAATAACAGCGTTTGGATGTAGTTCATTGGTGGTGGATTACCACATGAGCAGTATTGTGTCTGGTATCCGCTGTTATTATTATGTCGCAGTGACTAAGTGCTGGAACCATATTTTAATTTCCTCGCTTTTCAAAGTCCTGTGTGCTTTATCTTTGAAGATCAATCCACTGCTTTTGGAGTTTTTCCCTTTTAATGTTGGATGTGCGGGGCTCATTCATTACTGAAGGGCACAAACTAACAGACGCTGTCAGGTTTCTCACTGTGTGACGCTTTGCCTGTCGACAGACTCTGTTTTAAGTATGGAGTCTTTCTCAGTGCTTGATGATTATGACATATTCTACAGATGTGTTGGCCTTCTTTCTGTCTGGTATTAATACCTCGCTTTTACTGAATAATTCCTACATTACTCTGGGCACATTTGTTATAGAGTAATTTCTATGCACTTCAAGTCATTGAGTTGTGATTATTGCGATCTTCCCCAATGGCAGAAGGAATGGGTGTTGCCACTAAGGACAGAGATTCTAAGGGGAATCTGAAACGATCTAAACAGACCTCACCTACCCCGGACTTACCAGCTAAGGGTAATACTGACTCTGCCTCAACTTTAGAAACTATAATACTCGAACTCAATACTGTCCATGATATAGCTCAGAGTACCAAAACAAATACAGATCTGCTTCAAGTAGAGGTGGCAGCAATTAGAAATGACCTAAAAAATCTTTCATTACGTGTTTCCAATGCCGAAACGTGAATAAGTAGTGTGGAAGACTTTACAAACAAACAAGCGAAGCACATCCAAAGTTTGGAGCGTTCCATGGTTTCATTAAGAAGGGACCTAACTGAGCAGGAAGATCGGAATTGCAGAAGTAATCTTCGTATTTTTGGATTACCGGAGGATTGTGAGAAGTCTGCTCCTTCAGTGATTGACTTCTTACTTACTTGGATCCCAAATGTTCTGAATATCTCGTTCCACAAGGATTTTGAGATAGAACGTGCTCATAGAGTCCCAACTTTTAAACCTAGAACGATGTCTTCTCCACGACCTTTGATCTTTAAACCCTTGCGCCACCAACATACTGATCAAATTTTGGCACAAATGAGGAAGATTAAAACAATACAATGGGAAGGCCACAGAATATCAATTTCACAAGACTTTGCCAGAGACACTGTAATTCGTCGCAAAGGCTTCCTGAATTTATGCAAGAGACTCACTGATATGAATATTCCATTTTCCTTTGCTGGTCCCTCAAGATTCCGGATAACTTTCAAAGGTCGTCCACAGATTTTTTATGAACCTTCAGATCTTTCGACATTCCTGGACAATAAATTTGAATCGCAGATGGACTCAGACTCTCTTCCTGGTACTTCTCATCCTTAACGATTTGTATGTATTGACATGTCTGTGCCTAATGCTTTTCATTTATCTAATACATACGCTGGTTCTCTGCCTCTTTTGGTGCCTTGCCATAATATTGGTGGTTGTTGCTGTGTTTTGAGCTCATCCTACAATTGGTGATTACACACTGAGGTTTCGCTCATGCTAGATTAGTTATTCTCTATTAATTGATTCTATTTTTACAGGATAATGCATTTTTCCGTACTGTTTTTAGTGTAATTTGGGTTTACATCCCTTGCATGTTATGTACAAGGTTGATCAACCTAATTTTATGGCTCTTTTGATGGTATATTGTTAAAATTGTACTACTGTTAATGCATATCTTTTCTCTTTTGCTTATTCCAATTTCTACTTTACTCCTTATTCTGTCTTTCCTCTGCTCTGAGGTCCTTTTAGGCAGTAATCTTTTGTACATAGATATATGAAGTCATGACATCATTCGTCACCAATGTTAGGATAGTTACACAATTGCCTTATGTTATAGTTATGAAATCTCATTGGTAGAATGATACTTTAGAATAGACATTTTATTTAATTCTTCTATAATTTTTGTTCTTGCTGAACGGTATGGTTCATGATATCTTCGTTACACAATTTTACAGTGGTCATTTATGATACATATATATACGTATCTCTTTAGACACCAGAACTATGCAATTCTTTGTTTGGATTTTGCGTATTGGAGATTACTTCTCTATAAGTCTGTACGATTGTATGTTTCTCTTTATTCTTGGATCTATCATTAACTTTCTCTTTCTTTAATCTCATGATAAAAGTAAGTATCTTAATTTCTATTTTCTATATTCTATTTTCTTTTCTTCGTTTTATTCTACCCTTTATTCGTTTTTCTATTTGGTCCATTTATTCTACCTTTTATATGACTTCTTATCTCTTCTTGTCGCTCTACGTTGGTGATAATTTATTTTTGTGTATATACTATTTATCGATATTATTGTTCACTATTGGAATGTTAATTATTTTGCTGATTCATGTCATTATATGCACCAATTTAAACTCATCTACTCATTTTTCGATTTAACCTTTTTTCTTTTTCTTTTTTATTGTATATTTATCCTGAAGCTCTATATGATTATAGTTATGATGATTTGCTTATCAATTGCATCTAATATTAGATACTCTATATAATTTTTATCTACCAGGGGCTCTAATTGTATGAGATTGTTCCTGACTTTTTTAGTCCATCAATTTACATTTGGCTATATATTCTATACTCTATATTTTGTGTTTATCCTCTTTGCATCTTATTTATATAAATTTTATAGACCGGTTTATAATACCTTAGATTGATATTTATAATACCTCAGGTTGCTATTTATAATACCTCAGATTGATATTTATCTGCTAATATAACCTTACTTTATTTATTTATGAAATTATATCTGTCTTCTTCAATGTTCAAGTATGTTACATTTATTGAATTTGCATTATTTATTTTTACTAATAGGTTATAGGCAATATGGTAAATACACCTGAAATGTTACACTTGTTTCGTCGCTTAGCAACATATCTAGCGTTGAGCTGTCTGCACCGTTGTTGATGGCCTCTGCTGTTGCTCCTCCACATTGTTTCCCCCATGCAGTTTGTCTACTACAGACATCCCCTGGTGGGGTTACACTTTTTTAATGCTCCATTTTTTCTTGGAGTTTTCTTGCTCTTTCTTTTGTTCCTTCTAGTCTTTACCCCCTTTCTTCCTTTTTACCCTAATTCTGGGACATCTGCTTCATTTTACTTTGTTATATATGCTACATTTCCTTTAGGTTTTAATTATTTCTTGGCTTCCCTTTTGCCTCTTTATCAAATGCATTCACTCTTGTTGTTCCATACATGTCTATGTCAGGCTTAAATGTAGTTTCACTTAATGTTCGGGGGTTGAATCACCCAGTTAAGAGGTCCAAAATTTTAGACTATTGCAAAAGTTTAGCTGGTGATGTGGTTCTACTTCAAGAGACTAAGATAGCCTTTAAAGAGACTCTTCTTATGAGGAAAGATTGGGTTCTTGATGTTACTTGTTCCGAGGCTTCTAGTAAGAAGAATGGGGTTGTTACTCTTATTTCCAAAAGCTCTGGTTTGTCTATTGTTACAGCTGAACATGATACCAGTGGTAGATGGCTACTTACTCGTTTGACTAATGGTTCGGAAGATTTATATATTATGAATTTATATGCCCCAAATATTGATGACCCACTCTTTTGGCGCACCATAAATAAAAAACTTACTGATATTCCACAGAATTCTAGAACAATTGTTGGCGGGGATTTTAATCTTCCTCTTTATCCTATTTTAGATAGACACTCTGCTTTTAAATTTCGACCCCCTAGGGCGTATAAACAATTACTCAATATGTGCTCATCTCATCATCTTGTTGATGCATGGAGATTGCATAATCCTGCGGGTAGTGAGTTCACGTTTTTCTCCTCTCCACATTCTATCTTTTCTCGCATTGATTATCTTTTGGTAGATGCCTCTATTTTAAAACATACTATAAATGTCATGATTCATCCAATAGTTGTTTCTGACCATACAGCGGTCTCTTTGACTATTCTTAATCTCACAGATACGAGAGGCCCTCGTAACTGGCGTCTCAATACAGACATTTTGGAAGATAATGATGAAGTTAAAGAACTTAATGAGGAAATTGATAACTTCTTCAAAGATAATGAATCTTCGGGAAACTCCCCAATAGTTTTGTGGGACGCATTTAAATGTACTATTCTGGGTCAAATTATTAAAAAAATGGCCAAAAGAAACAGTGACATTAGAAAATCCCTTCAATCTATGGGGGATGATATTAAACGCAAAGAGGAACTATTTAGACACTCAAACGACAAATCACTCCAGCAGGATATAAAAATTTGAAATACTCTTTTAACTCCATAGTCACTAAAAGAGCTTATATTGGTGTACATGCCCAAAAATACTGTCATTTATTGTTACTGAATAGAGCTGGGAAGCTCTTGGCCGCCACGCTAAAATATCAAAACACGAATGTCAATACTACTCGCATTTCTCATATTACTGATAAAAATGTATAGAAGAAATTCCATACTCAAGAAATTCTTGGGGTCTTTCGAGAATTTTATGAAACATTATACACACCTAAGGATCAATCTACCAAGACTATCTGTCAACAGTTTCTTCAGTCGATTCCTACTAATACTATTTCCCACACTGACATGACTGAACTGGGGAAACCAATTGATTTTGAGGAGATCATCCAGGCTATTAAGGCTACTCGATCGGGGAAAGCTCCAGGGTCGGATGGGTTTCCTATTGCCTTTTATAAAACATTTACTCCTTCAATAATTACATATCTTAAGAGGATTTTTGATAATTATGTTCTTTCTGGTAAGGTTTCTGGTTCGGCTGCTGAGGCTACTATTGTAGTTATACCAAAGGATGGTAAGGATCATTCTGATCCCAAAAATTATCGACCAATTTCATTATTAAATATGGAAGCTTAAATCTTTGCCAAGGTCTTGGCTAAACGCTTAGAGGGTCATATTCCCAATCTCATCCATGTTTGCCAAACAGGTTTCGTTAAAGGAGACTTGCCAGAGATAATATTCAGACCTTTTGTCGCATATTGGAAAAAGCAAAACTTTCCTTATTGCCATCCGCGGCGATCGCCCTTGACGCCAAAAAGGCTTTTGATAAAGTCTCTTGGCCTTTTTTACAAGCAGTATTAGAATCCCATAACCTTGGCGATTCCTTTATTAATATGGTCATGTCTCTTTATGCACAACCAAAAGCTAATATCAGAATAAATGGCGCTACGTCTTCCTTTTTTGATCTTCGTCAGGGCACTAGACAAGTGTGCCCTCTTTCACCCCTTCTTTTTCTCCTATCTCTACATCCACTTCTTCGTCTACTTAATCTGAACCAGGGTATTAAGGTTAAGGGGTTTTAATTTGGTTCGCACATGCTTAAAACAGCTGAGTACGCTGATGACGTCCTTATTTTTTCAGAGGATATTGCGACAGCAATCCCAGGTATCTCTAACATCATTAGTGATTTTTCGCTCGTCTCTGGGTACACTCTTAACAAAGAAAAGACTGAATTGTTCCCCCTTAATGCGTTGTGTTTTCCTTCTCACATGGGTGATTCAGGTTTTAAATGGCAATCGACTCGTATCAAATATTTAGGGATTTGGTTCTCTAAGGACCTTTCAGATACTATCACCTATAATGAATCCCATATCATATCAAAGGTTAAGGACCTTTTGTCTTCCTGGTCTCCTAAATATATTTCTTGGTGGGGAAGATTACAAACTCTTAAAATGATGATAACCCCGATTAATTTTTTATCCTCCATGTTACCTATAAAGCTTTCTTCTGCCTTCTTCCATGAGCTTGATTCAATCTCTACAAAAATTTTATGCAGCAAAAAGAGAGCTAGAATTGCTTCCAAATACCTCAGGAAACCTTCTGATTTAGGTGGCTGTAATCTTCCGGACTGGAATCTATATCAGATTTCCTTCCTAGCATCTTAAGGTGCTCTATGGTTCTTACCGGATGCACAACATGTACCCCCTTGGATCTACATTGAACGTGAACTAGGCGCTCCTTTTTCCACCCCTTCCTTTCTCACAGCTTCTAAGCTGATTTTAGATCATTCTCAACATATTATATTAGACACGATTAATGCATTCAAATATGTTGACAAAAAAGTATCCAAGCCTATTTATAAATGAAGATGGTCTTCTTTATGGCACAATCCTAAACTTTCTACTGACATTGATCCTAGCACAGCCTCTTTGTGGGCTGCCAAAGGTATCAGATTGGTGAAAGACCTATATGATTCTAATCATGATCCGCTCCCCTTTTCTTTCTTAGCCAAGAAATATAATCTTTGCAACATGGACTTTTACTCTTTTTTTAAACTAAAGGTTAAACTTTCTAAAATACCCCTTTCTACAGATTCGGTTATTGTCTCTCTTCTTTCTATGTGGCTACGTTCAGGCCATACTGCGTCTAAAATTTATAAATTCTTATCTGCTCCACTCCCTTCACAGTCTACGATTACTTATGTTAAATGGTCTCAATATTTTTCAGATGACATTTTTAAACATATTTCACAAGATATTTGGCATTTGATTGGGAAATGATCCCTCCGTAATAAAATTGCTCCTTCACTTATCCAATCCAAATTCTTTACACTAAGGGGTCAATTCCAATCTCGGCCGGTAGGGCACCGAATCGGATTTGGCTTAACCGGATCCGATTCGGAGCCCTATTTCCCGACCGATTCGTACATGCGTCCGGGCGAGCGAGTACGATGCGTGCGCTCGCGAAATCTCCGACCGACTCGTTCGCAGGACCCGACCGCTCCGACCGACTCGCACGGGGATGACTCGCACCGCGCAATGGAGACGTTCCCCGGCCGGGTAAGTACGATGCGCACCTCGACCGCTCCGACCGACTCGCGCAGTCCGGCTCCAAGGAGCTGTCGGAGCCGCACTTTGGGGGTCCGTGTCGGACCCACCTGGAAGCATAGGCGCGCGAGTCACACACAGGGGGGACCCATGGGTCCCCCCTACACGTGCATGTACGGCGCGACCCGCATCGACGCGAACCCACTGTAGGGGGCGCCCTTGTTCGTGTCGTGCCCATTGAGTCAATGGGAGCCCGTGTACGCGTCGTACGACTGGCTCCCATTGACTTCAATGGGAGTCTGACCGAATCGAGTCCGATAGCATACGGACGCATCGTACTCGTTCGGTTGGGCTGCTAGGGTCCGATTCGGTCGGAAATCTCTCCGGGTCCGGCTCGGTCGGGGAGATTTCCGGCCTGAATCGGAATCAGCCCCTAAATCTGTTACATTGGACCCCTGCTCGTTTACATAAACTGAGTTTACGAGATAGAGATCTTTGTTGGAACTGTAATCTTGTACCAGGCACCCATCCACATATGTTCTTTGAATGTACGTTATTAAATTCCTTTTGGGGCCCGATACAGAAACACTTATCCTTAATTTTTAACACATCTATAGAACTTTCTTTGCCTATGATTTTACTAGGTCCATGGGCTGTAGTAATTCCTTTACACCTTGACAATACGGATTTGGAGCTATTAGACTTACTTTTATCTATTGCTGTTAAAATTATACTAACAGAATGGAAATCTTTTCATCTCCTGTCTTATCATACCTGGTGGGCATGGGTCTCATATCTTCGTGGAGCTCATACCTTTGTTGAAGGGAAACATTACTCGCCTTCCATTTCTAGTAATGTTTGGCGGTCCTTGGACCATTACATGAACTTATCTTCTCAGGGATTGGTAGCTCGGTATCCTTTTGAGTCCATTTCTTAACTTATTTTCTCATCAGTGAAGCATATGTCCCTTCCCACCTATTTCATTTCTTTCTTTTCTATCTTTCTGTCTTGCTTTAATATCCCTTTATTCTTTTTCTCTTCCCTGGTCCCTCTGCAGACTTCACTTATCTTTTCAACAATACAGCCAATTTCTATCTATGTTTGCATATATGTACTTGGTTTTACCTGTTCCATATTTCTGGGATATATGTCAATAATTGATGAGTTTATAATATATATTATTTGTCATATTATTTATTGTTCACTTTTTTAATATAATGAAATTTTTGTCTCTTATTATCCCGGCCATTTGGCTCTTGGTTATGAATTCTCTCTCTGTTTAAATGCTTCGGTAGTAATTTACTATATACTTGATTCTGACCTATTGTATTGTTATTGTATTACAAATGTATCTCTTTTTCAAATAAGCAATAAAGATATTTGAACAGAAAAAAAACATATATAAAGTATATTTATAGAAAAAATGATTTGCTGTTCAAAATAATTGCTAAATTAAAAATCCAAATACATTGTAGTATACTTATTATTAAAAACAAACCCTAGAAATTGACTCAAAATACTAAACATTACAGAGACATAATACTTTAGAAATAGAATTTGAAAAACCTTTGAAATTCACTGAAAAAAACAAAGGTTATAGGGACGTTATAGTTGGACTCAGATTTCACACGTACAAAACCATAGAAATGTGTATAAATATATATATATATACATACATATATATATATATGTGTATATATATATATATGCATCAATTAACGCTCATAGATGCATGCAGGCACCACAACGAGAAACGGACACTCCAATGAGCTGATTCTGCTTGTAAAGATGTCATATTTATTTAATAAATTATTAGCGGTGCAAAGCGGTCATTACGCGTTTCGGCCAACACAGTGGCCTTGATCACATGAGCGCATGACGGGTGAGTGAAACAACTTTATTGGCTACCAGTGTATCACGTGATGAATTGTCAGCTGACACCATAAACACAGTAAAAATACTCTGTCTACAAATGGCCATAAACAACGGATGCATTTAAAAAAAAAATATTCATTTGCGCCAACAATTGTAGTTCCTAATCAGATGATTAACCCAAATAAAGTAAAAACAAATGTATCTTCAAATGTTTTTCCAAAAGTTTTTTGCAAAAATTATTTTCAGTTGTTTTATCAGTTGTTTTTTCAAATATTTGTTCAGGAAATTGGCTATACATAACATGACCTAAAATATGGGATCATGGGTATTGAATCTGCAATCAGCCAATCTGTAGGACTTTTAAATATTAAATACATACATGCAATAATAAATAGGGTAAAAGTCAAATACAAAAAGATGTTACCACTGAATCTCAAAACAAATACTGTTTAAAAGTTCTTCTGGAACTACCTAATGCATATATAAAAATATATAAATATATGTGCAAATATAACAGGTACTAATACTTGTAATAGTCAGCAACAAGAATAAGCAATCACATGTTTCCATTTCTACTTAATGCATGAATATTAAAACATTTGGCCATACAAAAGTGTAAAATGCTGACAATCACAATAACAAAGTGCAAAGTGCAAAAATAGTGCAAAGATACTTCTGGTGAAAAATAGAAGTTAAAACTTAAAAATTAAAAATCCAATGGAAAAAACAGCTCCTTATATATCTACAATTTGGATACATCCTATCTGTCATTCTACAACAATCGTATACGCTGTAGAGTCTACTACATTCTGGGGAGCCCCCCATAAAAATAGATCCATGATGTCATATATCATAATATCAAATCATTAAGTAAAAGTTAATGCTGAAATCTTAGCTTGGTGTTCAATGTAAAGCATTGAAACTGGCTTTATAACATGATCAATATTCAATCAAATCCAATACATTCATAAATCACCTAATCCCCAATGATTCATATTTACACACCTAAAATGATGGAAGAAGGTCATAAAATTGAATTAAATGAACTGCAAAGTCCAAACCGCTAAGGTTAAAACTGCTAAGTTAGTGGCTATACATCTAGGCAACTACAGATAATAATGCAGATCCTCACAAATGTTCAGACCTCGGGGGGCTTTAGTGTCGAGTTCGATAATGTACTGAGTTTCCAACTGTCTAAGCCTCTTCTCCCAATTCCCTCCTCTATTATTGATGGGCACACTGTCAATAACAAAATACTGGAGCACATTGAGATTGTTGTTGTGCTCCAATTTAATGTGTCTCGCTACGGGATACGTAGGATCTGAATTGACAGTTGCCCGGAGGTGTTGCAATATGCGTGTGAAAACTTGCAGTTTGGTGCTTCCGACGTATCGTAACCCACAGATACATTTTAAAACATAAACAGCGAACTCTGTGCGACATGTGAAATGTCCATTGAGCTTGATGGGAATATCCGAAAAAGCAGTGGAATAGAAAGTGGTATTCACCCCGAACTTGCAAGCACGACATGTGCTGCACTTAAAAAAAACTTTTTTCGGGGTGAGCCAACTGCTTTTAGTATCTAGCTCAGGGCTAGTTTTGACTAAATCATTGCGCATAGAGTAAGCTGTGCGATATGTAAAATTTGGTTTGCTAGGAAGTATCTGTTGAAGTACGACATCGGTAAGCACTATAGGCCATTGGGAATTGATGATGCCTTTAATGGCATTGGCCTGTTTGCTATAAGTCGAGATGAACCTGCAGGATACATCACTTGACTTACCATCATCTTCTGTATCATCAAACCCTGAAAATGGAGACATGGCTGCATTTTTAAGTTTAATGGCTGGTTTCAAAAGCTCTTGTCTAACTTTGCCATTAGCTTTTTTTATGGCTATGTCCAGTTTAATGGAATCATAGCCTCTCTCCATTAACCTTTCTTTGGCGGCCTGCTGTGCTATCACTAGAGTAGTATTGGAACTGCACGCCCTACGGATGCGCAAAAATTCACCGTAGGGAAGACTGGAAATAGTGTGCTGAGGGTGGAAACTTGAGGCATGCAATAATGTATTGCCTGCTGTCGGTTTCCTATATATACAAGTTTCAATAACACCCTTCTCAATATACACTGTGATATCCAAAAAATTGATGGTTGTAGAATCAATATGCGCCGTAAAATTAAGGTTATAATCATTCTTGTTGATGATGTCAATGAAATTACAGGCTTCTGCATGTGTTCCCTTCCACACAATGAAAACATCATCAATGTATCTCCACATATTAACCACATGCTTATAAAATAGTGCTCTGTGTTCGACCTTGAGGACATGCTCCTCCCACCATCCTACGTGAAGACACGCATAGCTGGGGGAGAAGCATGCCCCCATGGCCACGCCCTGTTTTTGTTTGAAAATCTTGCCATCAAACATGAAAATATTGTTGTATAGACACCAGCGTATCATTTTTATCAACATTGCATTATGCCTGTACATTGAAATGCATCTGTGTTGTAAAAAATAATCTACAGCATTTATTCCATCGCTATGTCTGATACTCGTATACAGAGCGGTGATATCTAATGTTAAGAGCAAATATTCATTGGACCATTGCACTGAACTCAATTTCAATAAAAAATCATTTGAGTCACGTAGATAGGAAGGCAAAATAACCACATGATCTTGGAGATAAAAATCCACATAGCTCGAGGTGCATTCAAATGTACTGTTTTTAGCTGAGATTATAGGTCTTCCTGGCATGGGGTTTGTACCCTTGTGAACCTTGGGAATTACGCAAAACGTAGGCAAGGTCGGAAATTCTTTGTACAAATATTTGAATTCATCTTTGGAAATGAGACCTTCCCTCTGCCATGCAGTGAGCTCATCCTTCTAATCTCTATTCATATATGTATATATATATATATATATATATATATATATATATATATATATATTTATTTGACAAGTGGAGCCTCCGGAGTGCAGCTTTTCTCTAAGTGCAATATATATATTGCACAAGGAGAAAAGCTGTACTCCGGAGGCTCCACTTGTCAAATATATATATATATATATATATATATATATATATATATATATATTTCTATGGTTTTGTACGTGTGAAATCTGAGTCCAACTATAAGGTCGCTATAACCTTTGTTTTTTTCAGTGAATTTCATTTTTTTTATATAATTCACTTTTGATTTGCTTTTTTGTATTACATTTTTTTATTATCATTTTGTGTATACAAACATATGAGAAATAACAGAGCAGCGAGGTTCAAGGTCCCCTGCCCCCCCACCCTAACCCTCCCAGTCCTACACAATCCATAAAATAAAAAAAAAGGTCAACAATCAGAGAATAATCCATTTTGCATACAAATAATCCATCGTATTAGGCCATCAAACTCATAGAAAGCGGTAATACAGCTTATTTCATGGCACGTTCCTTAAGGCGCCAAACATTCATAAAGTGCAAAGTGTAAGTAATCAATATTCGGAAATACCTTCACAGATATAAAGTGACCCATACAAAAGTGCAAGGTGCGTAAAGAAAGTGCAAAAAGTGCATAAAGACGGCATAATAGACAGAACCTTCTTCAAATCTCGTATGGATAAGCTGTCCATACTAGACAAATAAATAGATACAGTGAGGCAACTAAAAAAAAAAAAGTTCCTGTTACAGTTTGCCAGCCAAAGCTCGGGAATAAGTGGCATTGCCACCCCTCCCTAAATTTATTGTGGGTTTGTCTGACAAAGCCAGCTAGACAGCGGTTCCCAGATTACCAAACCCTTCCGTTTCACACGGATGCCCTTCTTAGCGTAGATAGCTTTTTCAAGATTGTGTATTGAATATAGCCGGGCAATCCATTGCTGAAATAAAGGGGGATTGGGATCCAGCCAGGCCGATGTAGTGCATAACCTATAGATTGCCATGGTGATAAAAATTAGGCCCCCTCCATTTTTCCTGTCTATGATGTCTTGCACTCCCAGTAAAACGGTGGTGGGAGTTAGCAGGATATCTCGAGACAGAACTGCCCTGAGAAAACCTTGGATCTCTGTAAACAAGTGAGGAAGTTTCTCACACGTGGCAAACATATGAATGGAGTCTGCACTTCATTCAGAGCACCGGGGGCAGTTAGTGCCTCTGCCAGTTCCCCATTTCGCGATTTTACTCGGGGTATAATATTAAAAAAACCATGTTTTGTAAAATTGGGCTTGTAAATTGGCTGAAAGTAAATCACTTTGAGCAGATTGAAGAGCTGACTGGAAGACGTTATTGGTGATATCTAATTTCCGTTGCCATTTCCCAGAAATCTTAGCCAAATCATCCGGCATTAAGCTGTTAAGAATGCCATATATGGTCCCTATTCGGGGGGTTGTGGGATCTAACAGTCTTTCGATAAGTTTGCATTTAGTGAACCCAGAGGGCCCTCCTGTCTTGCGTGATAAAACATTCCTGAAAGCTAGATATTTGAAGGCCTCTTTATGACTTAAACCAAATTGAATTTTAAGATCCTCAAATGCCAGGACTCCTTCAGGCGAATACAGGACCCCCAGTTTGTTAATGCCGTAGTTAAACCAAATTAAAAAGTAAGAGCCCCCCAAATATATCTGGCAGGTTTTTCAGTGAATTTCAAAGGATTTTCAAATTCTATTCCTAAAGTATTATGTCTCTGTAATGTTTAGTATTTTGAGTTAATTTCTAGGGTTTGTTTTTAACCATAAATATATATGGCTGGCGGTCACCAGTAGGTAGTTATAGTAAGGACATGGTTTCCATAGGAAGAGCGTTTTTTCATTTGCCAATAACTTTAGCATTGTTTGACGAATCCACGTGAAATTTTCAAAACTAGTTTGCCACTCACTTCAGCTGCTGTCTTGGAAATTTTGGGGTGATCCATCAATTGGGAGTCGAGAAAAAGGGCAGGTCCCAAAATGCATTTTCTCCATGTTAATTTCCGTAGGAAACTTTAGACACGGCTGCAGCCTGAGCTGCTGAACGAAATTACACCCAATTTGACAGGAAGGTAGCTGTTGGTCCAGAAAGCGCCCTTTTTGTTAAATGGTGTAAATCTTTTCAGTATTTGCATAGTTATTTAAAGGTTTTTCAGATATACAACTGGGGCTGCGGATAATCCGCGACCCCACCCAAGATCTCGTGCTGTGATCAGATTGGCTGCCAACACTTCAAGCCAGGAAGTGTTGGCAGCCATCTTGTGGCTCAGTTGAACTGAGTCACTGAAAAAAAGGTAAAAAGAAAAGGGGGCAGGGTAGAAACACCCTGACCCCGTAGGCCTCTTTGGGGGGGGGGGGTTCCAGGGCCCAAAAAAGCGTGTTTTTAAAAAAAAGAAATCGACAGGATCCGCGGATCCAGCCGAAAACGTTTTAAAAAATTAAGCCAGGGCTCCCGCACTGCATTCGTTATCAGCCCCTGGGTGACCAGGTCCCAGTGGCATTATGCAAATATAGGAGGGGGACACACGGGCCCCCCCTCCTGGGGCTTACTAATGCCCCGGGATCACCGCCTCCCTGGAGCTTCTTTCTTAAAAAAATGCGGGGAGGCCCACATGGCCTCCCCCACTGCCCTGGGGACCACCACCTCCCAAGGGCTTATAATTTTATATATGGGGGCCTCTTGGACCTCCCCCAGGCCCGGGGACTGCCACCTGAAAAGCATGCAGGGGGCCATGTGAAACCCTCCGGAGCCCCGGGGGCCGCCACCTCCCCGGAGCTTTAATTTGGAAATAATGCGGGGGCCACACAGACCCCCTCGCAGCCCCGAGGACCACCACCTCCCTGGGGCTTTTGTTGTACTGAATGCGGGGCGCCGTGCGGCCACCAATGCAACACTGCAGACCATCACCTTCCCAGGGCAAATAGAAAGAAAGGAGGGGAGCCGCACAGCCCCTCTCCTGGAGCCAACATGGCCCTGGGGACCACCACCCCCCAGGGCTGGCTCCTGCCATGTCCCGGGGTGCCCACCCCGGGGACATAGCTGCTTTACAGCTCCCAGCAAGCCATTATTACCACTATCATTATTACTACTACCATGCCTTTATATCCCTTCAAAGGCATTCTGGGAATTGTGGTCCAATGTCTCTAACACCCGGAAGCCATTTGCTTAACCCAATATAAGGTATAGTACCAGCACAACTCCTAAAAGAGATACAGTTGTTCATTAACTTTAAGCACAGTGCTAATTCTGTATGCAGTGTTCACCAATTAACTTTCAAAGTTGATATTTTGGCAGTTTGTGCGTTTCAACTTCAAAATAAAGATGCTTCCATCCAAAATAGAAAGGAAGGTTTAATTAGCAATTCCCCATCTATTATTCACTCAAATGACGAAGTGTAAATGCGCTGACAATAAAATATTGCACAAGCCTTCCGGACCCTTTCTCTTCCTGAAAAAGATTCAGTTTAAAGGACCGCATTGGTATTGTGGATACATTTGCAAAGGACATGTGATCACCTTAACTTGTTGAGACTGTCCTTCAGTCACAGAGTTGTGCTGGCCACATTTGAAGTTCTGACCTCTCCTGGTCATTTAATCTCCAATTGTTAAGTACAAACGTAGGAAATTCATATCTCCTCACCAACTGGTGGTGCCAGCGGTAGAGTGTGCTGCTTTTTAGACCACTTTGTTGTGGGATTTAATATAAAGCAGCAGTGCCCGGTATTTGTGGCAACTTCTAAGAGATCAGGAATGGTTACGGAGTTGGTGAGGAGATACGAATCTTCTGCCTTGGTTTATCACAATTCCTAACTATAGCGTCACTTTAACCTTAGTTTTTTTAGTGACTATGTATAAAAATGTCAAAATGAATTAATTTACTTGGACATTATATCTTACAAGGTTTTATTTTAAACTCCTGCCTCCATTATTTTCGACCGGAGGGTGTAGAAGTACCTGTGAGTGGTCATGTGTACTCCAGGTCTGAGCTGGAGTACAACTGTTCTGGGTTCTTTTTGGCTGTAGTACCTTTATAAGTGCAGTTTGTAACTAGGAATGGGCTTACTCTTTTGTGGGTGGGTTCATACCTCTCTATAACCCCCTCTATCCATCTTTTAGCCCCTCCTTACTTCTCCCTAATTTCCTCCAATTTAGTTGTAAGTATTATACATTTTCCAGCCACTTCCCACAGTCCCTCCCACATTTACCACTAAAACCTAGGTGTACGTGTGTGTATATCTCTCTAATTCAGCCGAGATCTCAGCATAGAAAAGGCAGCCAAAAGCTAAGGCATAGGCCTTCAACTATAGGCTAGTGAATTGCATTGCAGTTTATGACAAGCCCCCATGAGTGTCTTTGTTTAGTCAGTGGCATTGGCATCAAGGGTTTAGGTATGATTCAGCTTCCAGCCTTGAAACTCAAACAAAAGGAGTACTGATATTTGTTTATGTGAGCCATTTGTTTTGTGCCATCTGGAACTAAAAAGAAAAAAGTGCTGCATGTTGCTGCTCAGAGTGAAAATTGTACTGTGTGGGCATAGCTGAATGTGCCCCGGTGTCAACAAATTGCACTAGAACAAAGACAGCATTTTTCAATGAGGCTGATTCCGATGCCGGATAAGGCTCAACAATCAGCCCTGATACATAGGGTACACATGTCACTCTCAACCTCTCAAAGTCACATGTCTCAATATTTATTTTAGTCAGTGTCCATTGATGTTGAACTGTTGGTATAGCTTGAATTTATTATTGAAAATCTTTAAACTGGTTTAATGTTTTGGGGAGTTACATTATAAAACTGGCCTTGCTTTTTTTTTTTAAATAGAAAACTGGACCATCCAAATGACAAGCTCTTCATATTTATGCAACATTGCAATGACATGAAAATTCTAGTAACATTAAAAATGATTTTGAATTGGGTGAACATTTGAGAGGGCCACAGTAGGAAACCAGCAAATTATTTTATTTAAAATGACGGTTGACTATTGTAATTTCGGGTCACAAAACTGTTATGCTACTATACTGGACACATGTGAGAGAAAATGCAAATATGTCATTGCTGTAGTGTATTGTGATGACGGACCATGTGGTATTGCAATCTCATTTTTCAAAAGGTTTGGCTATAAAACTATAGAAAAGGCTATTGGAAGCCTTTTTACAGCCTTACATTATGAAAGAAATGTTCCAGTTGAGTGATAGCCAAACATGGTAAATTAGTTTGCAAAATGTTCACGAAAGTGACATTCGTACTGTATACAGCAAAATTATATTCAGAGTTGATACAAAGTGCTTTTACAGCCCTGCACTTCATCACTGCACATTATGTCCCACTCAAGTGCAACATGCGACTATTCATTGTAATAATCTGCAATCATCTGTCTCCAGGTGAAGTGTAATTCCTTTGATTGCATTCAAAGATAGAACAACTTTTTTTCAAAAGCAGCCCGTGTTCCTCAAAAGAACTGATGCTGCTTAAAGAAAAGTTTTTGATTTTGGAAATCTTCAGGGTGAGCAGGCAGTGGTCCTTTGAACCACTTCCTACTGCCTCCGAGACTGCCAACCCTATTCCCAAATGGGAAGGGGTTTGTAGGGGACCCCTCCCCTTCGTGAATCAGCTTCCTCCCCAATTAGGGGGTCGAAAACTCATCAATGGTTTGTGATTGCAGTTGCAGTCCAGGAATCATAAACACAAATGTCTTCTTTCATTTAAATCCTGATGCTAGCCAGCAGTGTGTAGAGTGATCAAAAACAAAGAGCATGGTATGTGGTGCTATACCAAAAACTTCACTGATGCGTTCATTCATCCCAGAAGTTCAAGTTTTGTGTAAGGAAAAATGGAGGGAAAATACACAAATCATATACCTCGCGGATGGCACCAGAATACTTTAAAGCCACCCTGTTCATGAAAGCAGTTACACACTTTCACTAGGCTAAGACAAGCTCAGAATGTTGGCAGGCAACAATGATTAATGTCCGCATTACAACTCTCCGTAATGGCCTAGCCAATTTCAACATTCCAAAGAGGGTGCTAATTAAACATTATTGCCCTCTGCTGAGCGTGTTAACAGCTGTAATTACCCACGTTGTAGCTATAGATCTCAAACAAAGGCAAAGGGCATAATAAAGAGAAAGGGTAATTAACACTCATTAACACCTGGCGGAGTGTATGCCATAAGCCCACATGCAGACACAAAAGCCCATTGTTACTACTTGCTTTGTGTTCTTGCTCTGCATTATCTCTGAGCTTAGAATGTAGGCATATAACAGTAATTAATGGCTACATTGTAAACCTTCTCACTGGCTGAGTCTAATAATTTCACAGTGAACGCTAATAAAACATAAAATAATAAAGTTCTCATGAACTTCGATTCCACTGGCCATAATGATGTGAAGTTTGATAATTTTTCACCAAGATACAATAATAGTAATTACCCCTTCCTCCATCTTCATCATCCCAAACTTTAGATATGTGAGGTGACCCTTTTTCTCATAACTGGGAAGAGGGCTGTTTTCTCTTTTCCACTTCATAGATGTCTCGTTTCTTCAGTTCCTAAAACATTGGCCCCACCCCATTTTTCCGATAGGACCTAAAATCTCTCAAACCTCTCCCTGTTTTTCTGTATCCGTCCAGAGATATTAATCCGTGTTTTGAGATGAGAGTTCCCTTTCATTAGTTGCATGCTTTCTATGCTTCTTTTGTTTTCACTCCTGGTGTGCTTTGACCCAGCCAGTGTGTCTTCTGCACAGCCAGTGTGTCTTCTGCACAGCAGGCGGCTTTAATCTTCCCCAATAATGTACTCAAGCTGGGAGAGTGCTGGTGGTGCCGCAGGTCAGAACACCAGTGAGCTGCCTCACTTTCTTTGTTCCCTGTTCTGGCGTTCTTCATGTCCACAGGTGTGGGAAAGAGGATTACGGTGTGCACTAGGCTGTGCTATGCTGACTGCAGTAGCGGTCGGTGGTGGGAGTTCCACCGGGCGCTGACGTGGGGCGGGGGAGGGGCAGGGTGGGGAGTAGTAAACTACGGATTACGGCTGATTACAGGTAAGTAAACATATAAATAAATACAACGAAGTTCGTTACACGCGCTGCATCACATTTGGCGATTCAGCGTGCGTAACGAACTTCGTTTTATTTATTTATATGTTTACTTACCTGTAATCAGCCATAATCCGTAGTTTACTACCCCCCGCCCCACGTCAGCGCCCGGCGGAACTCCCACCACCGACCGCTACTGGCTGACTGCCCTAAACTTCGGGGCATTTGTACAATGAAATGCCAGAGGGCGGAGCTGCAACAAATTTGGCAGCGCCGCGCTCCGACATTTCCGAAACGCAGGGATGCACTGTATTTACAACAATACCGTGCACCCCGGTGTTTTCCCTAGTGCTAGCTAAATTTTGCTGCCTACAGCGTGCACAGGGAATGATTGTTTATGTGCAGGAAGGTGTCCCTTCCTGCACATACACAATAAATAATGGCGATTAGTTACTTCTCTGGCCCTCATTATGCGTCCGCCCGACACCATTGAGGAATCAGGACCGACTTACCACCGGTTGGCGTTCTGACTGCATTATTAAGATGCGACCTCACATGGTGCGGTCACACACTCCCATTTCTCTATGGGAGCTTGTGCTGCAGCCGTAAACCGGCACATAGCACAAGCTCCCATAGAGAAATGGGTGTTTTTGTTAACCCCTGCACCGCATGTCAGTCATCTGACGGTGCCTGCTACGTAGTGCAGGGATTAACAGGGGGGACCATAGGTTCCCCCAGGCCTCCAACCGGATGGTGCTGTGGCATGGGGGCCCTGCCAGGGGCCCCCAAAGTCACTTTCCGACAGAATTTTCATGTTGGAAAGCCAGGCATGAAAAGCCTGTCAGAAACCAACATCATAATCCCCACGGCGTAAATGCCATACATAGGGGATTATGAGCGGCCTCCAACTGGCCGATGGGCTCCTTGAGCCAGTCGGAAGCCAGTCGGTCTGACCGGCCGGTTTCAAATCCGACAGCCTTCATCGTAATAAGGCTGTCGGATTTGAAACCAACGATGTAAGTAATAGGGCCTTGTGTGCTGCAGAATGCAGCACACACAGAAGTAGCACATTGTCATTATTTAATGATTGTTTATGTGCAGGAAGGGACACCTTCCCACACATAAACAATCATTCATGTCAAGATTCTCTTTCTATGTGCGTTGCAGAATGCAGCACACATAGAAAATGCAAACACATGGAGAAATAAAAGTATTTCTCCTCGTATCGCCATTCTAACACCAGCTTTTGCATGGCGTTAGTTTTTGGCGCCATATAAAGTTTCAAATTCATTCAATAAATCATAATGAGTTCTCCTATTAGAAGGTGCTACGTTGACATGTGAGTCTAGAGCGTTTGGGAATCTCACCCTATCCTTGAGAGGCACTATTGAATAGCAGGTGAAATACCATAGGTCAGGTTCTCAGAGAAAATTGTGTATTTTCAACCATAGGTTTACTACCTTGCACCAGGGCAAAGTTTTGACTTTGCGAAAATCTCAGAACTTTTACCAGTTACACAAGCGCCAGTTGCAACTTTCCATAGATAATTCTAGAAAATGTTTTTTTCCACGGGAAGAACAGAGCAAGGGCAAATGCACTTTCTATTTTTTATCTTTTTTATTTATCCAGGGGAATTCCTTTTGCTCAATCTAAAAATGTATTAATTCCTTCCCTTAAGTGGAGTAAATCTCCAACAATTTCAATAAATGTGTAAATCCTCATAAACACCCACATACATCTAAGGTGGTCACCAACCTCCAGAGCATTTCCACCCCAGAATGCCCTCTCCCCTCCACAAGATTAGATGCACTCACCCAGAAAATTCAATGTGAGTTATTATTACATGTATGAGGTCACAAACAATATTTGTGAATTTCAATAATTACTTTGCACTCATAAATGAAGCTATTTACGTGTCACGGTTGAATGTCACAATATCCACTACAAAATTTTAGTGTGCCACAAAAATATTGTAGCAAAAATATTGTGGTGGTAAGTATATATTGGTATGTCAAGATTTGTTATACTTAGCTCCACATCTAAGTACTTTGAAGCTGTGTATACAGACATGGTACATACGTGTGAAGTTAAGTACAGTAAACCTATACTTACCCTGTCGATACTTTGGTTACCAATATTTTTAGAGTACGAAATTTAAAATTCAATATTTCGATACTGTCTAACTTAAATGCACAAATAGCTTTATGTATGAGCCCCCATGTGTGGGACAAGCTAGGCAGCGCCCTGCCCTCTGCTCTTCGGAAAGCGGTGGCATGCAGCTCGCCTTTCCCCTTCAGTCTGGCCTTCTCTCAGCACTTCCCTTTTCCCCAGGCTCCCTGAAGGGCCTGTTACCTGATCCTCGGCTCTTTACTTCACTGAGGCCTGGTCCTCTGCCTCAGTATCCGTTTACAATGACTCATGCCCATAACCTTGCTCGTCTCCTCTGCTGCTGCACCTTCGCCTCTCCTCCTCCTGTAGACTGAACAACATGTCTGAGCTGTCATTTCGCAGGCATTTGTTGTGCTGTAGGTTCCAGAAAATCAATCCTTTTACAGAAGAACAAAAGCCCAGTGTCAGCCCTGCTCTTATTTCCAGTGGGAGAGAGTTCTAGTATTGTTGCTTGACTTTTTGACAGTGAAATCTGAGGAGGGCGTTTAGAGCTCCTCATCTAATTACTCTTTTTTTCTCGCTTTTTGCTTTTTAGCCTTCTCTTCCTCATTTTTGTTGACAAAATGTGAGAGGTGATATTATGTGTGCACTATAGGGCTACAATACAATACTATGCATAACATACACTGTTGTCAAATATGTGACTGTAATGTTCGTTATAACCCTTTATAAAACCACAATGTTTGAGAAGCATCATATTTCATACACGACGTAATTCTACTTTTTCTTTTAGTAAATATAAAATTGTGAAGCACATTAGAAAGCTAACTTTTAACAACGTTTGTTGGCACACTATTTTAGGTTTTCTGAAACAATAACAAAACCTATTTTTTTCTCCTGTTTATAATTTTAAATATATTTGTGTAGCTTAAAAATTTATAGGCAAAAGTAATGTGTCCTAATATGCTTTTGTATACGTTTTTTCTAAGACAGATTCATTTAGCCTCATTTAAATATGTTTTGTAGTTTGAAAAATATGTAGAAATAGTAGTTTCTTAATATACTTTTGTAAAAGTTTATTGTACTACAAATTAATTCAGCCTTAATTAAATATATTTTTGTATGTTTTAAAATATGTAGAAAAAGTAGTATTTCTTAATACTCTTTAGTAAAAGTATATCATAATACAGATTATTGCAGCCTCATGATTGTTTTATTTCAGTGGCAGCAATCGACCACAAGTTGAATCTCACTGTTAGCTAAGAGAAAGGAGTCCCATTGAATAACAGGCTAAATTCTTCTTCCTCTATTAATCACTTCATTTTTCACCATACATGTAATGGTTACTTCACCAACTTAGGAGTTGGCCATTAATACTTGCAGCTTTTGAGGTTAAAGGAAGGCATGAGTGTTAGAAACGGGGGTCTCTAGTTGGCAGAGTTAGGTACCTTTGTCCAAATAGGGACCCTTGCTTCTAATCAGGTCTCCAACCTCCTGTCCACGGTTATGTGACATTACAACGCATGCCATTACCCCGCATGCCGTTGCAACGCCAAACTTTACCCCGATTTGCTGTCGGGGGAGCGCTGGAAGTTGGAATAGATTAATTTTCTATTCCAACTCCAGTGTGTGCAACAGTAGGGAAGGTGTTGGAGTTAAATCCAACACCTTCTACCCACTGCTAAACACCTTTTTTGTTGCAACGGCATGTGGGGTAAATGCATGCGTTGTAACGGTTGAGGTATAAAGGCTGTTTCCCCCTGTCCACTGGACAGAGCATGAAGACCCCCCAGGCCAGAAGTGGCCTCACCAGGGTCAGTCCTGGGGCACTTTGACCTCAGAGCTGGCAACCCCGGACCCACAGGTCCTTCCACTGGGGACTGCGTCCCCCCTCACCCTTTTCTCTGGACTCCTGCGCCCTCCCCACTGAAGCGGTGCTGCCAGACACCAGAACTGGTTGGATGCTGGTTACAGCAGTCCTCCCCAGTTCACCTGACACTTTGGGATCCCCTTCAGGAAATGGCCTCCCGATACAGACTAGGCCCCCCTCCTGGTGTTCCCTTATGGAACCAACCAGGTCCTGGGACTGGGTTTCGGGCACCTTGGGACACAGCCCACTCCCACTACTTCTCCTCTGAGACAGGACGTGGGACCCTACACCCCTCCCACTAAACTGGGATCTATCTGGGCTACCACAAACCTCCCCAACCTCACTTGGTTGGGGAAAACCTGAGCCACCCCCTTCAGGATCACTCCCAAAAGCTTCTTCAGTCCCACTGCAATCCACCAAAAGGTATGCCTCCAGTGCAAGCTCCCTGGGGTCAGAGAACTCACACTCCGCCGGCTGTTGGCATAGCTCTGGAAAACAGGGACTTAAAATATGCTCTCCAACAATTGAATCACATAGCCCCACACATGTGTTGACCAAGCTACCCTTTGCCTCACCATTCAGTGCCCCACACAAGTACCCCGCACCACTCTCCTGAGATTGGCAAGACAGGGTCTGACTGTCTCTGTCACTCAACCCACACTCTTCTGGGGGGTCTCCACATTCACACACCAAGGCTTCTACCATGGGGGAACCCCTCTCCCTGCACCTCTCATCTAGAGTCAGTAGAGTGTCCCTCCCACCACTAGGAATATGATCCCCTGTGTCAGTTCCCCAATCCACTTCAGGGACACTGCACACCACTGGAGCTACCTCATAAACCTGAACCCCCTGGTGTATGTTAACCCCCTCCTTCAAGTCAGGCGCCACATCTCTGGGTGTGTGTACTTCTCCCTCAGCACTAGACACTACATTCTTGCTGCCACCATCTGAGCTGGACTCCACCTCCAACCCAGCCAAGCTCACTTCATGAGCTGCACACATTTCCTTTTCAGCTAAGACACTCATGGCCTTAAGCCTCTCGAGCTCCACATCAAGCTCCCTCATTCTTAATTCATGTGCCAAGGTCAATTTCATTTCTTCCAAGGCATAAGCCCTCTTGCTCTCCTCTGCCATCTTTTCTCTCTCTACGGCAGCTCTTTGGTTCTCCATTTCCAATATTTTCATCTCGAGCCTCATGACTTCTAACTCATGATCTCTAACCCTTTGGTTTTCCTCCAAATCCTCTGGGGAAAAAATTCTAGCGGAATGATTGCTGCCAGCCCTGGAGGCTGCTCTTCCCACAGGCAGATCCTGTGATCTGAAACCATCCCCTTGTGCATCCTCATCCACCTCTGCATCCTCTGCCTCCCCAGCCTCTCTGGCCTCCCACCAGGCCCATAAGGCCTTCTGTAGCTCCTCCTTCCTGGAGCTGCTCTTCATGGGATATCCAAAGTTCCTGCAGAACTGCTTGAGTTGACCTACTTTGTAACTACTTAACATTTCGATATCAAACTCCAGTTCTGCAACATCACTTGCTGGTTTACCCTTCTGAGACATGATGCGTGGATACTATAAGGGTTACTCAAAAATAGAACCAAAAACAAAACACAGTATGTAGTTGCGTAGTGGTCTGCACTAAACTAGTGATGTACACCAATCACTGTGGGTCAAGTACAAATACAGGTCCTCACCGCTGACCACCAATGTTAGAAATGGGGTCTCTAGTTGGCAGAGGTAGGTACCTTTGTACAAATGGGGACCATTGCTTCTAGTCAGGGTAAGGAGGATCCACACTTTAGATAACCCCGGCTCACCCCCTTGGTAGCTTGGCACGAGCAGACAGGCTTATCCCAAAGGCAATGTGTAAAGTATTTGTACCAACACTCACAGTAAAACAGTGAAAACACCACAAATGGACACCACACCAGTTTAGAAAAATAAAATATCTTTATCTAAACTAAACAAGACCAAAACTACAAAAATCCAACATACACAGTCAAAAATATGACTTTTAAAAGGTTTCAAGAACTTGTACCATAGAATGTGCGAATTCCTCCTAGCAAGGAATTAAAGGTGATATCATGGAACGCAGCCGGCTTAAGCAACAATAATAATAATAATAAGCTTTTACTATTGAAAGAACAAAATGCAGATGTAATCTGTCTACAAGAGACCTGGATCTCTAAGAACTGGTCTACCGAAGATTACATAGTGCTGATCCGGCCTGCGCTTCCTGTGAACAGATGTCACACCAAAGGAGGTATAGCCATATTACTAAGTACGAGCCTTTAGTTGGTCATACAAGGAAATCTCTCATCCTTCCAACCTAATGCAGGCGATCAAATTAGATCAAATGGATGACCAAGTTTCCTTGGACTCCATGTTACTTATAAATGTATACCTGCCACCTGACGCCTCTCATTCCTATCTTTTAAAAGATCTATTCCTTTTTATTTCTACCATCTTGGATAACGAAGATTGTAGGTCGGTATTATTGGTGGGAGATTTGAACTCTAAAGTCTCTTCCCATAGTATAAGGATATTCTCTAACACCGAAAAAAATGAAGCCCTCAAGATCCTGATAGCTCAATTTCTGGAAAAAAGCAGGACAGATAAAAGAGGAGTTACACTACTTGAAGGTTTGAGAAGCCTACATCTCTTAATTGTTAATGGAAGGCTAGATAATGATATTCCAGCTAATTACACTCATAAGGCGCCAACTGGAAGATCCATTATAGATTATCTGATTGTTTCGGCTAATTCCTTTTATAAACTTACATATATGGAAGTTCTTGGAAACGTTTTTAGTGATCATATGTTGATCTGTTTTAAATTCAATTTTACCTGTGCCAGGGCAGGCCCCTGGAATTTTAAAGGCGACACAGTAGAGTTTAATGTAACAAATGGCAGAATTCATTGGAACACTCAAGCCACCGCTAAATTAAAAATACATTTATTAACCCTAATAAGTGATCAGCAGCGCTCAATAACGGTTGAGGGTGATCTCTCACAATCTGATCTACTTGTCTCCTTCTCTGTCAATATAGGTCTCCTGGCTAAATCTTGTGAATCAATTCGTGCTTCTGTCAAACAGAGACCACATTTTAACCCATTGCTCACTTTAAATAGGGAAATAAATAAATTAGTGAGGGCCCAGTTTTTGAATTTCTCAAGTGAAAGAAATAATCTAATAAACCTATTAAAGAGGAAAAGACAGAGGAAGAAATGCTCGCTAAGACAAATAAAGGAGGATGGTGTTTGGATGCAGCTAAAGGAGGCAGCTTCTAAAAATAATTCCAAAAGGTATTGGGAAGTAATTGCAGAGTGTTGTGGTACTAGAATGAAATCTCTCCCTATACCTATAAAAGAAGAGAAATGGAAATCCTATTTGTTAGATTTGTATTCCATGAATCCTAATTCCTTAAAATCATACATCGTGGCACTCGATCAACCTAATACTTTTGTATCCAACTATGCACCCTCAGTTAATGAAGTGACCGGAATCATAAGAAAAATGAGATCCTCAGGAGCTATGGGCCCTGACGAAATCCCAATGACGGTTATTAAAAAGGAGCCGCTTTTGTGGGCTACCCACCTTGCTACATTATTCAACTCTTGCTACTCCCAGGGGAAGACTCCACCCTCTTGGTCCGGAAGTGTTTTAATCCCCCTGTACAAAAAGGGCCCTAGAATATACCCAGGTAATTATCGGCAAATCGCCTTATTGGACGCAGTAGGAAAAATATTTGCGCGTAGTATCCTGATTCACCTTACAGAATGGGTGACGGATATGAAAGTCCTTCCCTTAGAACAAGCAGGTTTTCGCAAAAGTCATTCCACTCTAGACAATATATTTATGTTGAAACTAATTGAGGAAAAATATACAATTACTCATATATCTAATGTGTATATGGCTTTCATAGACTTTTCTACAGCCTTCGATAAGGTAGATCGACCGCTTTTATGGAGAAAGTTCCCAAAAATGGGCTTGCCTCCACCCCTGTTATCCTTAATTATTGCTCTTTATTCCCAAACTTGGTGCCAGATATTAATGGGTGGAAACCAAGGTCTATCTGACATAATCCCCACAGAAAATGGCCTGAAACAAGGATGCCTGCTAGCACCGCTGCTATTCTCTCTATATATAGCGGATTTACCTGACTGTTTTGCTCAAACTATTGGAGATGCACCTAAGATAGGCTCCCGTCCTTTAGCATGTCTTTTATACGCAGACGACATTGTAGTAATGGACCTAACCCCTATCGGGTTAAATAGAAAGCTGATATCACTACAGAAATACACAGTAGATCACTTCTTGAAAATAAACGTTTCTAAAAGTAAAATTTTAATTATGAAAAGTTCTAAAAGTAGGAAGTCATGTAACTTCAAATGGCAAATCGGTCCTGAAAAGTTGGAGGTGGTAGACTCATACCTCTATTTAGGGAAACTCTTAACAGGCAGTTCGAAGAACAAACCTCACATTGATCATAGCATTTGTAAAGCTACGTCCCATGCCAATGGCTTGCGTATTTTCTATTGTGCTACGGGCAGAAGACACTTTTTACACCTTTTGACGGTTTTTAAGGCAAAAATTCCGCCAACTCTGCTCTATGCGATTGAATCAATCCCCGTTAAGGACTGGAGTTTTTTAGATAAGACTCAAGGTCAAATATTACGTAAAATTCGCAATTTCAGCACAGTAATTCCAACGGCAGCAATTAGATTAGAATTTGGGCTGATAAGCTCTTATATTCAAGGCTTATCTAGGGTCCTACGTTGGGGATATCAACTAAAAAATAGTGAACCGGATACACTAAGAGGTCTTTTATGTCAGGAAATTTTTAACGTAAAGGCAGGTAAATACTCCTTTTGTCAGGATTTTTTATTGACACAAAAAACCTTTGGTATACAAGAAGAATCAGTGCTCTCACTCCCACCCTTAGGATTTAAATCTCTCCTAAAAACCTTATGTGGCAAAATTAGCTTTAATAAAGATATTACATTTTGTAATTCTAAGGAAAGACTAAAGCTAATAGCCAAGACTAGCGCATTGAGAACTCCACAAAAATACGTATTCTGGAATTTAGAACATGGAATTCGATGCCTGCTAATTTTATGCCGCATGAATCTCTTACCCCTAAACGATTTAACTGCAAACTGGTCTCGGAATTTGAATAATGGAAGAATTTGTAATTTTTGTAACCTGAGCACCCAGACTTTAGATCGTGTTTTGTTTGCTTGTCCGGTATTGATCTCGAGTCGTTATCGTTGGCTCCGGCCGATGTTTCTGCAAAACAATGTAAAAAATGTAGCATCAGCCCGAGACTATCTTTTTTGTCCAAAAAATAAGCCGTATGTGTAAAACTTTTTAATTATTTTAAAGAATTTATGTATATATTTTAAATTTGTCATATATATACATACTTATTTTAATTGGGTAATTAACTTCCTCGCTTAAGAAAATCTTACGAAGTACTAGTATCTTGCTCTCTTAAATTGTATTTTGCACATTACTAGCTGCTATTTATTGCTATTTTGCACATTAGGGATATGTTGAGTATATGTCCCACTCTAACCTTTTGGTTATTCCTCAAAATTAATTGAAGTGGAATTTTGCATGCATTTTGCACATAACTTAGCTGCTACTGAATGGCTTTTTGCATAGATCGGGCTACGCTTAGTTACTTTGTTACCATGCTGCTATTCCCTAAATTGCACTTGAATAGGTTGATATTTACTCCCTTTTGTACATTTGCATATTTAGGAGATGCTTTGTTTCGTTTCTCGCCTGGTAATTAATTTTAATTGTTTTTTATTCAAAATAGAATTTTTGGGTTGTATATAACTTAAGAACGGGTAGCTATCTGATGTTTATGCACTTTTCAGGATATTGTTTGTTATCTCATCCTTTATGCTGCAAACTCTAAACACCATTCATAGTCAAATTGTTTACGTGTTGCTGCGGTAAATTCTATGATGGCATGTGGAGTGAGCCTTGTTATGTTTTGTTATCTATAATACTATGCACGTGATTTTATGTGGACCTCCTAGGAGTTCCAAATCTTGAATAAAAATATTGAATTATTGTACCATAGAAAACTATGGATGCTTGACTTTTCACCAAAGTACCTGTAGATGCGTCAAAGTTCCAAAAGCCAAACAGCCGCAGAGTCGGAAATCAAAGAGATGCGACACTCCTGAGACCTTGGGGAGGCAATGCGACAGTCCCGCTGCACGCAGAGGAAGGGTTGCGTCGAATCCGGGCTGAATGGGGAGTGATGCGTCGATTCTTTGTGGTGGTTCCGGTCCGCAGGTGATGCGTCGGGAAAGCGTGCCGCACAGGTACGATGCGTGGAAATCAGGGATGCATCGGCGATCGATGCGGCAGCGTCAAGCAACGCTGCGTCGGTCCTCTTCAGTCGCGATCCATCGATGCGTCGATTCTTGCAGCGGTGACAGGCGCTGCAACGGTTTTCGCAGCGGCACAGCGATGCATGGAAATTCTTCTTGCGCCGTGGAGATGCGTCGAGAAAACAGCCACAAGAAGAGCGATGCGTCGATCTTAGCAGTTCTTCGCGTTTCTTCTTTCTTCCAGCTCCCAAACAGCAGCAACAACCTCCAGAGGCCCAAAACTGGCACAGGCACCTCTTGCCAGGCTAGAACTCACAGCAGCAGAGTTCAGGGGAGCTGGGGGTGAAGTCTTTGTGTCCCTGAGACTTCAGAACAGGAGGCCAGCTCACTTCAGGCCCTTGGAGATCTCCTTCAAGCAGGGGACACAGCAAAGTCCTTCTCCTTTCCTTGGCAGAAACAGCAACTGCAGGCCAACCCCAGACACACAGCAAGGGCAGTACTTCTCCTCAGTCTCTCCAGCTCTTCTCCTTGGCAAAGGTTCCTCATGAATTCCAGGAATGATCTAAAGTTCTGGGGTTTTAGGTCTAATACTTATACCCCAAAATGTCTTTGTTCTCTTTGTGCAGGGGGCACTGAGCCCAGTTCAAACTAGTTCTGGTTGGCACTCTGCAAGTGCACAACAACATGCATTGTCAGTGTGAGCCTTAGCTCCAGACACACCACAGGGGGCGAAGCCAGCATTGTGGAAGGCAGGCACAGCCCGATTCAGGTACAGGTGCTACCCCTCCCACCACTCCAAATGCAGTTCAGGCCTATTCAGCCTAGTGCTGACTCATCCAGACTCCTGGAGCCACTGCATCTCCCCAGCCCACTCCAAAGCCAGACAGTCAATCCACAAACAGGCAGAGGTGCACAGGATGGTTGAACAAGAAAATAGCCACTTTCTAAAAGTGGTATTTTCAAACACACAATTTAAAAACCATCTTTACTAAAAGATGTGTTAATAAATCCTGAGTTCAGGGATACCAAACTCAATTTTTCTATCTTATCCCTATGCGAAGATATGCTTGTAAAATGTTACAAGGCATTCCCCATTCTGTCCTATGGGGCAAGATAGCCATGTCAATAGTGAAAAATGAAATTGGCAGTATTTCACTATCAGGACATGTTACACACACCAGTACATGTCCTACCTTTCACATGCACTGCACCCTGCCCAGGGTGGACCTTGGGCCTACCATAGGGGTGTCCAATGTGTAAGAGAAGGGAAGGGTAGGGCCTGCGAAGTGGGTGCACTTGCCAAGTCGACATGGCAGTTAACAAACTGCGCACAGGCACCGCGGTGGCAGGCCTGAGACATCTTTTCAGGGCTACTCATGTGGGTGGCACAATCAGTGCTGCAGGCCCACTAGTAGCATTTGATTTACCAGCCCTGGAACACTCAGTGCACTTTACTAGGGACCTACTGGTAAAACATATATGCCAATCAGGGATAACCAATCACAATAACAATTTACACAGAGAGCATATGCACTTAGCACTGACCAGCAGCGGTAAAGTGCCCAGAGTCCTATAGCCAACAAACACAGGTCAGGAAAAAAATAGGAGGAAGAAGCAAAAAGTTTGGGGATAACCCTGCAGAAAGGGCCATTTCCAACAATCAGGAAATGTGATCCGTAACTATGGTAAAATTAATTGAAATCATTTGCTATGTTTTAGTTGGATACACCTAAAATAATCAAGTCTCCACACACCCATTATCTGCTAATAACATAGCCCATAGATCGCCTTATTACCTCTCCACTCCCGCTGGACCCTTGATTGACCTCCATACTAGTGATGGCCGCAGGTCTGCCCTTCCTCAGCCCCAGTAAACACCTATCTGTTTGCAAACACATTAGTAGTGGCGGCAAGGACCGCAAATGTAGCACATGATGACAACTTATAGACTGATTTCAAAATCAAATGGCCGTGTGTGCCCACTATAATCTGGGGGCATTTAATTTTCTTTTAATGTCAAAGGTGGGTGAATAAGATTTGCCATAAGCCCACTCAGATATTTAAAAAATGTTCTTAGAAAATGTATCTCCTATGAGCATGCACTTAAATCTCAATATTAATTCATCATTGGATTTGAGCTTCAATAAATAACATTTTCCTCAATGATACTGTTAATAAACAGCCCCCCACAGTTGTCAGCCCAGGTCACATAGTAATGACTTAGTGAGGGAATATAATGCCATATAATCGCCATCCCAGAGCACAACTGATCCACTGACCAGCGAGGAAGCGTTTCTGTCAACCTCCAACATCATCCTGCCAACACAACCTTAGCTCTCCACTACCTCTTCAGCGGAGCTGACTGTGATTGCGATCTTATTCTTGTGGCCCAAGAGTAATTGTGTGTAGGCATGATGGATGTAAAGACAGGAATCACAAAACCCCCTGAAGCAGACACCAAGGATAACTATGACACCTACTGAGTCCCTGATACTCAGAATTAGCATATAATTAGTCTGTCTTATTGCATAGCTATTTGCTAAAGGTGAACTGCTTTACCTTGCACAGCAAAGTGCATAGGAGCATAACCGGATTAACTTACAGAATGTCTTGGAGGGACAAACTCCATGAATGAAAGAATGAGGACCTCGCTATCTCAGAGAGCTCACCTCATTATATTTGAAGTTATTTTACAGGGGAACCATGAAAAGGTGTTGCACGATGTCTAACAAACCATGGGAAGATCCTCAAGGGAATTTCTACAGTCTGATTTGTGAATGTACAATGTACAGGACACTAGGACTACGCAAAAGATTGTACTCTTTTAGATATTTGAATATATGAATGATACGCACACTATCATAACATGTAAAATAAAAGCAACATGTTCGTGTGTTGTTGCATGCAAGCGCAATGAGACAATTAACATTCAGCAGTTGGAGGGCAACTGCTATAGGTAAATGGTGCTCAGTAATACAGATTCCACGGACCGCCAGACTCACGGTGGCGGTCCGGCCACCGCAGCACCAGTGGTCCGACCGCCCTACTACAACTAGGGCAGTCGGACCACCATTGCACCTCTGCAAAAGCCAGGGATCAGAGATCCCTAGCAGTGCCGTGGCGGTCTTGAGGCTGCAATATGCTTGGCAGGACGGCCGCGGTCCCGCTAAGCATATTACAAGTTTCCTTCACACCACGGTTTTCATGTCGGGTTCCTACTCCATGAAAACTGTGGCAGAGAGGAAACACAGGGGGCCCTACAGGGCCCCATGTTGCCTCTGGGGCCATGAGGTGCATGCAGGGGGGCACATGTTGTGCTCCCCTGCGTGCATGCACCCCAGTACCTGCATGGCATGGACAGCACCAGTCCATTCTGTGCAAGTATTGCCTTTAACGTTCCCATTGTGGTGCCTATTTCATTGGCACTGCCATGGGACCGCCAAATAACCGCTCGCCAGTGACAAAAAAAGTCATAGTCTAGTGGGCGGTGCGCACATGGATTTGGCGGTGCAAGAGCATGGCAGCGACATGATATTTCCATTCCCATACTGCCAAACTCGTAATCAGGCCGTTAATATGTGCTGGCATGTTATGACAGTATTTACAGTATCAGTAGTTGATACACTAAAGAAAGACTGGTGAAAAACGCAGATTTTGAAGTCCTCAGTCAGTAGTAATTGATTCCACATTTGTCATCACTGACTTACTTTAGCAATGCTGATATTTCTACATCAAAGAAAGAATCGAACTTGATCACCAGCCACAATGATTTGTGATTGCACCTTTAATTTATTGGACGCTCAAAATTAATAAGGCAACAGAACAGCCGTGCAGATCTGTTGGGTGGACAGAAAAAACATTACATTGCTTCTTCGAGTTAAGCTGCAGGATTCAATGGTATTAGGTGTTAGGAGTAGATGTTACATCTAATCAGATGATCACAAAAGTAAGGGAAACGAATGACTAAATTGAAATGTGATGAACATGAGTGGCATGGAAATACAGTGCTTTAACAAAGCAGCCATCATTAAGAAAAGTACATACTTCCTCAAACAAATTGTGGAGTCACGGGAAAAACATTGAATATATAAGTGAGGTTAATCAGCCATTTACACGTTTGATGGCAGCTTGGCAGCTAATAAGAAAGCTGCTATACAAAATCAGAATTAGCAATATTATGGCAATGCAAGCATTACCCAGGGACGGACACCATCATGCCAAGAATAACCACCATATATCAAGAATTATCAATATTAAGTTCAGATTTGCCCCATCAGTCAGTGATCCTTAATGCATGTTTAGATTTTCGTCATCATGCATTAATCCTAAATGCATGTTCAAATTTGTCAAACGGCACAGCAGTACATAATGCATGTTTAAATGTACCCCATGGGTCTTTCATTCTTGGTGCACGTTTGCACCGTATCACTGACATAAGATCAGAATCAACAATAAAGTGTTACATAGATATCGTATCAAAAATATAATTTACAAAAATATCAATTTCCTATCCTTATAACGATAAGTAAAAAATATTGTTTCACACTAATATTGTTAAAAACATACAAACATATAATTTATATATGTGTGCATATATATATATATATATATATATATATATATATATATATATATAGTTTAAAGTAGTAAATCTTAAAGATTTTAATATAGACAATTAATATAATGTTAATTAAATAAATCTCACTAATATTGAATATGCTATATTAATATATGTTTATATAAACACACATGCATATATATATGTAAATGTTTATATATATATGTAAATGTATATATATATATATTTTTTTTTTTCCAACAAATGCCCGAAAGCTTTGAGAGGGCACTCGACAGGTCGCCACCATCCGGCTTAACATTTCAATCCGCCTCAGTATTCCGATATTACTTTCCATTGCCAACGCGTTTCGAGGCTTGACGCCTCTTCTTAATGGACTGCTTGTTACAAGTGCGTGTTGAGGGCTCGCATTTAAATAGTTTGCTTCATGCTTAAATTAATTAATGACCCCTCGTGGGCAACGTTCAGTACGTGTGTCCCATATTGCATGTTGGGACATGTGGTCCCGAATACGAGCATAGTTGTTACTATAGTAGGTTCAGTGCACACTTTGTAAATATTTAAAAGCATTTCTTTCTTCCTTCGTAGGATTACGGAATCCCAAGGCGGATTTTCTTCATCTTGACTCCCTGTGCTGTAGTGGTGTAGACATAGTTCTACCCCGCAGCCTCTTGACATTTGAAGATGGTGCTCCTCTCCACGGCAGAGCAACTGTGTCCTTAATTTTTCCAACAAATGCCCGAAAGCTTTGAGAGGGCACTCGACAGGTCGCCACCATCCGGCTTAACATTTCAATCCGCCTCAGTATTCCGATATTACTTTCCATTGCCAACGCGTTTCGAGGCTTGACGCCTCTTCTTCATGGGCTGCTCGTTACAAGTGCGCGTTGAGGGCTCGCATTTAAATAGTTTGCTTCATGCTTAAATTAATTAATGACCCTTCGTAGGCTACGTTCAGTACGTGTGTCCCATATTGCATGTTGGGACATGTGGTCCCGAATACGAGCATAGTTGTTCCTATAGTAGGTTCAGTGCACACTTTGTAAATATTTAAAAGCATTTCTTTCTTCCTTCGTAGGATTACGGAATCCCAAGGCGGATTTTCTTCATCTTGACTCCCTGTGCTGTAGTGGTGTAGACATAGTTCTACTCCGCAGCCTCTTGACATTTGAAGATGGTGCTCCTCTCCACGGCAGAGCAACCATGTCCTTAATATTCCCAACAAATGCCTGAAAGCTTTGAGAGGGCACTCGACAGGTCGCCACCATCCGGCTTAACATTTCAATCCGCCTCAGTATTCCAATATTACTTTCCATTGCCAACGCGTTTCGAGGCTTGACGCCTCTTCTTCATGGGCTGCTTGTTACAAGTTCGCGTTGAGGGTTCGCATTTAAATAGTTTGCTTCATGCTTAAATTAATTAATGACCCCTCGTGGGCTACGTCGTCGTTCAGTACGTGTGTCCCATATTGCATGTTGGGACATGTGGTCCCGAATACGAGCATAGTTGTTCCTATAGTAGGTTCAGTGCACACTTTGTAAATATTTAAAAGCATTTCTTTCTTCCTTCGTAGGATTACGGAATCCCAAGGCGGATTTTCTTCATCTTGACTCCCTGTGCTGTAGTGGTGTAGACATAGTTCTACCCCGCAGCCTCTTAACATTGAAGATGGTGCTCCTCTCCACGGCAGAGCAACCGTGTCCTTAATTTTTCCAACAAATGCCCGAAAGCTTTGAGAGGGCACTCAACATATATATCCGCACGCAACCACACATATATAAAATGTCAAACAATTACTAAAAAATGTATATTTTACATTATATAAATTTTTTTGTTTAATTCTTTGTGTACTACTATGAAAAGCACGTTACACACACACATATATACATATATATATATATATACACATATATATATGTATATATATATATACATACACACATATATATACATATATATCACACTTTCCTCCAAAAATGAGCCCACGACCTCAACAGGGCAGCCTCGGCGTTTCGGGGATGGAGCACACTGCATGTATCCAACACCCTCTTCCTTATCGCCAAACAAAGAAGAACGCTGCACACTGGACTTCAAAAGGTAACAGGCACTTTATTCGACGTACACCAGAATGGCAGCTTGCTTTTAAATTGTTCAGTCCTGACGCGTTTTGGCTCCAGTTGAGCCTTGCTCACAGGTGAGCCATCTTGACCGTTGGGGCATAACCAAAGAATTTTATCCGCCCTTTCAAGACTACAGAGTCACTACGTAGTCCAGATATACTTCAATGTCCAGAATGCATTTGGAAAGTAGTGTCTTTCTACTTTATTTTATTTATGCCTGCAATTCCATTTCCCAAATTAATTCCTTATTTTCCGGGACACTGCAGACTTTCCATTTCATTTTACATATTTTGCATGCGCTGATTAAGCTCATAAAAATGCCTTGATGCCATTAAAATGTTAATCTCCTGCAGTGCCTGTATTCCTTCCAAATTCCTTTGCAAAGGATATGGTGTTCCTTTGCATTCCCTTGCTATGCTTCACATCCATTTAACAGGTTGGAGAGTTTCCATAACTTTAACTTTGGTTTGTACTGCAGGAGGGTTGGGCTCACTCCTTAAACATCCATCACACTTTCCTCTGAAAATGAGCCCACGACCTCAACAGGGCGGCCTTGGCCTTCTGGGACGGAGCACCCAGCATGTATCCAACACTGTCTCCCTTATCGTCAAACAAAGAGTTCAAAAGGTAACAGGCGCTTTAGTCAACATACATCAGAATGGCAGCTTGCTTTTAAATTGTTCAGTCCCAATGCATTTCGGCTCCAGTTGTGCCTTGTTCACAGGTGAGCCATCTTGACTATTGGGGCATAACCAAAACATTTTATCCTCTCTTCAAAGACTACAGCATCACTACGTAGTCCTGATATATGTAGATGTCCAGAATACATGGACTTACTGGAGGTAACAGGAGGGGTAGTTGGCCCCCAAGGACATTCTTAGGGGCAAACTACCCCTCCTGTGACCTCCAATAAGTCCCTCACAGCAGGATTGCTGAGAGGATGTCGGAGGCCACGCCCCCTTTCTCCACCACTCTGCAAACATGCCTCCTGGCGCACTACTAGTTGGGGGATGAAGTCCCCCTGGCTCTTGAGGGTCCTTGGGGGCCAACTACCCCTCCTGTTACCTCCAGTAAGACCCACACAGCTGGATTGATGAGAGGTCGTCAGAGGCCATGCCCCCTTTTTGGTTGGGGGATGAAGTCCGCCCCTCCCAGACCGATTTTGGCCACAGAGACCCCATCCACAGGGGTCTGGCCACAATACTGAGTTCCCTGGTCCCACCGAGGGCACCCAGTTTTTTCTGTTGGGGGCCACAGGGGGATCCTCAAGGCCCCGCAGCCCTTGCTGGCTCCCTGCATCCTACGGAATACAACATTGCTTTTGGACAGACGGAGCTGCTAACGTGCAGCTCCCTATGTCCAGAAGGAATTCTGCTCAACTTCGTGCAAGTGAGAGCATTTGACATGTACTCGCCTGCATGATGCAGAGCTCAGCCCTGGGGACCACCGGGAAGGTGGAGGTCCCCAGTGCTGCGGGGGGCCGCGCGGTCCCTCATTATTTTTGTTAAAGCCCCGGGGAGGTATCAGACCCCAGGGCTGCGGGGGGTTTGTTAGGCCCCCGCTTTCTTAATACATAAGGACCCAGGGAGGTGGCAGTCCCTGGGGCTAGGGGGTGGCTGTACGGGCCTCCCTTGCATTCTTTGTTAAAAAAGCCCTGGGGAGGTGGTGGGCCCACCCAGGGTCCAATTAATAACAAATTTTCAGCCGGATCTGTGGTTTCCGCCAAAGATTAAAAAAGAAAAATGCCTTTTTGGCCCTGGGGGGTCCCAGTGGGAAACCCCAAGAGGCCTATGGATCAGGAAGTTTCTACCCTGCCTCCTTTTCTTTTTTTTAAACATTTTGTGTGGGACTCGGTTCAACCAAGTCCCACAATGGCTGCCAGCATTTCCTGGTTGAAGTATTGGCAGCCAATCAAATTTCAGTAGGGTTTCTGTAGGCTGTTGGGCTCCCAGATATCTATATTTTTTAAACTTAAATATCTCTGAAACTACTGAACGGATTTACACCACATTACAAAAAGCACACTTTCTAGATCAACATCTAGCTTTCCGCCAAATTTGGTGTAATTCCATTCAGTGATTCGGGCTGTTATTTTGTTCAAAAAATGAAAAGGCCCAATAGACATAACATGGGAAGACGGGACATCCCTTTTTTCTCGGCCCCCGCTTGACTTATCACCCCGAAACTTTTAACACAGCAGCTGAACCAAAAATGGGAAGGTTTTTTAAAAATGTTGTGAAGATTTGTCAAGCAGCGGTAAAGTTATTGGCCAAACAAAAAAGGCGTTTCCTATGGAAACTTTGGTCCTAACTATAACTACCTACTGGCGACCGCCAGTAGGTAATATATACATATATTCAGTGGTTACAAGTCCCACAGAGCTCTCAGCCCCCCCAAGTGCGGTGCGAGATAAGGCGTGGGCGCCCGAATAGTTCCAAGAACTAAGCTCCAAGTTAGAGGAGAAAGTCACGCACACTCCCAACAGGTCGAATATCCAATAAGACTTATTCAAGCAACACACTCAATGTGTTTTGACACAAAAGTATCTTGATTATGTGTATGTATATACATATACATATATATATAGATATATGCCAAATCCTCGCCTTGAAAAGTGCAATTTTGGGTGATATTTCACACGGCGCGCTCCAGGCCGTGGAGGCGACGCACCACCCATTTAAACAACCCAGGGGGCCACTCGGGGAGAATGGTCTCTTCGTGGATGTGGCGCTGCAGGTTACCCTTCAACAAAACAGGCAGAGTTTCATTCGTGAGCTCAATGGGGGCTTTCAATGGTCTTCATATCAATGTGAGTAAAATCGGACCCACTGGAGGGTGTAAATGGTGCAGAAACTTGAACTACAGATACCGGCGTGCAACAGTGAAAATTGTTTAATGAGGCACACCTGAGGCCAGGACTATAAGCGGAAGCACGCAGGGTAATGTGGGAAGTGCACGTAATATGCCGGTTTGAAAGCATGGCTTCTGAAGAGAGGAACAAAATCCTTGAAACGCGTCAAGCCTAGAAGACACACTAATGGAATGAAAAGCTGCCTGTTATCGAGAAAATAAAGGTTGTATACCTTACCTGCAGTGGAGTGCGGCCTCATCTTGCTGGTGCAATTTTGGGTGAGATATATATATATATATATATATATATATATATATATATATATATATATATATATATATTACATTAAACTGAAAAAATATTGACAATTCAATTCCAAAACATTAAATAAATTACCAAAGAAAAAGAATATATAAAAAACTAAAAAGCACATTTACAAAAAATATTATGAGTTTAAAAACAAATAGAAATGTAGGCAAATATTGTAAAATTAAAATTATAAACAAATATGAATACAAAATATTTTTAACCAATATTCGTAAATGTATTGAAGTCTGGAAATAACACATATACTATTCCCACTGCAATTTTTGCAACAGTATAGAAATTGTAGACTTCAGAGGGTTAAATATATTATTACCACTCCAAACAGTGCGACAGTAGAGAAAGCATTGGACTTTGAAGGGGTTAAATTTCCTATTCCTACTCCAGTCTGTGTAAAAGTAGGGAAAGTGTTGGACTTCGAACTGCAAGATTTACTATTTCCACTCCAGTCTGTGCAACAGTAGGGAAAGGGTTGGACTTCAGAGAGGTAAGATTTACTATTCCAACTCCAGTCTGAGCAACAGTAGGGAAAGCGTTGGACTTCAGAAGGGTTACATTTACTATTACCACTCCAGTCTAAGCAAACTACTTCACTTCAAGTACATTAGATATTTGAATAACACTATTAATTTTTAAAATACAAAACTCTTAATATAAACATTATTACTTAAAATAAAATATATATATAATAAATAAACAACAACTGTCCAATATACAATTCATAAATAATGTAATAATCAATTTTCATTGAAAAATATTGGTTATTTAATTATTACTTAATTAACTTTCCACCCTATAGTCCTACAAACCTAACAACCCACACCTAAAATTATATATTGAAAATAAATTTGTATAGCACAGTTTATATATTTGATAGCCAATTGCATAATTAATGAATAGTTACTTTTTAATTAATGATTACTTAACTAACTTCCCACCCTACAAACCAAGCAGTCCACACAGAAAATATAACTAGAATATATAATTATTACACAATTTACATAATTATTCTTTTTAATTATTATTTAATTAACTTACCACCCTATACCTCTGCAAACCTAGCAACCCACAACTAAAATATAACTAAAATAAATCAGAATTTCATAATGTACATAATTGATAATCAATTCCATAATGAATAATACATTATTAATTCATTGTTAATTATTATGTAACTTCCCACCCTATACTCCTAAAAACATAGCAACCCACATCTAAAATATAAGTATAATAAAGCAATATTACATAATAAATATCAATCACATAGTTACTTAAAAATATTAATTAATTAATAATTATTTATTACCTAATCAACTTCCCACCCTATCCCCCTACAAACCCAGCAACCCGCTACAACACTGTAAATTATTATTAACAATTAAATTAAAAATTCTAAATCACTTATAATTACAAACAATATTTAAAAATATTAATGACAATATTACAAATACACACAAAATTTATAAATAAACTAACATACATTAAAAATGATATTATTTACAACGATATTATTGAAAACAATATTTTTGACAACAATATTTCTGCATCACAATATTTTTGTGTCACAATATTTTATTCTGAGATGTCTCTCTCGCGTTATTTGCAGCTCAGTATTTTGTTCAAGAACCATTTGCACCATCTGGCAACCATTTTTAATTCTCATTCAGATTTTCACTTTGAGTGTCAAGCCAAATATGCTCCCTGACTTAGAAGACTTGACTCCATGGACACATTTGCACCTTCACCTATTATTCCTAGTGCATGTTCAGATTATCAATATAATTCATTAATCATTAGTGGATGCTAAGATTTTCACCATCACTCACTAATCCTTAGTACATCCCCATATTTGTACCATTTCTCAATACTACTGCCATATTCCATCTACAAACATAAATAATAACTGAGTTAACATTGTAGTATCCAATTTTCCAATGCAAATCATAGTGTTTATGATGAAGACACTCCACCTTTTCCTCCCCAACATTGATTTTATCTTCTCCTTCCTCCTTATACTACCAGCTGCATAAGGATGCAGTACCATAGGTCATTAATAGATGTTCAGAGAGGAAGCAGTTCCTTAGGTCATTACCTGAGCCCCCTTGAAGTAAGTAGAAATGGTGAAGTACCATAGGTTGATATTAGAGTTCCTTCCGAAGTCAGCAGAATGGATGCAGTACCTCAAGTAATACATGTATGTGCTTCTAAATTCAGCAGAAATGTTTAGCACCATAATTAGTTACCAGATTCCCTGTGCACTCATAAGCCTCCATCGACCCCCACATCAGAATAAATAACAATGTCTTTCTTTTTTCTCTCCCAGACTGTAAAATCTTAATGGCAGTCTTGCACCAAGACATCAAACTTGAAAGAAAAAAATGCGTGTGTTCTATTTTTTGTGCCCATTTCCTTCATAAAAAAGAATTAATAAAATATCAGACAGTGCTTGGCTGGGATGGACAGGACTTTGAAGCTAGCATTGCTCAGAGTGACTGGTAGAAGAAGCATTAAGGTGCTTCTGAGGTAGGTGCTTTCAGGGCCTTGGACTGTGCTTCATTTATGTGCATTCATATGTATATGCACATGAAAAACTAAGTGCATGCACACAGATGTACCATAAAACTTGCTCTTGAAAGAACATCAGTCCCATAACAGCGGGCAGGACTAAGTTATATTAACAAAACTTTCATAAGAATCATCAAATTTCCATTGAAATAAAGTTTTGGGAACCCTGATACAGACCAGACAAGCAATAGTAGCTGTGAGAGGGTACCACTGCAAACAAGATCGGACTTTCACAGAAACACAATCCATTGAATGAGCTATGCATATCCACATTTGTTTTGCACAATCATGATTCCTTTGGGGTTCACTTTTTATTGGAATAGAGAAAAATCCTTCAGCATTTTTGTGCTAGGTAGCATGGGTAAAGTGTCATTTGCTTATCAAGTGTGGTTGTAGTTTATGAGCTCAATGCACTGTATCATTATGTGGTTTTACTATTAGCGGAAAGGTTTGTGACCCAATCACCAAAATGAAGAGATATATGGTGCGATTAAAACACATGAATGTAATGGTGAATACTTACATGTACACTTGAACATACTCTTATATTTTTGTAATTCAAAACCTTTTTCTGTAGTACGGCTGGAAAACGATGCCAGGTGCATGTTTCCAGGCATACTGCTAGGAATGTTGTTGAGCCATCGGCTCCTATTGATCCAATGCAGAACTCTACAAAGTGCTAATTTTGACGTATTGCAAGTGAACTTTCTTCTATTTTCTCCATGGTGAAAAGATTTTCCCCATGGAGAATGCCCTCCCCCTAAATCCTCTCCAGATTTGGGAGTGATCCATTCCTCTGCCCACCCTGTAGAATGGTTAGATTGGGTTCAGAAATGTGGTTATTATTTTGGGAAGGTGAGCCTTATAAACGTAAATAACTTACCTTAGTTAGGACTTAACACAAGTCTTAGAGAAACTAGGGGGGGGGTCACCGGCAGATGCAAAAAGAACAGAAGTTAATTCAAATGCATAGAGGGAAAACAAAAAAGGTGCAAGTAAACAGCCCTATTTTAAATACTTTTTTGTTACAATTTTCAAGGGTTGGCCTTGGTCACCTCCCAGTAACACTTGGCATCATGCATAAGTATCAAAGGCTGTAACTAGCAGCAACAAATTATGAGGAATCACTAAAATTATTTTTTTTCCATAGAATTGCTCTATCTACACAATCCGAGGCTGTAGAAAATTCTATGAACCTATTTATGAATATATCTATTGACCACTAGTAATTACATATTTTCGATAACTGATTGCTATATAATAACATTATCTAATATAGAACTGTTCAATTTAAAACCTGCTTACTCTATTGTTATTATATTATTATTGTTTGCCTAGTGCCCAGCATGAGCGGTGTTTAAAATACTGTTTGAAAATATTTTTCCTACTGAATCTAAACATGCCATTTGCCTCTAATTACTGGGAAGACAGTGAAGTCCCTTTTTTGTAGGGGTACTACAAAACTACCTGTCCAGGAATTTGGAGTTTCTCCAGAGTGATAACAATACGATAACATCAGAAAAAGAAATAGAGACCAGGGGGTCACATCCCTTTTTATAACTGTTGTGAAGATTTAATCAGGCCCCATAGCCAAGGATGATCTAGCTCTCAAAATAAACACTTCAATTTGTTTTTCCTTATCAGAAGAAAGATTGTTAGACAAAATAATCTTAGAGTTATCAGGCGAATTAGAATCATATAGATGTGTTAGATATTACACCCCCTCTTTGTTGCTAATGGGGATAGACTTGGCCACCACTCTATTTCTGCATTTCCCTGAAATTATATTCCAGTATCTTTGTGTATTTTTAGAGACTGCAGCTTCACACAGGTCAATCCAGAGATGATCTGCCTGAAGTCTTTATATGTAGTTGCCTTGCTCTCCTTCTTTTTAGCGTACTAATTATTTTTCCTCAGATTGGCGAGAAAAAAAACTCTCCTCAAACTAGTCTTTCGATTTCTTTGGTGAGGTTTCGTTCAAGCTGGGTATCTATCAAAGATATCTTGAGCTTAGATGGCTTACACTTTTAAGGTCTAACATCTAAGAAAGTCTTTATATAATATTCATATTCTTCAAATAGATTTTTGTTGAGTTGGTTATGCCATTAATGCTTTTGGTAACAAGGGACGTAAGTCAACTATTTTAATGTAGACTCTTAGTCCCTTGGGGACTCTGTCGACCTCTGTATATTCTTTAATGCTGTTATTTTCCATCTTTTATTAAACTCTTTTCTTAACATGCGGTCTAACAAGTTGAATAATTGCTTTAAATCCATCCATTGATTCACTTTATTTTCACCATTTGTGTCTCTCCCTTCTGATCAGAAATATTTTGTGAACAGAGATGCTACCTATGTTGTCGGGGCGGAGAGAAAAAGTAAGAATATATGAAAGAAACCAATTGACAACTAAATGATGAAACCAACTATGAAAAACTGAAGGACAATTCAATGAAAAATGTGATAGACCATCTAGATCAGCATTTGAAAGAATGGCATACTAATTAATTGATCAATGCATTTGAATACACATATTTGAAAACAACTAATCCTACAATTCCTACTACCTGTTATCGTCTGAAAATTAAAAAAAAACTTGATCAATCCACCAGAGAGACCAATTGTTTCAGCTTGTGATTTGCTTTATGAGAGAATATCTACATATGTTGAGCACTATTTGGCCCAAATAGTGAAAACTTTGCGGTTTTATAAGAGATGCAGCTGACTTTTTAAGAATCTTAGGAAACACCACTTGAAAAAAGGAATACTTACTTATCACAAATGATGTAATCACATTGCACACTTTAATAAGACGTGAGACTGGACTGAAAGCTTTATAGTACTTTCTCAAGCAGAGAAATGTAGGAGAATTACAATATTCCAAAATGGCGCTAACAATGATTGACATGTGTCTTAAAACCTTTTTCATAATTAGTCATGAAATATGCAAATAAATATGTTGTACCAGAAAGGGGATTTTATTTTCTCTCAGCTATGCCAATCTCATCCTGTGATGGTCGGAGAAGGAGAAAGCATGGAGAGAAAAATGTGAACAATATCTACACAAAGTCATCCTCCAGACGAGGTACATAGACAACCTCTTTATTATCTGGAAAGGAAGAGACTAAGGGCCATATAATGATGTCGGTCGGAAAGCCTACAACCTGTGGTTGGAGGCTTTGCTACCGACATCATAGGTTTCACTTTCGACCGCCGTATTACAATGACGGCGGTCGGAAGTGAAACCGGCCAGTCATTCCGACTGGCTTCCGACGGGCTCAAGGAGCCCGTTGGCCAGTCGGAACCGGCACGTTATGCCTTCAAGACGGCACTTCCGCCGTCGGGATTACGTTGTCTGTTTCTCATAGGCTTTCCATGTCAGGCTGTCCAACATGGAAAGCCTTTTGGAAAGCGACTTTGGGGCCCCCTAGCAGGGCCCCCTGCTCCATGCGGCCTCCGGTTGGGGGCGCCCCCTATTAATCCCTGCACTGCCTGCCACGCAGTGCAGGGATTAACAGAAACTCCCATTTCTCTACGGGAGCTTGTGCTGCGGCCGCAGCACAAGCTCCCTTAGAGAAATGGGAGTATGCGACCGCCCCATGTTCGGTCGCATTGTAATAGCGATGTTGGGCCCGCCGACTGGAGATCGGTCGTTCCAGAGATTACAGTGGTGTCCCGACATCGCAATGTGGCCCTAAGAATTTACACCATACTTCACAGACCTGAATAACAATACGTATGAACTGCAATTCACCCTCACTACAAGTAAAGAGCAAATTTACGTTCTGGATATAACAGTATACATCAAAAAGGACTACATTTAAACTACCCTGTACAGGAAAAGTGCATCCACAAATAGTTTCCTACATGGTACCTGCGTCCATGCTGAAACCGTGATCAAAAATACACCATATGGGGAGTATCTCTGAATGAAACAAAATGAGCTACTTTGTTTAAAAATAAAAACAGAATCGGCTTGAGGGATCACAATTGGGCTTTACCAAGCTGCAAAGTGTATAAAATAAGCTAAAATATGAAAGTAATAACAGATTAAAACAGTTGTCCAATTACAATGAAACATCGAATAAACTGTGAATCATAGTTTGTGGTCTCTGTCTTGGGGTGCACATGCAGCCATAAATATGTAAGGTGCACTAGATGTGCTTTAAAGAAAAGTATTCTGGAACATCTATGGGCTGTACAAAACAAGAATGCATCATATCCCATGTCCAAACACTGCACTAGGAGTCATGAAGATAATTGTCAGACAGTGTCATATTATGGCATAGATACTGTACCAAAAAGTGAAAGAGGAGGTGACAGAGTAAAACAGCTTTGTCATGTTGGAATCAAAGTACATTATAAGCCTTAAAACTAGAATTCCATCTGCTTTGAACAACAATGAGGAAATGCATGTAGACCTTTAAATATTCAAAAGAAGCAATGGTACTCAGATACAAATCAATGATGGCCAAACAACAGGAGAAACGAGGGGAGTCAATTAAAATCTTACTAAGAAAACACATTAAACAGCATGCACTAAAGGATGCACTTAAAAGAAATGCTGATGATATACTAGTGAGTCTTGGCACACATAGGCAGTCTCATAACCACTAAGGCTAAGATATGGGACTCACAATAAAGATGAATTAGCCTGAGTACAAATTCAGATAACACATGTGAGCAATGAAGTACAAATAAGAATGATCTTCCAAGGTAACAAAACAATTAATGTCAGCACTCACTACAAACCGTCAAAGTTACTGAAAAAAATGGCAGTAGCCGCAAACGTGTGTTTATTTAAAATTGGAAGATTTGTGAATGCAGGAATAGGACTTTTGACAACTTACATTTTTGTTTTTTAAATATACTGATGAAGTAACCTCTGATTGTGTGAATGGATTGAGGAATTGCTCTCCTCAATTACAAAGAAGTTTCTAAGCGATAAAGAAAAATGCTGAGCTGAATAAATTTTTGGACCACCATATATCCCATAAAGCCTCATAACAGGCCAAATGGGAGAGTATTCAAAGACATGTAAGACATTTTCACTAAATCATTCAGAATGCCTCCTAATCAGCAGGACAGACAAATATATTTAAGTAAAACAAACGATTGACTTGCCAACCGTGATAAAGACTGAACAGGTTGAAACACAGCATTTGTTTAGCCTGTAATAATACCCTAAATAAAATTATTAATTTGATTTCCAGGAGTGCATTAATAGAAATGTATACATAAAGAGAGAGAGAGAGAATACATAAGGGGTAACAGTGTAATATGGACCAATATTTCTGGTTCCATTTACCACTCGAAGGCTGAATGCCAAGTGGTTTATAATTGTCACCTCAATCCTGAGATTGCAATATTGGACCATATTACACGTGTTACTCGTAATGTATTTTTTATTTTACATGATTTATTAATTCATTTTAGTACTCTTTAGAAAGATGTACAGCACTTGAGATTTTAGTATTCATTTTTTGCCTGAGACTGTAGATATGTGTCAGTGTTTTGAGAAATGTGTGTTTTTGTTGGAAATTATATGCTAATGGTTAAAATGTGTTTTATGCAACAATGAGGCATATTCTCAAGGACTTATCGCTGAGTTAGCAGCACTTTATCGCAGCCAAAGTGGCAATAGATTTATCGCCCTATTCACAAGCTGGTGCTAACAGCCGATATCGCCAGTTTTCCTGCGATAGCAGCCGCAAAAAACATCGCCACGGATGACACCGGCAACTAACGCTAATGAGATGCAGAGTAGGCGTTCCTGTGCAAAAAGCAGCGAAAACACCACTTCGCAATATTCTCTACGAGCAGCCAGATCGGCGATAAGATCCCAAAACAGGCGATAAGGCGCGTTAGCAGCAGGGATTTAACACCTGCTCCTACCTGGTGTTAAGTCGGACGACAACCTGCACCACAAAAGGGAGCCCAGACCAGAGCCCCACCTGAAGAACAACAGATGCCATATGGAGCTACTGATCATGCGGCTCGGAGCCCCAAGAGGGCCACAACACCCACTGCCACCACACCCAGGCCCGCCACCCCCCCAGACCCCCCCCCCGGACTACCACAGAGGCAGCGCAGACAAAGACAGCGGACCTTCAGAAAACGCACCAGCCTCACAGACTTAACACCAGAGGATGTCATTGCCCACTACAGGCTCAGAAGGACAACCATCCTCCGCATCCTGACCATCATTGCCCACAGGCTGACGGTACCAACACAGTGGACAAACAACATCCCTCCGCAGACAAAGCTGCTGGCTGTGCTGCACCTGTTGGCCTCTGGTACCTTCCAACCAACAACTGCCACAGGAGGAGTCTCACAGCCAGCCCTATCCAAGTTCCTCACACCTGTCTTGGATGCCATCATCAACTTGGTACCCCAGCACCTTCACTTCCCACACACTGCGCAGGAACAGCTGGAGACCAAGCAAGGCTTCTACGCCATAGCTGGCTTCCCGCACGTGTTGGGGGCAATCTACTGCACACATGTACTCCTCATGCCCCCTGCCGCCACTGCACACAATTACCGCAACAGGAAGCACACGCATTCCATCAATGTGCAGGCAATAGTGGACCACCTGGGACTCTTCACCAATGTCGTCGCCAACTACCCAGGCAGTGTGCATGATTCCTTTCATCTTCGGACAGTCCATCATCAACCAGCGCTTTCAGGATGGCACCTATGGGAATGCAGTGCTCGTTGGTAAGTACCAAATGAACACACCACACACCTCAACTCTACAGTCATCCAACTCACGACTCTGGGAATGCACATGTTACAAACTCAAATACAACATGCCAAACAACATGCCCACCTACCAGACACGACAGCACAACTTACTGTGGTAACCTGGGCTAGCCATGTACACAAGCCATCAACGGCATGGCACCTCAGCCACACAATAGCAGAATGTGGGGAGAGGTGGGAACCAGGCATGTGCGAAGGAGGCAAGTGACCCATGAATGAGAATGTACACAATGCCAAGTGTGGCGTGGATGTGCTGGCCAGACTGCAGTATGCAGACCACAGACATGTCCATGTCGACATATACTGCTGGTGTTTGGAGTGTAGTGGACAGTGGACGCAACCATGTCACCCCAGGCAGTGGGGAAGATTGTGGAAATGTAGCTTGTTACGTCCCCCCCTGTAAGCGTGAGCGGAGTGGGCTGGCCCGGCATACGCCAGGCCAGCGTAGGGGTGTGAATAAAAAGCCCGTTGCTCTGGGCGTGGTTCTCTTCCGGAATGGCCAACGTGTCTGCCAGAGCGGCGCCTCTCAGCCCACCATGAGGCCGACGCCATGAGCGGCAGTGCCTGCGATACTGTGCGCCTGCTGCACCCCAGGCCGCTGGTCCCCAGACCCGTCTTGGCCGCCCCTGCGCAACCAGGCCTCACTGCTTACCTGCCGACACCGGCATGTGTCAAAGAGGGACCACCACGTGCCGGTGCAAGCTCCAAGCCCGAGGCCCGTGACCTTGGCAGGCTCCTCAGACCATCACAGCCTCCGCGACACAGGCCCCCAGCACTCCTTTCTCGTTGACGTACTCCACCGCTGCCTCCGGCCTACACTGCGGTCCAGTAGGTCACACATTTGGAACTGAGTCTTGATTTTTCAATGGCCGAGTTCATATCATTGCATGCAAGGAGAGGAGTAAGAGGAAGACGCGGTTCAGTCCGGAGGAAAAAAGGATCATCGTTATGGAGGTGATCGAACACTACCAACAACTGCTCTGGGCCACTAACTCTGTGCATCGCAAGCCAACGACACGTGGCTGTGGGCCCCTGCTGACCGCTGCCTCCGGCCTACACTGCGGTCAAGTAGGTCACACATTTGGAACTGAGTCTTGATTTATTTATGGCAGAGTTTATACCATTGTACAGGCCTCATCGCAGCCTGCATCCCCTTTCAGCTCTGGTGCCACTAACTCTGTGCCCCGAAATTCATGGACACTCTCTGGTTGAACTTTGGTGGCATCTGAGTCTATGGCCTGGGGGTTGTCTTCATCATCATGTAGCTGATACTGACTTGGTGTTAAAAATGAGTCTGTAGCATTCATCTCCTCCATATTGCCTGTTTCTGCTTGGTTCTGCCCTCTGCATCATGCCCTGGAAGAACACCTTCGACTGTCCCCCGAAACACTCCGCGACATCCACCTTCGACATCGACGAGGACCCGCTCAGCTCTCGTGTCCCTACCTCAGTGCACTGCAAGTCACCGTCCCGTGGTGGTGTGCCTGTGCCGGCCGCAGTGCATCCGGGGCCACTAACTCTGTGCAGCTCAAGTCGTGTACCCTTGCTGTTTGAACTTTGAACTTCTGATTGTCTGATCACTGTTGTAGTTGTTGCCAGCACCAACCACTCCCTGAGGGCTGGCTTACACTCACCCCACACCCATCCAGCACAGGCGTCACTGGACATGTGACCCTGGCAATAAAAGGGGCCAGGCGCACGTGCCCGTAGCCAGTTCCACAAACTATCTAAGTGTGTCCGTGTGGTCATTGTGTATGCATGAGGGCCCCGGGCCCTACCACATTACATTGTGCTGTGTACAGCGGACACAACCATGTCACCTCAGGCAGTGTGGAAGACCTGGGACATGTAGCTGTGTCATACCCCCCTGTAAGCGTAAGCGGAGTGGGCTGGCGTACAACAGTCCAGCGTAGGGGTGTGGATGATCAGCCCGGGGCTCTGGGCGTTGCTATGTGTTGGCCTTGCCAAGGAAGTAACTAATGCGTGTGTCTCTGTTGTAGTGTCGGCGCCACCCGTCCCGCAATGGACAATGTTGCGATGTGGCATGCCCCCGGAGTGCGGGCTCGGCCAAAGGGATAAATGAAGGAGCGCAAGCACGCTCGGGGTCCGGGATCATACATGCCAACTGTTGTGTGTGTCACTATTACCGCAGCATAGGCCATAGGACTACCCTTGACCGCATCGCGAATTCAGCCAGCCATGAACTCTACATCTGTGTCCGCCCTATACTTACCGAAGGCCTACACACAAGTGGCCGCCCACCTTCAGCGCACAACATCACAATGTCGTTGTCAGGCTTTTGGACATGCGCAGACAGGCATGACAATGGTGTGCCGTAGGAGTGCAAGTGATGCAACCGCGCTGCGCACACTAGTGAATAGGCTCGGGGGGAGGGAGGAGCAGCAGTGAGGCTACGTAATACACATTGATGCCGCTCATTTGCTACAAGCAGTACCTGTCAAACAGGAATCACTAAGTCACACATATCACACACCAATGAACTAGTGAGCCTGCCAACACATCATGCAGAACCAACTTTTGACTCATGTCTCTCTGCACTGTCACAGGTGATCAAGGATATGCACTCTGCCCTTGGATGATGACACCCCTCCGAGCCCCTTACACACAGGCCCAGAGGCAGTACAATGCGCCCCACAAACGCACCAGGGGCATCGTGGAACGCACATTTGGCGTTTTGAAGTCACGTTTCAGGTGCCTGGACATCACAGGTGGAAGGCTCCTGTACAGCCCAGACATCGTGTGCAAGATGATCGTTGCATGTTGTGTGTTGCACAACTTATGTGTATGCACCAATGCCCCATGGCTACAAGTGCAAGATGCACCGGACGATGATGAGGAAGATGAGGCAGGTGGACCACACCCCACTGCAACAGCAGCAGGAATAGCCCGTAGGAACACCATCATTGACAATTTCCTCACATGAGCACGTCACATTGTCACAGTCCTTAGCAATCATGGGACAGTACAAAATGACCACAGGCACAGCTTGTGCAAATAAATTCATTACAACACACATTCCCTGTGTGCATGTTACTCCTCTGTACAAGCACATCACTCTGACAAGTGTAAGTGCAACATGTAGTGCTAACAATCTCATAAATTGGACATAGATGGTGGGTGTGCCACCTCTGTACAGAGAGGCTGATTAGGGTGTCACGTATTCGAAATGCCATTTCTGTGTGTCAATGATAGTACGGAATCCCACTCATCAGTGTTTCACATGTGTCCCAAATCATTACATGTAGGCTGTCATTTGTGACCTACAATTGACAACAGGGCTTCTTTTGGGGTCAAATATGTACCACCATGATGCAGGGATGCACCCTGTGACTCAAGTCCCACAACATGAGCTACATGGACGTAAGGGGTAATCACTGCCCCTACATTCGACCTTGCTTTCATACTTGATTAATCATAGACATGAAACATCTGTGTGCATTAGAATGTATTATTCACGTTCAGTGGAGTGTTGAAGCTGTCTTAGTACTGGGCCATGCAGACAACACTTTACAATGTTGCCCTATGGAGGGCCAGCCAGAGTCCTTTAGGGATTGACAAGTTACTCGGAAGGGGAAGAGTCCAGTCCGCAGGCTGATTGGTGTGTCATTGTTGAGCATGCAAAATATGGCAGTCCATGTCGAGGTCCAAGGTTAGTGTCGCAGAGTGTGTCGGGGGACAGTGGAAGGTGTTATTCCAGGGCATGATGCAGAGGGAAGACCCAAGCAGAAACAAGCCATATGGTGGAGATGAATGCTACTGCTTCCTCCTTACCACTAAGGCAGATTCATCCTCATCTTCGTCCTCTGACGTTTCATGTGCCTCACATGTGGGTGGTGGTGTTTGGTTTGCAGCACTGTGTGACACTGACACATCAGGGGCCGGAGATGTGGATGTAGAAGTAGGAGCAGCATTCATCTGCGCAATGTCTTGTGGCATCACTCCCATGATGAGAATCTGCAGGGCATGGAAGATCCCATCTACAGCTTTCTCGTGTGCAGCCGTGGTAGCCATTCTTTGCGCCTGCATCCGCTCCATGTTCTCCATGACCCTCCTTATGTTTCCCAAATCACGGATGACATTGCTGTAGCCACTCTGACTAGACAGTTGTTGTTGTCTCCGAGTCATGACTCCAGCGACGCCAGCCATGGATTGTTGGAGGGCATGGGGCAGACTGTGGGTGTCTGTTAGGGAGTGTAAGTGGTCCCTGATGGGACTTAGACACCCACGTATGGCATCTAGTTTGGCTGCCATGAGGTCGAAGCCCACCCACACCTGTTCAGCCAGCTCCTTCTGGCAGTCTAACACACGGCGTTGGAACACCATGTGTTCTTCGGTGAGGTGCTGGGAGCCAGACGTGGTGGTGGGTGCTTCCTGCTGTGTGGTCTGTGCAGGGGGTGGGATCACCTCGATGGTGCTGGGCTGCCCTGCTACTGGAGGTGGGGTGCGGAGGTTGTCCATGAACCATTGGAGTTCGTCGTAGTCGATGTCCTGGAGGTCGTCTCCATCATCGCTGACGTGATGTAGGGTCTGCTCTGCAGGAGGTGTTGATTGTCCCTCTGCAATGTAAAGGGGAGATGCAGTTTCACAGTGTGTTCCATGTATGTAGCGGAGTTTACATACAAACTGCATGACAATGTACATTGTGACTGTTTGTGAGGAGATGCCTATTTGATGCGGGACAGTGGACATTTGTACTACATCACGGATGTGAGGTTGTACTCGTACATTGTCATCTCACAGTTTCCTGCTATGCCAGATGTGATTGGCCATTTTGTACACACATGCGGCACCAGTTGTGTCCTGTGTTCTGTTGTGAAAGTGTTGCAGTTTGTACCACATTGTTGTCAATGTTGAGGAGCTCTTATTCTTATGTGTGTGTGCTGCATTTTGGGTGAGTCGCTCCTGCAGCTCAGATTTGGCTGCCCCTTATCCCTTTCAGGCGGTGTGCCTTTGACTTCTGTGCTTCTACAGTGCTGAGATGTTGCGGACTTGGGTGAATTGGGCTCTTGGTCGAGTTGTGACTCTTGGGCATGGTTTGTCCGCAGATATGTTGTTGACGTCAGGGGTTGTTTGTGCACGTGGATGTGTCAGAGTGTGACCTGCTCCTTTCCGGACGTGGTCCACACTCAGTCACCTCAGTGTCGTGGCGTGCTCCATGTCATGATAATTGGACTGCTGCCATGCTAATGGTCATGCAGTGTCACTTGCATTGTCAGTGTGGCACACGGACCCGCAGCTTTGCTGGGTTCAGCACATGTGTAAGGGTTTGTTGTGAGATTATTGATGTGTGGGGAGGGCCCCCTCCGGGCACATTGTTGACGGCGGCCTACTTGCTGTTTCTATGTGTGCTGCAGTATGCCAAGGAGATCAGGGACATGATCCAGAGTCATTGTGGGTGTGCAGTGTGCTCTACTTAATTGTGCATGTGTGCCATTGTGACCATCTCCCCCCGTTCCCCCAGTCCCTGGTCGGTACTCACCCTGTTGATGTTGTGTCAGGTCATGTTGAGCAGTGTCCGGATCCACTACTTCTAAAACATCAACTTCTAAAACGAATTTCGTTGCGCGCGCTGCATCTCCAAATGCGATGCAGCGCGCGCAACGAAATTCGTTTTATTTATTTATATGTTTACTTACCTCTAATCGGCCATAATCGTTGTTTACTACCCCCCCCACCCTGCCCCTCCCCCGCCCCACGTCAGCGCCCGGCAGCACTCCCACCACGGGCCGCTACTGGACTACATGTGCTGACTTCAAAACCACCAGAAAGTGGGTAGGGTTTTGTTCTTTTGACATTTTTCGGCATTATAAACAAGGTAGCCGGTACACGAGTTTTAAGTATTTATGTTGGTATTTTAAACACATAATCAGGCATTATTTTGTTACATTGCATTGAATTAGTATCGTTCCCATTTCAATGTGCAACAAAAACAGAAGCGCTCGCAGGCCACAGTGCAGTCTTCCTCATGCAGCCTTTGTTTGAGTGGTGATTTGCTCAAACAAATGCAACATAACCATGTTTTGGTGCACCTCGCTGTGTCAGTGACAGCCCCTAAAGAAACACACTGCAGCACATGCCTAGTGCAAAAAGTGATGGGGAGGGGACGGCAAAACATGCATTCGCCCTGCAGCTTTGCAACTGTCGGTGACTGGGTATCAGGATTATGTGCTTTAGGGCCCAGGGGTGTGGAACCTCACCTAAACTTTTGCGAGGAGACATGACTGCTACCGGGTTCAGGTTTACTGTGCACAGTGTTTGTACTGGACTGCAATGGTGCCCTTTCTCAACACAGCAAAGGATGATGAGTACTGGCGCTTGAGTCATCACATCAGATCTTGAGCAGATGTACTAAGCAGATTTCAGTGATCAGCTTCCTGGGGCACACTCTCCTGCTTTGACCCCACCCTTCCTTAATTCATCACATAGTGGGGTGGGGTCACAGAGGCTTGCTGATCCCACCCCACCCTGTGACGAGTTGCAAATGGGTGGGATGTCAGACAGTGAAGACTAATGATTGAAGTTTACCACAGACACTTCTGCGCTGAATCCTGAAGTGCCTTTGCCTCCCGGGGTGGTCTTACATCACCAGAATCAATGGTTTTACCGGGCTGATGACTTCACAGACCACATAGCTTTGGTACCATCAGTTCACCAATGGCTCACAAGCACAGGGAATTTCAGCATGCGCATAAATGCATGAGAAGCAACCTACTTCTAAATGCTGCCTTCTCTAATCAGGGTAGCTCACCAGGCCGCAGCCAGGCAATGCACAGGCTGGGTTTGGCATCTTTTTTGTTTTCATTTTTTCTTCAGAAAAGTAAGTATGGTGTAGTCCTGGTGCCAACATTGGCCAGCTGCCACTTGACTGATTCCAAAGTTTAGCGTTGAATACCTGGCCATGTCAAATGAGGAAAGAAAGGATGATCTTCAAATTGTTTCTTGTCTCATTTTCAAGCGGTGATCTCATTGTCACAACAAATTTAGAGTTTGGCTGACGGGTTACTCCATCACAATTATGATGGATATCCCATCTGCCATATTACCAGTGTAGTGCCATAGGCTATGATACACTTGTCGATAAGATATCTGTTACGTTTTTGATGGACAAGTCCATCTGACAAAGCCTAAATAAGCTAATGTTAACTGAACTAGAAGACTTCTGAGAAAGATGACCAGTCTTGGGATTCAGAAAACTCAAAATCTATATTCATTATGTAAAATAGGAAATAATATGTACATAAATCTGTAATTCGCTCTTTAATCATAAAAGGTCATATTACAGAAAGGTCCCAGGACCACAATGAGCATTTGTTCCTGTTTTCGCCACCCTGGAGGCCCTTTGGTATTTCAGAAGGGAAAGGAGACAAATTTCTGAAATAATAATTGCACAGGCTTTTGAAAGGTATGCAAAAGGTCTCAGATACCCTCTTGTATAATCTTCATGTAATTTTCATTTTTAGGTATCCCCTGTGTATTATATGCGTTCATTCATTTAGGTGTAAGTTTTTAAATTCAAGAGCACAAATGCCAGTATCCTTCAACTATTTTTTTCAGAGATGTTTTAAGGCATAGACAAAGTGGACAATTGCCTAGGGCCCCTACCTCCATGGGCCCCATGGGAAAGTGAACTTTATCTCACCTCTGGATATCTTTCACTTTCTCTCTCTTTGCCTAGTGTCATGTTAAGGATATTTTAGACCCACTAAACAGACATCTTTGAACTGTTTTTGTTCAACCGCATTTCTGAAAGTTTTTATGTTGTCATACCAGCTTGAACTAGCAGAAAATGGGCAAAGATGTCAAGGTTTTTACAAACAGGGGCCCCAAAAAGATGGTGTTGCTCTGACCTCAAAAATCCGTAAGATGTCACTGGCAACTTGACCATTCAGCTTGCTCGAATATATTCATGTTTATTTTAGTGTGGTCTGCAATATTTTTCTAGATGTTTTTAAATCATGAACAAGGCTTCATTGACATTAATGTCTTAATTTTTCAGTTATTGTTTTTAAATAAAAGCAATATTTCACAGAATATAGGTAGGGAAAAGGTTGGAGGGGCTTCATTATTTATTGTTTATTTTGAAGGTGTTCAACAATGTGCTGATATACTGGGACAAAGCTTTTTTAGATAGAGAGGAACTTATCTCCATGAATTCAAGACTGAGGGTCATCTTCTAGATGTAAACACCTTATCTTGCTAACAGCTACAGAAAAGGTGAATCAAATTGCTGGATTCCTTCCAAATGGGAACAACCTGTACAAGACCCATGCAAGTAGAGTTGTAGCCTGCCATGAACAAGAACAAACTGTCTGCTGGTCCAAGGGGATTGTTGAACTTCATTCCCCAGAGGAGAAGCCTGCTGTTTGGAGTTATTAGCCCAGCTGCCTGGTGACTTAGGAACTATGCTCAGGAAGCTGGATCTGCTTTGAGGGAAGAGGCTTGTCATGCTGTGGAAAGGGTTCTGGAAGTGTGCCTTGTACAAGGTGAACATCTAGAACAGGAGACCCAACTGTGCAGGAAAGTTAGAGATATTGGTCTTTCTATGTTAGGGCCTACAGGCAAGTAACTAGTCACTGTGTACGTTCCAAAAATGTCACCACACTAAGTTTAATGGTTTAGTGTCGCTCTGAGATAAATCCTTGTGGTAGGTGATTTGTACCCAGTTTATCTGAGAAGCCCGTTTTTCAACGGTTTTTAACTTGCTATCCCCACTGTCATCGTGGTTACTGTTTGGTATACTGTTTTGGCGACAGTATTTTATGTGTAAATATTTGTGATTCTATGTGTGGTATTTAGCTTTACATGCAATAAGGTGCTTTTTTTTCTTTTTTTAAAGTACGACACTGACATGACAGTGCTCGATTGAGTATTATTAAGTGTATTACTGAGTTTCCAACCCACATCGCTTTCCTGAATCAACCTTGCACTGCTCTGTCTTCACTATTTTGTTAGTCAACGGCTTTACGGGTGAGCTTGACAATGAAACGGGACCCATCAAACCCCATAACCAATCCTCACATATGAGCAGGCAATAACTTATACCCTAAACTACTCTGCCCTAAAGATGGATTCAGAGTCAAAAACGCATCAAGAACAAACTGTGGGCAATTGATTCTGCAGACTGAGCTTTCTTCTTAGTTGTCTACATGATACGTATTGTAGATTTTCTGTTCTCTTGACCACAATGAATGTTGATTACTCCTTGTATATAAAAGAGTTACTTTCTGGTCTATGGAAATCCAGGAATTGCACTCAACACTAGAAGAGGGAAGTGAGGCAAACTTTTAAACCTACCTCATGCCTAAACAAATATTTCATAAACCCTAACAATTTTTACTCCTATACAACCATAGGCCAGGATTATGAATTTTTGCCACTAGTATTTTTGACACCAGTGAAGAATTTTATGAACCGGCCTATGCACCAATAGGAGGGTCATAAAATTCTGATTTGGTGTGGTTTCTAACGCACCCTATCTCACGAATATTAATGAGGTAGGTCCCAAATGGCAGCTAACTCCAAAGGGTGGCATCACAAGGATGATCGCCTGTTATGGGCGGCAAATCAGCAATTGACAAGAGCATTTGGGCAATATTTGTTTGGATTACAGTCAACAAAAATGGCATCTATTTCATATTAAAGAAAACAATCCCAATGTGAACAAAAACCTCATGGAAAACAAAAACAGGAGTACACGGAAAATCAAGCCCTCAATAACATTCTGAATTCAAGGTTAAGGCAATGAATGCATTTACAGGCTGCATTAATCTGTAAATAAAAAAAGGAGGTCTGGGCTGAGACTGCATGAAAAGAGCAGGTCACTTTGCATCATATACATTTAATGGCTATTTTCCATGCTGAAGCGTTGAGCACTTCATGCTGCTGATTAATCTGTGTTTTTGCAGGGTACACAAATCCTTCCTTACGCTGGGCCACGTCCAAAGACTGTTATTTTTGGAGCGCGAGAGCAGAAACGCACACAGAATTTCAGTTAAGAGTTATTAGTTGCCGGACTTTGACAAAAAAAACACAACCAGGTTTGTGTCCTTTAATATTGCTGAGACCCAGGAGGCCCGGTCGTTGTTTTCCTGGGCATCGTCGGATAGGAATATTTTAATCCAAAATGAGTAAACATGAATGAAGTGAGGGGCCGTCCAGTTAAATCTGACCGGATGAAAAGTACGCAGCGCGGATGGACACGGGCCAAAGCTGGACTGTCTGGTTTCAGACCTAGTTTGCTCACGCCTGATTTAATAGGCGGTAAATCACTCCGCGCTACTACCAGCAAAACAACTGTTAAAGTGGAAGAAACTATTAAAAAGAAATAAAAAAGCGAGCGATTTTTCCTCCTGCATCTGCATAGTTTTCTTATCCGTTGCAGGCTCATAAATGTTCGATTTTATACAGATGGATCGGATGTTAGCCTTGGAATGTTGTGTTCCAGCAGAGCAAGTTTAATGCATGCACTGTAAATATTCCTGAACCTGAAAACAAAATCCAACACTGCTGAGGGAGCTTTTGTCTGTAATTACGAGTGCGACGTTATGGATTGCCATTTCCCACACTTCTTGTGTTGTTTTAAGGAATATTGGAATTACCGTCTCCTGACTCTGGCATAGCAATTACAGTCCGCCGATTTGCATGTATAGGCTCTCAAGAACCTGCCTGTGATCTTAAGTGAACAACGCCCTTGGTATGAGTAGACTTCAGAGCTTTGTGGTAAGCTGCTGTATGTTTTGATTTAGTCGCTGCAAAACATGGTGCAAATCGATTTGTAATTTAGAGAAATTGCTAAACACATGTGGAAGTGATTTAAGCCGTGTTCACATGGGAGAATTGACGCTTCAAAATGGAATACGTTCTGCTTGTGTTGCACCCTCTGCATAATTTGTAAAAAATAAGTAAATAAAAAAATGCAGGAGCCTACCACCAGCGCTGTTGAATGCTGTGCGTCAGTGGCGTAACACTGGGCCCCGCAGCCCCGCGGTGCAGGAAGGGGCCGAGCAGCAGGGGCCAGCTCAGCACAGTACTCTGGCCTGAAAGCTCCTAATTAAATCTGGAGGGGGTTGGGGGTGGCTCCCTGTACCTTGTATGGGGGAGGCCGTCAAGTGTCGTTAAACCACTGCTGTGCATGATTAGTGTTAAGGCAGCCTAGACGGGAATCCACGTCTTGCCTCATTTTTCCAGAACTCCACCAGGGCCAGACAGGTTATTTTTTCCACTGGGCATTTCCCCGGTGGGCTGGAGCCATTGGAGGCTGTTTTTGAAAGGCCAGCAGAAGCGGCCCGTGGTGGGAGTGCTGCCGGGCGCTGACGTGGGGCGGGGGAGGGGCAGGGTGGGGGGTAGTAAACTACGGATGACGGCCAATTAGAGGTAAGTAAACATATAAATAAATAAAACAAATTTCGTTGCGCGCGCTGCATCTCCAAATGCGATGCAGCGCGTGCAACGAAATTCATTTTATTTATTTATATGTTTACTTACTTCTAATCGGCCGTAATCCGTAGTTTACTACCCCCCACCCCATGTCAGCGCCCGGCAGCACTCCCACCACGGGCCGCTACTGAAGGCCAGGGATGCTGCTGTTGCCTTAATCACTTTCCTCAGTACCCCGAGATTAATTGCAGCAGGCACAGGGGGCTTCAAGAGAGAGGGAGCGAGGTAGGGAGAGCGATCAGGCAGTGAGAAGAGAGAAATGAGAAAGAATGGAAAGATGGAAAGAGAGAGACCGAGCGAGGAAAGGAGAGGGGCTGATTTGCGCATACTTACCAGGGCTGCTATTGGCTTCCCAGTCCAGCCCTGAACCCTACACCCTAATCTGTATCATTGATCCAGCGCAATACTAGCAACGAGCATTCATACAATAGATACTCACTTGGGCCCATACATTCATACTACGCTAGTGTTCACGCTGGTGGTGTCAGTTGTTACTCTTTATCAAAATTCCTGCTACCAATTACCTTCTGATTGAAGAGTAATGACTTACCAATTTATCCTCTGTTAATTAGGAAATTTAAAATGAGTGACATTCATTACGGTTCATAAATCCTGAAATAATCACTGAGTCAGAAAGTTTTAAAATGTTTATCTAAAGATTTAGCAGAGTAAAATACAGAGCTGCATGATACTTAATCGCATATCAAAGATGAAGCACAAGAAATCAATTATCGATTAATGACGGTCCCTCAGAAAAGGAGAAGATAGAGACAGCAGCGCAATTAAAGGTTGCATATATTTACCTAAAGTGCGAGAACCAAACCCCTTGGCCAAGGAGTTGGAAAAGATGGGACCCAGGAAGGATGAAGAGCAAGACCTCCTCCAGGTTCAGGACAGGACCAGTGACCTCTCTACCTACGACGCCTGCGTCGTTCCCCTCTCTGATACTCCGCTTCTCCTCGATTCTCCCGTGCCTTCCTTCTAATGGACTCCGCCGCCCCCTCCTCAGGACCTCTCTGGACAGCGATTCAGTCTGCAATCGATCAGCTTGGCAATCTGGAGCTAGAAGCTAGCTAATTAGCTAATTCTATATCTATTATACCCCTCTACGCCCATGTACCTCCCATTAATGTTGCAAAAATATGGGACCACTACTTCTGATTGGACAGGGACAGGGGGTTGATCCTCACACCATATGAATTTAGTTCGATTTCTGAAGACCATTGTTTTTAAATACCGCCCATCAAATTTAATACATTGGCTTTATTTCCCACCGTCTCACAACAAAATTATACACTCTCCATGTACAATGTTTCATTTTTCAACAGGAAAGACATGGGTACAGCAATTTCGGCCATCAGGTCATGGCCTTGGACGACGTCCAGGTTGACTTCATCCTTCTTTCTTGGCAGACATGCAAGACGCTTGCGCAGAATCATTGTCTCTCGAGTTTCAGTTCATCAACCCCAGGCCCAAGTTTACGAACTAATAAAAGTACAAGAAGAAAATATTAAAATCACAAATAAAATGTTTCACTGTATACCCACTCTCTCTACTCTATTCCCATTTATTTATAAATTCTATCCCGCATTAGTAGCGTTAAGGAAACGACAATTTAATTATAACACGAGAGCAAGCTGTAGCATGTGAAAACATTAAGCAGCCATTTTAGAACACACTGCGCAGAAGCAGAATTTACCCACCAAGCAAAGTAAGACGTCACACCATGTGATAAGGTTGAGAGATGCGCAGAAGAGTTTCCCGCGTTTTAGCGGCCATTTTAGAACAAACAAGCGTTATTTGTTAGTTAGAACACATAGGCAAGCTTCATAACAATTTATGTCGTGTATGTAAAAGTTAGTATAACAATACAAAGTTTAATATATTAATACTGTGAGGAGATTGCCTCCGAGCAAGTCTCATTTATGAGTCCTTGCTCCATCAATCCCCTCTCTGATGGCGTTTCTGAGCCATCAAATACTACCCACAACCAGATGCCAACTTTTAACATACTATAATTTCATTTTCATTTTTACTTTTTCTATTTTTCACATCTCCTTTCAGCTTTTTGTATAATTCACTTCTCAAATCTTCAAGTTCAATTTCATGGAATTTTCTTTTCTTTCCCTTTCCTGTCACATTATACGAATCATCTTTTCTACAACATTTACTCCATATTATTATTGTCAATGCTATTATTGCTATTCCCGCTAAGGGTACTAGTACTTTACCTATAAGTCCTTTCCTATATTAGAAAACCAGGAACCAATTGACGCTATACTATTTGTCAATCTTTCCCATACACTATCAACTTCCAGTGGTTTCAGTTCCTTCTCAAGTTTTGTAATATTCTGTATATATGTTCCAATTTCTGCACTTTTATCAGGTATGTAAGTGCAACAATGTTTCGTCTTCAATAATTTACAGACTCCGCCCTCTTTTGCCAAAATAATGTCAAGAGCAAGTCGATTTTGCATAACCATAGACCTAATCGCAACCATCTCCGCATTAATCATTAGAAATCCTCCAGCAGTATCCGTTGATAAACGATCAACCACTGTAGACAATTTACATATTTTCCTTGAGTTCAGAATTATTCCCACCGAAGGTATCAATGCACCAAATATATCACCTACTATTTCAGAAAAACTAGCTCTTTTACTACGTGTTAATTCGCCATTATTTTCATTGCTCCCAGTGTTTCTTTTTATGTGGAATATTTTTGGAAATACTATTCCAAAGTAACAACTTCCATACCACCGTGCAGGAAGCCTAAAGTAAGCCTTATTCCCACACACATAATAGATTCCAGGAAAAACTGAATCTGTTCCTCCTTTGAGTCCCCAACCTCCAAGAATTAAGAAATTGTGTTCACATTCACTGGTACCGATGAAAACATTGTTATAGTCAGTCCTTAACCTATGTAGACAAATTTTCCCTGTTTTTACAAAATCCAGAGCCATAGCAGCTTGAGCCTTGCCAGGTGTGTAACTACCTTCTTTCTCAGCCCAAGGTGGCAAATGAGCCTAATGCTCAGAAGCTTTCTTTTGAAAATCTTGTCTTCTATCTTCTACTAAATTCAAAAATATCTTTTCTTCTTCGTGTAAAGAACATGTTAGATTGTTTCTATGTGCATGTGTTATGTCTATTGATTTCATTGTTAAGAAAAACTCTCCCATAAACTGTGCATCTTGACTACTAAGCACTGGGTTCATACTCTTGCGAATCAGAACCTCAGAAAATATCACATTTATGTTTGAATAATAATACTGAAGTCTCCCTGTTCTATAAAATAAACTAGCCAACACACTACATGAGATGCCATATGTTAATGGCAAGTGATGATACGTTAACCCTTCTGCTACTGATTCGAGTAACTTCATACAGACATAACAATTACTAACTTCCATGGTATCTACATATTGAAACAATAGCTTTGTGAAAACATTTAAACTAGTGTCGTTATCAGTTATCTCACGATGAAATTCTGGTTCATTTTCTGCCATTAGTTCTACTCTATTACCCTTCAAGTTTGCTGTCCTTTCCTTAGTTTCGTTATTAATCTTTTTATCCATTATCATAAGGTAAGGAACTGCTACAATCAGGACTAACCATACTATAAGCACCATTACTAGACTACATATGCATACTGCACAGCATCTTTTACAACATTTCTGTCTTGATCTTCCAGTAACTCTATCATCGGACATTTTGACAAAGAAGATTGCTCTTCTTATCTATTTTTCTTCAATTTTCTTTGCGCAGCTTTTTCACGTTATCAAGGTGGTCTTGTTTCTGTTTCATAGACCAGTTCTGCACTAGTTCCTTCGTCACCACTTTCACTTGATTCTGAGCTCTCGTAGTCTTCAAGAATTATGTAAGTCCAATCAGGACCTTTAAACTTGTTGTTAATAAGTTTCAGTCTTTTACTTCTCCGATTCTCAGTTTTGCTTTCTTGTCCTGTTTGGCTCGTCACTTCGTTTACTTGTTCAGGATTTTCACTCCTGGTTCTTACGTGGTATTTCACTCTTTTAATGACACTAGGCCAATGATCACCTTTTCTTGTTTTCGGTGTTTGCACTGCCCTTTTGCTTTCTTCTTCTTCGTTAGTTCGTTTATTTTCAGGTTGTGTCACAGTCTTGTTTTCGACAATTACAGTTTCTTTTATCTGTTCTTTTTCAGGTCTGATCGGTTTTTTTTCAGCAGCTCCACTGTCAGTTTCTGATAGCTGACTTTGTTCAGGATTTTCGTCTTCAGATTCAAGAATTTCGGGATCTTCTGATTGAATGTGTTTTCCTTGATTTAACTGGTCCTGATCAGGGCTTATTGCACTTTGTACTTCTGCAGCCTGACCGCATTCTTCTAGACCTGTCTGTCCCTGCTCAAAATTTCTTCGTTCTTCACTATTTTGAGCCCAGTTTTCTTTCCCTATCTGGTCCTGCTCAGGTTCTTTTATTGTTTCTTCTTCTTCTTCTCTTTCCTGAGCTGCTTCTTCTTCACCTATCTGATCTTCTGTAACTTCTTCTAGATTAGCTTGACTTCTTGTTCTGTAGTAAACTTCAGGAATTTCCACCACTGGTACCCAGTCCTGACTTGTGCTCGGTTGTTCTTCGTCAGCTTCCTCGAATCTTGCTCTTGAGATTCTTCAGCTGGGCAACCTTCAGCTTCCTCAGTGATCGTTACTGTCTGAGGATTTTCTTCTTCAGGGTCTGGTACTCTTTTAGTGTGGCTTACATGAATCCAATTAGGAAATCCTGCACACTTCACAGCGGTGTTTGTAACCAATATGATCTGACAAGGTTCGCTCCACCTGGGTGATAGACACGTTTCTCTGGTGTGATTCTTCACTACCACCCAGTCACCAGGATTCAGATCATGTTCTTGTTCAGGCTGCCTGAAAACTGCGTCTTCTCCAACCTGGTGAGAGACAGAACGCACTAGGTCAGCCAACCCTTTGCAATAATCCAGAACCATATCATCAGATATATTCAGCAGTTTGTCTATGGGAACATGTGCTTGTCTCATTGCTCTTCCCATCATTATCTCGTGGGGACTCAATCCGGTATTTCTATCAGGAATGCTTCTGAGTCCCATTAAGACAAGTGGCAATGCATCCGGCCAACTTAATGATGTTGATGCACACATTTTTCCCAGTCTGGATTTTATTGTGCCATTCAATTGTTCAACCACTCCAGAAGCCTCTGGACGATATGCACAGTGCAATTTTTGTTCAATTTGGAATGCTTCACAGATTATCTTAATTACTTCACTGTTAAAGTGCTTCCCTCTATCCGACTCCAAAGTTACTGGAAAACCAAATCTAGGAATGAGTTCTCGTAGCAACAACTTTGCGACTGTAATACTGTCATTTCTCCTGGTAGGGTAAGCCTCCACCCACTGTGAAAACAGACACACTATGACAAGTACATATTTTAGCCCTCTACATGGTGGTAACTGAATAAAATCAAATTGGAGTCTTATAAATGGACCCTCTGCCTTTCCAATCTTTCCAAACCCGATTATTGTCTTCCTCCCTGGATTATGCATTTGGCAGGTTAAACATCTCTGGCAAAGACTCTCTGCTACAGCCCTGAATTTGGGATTGTACCAATTTTGTCTGAAGAGCCTAATCATTGCATCTCTCCCTATGTGTGTGTCTCCATGATACATCCTGGCCATTTGTGAGAGCAGACAGTCAGGCATGACTGGTCTACCATCAGCACAAATCCACACCTCGTCATCCTGTCTTTGAGAACATCCCACTTTAATCCATATATTCTTTTCACTCTCATCAGCATCATCTTGCAATCTTTTTACATCATTCCATGTTTCAGGAGGTGCACACAGCAAAAGTTGGCAGCTGATTCCCATTCTTTCCACCCTTTAATTCACCGCCATTCTGTTTTTGGCACAATGTTGAGCCACAAGGTCTGCATATCGGTTGCCGACTACCACCCAATCATCTCCTGACTGGTGTGCGGCACATTTCACCACAGCTAATTCTTTTGGTGATTGTATTGCTTCCAGCAATTCCCTTACAAACTGTCCATTTTTAATGGGGTATCCTGAAGAAGTCATGAAATCCCTCTACATCCATAGTTGGCCAAAATCATGCACAACCCCGTAACCATATTGGCTATCTGTAAATATAGTTACTTTTTGATTCCTCCCAATTTTGCAAGCCTTTATCAAAGCAATCAATTCAGCTACTTGTGCAGATTTTACTCCTGGTAAATAGGATGCTTCGACTATTCCAGTTAATTCACATACTGCATATGCTGCAGTCAGTTTACCATCTTCATGCCTCTGGCATGAACCATCAACAAACAGCTCCCTGTCTGGCTTCCTTAGGGGCAATTCCTGAATGTCAGGACGTGGTTTTGTGCATAACTCTGTGACTTGTAAACAATCATGTTCTTCTTCGTCATCTTTAACTTCTTCATGGTATGGATCTGGTAGTAAGGTAGCAGGATTCACTATCGTGCACCTTACCATGGTCACGTTTTCAGCACCCAAAATTATTCTCTCATACCTAGTCATCCGACTAGGAGTAAGATGCTGAGTTCGGGTTCTTGTCAACAGAATCACAACCGCATGTGGAACAAACACCTTTACTGGGTGTCCCATTACAATTGACTCACTTTGTTCAATACTCAAACAGGTATCCGCCACTGCTTTCAAGCAGCCTGGCAACGCAGCCGCCACTGGGTCCAATGTAGCAGAAAAATATGCTATAGGATGTCTGTCTAGACCATGTCTCTGAGTTAGGACTGATAGTGCACAATTTTCTCTCTCGTGACAGAAAAATGCAAATTCTTTCTTATAATCGGGCATGCCTACGGCAGGCGCTGCACACAAGGCGTTTCTCAATTTTACAAAAGCTCCTACACTTTCATCATCCCACTCAACTGGGTCCTTAGCCTTCTTTTTTGTCATTTGTATTAGGGGCTTTGCTAACAAGGAAAACCCTAGTATCCACTGTCGACAATAGCCCACTACCCCAAGGAACATTCTCACTTCCCGTTGGGTGTTAGGCATTTGCATTTTCTTGATTAATTTTACTCTTTCAGATGTTATTCTTCTTTTTCCCCTCTCAATTTGATGTCCTAGATACTTAACTGTTGTTGTGCAAAACTGCAGTTTTTCAGGTGAGACTTTATGCCCTTCTTCAGCTAAGTGATTCAATAATGCAATAGAGTCCACAACACAGTCTTCTCTGGTGTTAGATGCCACCAATAAGTCATCTATATACTGAACTAAAACTGAACTTCCTGGCATTACTAGTTTTTCTAAGCACTTTTTCAATATCTGATTGAAAATGGAAGGACTTTCCGTGTACCCCTGAGGAACACGATTCCATACATAGACCTTATTCTCGAATTTAAATGAGAAAAGATACTGGCTGTCTGGGTGCAATGGTATTGAAAAGAACGCTAGGCATAAATCAATCACAGTGAACCATCCTGCACTCCAAGGGATCTGGTATAGAATTACTGCAGGATTTGGCACTATAGGACAACAAGGTTCCACAATCTTATTTATTTTTCTCAGGTCTTGGACAATCCTATATTTCCCACTAGGCTTCTTTAAACCCATTATCGGTGAATTACATGGGCTACTCATTACTTCTTTTAGTATGTTTTGTTTTACCATTCGGTCGATTTCTTCAATAACTCCTGCTTTTACTTCTGCACTCATTTTGTACTGCCTAGTATTCGGGAAAATTGCACCTTCTTTTACAGTAATTTTAACTGGGTCTCTATTGGCCATAAGTCCTACTTCTTTTCCCGTAAAATCCCAGACTATGGGATTCACTGTAGTTTTTAATTCTTCTGGCAACTCGTCTTTTGTGATCAAAGAGAACATCTCATCTACCTCTGTACCTTGTTTCGCAATCATGAATTTATATACATGGTCTTCATCAGGGGTCTGAATTGCCACACCATCCGGTGTGCAGAATATTGTGCAGTTCATTTTACACAACAAATCTCTGCCCAATAAATTTACTGGACTAGAATCACACACTACAAATTGATGCATTTCTCTAAAATTTCCAATTTTAACTTCCATTGGTTCGGTAAGAGGTGTTCTAATCTTTCGATTAGCTACTCCCACTACTTGGATAGCTTCTCCAGAGAGAGGAAGGTCTGGAATGTCTGCTGTTCTCACAGTAGACCGGGTAGCACCAGTGTCCAAAAGAAAAGTAATATCATTACCCTTCACATTCCCTTCAACATATGGACCTGACTGATCTACCGGTAAGGATGCGCCAAGTACGCACTCCTTCTTCCCCTCTCCTAGGCACCGTCATGAACTGTACTGACAGAAATCGTCCTGTAAAAGAAACTGTGAGGTTACATAATCATTCTTACCACTTCCTCCTTGATATCCGATGTCTGTACCGTGCTTTGCTCTGCTTACATTACCCTGTACAGGTGCAGGTGGCAACTGACTCTGAGGATTTACACCCTGCTGTGAGTCATTCTGCGTCTGTGGATTTAAATTTTGATTTGGGCCATTATTATTCCGTATCTTTTTGCATTCATCCTTCCAATGCCCCAACTTTCCGCATCCATGACAAGGAAATTTCTTTTTAGCTTCTTCTCTGCTCATTCGTCCTCTCACTTTTCCACCATTCCCAGCATCAACATTTGATCCAGAATCTTTTCCCTGATTTTCGATTGGATTATCCAAATTAATTCCCTGTTTCTCAGCCATTTTTACCTGAGCCCACATCACTTTCTCTTGCAGTTTCTTGTGCCTATCCTCAATGTCATCTGCACAATATTTCGCATATTTCAAAATCTCGTCGATCGGTTTCCCCTGCCAACACAACATGTGCTGCTTAATCATCTGACAAATCTCTGGTTTCAGGCCATAAACAAATCGGTAAACAAACTGACTCATGTTCTTATCTCCAATATCCTCAAATCCACTATACTGTTTGAATACCTGCAATAAACGTTCATAGTACGCGTGTACCGATTCACTGGCTTCTTGGGTAGTTCTGTCTATTTTCACCCAATCTGTTTCTTTTGGTGGTATTTTCCCTTTCAGGTAAGTTATTACCTGCTGATACTTTTTCATCACATCACTTGACGGGGCACCTGTCTTTGGATCTCTGGGATACTCTTCACTTGGCCAATCAACTGTAATTTTACGATCTGTCCATAAATCGGCAGGTACCACCATGTCAAACAGACCATCCAAGTCCTTCAACAATACCTTTGACACCTTCACAAACCTTTCAACCTGCTTGTACCATTCAATTGGTTTCTCTCTTAATTTTGGGAAATCATTCGTAAATGATAAAATATCCTGTCTGCTCCATGGGACATGTACATATCCTCCTCCTGGAACTTCTCGCATCGGATACATTTGATCTGTCTTCCCTGTTTCCTTCATTAAATATTCAGAGGCTGTCCTACTTGATCGTGCCTCTTCCTTCTTCTTGGCCCATCTAACTCTCCATTTATCTAGGTCTCCCCATTTTTGCAAGACTGTCATTAATTCCTTTACTTGTAATTTTCTTCCAGAGGCATTCATGTTTTCTAAATCTTTGTCTGAAAAATCTGCTCTATAGGGTTTCTGCAACACTTTTGATCTCCCTATTTCAATTCCCATTTGCAAAGCTAAATCTGATAATTTCTCATGGAATAATTTTACATTTCTGGTGATACTTCTGCATACGAACAATAATTCTTCTTCATCGTAAGCATTTAGGCGATCTAACCCCACATTTCCTGCTATTATTTCTTCTAATTCAACTTTTAATTTATAAATATCCAAACTTTTTGGAGGTGTACACTGTTGATCTGATCCTTGTGCCCACCTTTCTAAGTCTTCGGGTGTTACTACAGTGACACTTTTTGCTCCCGATGAAGTTATTAGGTTTATATCTTTCGAACAACCAGGTGTAGCCCTTCTGGGAGTACTATTTACAGAATCTCGAATGGGCAAGTCCATTAATGAAATCACAGATTCACAATCACTAAAATGATCCTCAACCATTACTACTGCTTCAGGTTTAGGAACATTCACAGGAGTAGGCGTAACTAACGGTGGAGGATAGTTTCCTTTGTCACTATATATTGGGACTACTGGACCAATTGTTACAGGTATGGTCAAAGAGTCAGGATGTACTTTTATCTGTGTTATTTTCTGTATTAATTCTGCTCTGGTCTTCTCTAGGGCTTCTTTTTCTTTATCGTGAAGTACCCTACTAGGTGTGAAATCATGCAATACCTGCGGTACCAAGGGGGTTTTTAACGGTGGTGCACTTGGGGTACATCCCTTTGTCCCTTCCTGATATGGTGGTGGGTTCTTTAATAACTCTTCCATAAATTCATCTTCAGAATCTCCACATCTATTTAAGTGTTTTGTCTTTTCTGTGCATTTGCTCCCTAACAGTTCTTCTTCTGTCAATATTGGATACAGTCCCTCTGTAAGCATCGCTCTTCTCCACTGTTTCATCTGACCGTCCCTTGACTCATTTTGGTACCTAGGGAAAAATCCTCGGTAACCCCTATTGCTCCTGGATCGCTCACGCTCAAATGCCTCGGTTTCCCATTCCTCTAAGGCTTCATATTGAGTTAATCTAGGTCTGGGTTCTAAATCATTCATCCTCAATCTCAGATTTTGAAGAATCCTTCCATTAAAGGTACCATTCTCGGGAAATTTTAATATTCCATCATTTTTGGTATATTCTATCCAATTCTCTAACCATACGCAAGTATGATAACCTCTTTCCATCATCATGAATGAAGCGGGCGTTTTAGCTGGTGGAATAATAATTCCTTCTCTAGTTTTGATTGGTTTGTCCTTTTTAAAATAATTCTTAATCTTTTGTAGGAATGTCATTTTCCTCTTCTCTCCGTACATTTTATCTAATCTTCGGTGTATAAAGTTATATTCTGCAAAACCTAGGAATCTCCTATCCGGACGAGTTCCTATTAAAGTTGGATCGCGTTTTAACATACAATCTCCCTTAGCCAGTAGGATTTCTGCTTCTATAATAACAACCAACCAATTTCCAGTTTACTTTTGTCTCTGAACCAATCCTAGCGCGGCCTTTCTGTGACGTTAGTCTGTCAACCCCTCCTTTACAATCTGCGCTTTTCTGTACCTCGCTGTTTCGACCAATCCCAGCGCGGCACCTCTGACGTCAGTATTACTCCTGACTACTGACCCCTCCTTTACAAGAGTCTTCCACGCCCGCGGTTTCAACCAATCCCAGCGCGGCGCTTTGTGACGTTAGCTCCCTCTCCGGCAGCTGACCCTCCCTTTACAAAATCGTACGCAAAACTTTATTTTTCTTTATGACTTTAATTAAAATTCAGTAACAACATAAAACATTCGCTATCGTGCCAGTTTCTCTAAATTGAAAAGATAGTTTTTTTTCGCCCACACTAGTAAACCCTTTCCGTTTACTAAACATACACTACGAGTAAAACCCTTCCGTTTACTCTTCACTCGAGCATCAAAAATACCTGTTACTTCTTCAATGTTACCCTTTCTAGGTGATGTAACATCAAATTTTCACCAGCATATTCCTTTTGCTATTACTCACACGCATAGAGTCCCTAACAAGTACTGATAGCCCTACCTAACTTTTCAGTACTATTTCTGCCTGACAGATAACCTCACTGCAGTATGGCTTCCACTCCCCACCCGCAATTCAATTTTCCTCCCCGGGGAATTCTGGACAACATAAAACAAAACTTTGAATACACGGATGTTAGTTCATAAAAATAAAATTCTCATTACCCAATTAACAAAGTCTAACCATCCTCTGATAACCAGAAAACTGATCCAGCGTGATACTAGCAACGAGCATTCATACAACAGATACTCACTTGGGCCCATACATTGATACTACGCTAGTGTTCACGCTGGTGGTGTCAGTTGTTACTCTTTATCAAAATTCCTGCTACCAATTACCTTCTGATTGAAGAGTAATGACTTACCAATGGATCCTCTGTTAATTAGGAAGTTTAAAATGAGTGACATTCATTACGGTTCATAAATCCTGAAATAATCACTGAGTCAGGAAGTTTTAAAATGTTTATCTAAAGATTTAGCAGAGTAAAATACAGAGCTGCATGATACTTAATCGCATATCAAAGATGAAGCACAAGAAATCAATTATCGATTAATGACGGTCCCTCAGAAAAGGAGAAGATAGAGACAGCAGCGCAACTAAAGGTTGAATATATTTACCTAAAGTGCGAGAACCAAACCCCTTGGCCAAGGAGTTGGAAAAGATGGGACCCAGGAAGGATGAAGAGCAAGACCTCCTCCAGGTTCAGGACAGGACCAGTGACCTCTCTACCTACGAAGCCTGCGTCGTTCCCCTCTCTGATACTCCGCTTCTCCTCGATTCTCCCGTGCCTTCCTTCTAATGGACTCCGCCGCCCCCTCCTCAGGACCTCTCTGGACAGCGATTCAGTCTGCAATCGATCAGCTTGGCAGTCTGGAGCTAGAAGCTAGCTAATTAGCTAATTCTATATCTATTATACCCCTCTACGCCCATGTACCTCCCATTAATGTTGCAAAAATATGGGACCACTACTTCTGATTGGACAGGGACAGGGGGTTGATCCTCACACCATATGAATTTAGTTCGATTTCTGAAGACCATTGTTTTTAAATACCGCCCATCAAATTTAATACATTGGCTTTATTTCCCACCCGTCTCACGACAAAATTATACATTCTCCATGTACAATGTTTCATTTTTCAAGAGGAAAGACATGGGTACAGCAATTTCGGCCAACAGGTCATGGCCTTGGACAACGTCCAGGTTGACTTCATCCTTCTTTCTTGGCAGACATGCAAGACGCATGCGCAGAATCATTGTCTCTCGAGTTTCAGTTCATCAACCCCAGGCCCAAGTTTACGAACTAATAAAAGTACAAGAAGAACATTTTAAAATCACAAATAAAATGTTTCACTGTATACCCACTCTCTCTACTCTATTCCCATTTATTTATAAATTCTATCCCGCATTAGTAGCGTTAAGGAAACGACAATTTAATTATAACACGAGAGCAAGCTGTAGCATGTGAAAACATTAAGCAGCCATTTTAGAACACACTGCGTAGAAGCCGAATTTTCCCACCAAGCAAAGTAAGACGTCACACCATGTGATATGGTTGAGACATGCGCAGAAGAGTTTCCCGCGTTTTAGCGGCCATTTTAGAACAAACAAGCGTTATTTGTTAGTTAGAACACATAGGCAAGCTTCATAACTATTTATGTCGTGTATGTAAAAGTTAGTATAACAATACAAAGTTTAATATATTAATACTGTGAGGAGATTGCCTCCGAGCAAGTCTCATTTATGAGTCCTTTCTCCATCATCATGATGGGCTTTGCTGGCACAGAATGGAGCCAAGAGCCTGTTTTATGCACAAGCAGTGAGTAAAGTGAATTAATTTAACCGGATATGTAGTGCTTTATTTTCAGATAGTACAGCTCAGAAACAGTGAGCAAGGTTTGCCTCTTCCTGTTTCTAAGCTATGCTGGCTGAAAATAGAGCACTGATCCAGAGAGCTATCAGGTTAAATGACTTCACTTAATGCACTGCAGGCGCATACAACAGGCACCCAGTTGTGCATTGCACCAGCAAAGCCCATCATGATGCGCGCCTCGTCTATTTAACTCACTAATGCAGTATTGTTTTTATTCCTGCTTTCTCCCGTTGTTAAAGTTTAATTATTTTTCTCTTTCTTCTTTTTCACTTTTCTACCATTCTCTCTCTTGTTTTGGGTCAAAGTGTGATGGTGATAAATAAGTGTAAGTCTCCAAAAATGGATGCTTGTTTCCACCACCTGCAATCATCGGAGGTACAAATTAAGGAACACCTGCCATGCAGTCAGGTAATTCCAGTGCCAAAAAGTATTAAATTGCATAATACAAGCTTTGTAATTTGCTTTCTATCAGGTGTGGCTGTCAGTATCCTCAACTCAGCTGTAGTGATGGAAATATTTACTCTATTCTACATCTAGATTCTGGGCCTTAGAAAAACTGTGAAAAATGTTTTCTTTATTGTTGCCCAGGAGCTATAGTTGTACAGAAACGGGATATAGTTGGTTCTGTTTCGTGTTTAATGACTTATTTGCTACACTAACGTTCGAGTTAGTTATTCACTGTTGTTTCTTTTTTTGCTCCTTTATTTACATTCAGAGTTTCTGGTGACATCATAAATCAAAGGGTTGAAGGCTACGTAGCTTATAAATATTACCAGAACACAGATATGGCATGTTACACATCCTACCTGGTAGGCTTTTTTACATTACATGTTTACTTTGGGGGCATTCATCATGAAATGGGTATTTTTTCCTACAGATAGACAAATATTTAAACAGCAAGTCAAATGCTGAACTCTACAGTTTGTTTGCATGAAGTAAAAATAAGAGAAAAAGAATTATGTAGTTAAAAATTTAGAAATTGTACAAAAACATGCCGTGCTTTTATAAAAAAAATAGTATGTAGAACAAAGATATTGCTGAAGCTGTTCTCTGCAAAATGCATCCAACAATTGGCACTAACTGGAGTTAGAACCTTCATATTTTGATTACGTTTCATAAATAGAAAGCTGAATCAGCAAGGGTAATGCTCCACAGAGTGATTTTGATGTGTTGTTATGATTTCTGAAAAATATGAAGAAAATATATCAATGGTTCTCGTGAAATACGTTTTTCTGTATCACTGTATTTTGCAAAAAAGCAACAAATCACAAACACACATAAACACACACACACACACACATACAGACACATTGAAAGTTTGTCAGCGGTTTCGAAGCTCCTATTTCACAAAAAAGAGTTCAAAGTGTGAATTATTTCTGGTAATTCACAGTACTGAATTAATTTGGAGGAAATGTAGCTTCCCTGAACAAATACAAAGTTAAATATAGAATTTCCGCTTTCTATCAGTGCTAGTAAAAAAAACATTTGCAAGGATAGTGCAGATATTAGAACAGTAAACAGCACACCTGACAAGTTAAACTCGCATGCAATCATCCACCAATAAATTCACCCAGTGTGTGAAAATAAGCTTTATAAATGCAGAGCCCTGCCAGCAAAAAGTTACACTGTACCACATTACAATTTATCTTCTCTCTTTTTATTTATATATCTATACCTAATCTATAGTGACAATGTACTACAAAAGAAAATCACATTTTTCAATTGCATGTTTTTAATTTCCTTACAATGTGCTTTGAATTTAGAATTGTATTTATAATAATACACAGTGGGGGATATTCTCAAGAACGTGTGATAATTATTGCAAAATTAGCTTAACGCAACTTTGCACATCGCAGTCCATCGCGGGAAAATAACACCATGTCAACGTTGTATTCTCAACCCGGCGACACCATGCGATAGCCTCACGATAACGCCAGTAGCGGCCCATGGTGGGAGTGCTGCCGGGCGCTGACGTGGGGCGGGGGAGGGGCAGGGTGTGGGGTAGTAAACTACGGATTACGGCCGATTAGAGGTAAGTAAACATATAAATAAATAAAACGGATGTCATTGCGCGCGCTGCATCGCATTTGGAGATGCAGCGCGCGCAACGAAATTCGTTTTATTTATTTATATGTTTACTTACCTCTAATCGGCCGTCATCCGTAGTTTACTACCCCCCAACCTGCCCCTCCCCCGCCCCACGTCAGCGCCTGGCAGCACTCCCACCACGGGCCGCTACTGCCTTTCTTGTGCACCTCATGTGATGCAACGTCCAGTGACACCCTCATTCTCATACTGATTTTTAATCTTTAGCATTCCTACCTGTTTTTTGCAACAGGATGATAGGTAGAACATGACTCAGCTTAATTTATGAGGACCACCTCTAGATCTACACATGCCATAATCGTCCCCAAATTTTACCTAAGCACCGTAAGACTTTACCCCAGTATTTCACAAGCAGCTCCCACTACACAGCAGTGACCGTGCTGCCAATGCAGAAATCTAGATATATTTTAATGTTTTAGCCTGGAATGACTCAATCAAGGAAATAATTGCTGAATAATATTTTGAAACAAGGACCAGACGTCTTTATATCATGTTACACGTGACTCGGTTCTTGTGTCACATGGTACTGTGAAAAATACAAGGCATATTGATAGTTGTTTACCCCAGTGTCTTAGGTGTGCAAAGTCTCACTATTGTCTCAAACTTCCATGGAAACAAAGAAAGCTTAGTGCGGGCTCTAATTCTGGTTTCCAGTACCACATAGCAGTGTCTGATACCTACTCTCAGTAGCGGTCCATGGTAGGAGTGCCGGCCAGGCGGTGACGTGGGGCGGGGGAGGGGCAGGGTGTGGGGTAGTAAACCATGGATTACGGCCGAATACAGGTAAGTAAACATTTAAATAAATAAAACGAATTTCGTTGCGCGCACTGCATCGCATTTGGCGATGCAGCGCTCACAACGAAATTCGTTTTAGTTATTTAAATGTTTACTTACCTGTATTCGGCCGTAATCCGTGGTTTACTACCCCCACCCTGCCCCTCCCCCACTCCACGTCACCGCCCGGCCGGCACTCCTACCACGGACCGCTACTGCCTACTCTTACATGTTTGTCAAATTTATTAAACCCCTAACAAGTTCCTCAGAAAATGTAATATAAAATGTAGGATTTTCCCTTTATTTTAAAACTTTGCTTTCAGTCTGACATTTACAATCTATTACTTTAAAATGTATTGAGCCGTCACTGATCAATCATAAAAACCAACACAAATTGGGGAAATAGACAGGGAATGCCTTAAGGATAAAAAGAATAGAGGCAAAATAAGAGTCTTTGATTGCATTGTGGGTTTAATGTAGACTTTGGCCCATATTACAAGGCCCCTTCATTCTGATGGGGCCTATAACATCAGTTACTGGCTCCCCTGGAATTATCTTCTGAGATCTTCTGAAACACCACGGATCTGTTTGGTTTCCTTTGTGTATTTCAGTAGCTGAAAAAACCTAAAGAGGCCAAATTATGCCACTCATAATTAAGGTGTTAGAACTGACAGCTCTTAAAGTGATCTTCCCCCAAACATTTTGCTTTCTCCCCTCCTGTATGCTGAATTATTTTTTGCTGGCAGAAGGACTCTGTTCACTTTGGCACTGCTAACCAGTCAATCAGCATTTGTAGAGCGTGACACTGTCACCCCTGGGAGTATCAGGATGCTGTGGTGCGAGGTCTACATTGAAAAGCCATGTGATAAAGTGCTAAAGTGGTTGTGCTCACTCCTCTAAACATGGTGAAATTAGTTTACACCTAATTGGCATATTTAATTAACTGATAAGTCCATAGTAAAGTGGTACAACATGTACCCCGGGCCTGTAAATTAAATGCTACTAGTGGACCTGCAATACTTATTGTCTCATCCAGTAGCCCTTTAAAACATTTCTCAGGTTGCCCTTTGCAGCCTATGTGCAGTTTTAAACTGCCAATTCGACCTGGCAAAATAAACCTTTTGCCAGTCCTAAACCTCCCTTTTTTTAAAAACATTTAAGTCGCCCATAGGGTAGGGCATAAACAGCCCACAGGACAAGGTGCATTGTATTTAAAACGTTGGACATGTACTTTTAAGTTTTATATGTCCTGGTAGTAAAAAACTTCTAAATTCCTTTTTTACTAGTCTGAGGCCTACCTCTCACATAGGATGACATTGGGTTACCTTGCTACATTTAATATGTGCTAACCTTTATTTGGTAACAGGTAGAAATGTCATGTTTGGTCTCAAATAATTGAAATTAAGATCCTCTTTGATGGTAAAGTCGGATTTTAAGTCACAATTCTGAAAAAGACACTTTTAGAAAGTTGCCATGTTCTTGTCCTAACCATTTGGTGTTTCAGCTTGTGTCCTGGGTCAAATGACTGTGATTAGTATGGCAGTTAGCCTTTGTGTATTCCTCCCAGACAGTGAGACAAAGGATGGAGCAACTCCTTCCACGTGTACATGTTGAACAGAGCTATGATACTATTGTGTTCTTTTGCCTATGTCACAACTGACTTCTGCAAAAGTGAAGTCCTTTCAGAATCTACTGATTCTGAGCACACATGAGCATCAATGATATTATTGTATGAGGTTGGGGGTTACAGATGCACGCACACTAGGGAAAGGTTTGATATCTTGACATGGTGTGCAGTCTTGTGCATCATTATCATCACTTCCTTTAATAAGTGAAGGCACTATGAGTTCTGAAGCTAAGCTAGCAGCCACCTCAATATTCTCCTTCTTTAGGTGCACTTCCCACTAGCTTGCTAGTTACTCTGGTAACAACCAGTGCAAGAATGTCTGCTAGACTCCCCACATTGCACGCTGGTTTTGCAAATGATATTGGCCTCACTCAACTAATGATGCTCCTTGCGTAGGGCAAAACAAATCACAATCGTGATGGGATCCTTTTTTCCTAGCAGGATGATAAGCGGCGAGTGGCACAAAATTGAAGCCTAGCCACCCGACCCCTCAGATGAGCAAAGGAGTGACAGAGCAAAAGAAGGGAGCCTGGCTGACCACAAGGCAGGGTGCAAATGGGAAAAGAGCACAGTGAGTGGGGAGAGCGGTGTGGTAATAACCGTGCTCGCTGAGGTGGCCCAACTAGGTTTGGGTGCAGGCTGTGGTGACATTCTGAATTCTGAGGGGGTCAACGTTCCAGTTGGTAAGCAGCCTGTTCAAGTTAACTCTATTCAGAAGAATGATATTGAACTACAAATAGGCTGTCCCTTATCAAATTTACCAACAATGATGCATAAATCAATGCTGGAGGTTGATCTATCTTCATTGGAACTTCTCTTTAAGGATTCTCCTCTCCAGGTTTCCGAGGCAGCTTCAGGCAAATTTTACCCATCTTTAGAGCAACCCTTGAGATCTGAAATTTTTCCAATTTGAAAAACAAAAGGAAAAAGGAATTGGCAGTTGAAAAGCCATCAACTCCAGTCATAGCACCCAAACAAAGGAAAGACTGAGAAAAAACTAAAAGAAAGCTCAGAAGATTAAACAAAAGAGGGGCTAGTAAAAGAAAATTCCCTGAGGAAACCTCTCCTATTACACCCTCAGGAGACACTGAGGAAAAGTCACAGTTTACTGTGAGGATCAAAAATCTGCAGACAACTGTTGCTCCTGAGAGCCTTTGTGGTTTAAGCAGTTTAAATAGGGCTATACCATCAAAGGAGCTGGGGTCTGTGACCAACATACCAGACTAGAATGCAAATGAGATTGGCGGAAATCATGTCTTTGGACTTTATTGTCTTGTTTGAGGATGACTCTACCTTTCTAAACCAATCTCTTTTATTGAATCTCTTGGCTCAGATAGACCAACGTAAGTTGGTAAGAAGCAGTGATCTGAAATTGGTGGAGCTATTAGACACACAACTAGAGAAGAAAACAAGGGTTACATTTAAGTCGCCAGTTATTGTGAATCTGATTTTGAACAACTGTGAGTTTTTTATGTATCAAGGAATTGATATTATCCCCTCCCCTCTTAAAAACAAAGTTTTGCCTGTGTGTGTGTGGGGGAATGATTAGCTGGTGTTGCATCCTATTGAGGAAAGCTCTGTTTCCCAGGAAGAGATGGCCACTAATGCAAAATTAACATTAATTTCTTGCAAAGCTGGTTCTAGGGTGGTTTCCTGCAATGATTACAATTCGGGCTTGATATCAAAAAGCGATGATGTATCTCAATTAGCCTGGTTAGCTGGTTGGTTAAATAGTGGAAAAATGCCCGCCCCAAATGTGTCAAATTGGGGTGTTTAGTAATGCGTCCCATTCCATCAAAATTGTATCATGGAATATAGTTAGCTATTGGGATAACCTGGGGAAAATCCTGAATTTGGATGGATTAAGTATTGTGGTAATCTGTTTGCAAGAAACATAGGCTCCTACTGCTTTTGAGGTTGAAAATTCCTTTTTAATTAGCTGTCCTGCTATTAAGACAAAGAGAGGCCATGCTAGCAGTGTTATAGCCACAGTATTGTCCACAAACCTCACTTGGACATATCAGGTATATAGTCATCAATCAAATTTATTACATTGTATTGTATTCCCAGAGCAGAATTCGTGCCACTATTTTGTTTTTCCTTTGAGTTTGGTTAATTTCTATATTTTACCAGGTCAAGAAAATATGTATTGTTAAGTGAGTTATTTCAATATATAAATTTGATTATACGTGAAGTAGGTATTTCTAACTATGAGAGATATTAATGCTACCGTCTCTCACTATTCACTCGCTTTTATTGCGGACAAAGAATGGGAAGAGGCTGTTAATATACTGGCCTCCAAATGCCCTCCCTGCTCCAGGACCAAAAAAGAGGATCTTTGCTTCTGGAGGCATGCAGGGAACATGATTTAATTGTCCTCAATGGGAGAATACAGAGTGATATCCCAGCTCCTTTCAATGATTCTACAGTAAAATCAACCTCGATAATTGACTATGTCATTAGTTCGTATACGGTTTTTCCTTATTTATCGGACTTATAGGTGATAAATAATGTTTGAAGTGACCACAATATTTTCCTCCTTACCATCAATGGGAAACTTGCTGATGTACATTCATAACCAACCATCCTGAATGCACCACACCTAAGAAACACACTAACAATAAGAAGGCAATTCAATGAGTGACTGTGGTGACAAAAGGTGAAATGAGTCACCACAGTCACTCATTGAATTGTCTTCTTATTGTTAGTGTATTTCTTTTTTGTCTGACAGCCCATATTTATTGACTTTATAAAATGGTTTTAAAGAAAAAAAATTCCTATGAGAAAGACAGCAAATCAGAACAAAGAAAGAAATACATTTATATATATTTGCTAAATTGCTGTAGGTGTGGTGCATTCAGGATGGTTGGTTATAATTAATTTGTGTTTAAAGAAATGGTTTGGTTCTAAATAAGCACCCCCTGGTGCTTACCCAACAGAACCACTTGTAGTTTTGTATATCGCTACCCAGGTTCCGAGGGAAACAGGGTGACCCCATTGATCTTAATGATGTACATTCATGGCAGATCCCTGATAGTGATGATGTGTTATTTAGTGTTGCGAATGGGGAGATTTTATGGTCTAAGAAAGCTAAGCAGTCACTATCAGTAAGAATTAAGAAAAATTGCTGAAAGCCTACCACAGCTATGTTGATTACCTGTAGATGTATTTGAGGAGCTTATGGGAAAATCTATGAGGGTAACCACGAATTTGGTAGTTAGCCATTGCAAAAACTTCATAAGGCACTCTAATAATTTTAATAAATTGTTTTTTTAAATAAACTTATTAACCACTTGCAAAGAAGGCAATTCACCTTTTATTCTAAGGAACATAATAAATGGATCTCTTGCTTAACCCTTTCCGTGCTCATGACGAGCTCAGCTCGTCATGCTGCGCGGTAGCGCTGTGCGCATGACGAGCTGAGCTCGTCACGACCCCACCCGCGATCGGAATGTCCAGCATACGAGCGGAATTCCGATCGCGGTCAAGGGGTTAAAAAGAAGGAGAACTAGGAGGGCAAAAATCCCAAAAAGACATATCTGTGATAATATCTGGGTAAAAATAACAGCAGTAAAATGTAAAAATCTAAAAGCCTTTTGGAAAACTATCGGGGAAAATAGTGACTCTTTTCTAAACCTTAGATAATTAACATTACTTGCATGGAATGGCACGAATACATAACCTCTCTCTGTGCTTTGAATACACAGATGCCTAGCAATAGTGTTACAGAGTCCCTAGATGGGGTATCAGTTGGGAGATGCTCTCTCTTTTCCCCTCCTCCTAGGCAGGAGATATTGTACTATCTTACCGCTGCTAGGAATACTGGGGCAAGAGGTCCAAACCAATTACCCATACTATTATAAAATTAGATCTGGAATTATGGGTCTCTTACTTAGTGGCACTTTTCCATTACTGTTATTATACTGGGGTGGTCCCTAGTTCATGGAGGGGTAGTGTTATCTTGCCAGTAGAAAGGCTGTATAAACTTACCTAGTAATTATAGACAGATTACCCTGTTGGACGCCACAGGCAAAAAAGTTTCTAAATGTGTCTTATCTAATCTACAAGAATGGGTGGAGGAAAAATGTTTTATACCATTGGAGCAGGCCGGATTTAGAGTTGGTCATTCAACTCTGGATAATATAACTGTAATTCACCTTATAATGGAGAAATATGTGAAATGGAGGGGATGCCTGTTTATGCAGCCTATATTGATTTTTTAACTGCGTTTGATAGCGTAGACAGGAGGAAGCTGAGTGCCATTGTAATGCTATGGGGGTCTTGTAAAACGTATCATCACTCTTCACTCCGCCTCCTGGTGTCATGTTATGTTAGGAGGTAGGCGGGGTATGACTCAGAGAATCCCTACCAGAAATGGCCTCAAAGAGGGATGATTTTTGGCACCCCTACATTTTTTCACTGGGTATGGCAGGTATGTCCAATGTATTGAGTAAGGTCACTGGGGATGCCCCAAAAATAGGCTCCTATCCTCTGGGTGCACTCCTCCATGCATACAATATTGTCCTGCTAGACCTGACCCCAAAGGCCTCCAGAAACATCTTGATACTTTGTCATCTTATTCAGATTCTTACTTCCTGAAGGTTAATATAAATAAAACCAAGGTCATTATGTTTCATCCAAAGGGTTTTTGGATTAACCAGCCGCGCCTGCTACCGGACCGGGTTGGCGGGGCGGGGAGGAACGGGTGTTAATTAACAAAAAAAACACTTACACTGGAACGGCCGGCCGGCCGCCGCCTCCCCTGCGTCCTCTTCTTTCTTCCTTTCTGCAGTCCGGCCGGCAGCAGGAAGCACCTGGCCCACAGGCTCCCCTGAGCCAATCACAACGCTGCAATGAAGCGTTGTGATTGGTCTGAGTGCAGTGGATCAGCGCTCAGCCTGGAACAGGGAGCCTGTGCATGTTCCCCACCAGGCTGTGTAATGCAGCCTGGTGGGGAACATGCAAAGTGCGCATTAACTGTTTGGGCCGGCCAAACAGTTCATGCGCACTTTGGGAGTGCAAACCACTCCTCCCTTGCTCAGGCCAGCCCCGCCCGCCCGCACTGCACACAGGGCACTGACTGCATGCAATAGGAAAAATAAAATGATAATAACGATACGTTATTGTCATTTTATTTTTCCTTTTTGCGCAGTGGGGCAACGCTCCTCTGACGTAGCGAAAGAGCCGCCACTGGGATTAACTCAAAATATAAGTGGTCTTACAATAATTCTACCATAGAAGTAATAAATTTGTACCCTTATCTCAGAAGAATTATGGCTGCAAACCTAGCTGGCAGTGAACATATTGCACATATATCAAATAAGGTGTATACTCATGGAAATGCACTTAAGGCACTTGGAGCAACAGGCCACAGACACTTTAATCATCTTTTAACAGTATATAAAATGAAGATTCCGCCGATTCTTTTATATGCTATAGAGAAAATAAATATTTTGGAGGATTATTCGCACTATTTGCACTTTAAATTCTATGGTTTCAATAGAAGCCTTAAGGCTAGAATTAAGATTTATGAGCAATTTTATAAGAGAAGCTGCTAATTTACGATGGTATCATTCTATATTACATGCCAAAGAAAACTTTTTAAGGAGTTTTATGGCTTCGGAATGTCTTGTTCCTATTACAAAGGTTGGATCGTTTTTAACTAAAAATTTGTCTGCACTTTAGCACTTTCTTTGACTAGATTAGATTCAGAATATGAGCTACGTTCAATTTAAAAATTATCTAAAACTTACAATGAAAAATTGCTCCATGGAGAATGATATAGATATATGTAGAGCGAAATCTCATTCTAATTGTGTTATTCAATCATGTCAGGCAGTAGTCCCTCAAGTGTATTTGAATTGGAACCTGGAACACAGGGTGCAAAGGTGAATAATGCTGTGAAGACTATAATGTTTGCCATTAACAACTGTGATGGATGCATGGCGGAATGTAGTTTAGAAGGAAAGAATATGCACCTTATGTTACAATGATGTACAGACTATTTAACATGTGTTATTTGCCTTTCCTGTTATACAAGTTTGCCAACAGAGATTTTTAAAACCACTTTTTTAAAAATATGGTATTACAACAGCTAAAGCTGCAATGGAGATTATAAATTGCCGAGCCAATGAATGAACGTGTTGTAAACTTTTTAAATGTTTTAGTTAGTTTTTAAAGCTGTATTAATTGATGTATTTTGTATATTGTAGATCTCATTGTAAGATCTAAATAAAACCTTGAATCTAGTGTAAAGGATGATTGCCTCTATCGTTGAAGTGTTAAAAATAAAAAATGTTTTATTTTTACCATGGATGTGTGATGCTGGTACTTTGGGGTTCTAGTACTTCCTGTTTCTTCATTTGTCTTGGGTGATGCAAGTACACTTTTCTACATACTGCTCCCAAAAAATTCAGAGACTATTATTTCAGCATGAGACACACTGAAGAGCTTCCTTGAGTTTTTGGTGCCACTAGCCTTTTTTTGGAAGCTCTACGTTTCCACTTTTTGGAAGCTTTTTTAAGCAATGTCCTCAATTCAACATTTTTGTTCTACCTGCAGGCAAAATAAAATATGAAAATGCTGTCTGATAGACTTGGGAGTTGACATTGAAATATATTGTATGCAATCTAGAACTATTTTAGAATTATTTTAACAGGTATTTCATCTTGCAAAATTATTTGTCCTTGCCCTAATCATGACAACAGGTCCACAACATCTAGTTCCCCCTCCCAACCAGAAGTACTGTTGCAAAGTGTCTAACCATTTCTTCAGGGACGAGTAATCCTTGTGACAAGTATTTCCTGTTGTCAATGGAATCACATGACCAACTAGGATGGTGTCAGAACAGTTTACACTGACACAGGGCACCCAACAGAGTTGCCCCTTGTCCCCGCTCCTATTTCTGATAGCAATGGAGCCTCTGGCAGCAACATTAAGAGGGAAAACTGGGTAGATGGCGAATCCAATTGGGGACACTAAACATGTGATCTCACTATACGCTGATGATCCACCCAAGTAGTGCGGTCCCGGTTTTTCTCAAGGAACTGGGGGAATTTGGGACACCATCTGGACTCCATCTGAACCCGGGGAAATCTAAATTGTTCCCTATGGGGAGATTGGCAGGAACGTCTGAGGATGACTTGCCGGCCGAGGGCCTGCCATGGCTACCTGAAGGGGTAAAGTATTTAGGAGTCTGGTTGACACATACAGCCACCTCTTACCTAGAGTATAACATAGGGAGGTAGTGGAGGGTATTTGTAGCTCTGTAAAATGTTGGAAGGAGCTTCCGCTGTCCCTGATGGGGAGGATAGCACTTACAAAAATGGTTATCCTGCCGCGATGCCTCTACACCCTTCAACATTCCCTATACAGAGTCCCTAACCGGTATATTTTAACTTTAGACAGCCTCTTGGTTGAACGTTTGTGGGGAAATAAATGAAAACACATAAGATTAAACACACTCCAGTGAAAATAGAAAGCTGGAGGAATGGAGGTACCTTGCCTAGAGCTCTATTATATGTCCTCACAACTCCAACACGCAATCCACTGGTTAGAGGAGAATGATAACTGGGAGAAGTGGCTCCTGGTGGGCACACACGGCAGGACCTCCCTCCCGGAACTCCTTATGCTTGGAGCAGGAATCCCAAGGTATTACCCATATGTCATACAACACGTGGCAGCAGTCTGGGAGACAGCAGTCAAGAATGTGATCCGGCATGCACCCTATGCCCCGGAAATGCCGTTGTGGGTGGTGAAACCATTTAAAAGAATAGCAGACTTTGTGTCCTCTAGAAAATTGATAGAGGGAGGATGTCTCACAATGGGAGACCTTTACAGTAATGAACAGTTTATATTCCAAGAGGCGGCCGAGGTCGCCTTTGATCCGGGAACCGGACAGTTCATACAATACGGGAAGATTGCAGCAGTGGCCCGCAAACTATGGCCCTCCTTCCCTCAGGAGCCCCCCGGCACCGCGGTGCTAAATGCAATGCTCTACATGGCAGGGGGCCGCTGACTTGTTTCACACAGTCATAGAGCACACCGGGATGATCTCTCTGCGGAGACCCTCCCAGTACAGACAAGATGGGAAGAAGCAATAGATGAGCCCATATCCGATTGAGAGTGGGCGAAAATACATGAAGGAGTCAAGAGGGTGAGCTCCAATGCGAGATTTAAATGAATATAACACCATACACCAGGCATCCCTAACTCCGTTGACCTTAAGTAAAATTTACCCAGACCATACAAACACATGCCCTAGATGTGGTCAAGCAGAGGCACACTTCATACATATGATAAGAGGAATGTTTTCATAAATGCTGATGGATCAAAAAATGGCCACCACCTGTGAGTCCCGCTGAGGCATTCTGGAACTTAGTCCCACTCTCAGGGTTGCCTTTAAAAATCCATGCAACAGGCCACTGGATACATCCTTCACCAATATTTGGAAAAGTGAGAGAGGGGACCATGACAACAGCCAATGGGAGAAGGGCAAATCACAAAGAGAGAAAAACTATTCTTCAGCAGTATACACTGTAGGCTTGAGAACTCTTCTCTTGATCACCTGGCAAGTGGGTAAACACTTATATTTGTCTTCAATCTGAAAGACGTAGAGAGATTTGGAAGAGTTCTGTTCTCACTCGTCAATATTTTGTGGTTGAGCTGGGCAACGGCAACATGAGTCTGAACTTAGGAACATTTTTGCTGTCAGAAGTCCTGACAGCAGCATGTGTATCAGCTGGATCTGTTGTTCAGAGATGAATTAGGCAGATTTCTTAGGCCTGAAGTGTGTTTCCTACTTGTCCAGTTCTTTCCTATGTACTGGTGTACAGAGACCCTTGGAGAAGGTAGAGGAACTTGGAAGCCTGGCACACCGGCCCAGATCATTTTCCAAAACAATGCTATCTAGAGCTAAAATAGCTGGTCACAAGTTGTATTACACTTTTTGAGGGAATAAAGTGACTACCATGTGATTTTGACTATAGGTACTAAACATCTTCATTGAAACCAGTGTCAAAAAGGGTTACATTCACTGTGATTTCATTGTTAATGGTAGGTATTTCATTATGTCCACAGGATATGTGTATAAGGCCAGACAGTCTTCTGCCATTCCATTACTGTGTCTGGGCCAGCTCTGGAGACTGAAACAGGATATTAGAGTTGGGGGAGGAAACCCATTTCCTTTGCAATGGTGTATTGCGGTGGCTGTGCCATTAGCTACTCTTAGGTGTCTCATTGTCCTGACTAGAGGCTGACCTGCTGGAACTGACTTCATATGAGGAGGACACAAAGAATCCTACATGTGCCATTAAACGGGATCTTATTGGAAACCAGAAGCAGAACACTTGGCTACAAAGGCGCTGGAGAATGCAGTGCAGGGTGATTTATAGGGAAAGGGAAACCGCCTATGTTCAGGCTACAACTGTCTCTGGAGAGCACCCTACAATCCTTGGGATACACACCTTCAGAGGGACTGAAAAGCTGGGATGTTGTATTCCACTTATATATCCAAGTACTAACTATTACAATGGTAGCAGTGGAGACAAGAACGTTGCATATCCCTGATAAAAGAGTATGGCTAAACTTTGTTCTGCATTCTATAGAAAATGTAAGTGCAGGTTGTATTGTGATTGTGCTCACTACAATGACACCCAGCCACCCAAGGATGTTGTATGAGTCGATGGAAAAAATTGTCAAACAAGACTAAGGGCCTGATTTAGATCTTAGTGGGACTACCGCCACCCCCCCAGAGTGGTGGTTCCAAGTACTCTGTCGAGTTGTCGGTCTCCCCTGCTGGCTAATTTATTTATTTATTTTTTGAATTTATAAAGCGCAAAACTGTCACCCTACGGGTATCCTGGCGCTGTGACTTGCCCAGATGACGTTGTGCATAAAAAAGTCTGTACGATATGCTTTGTGACACTAATTCTTAGGAAAGAGCCACGTTTTTAGGCTCTTTCTGAATGGAAGTAAAGATTTCAATTGCCTGATATTCAAAGGAAGGTCATTCCAAAGTCGGGAGGCTGCTACCCCAAAGGCTCTGCCACCTGTCCTAGTCTTCTTAAATCTGGTGGTGGTTACCAAATGCATACCTGATGATCGTAAGTTTCTCCCTGGAGTATACCAGGTAAATCTCTCCTGCATAGATATTGGACCTAAGTCATGTAATGCTTTGAACACTATGCATAGAGATTTAAAATGAATTCTCTCCTTTAAGGGCAGCCAATGGAGATCTCTTAGGGCTAAAGATGTAGAGGACCTGCGTTGCCTATTTAACGCCAATTTAGCTGCTATAGACTGAATCCTCTGTAATTTCCGCAATGCTGATTGTGGTGCTCCCAGATACAGGGAGTTACAGTAATCCAACCTGCTCAATATAAGACTCCTCAACACTAAGGGTCTGGAGGTAGCAGGCAGGAGCGGGAGGATCTGGCGCAGTGCTCTTAACACAGAGAAGCAAGTACTGACTGTCTTGTTAATCTGTGATTCCAGCTGGAGATTGTCATCCATTAAAACCCCCAGATTACGTACTGTACTGGCGGGAGTCAGTGGTTTATCCATAGGGGTAAGTCTGAATTCGGCAGGGTAGGGCCGAGCTATTTTGGCCGCAGAGCAGTATACTATCTCGGTTTTTTCTCCATTAAATTGTAAGGAGTTTTTCCTGAGCCAGCTAGAGGTCTTAAGCATGCACTCCTGAAATTTCTCAATGGATACTGCCTGGTTTCCTTCCAGCGAGAACACCAGTTGCGTATCGTCTGCATAATTAACTAGGTCGATGCCAAAGGACTTAATGATTGGGAATAAAGGGCGCAAATAGATATTAAATAGAATAGGGCTTATTGCTGAGCCCTGTGGTACCCCGTGTCGCACGGGGGTCTTAGGAGAGGCAAACGGTGGGATAGTTACCACCTGTTGCCTGTCCGTCAGATACGATTGCAGCCACTTTAAAGCCTGTCCTTTCACTCCGATATTCTCTAGTCTTCTCAGCAGGATACTGTGATTTACTGTGTCGAATGCGGCCGACATGTCCAGTAGTACCAATACGGACATATTACCATTGTCGGCTCGCATTCTTAGGTTGTCCAGGACCGTTGCTAAGGCTGTTTCCGTTCCGTGCCCTGGTCGGAAGCCGAATTGATCCTTGTCCAATAATTTATTTTCTTCCAGATAGAGGGACAGAGACTTACTGACTACACGTTCCAGAATTTTTACTGGATACGGGAGAAGAGATATCGGTCTAAAGCTTGATGGACACTTGGGGTCGAGTGACGGCTTTTTGAGCAGCGGGGTTACCACTGCCTGCTTCCAACCTTCCGGGACTGTTCCCTTTTCTAGTGACTGACAGCAAATCTGCCATAACCATGGAAATAGTTCCAACTGGAACTCTTTCCAGATTGCCTGCGGAAGAGGGTCCAGAGGGGACACGGAAGAAACGCTTTGAGCTAAGCTGTTAAATATATCCACAGTGGGAATTTTCAAAGCGCTCTAAAGCAGGTGGCGAATGGTCCTTGAGTACCTCTTTCTGTTGCTCTGTTGCTGATCTTATAGGGGGTTCCTCATTGATGATACTGTCATTACTGAAATTTAAACCACTGACTATCTTATTGATTTTTTCATCGAAGTGGGTAGCGATATTATTGCAAAGTTCTTGTGTCGCAGTAACTTTATTGCCCGTACACGTTGGGTTTGATAGATCTTTTATGATGGTGAAGAGCATTTTTGTGCTATTGGGTGCCTGCAGAATTGTTTTGGCATAATATTCTGCTTTGGCCCTCACAATTGCTTCCTTGTATATGGCCTGTAATGACTTCAGCTTAACTTTGTCTGCTTCCTCATATGCCCTTCTCCACTTCCTTTCGGCTTGTTTACGTGTTTTCCTCAATGATTTTAGCTCTTCGTTATACCAAGGAGCTGAGGGTTTTTTTCTATTCTTCATTCTTTTTTCTGGGACAATCTCGTCTAGTGTACCCTTAATATAGTCACAGTAAGTCTGGTAATTTTCATCTACTGTTTTTCTGGGCAAAAATAAATTGTGTTCTGGGAATGTTGGATGTTTCCTGTTTTTTAATAACTTAGCCCATTCTCTTCCCTTCCGGAAGGTTACTGGCTGATTTAAGTTATTGGCCAGACTGGGCAACCTGATCCTAAAATGGATTAAGGAGTGATCAGTCCAGCATTGAGGCAACACTTCTATTACTTCTGTCTCATTCTGATTTGCAAATAGGAGGTCTAGGGTGTGCCCTCCTTGATGGGTTGACTGATGTACTAGTTGGTGCAGATTAAGGCTTTCACAGGCTTGCTCCAGATCTCTCAGTGCGGGACCAAGGGTCCCATTATCCCAGAGATTAAAATCGCCCAGAATAATCATTCTTGAGTGTGTCAGGGTCATATTGACCAAGGTATCAATTAGATCTTGGTATTGGGTATGTTGTCCGGGGGCCTGTAGCATACTATTCCTGTCAGCACTTTCCCTCTTGCCTCTTGTAGTGAGAAACCTAGAAGTTCAATACCCTCGACATCATCAATGTGTAAAGGGGAAAACTCCCATTTGTCTTTATAGATCACTCCTACCCCCCGCCTCTCCCCACCAATCTGGGTTTATGAAATATTTTATATCCCTCAGGGCATGCGAATCCTAGCTCTACCACAGAGTCGGCGCTGGTCCATGTTTCAGTTAAAAACAACACGTCTAAATTAAAACATTCCAACATATTTGCCACCTCCTGATAATGTTTAACTAGGGATCTACTATTTATCAAGCCACAGTTCAAACTGCCTTGAGGCTGGTCAGTTGTAACAAAATTGTCTTTATTGGCCGCTTTCTGTGTCCCCTTAGTGTCCCTCTCACCTATATATAGGAGTTGTTCCCTTGAATAGCATAGTCGGTCATGCCCTGGTGCACAACTGACAGTGTGGCTGGCGCTGAGCGCGGGCGAGGCACGGACGGGCGCAGACGGGCTTGCCTCTGGCGCGCCTCCGGCGCGCCAACGGCGCGCCCGCTGCGCGCGCTCGCTGCGCGCTTGCATCACCCTTCCTAAATAGGGAGACGTGTGATGATCAGGGAAAGAACTAGCGCGCTAACCAAGATGGCGTCGTTTCGGTGGTCCGCTCTTACATGCGGAGCACACCAGCACACCTCGGTTAGTAATGCGCGACTACAGATGCCGGTGGAGCGATGGCGCACAGAAGCAAAGCGTACGTGCCTGGTCCCGTTCCCCCTCTAAAATAGCATCCAGATTCCCAAGTAAGTTTTTATAAAATACAATTCAAATACAATACTTCTAAAACAGTGCTGATAAAACGATTTTAAAAATACAATGCTAACATTGCTTCATTGCCGTCAGACCGGTGGAATTGTGCCGAGCGTATTTAGATGTTCCCATTGTGCAAGTGGTGTCCCAGCGGTGGTTTCTGAGCAGCACCACCTCGGGAAAAACTGTGCCTCTACTATACTCTCTCCACCTTCACAACACCCGACCTTAGCTACCTCAGTATGTATTTCATCCATCTATACTACTGTACTACTGTCCATCGAAAATATCCTTTGTATACTGTTTCTATGTCTTTTATGTACATCAAATGTAAGTTGTGCATTTGCTGCTGTGCTAACTCCGTGCAGGTACTGGGGTGTGCACACAGGGGGGCACAACATGGGCCTCCCTCATGCACCCTATGGCCCTGAGGCAACAGGGGGCCCTGTAGGGCCCCCTTTGTTTCTTCTCACCCATGGTTTTCATGGCTCACCGCCATGAAAACCGTGGAGGAGAGGAAACTTGTAATATGCTTGGCGGGACCATGGCGGTCCCTCCAAGCATATTGCGGCCTCAAGACTGCCACACCACCACCAGGGATCAGAGGTTGCGGTGGTCCCAGGGCGGCCTGACCGCCCTGGTCATAATAGGGCAGTCGGATGACCGCCCCCGCTTTGTACCAGCAAGTCTGGTGTCCCGTGGACGGCCAGACTCGTAATAACAGCCCAAAGAAAAAATGTGTTTTAACATGACACTAAGTAAAATATCGTAGATGAGAGATAAAACCTAGATTTATATAATAAAAGATGGCAATAAAATTAAGTAAAAAGCCCGCGAAGTGATAAGAGTTGATGGTTGTTTGGAGAAAATATTGCTTTAAAAATATTTGGAGACAGAAATATCAGAAATTAAATATCATGGCACAAAATTAACATGATGTACAACTATTGTTAACAAAATTTAAAAAATTGAGGTAAGTAATATTGTTGCAAATAATATTGAATAAAAATATAGTTTTTTAAACTATTTGAAAGGGTTGAAATAATAATTTGTATGTGTTACTATTGTTTCTATATATAATCAATTGTTTTTAAAATGCAGCTTGTAATTTTAAGTGATTTAAGAATTTGCAATTATTTAATACATTTTACTTATTTATATGATTGATATTTATTGTGTAATTTATGCAATACCGATTTATTTTTGTACATATTTTTTGCGGACTGTTAGGTGTGTAGAGGTGGAGGGTAGGAAGTTAATTAAGCAATAATTAACTAACAGTTAATTATTTATTGTTAATTATTTATTTATTTAATTGATTTTTAATTATGTAATTTATTGAATACTTATTTATTGTAATTGTATTTAAGTTGCAGTCTGCTAGGTTTGCATAGGTGTAGGGTGGGAAGTTAATTAATAATTGAATAACAATTATTTCTTGAGTGATAAATATTGTTTTTTCAATAGTAATTATGCAATATGATTAATTGTTATTAGTTTATATATATATATTCATGGGGTTACGCATATATGTAATGTGTGTTTTCCCTCTGTTGCTTAGACTGCTGTGGGAATAGTAAAATTAACCTCATTACAGTTAACACTTTCCCAACTGTTGTGCTGTTTGCAGTGGGAATAGTAAATGTTACCTCTCCAAAATACAAGACTTTACCTGCTGTTTAATGGACTGGAGTGAGAATAGTCAATTTTACGTCTCCAAACTCCAACATTTTCTCTACTGTCAGACTGACTGGAGTGGGAATAGTACATTTTACCCCTCTGAAATCCAATGCTTTCCCTACTGTTGCACAGACTGGAGTGGGAATAGTTAATTTTGCCCCTCCAAAGCCCAAATCTTTCCCTGCTGTTGTGCTGTGTGGAGTGGGAATAGGACATGTCACCCTTCTAAAATCCAACACTTTCCTTACTGTTGCAGAGACTGGAGAGGGAACAGGAAATTTTGACCATCTGATATCCAATGCTTTCACTACTAGTGCCCTGTTTGGAGTGAGAATAGTAAATGTAACCTCTCCAAAGTTCAACACTTTCCCTACTGTTGTGTTGATTGGTGTGCGAATTGTAAATTTCACCCCTCTGAAGTTTAACGTTTTCACTACTGTTGCACAGATTGGAGTGGGAATAGTACATTTTGCCCCTCCAAAGTCCAACACTTTCCCTACTGTTGCTCATCGTGGAGTGGGAATAGTAAATGTCACCCATCTGAAATCCAGCGCTTTCTCTAATGTTGCAAAGGCTGGAGTAGGAATAGTAAATTTTGCCCCTCTGAAATCCAATGCTTTCCCTAGTGTTGCCCTGTTTGGAGTGAGAATAGTAAATTTAACCCCTCCGAAGTTCAACACGTTCCCTACTGTTGTGTTGTTTGGAGTGGGGACAGTAAATTCCACCCCTCCAAAGTCTAACACTTTCCCTACTGTTGCACAGATTGGACAAGGAATAGTACATTTTACCCCTCCAAACTCCAACACTTTCCCTACTTTTGCACTGTTTGGAGAGGGAATAGTACATTTTACCCCTCTGAAGTCCAATTCTTTGCCTACTGTTGGATTCTTTGGAGTGGGAATTGTAAATGTAACCCCTCCAAAGTCCAACATGTTCCCTACTGTGGCACTGACTGGAGTAGGAGTAGTATATCTAATTTTTCAGAAGTTCAACAGCTTACCTATTATTGTGGTGACTGGAGTAGGAATAGTAAAGCTAACCCTTCGAAGTCCAACACTTTCCCTACTGGTGCGTAAACTAGAGTGGGAACAGTATATGTAATATTCTTAGACTCCAGTGGGTTTGATTATATTCAATGAATAGATTTTATAGCATTAATTGTTTTATTCTTTATATGATTTGTTTTTATTTGAAAATGTATTTTAATGTTCATAGTATTTTTTTGTAAATGTAATTTTTGGATTTATCAATGTTTAATATTTCATTTATGATCTACATTAATTAATAAATTTTTTCTTATTCAATTATTTATATTTTTAATGGTTTTATTGTGTATGCATGTCATATATATATCTGTATATATATAAAATGTATATATAAAATGTATATATATATTATTCTGCAAAGATGCAACGCACTCCAATTTCCAGTTTTAAAGCTTTTATTGTTAGCTTAACTGGCTCCAACCAACGCGTTTCAGCCCAGCGAGGCCTTTGTCACGGTCAGTGAGTCCCTCTTTGTGTCACTATTTATACCAATCACCTATTGCCTTTAATGCAGCATTGTGGGAAACGTAGTGCTAGTTTATATTATACATGAATATTTACACTATTTACAAAGTTTTCCAGTTTTCAGGTGGCAATTCATTACTTTACATTACAGTAATCAATCATTGCAAGCATTTCATTACATTCAGAGTTGCCTTAATTAAACGTTTAGTACATTAAATAAGTCTTTTTCTATTTTAACCTAAGTGTCTTGTTTTTAATGTCCATTCCTTTCCACTTTTGGTATTTATTTTGATTTTTATTACTGTGTAGTGTTCTTTTTTCAGTTGATCCATGTTTTTTGTTACAGTTCTAATTTTTGGGAGTAGTTCCCTCTTTGTTTTTTTCATTTTTCTCTTTTTCCGGAGTTTTTTATTTTTTTTAAGTCAAAATGGTCTCAATCCAGGTGTACAAAAAGTTCCTCATCATTATTGATCCCATGAGGGGTCTTGGTTCTTAGCCTGATTATATATCTTGACTCTGTTTGGCGTAGTTTCCTGATTCTATCACCCCCTCTTTCGTGGTTTTCTATGGTGTGGATTCCAAAGAAGCTCATGGCTCTCCAGTCACTGTTTTGACACACCATCATGTGTTTAGCTGTGGCGTAGGAAGTATCTTTATTTTTTACGGCTCGAATGTGCTCAAGGATTCTTTTTTGAGCATACATATTGTACTTCCTATGTATTGCATGCCGCATTTACATTGGATGACATAGATTACAAATTTTGTTGTGCAAGTGATAGTTTGTTTGATTTCAATCGTCTTGCCTTGGAAGTCCTGTATGTTTTTGCGATTCACTCCAATTTTACATGCCTTGCACGTGGTGCATTTCACAAATCCCTTTTGCCGTTGGCGCAACCAATTCATTGGTGTTTCTTCTTGAAAGTGGCTTCTTACAATTAAGTCCTTTATTGATTTGGTTTTTCTGTACGTTATCATAGGTCTAGGTCCCAGTACGGATCCAATGTCCGGGTCATTGGATATCAGGTGCCAGTATTTTTGGATATTTTTTGTGATTAATCCACTTTCTTTACTGTACGTCAGAATGCATCTTGGCGTATTTTGTTGATCATTTTCTGTTGTCATTTTCTCCTTTTTAGTGATCAGAGTTTCTATTCTTGTTTTCTTTTGTATTTTCTGTCTGCCTTTGTGTAATGTGGTTTCATTGTATCTTCTTGATCTTAATCTTTTTGATGTTTCCTTTATTCTCTCTCTTGCGTCGTCTTCTTTTGAGCAATTTCGTTTCATTCTAGTAAATTCACCGTAAGGGATACTTTCTAAAAGAGGTTTGGGGTGAAAGCTTCTACCATGTAATATGCTATTTGTTGCTGTTTCCTTTCGGTATAAGGTGGAATGAATTTGATCCCCCTCTGTATATATCCAGGTGTCGAGGAAAGCAATACCTCTTTTGCTTGTTGCGCATGTGAACCTTAGGCCTAAGGTATTTTAATTCAATATTTCAAAATATTCCAATAAGTTTTCCTCAGAACCGTTCCAAATTATAAACAAGTCGTCAATAAATCTGACCCATAAAATTATGTTGTTCATCTGATTCTCATTTTGTGTATTCCAGGCTACTTCCTTTTCCCACCACCCCATCATGATGTTCGCGTAGTTTTGCGAAAAGGAAATGCCCATGGCAGTTCCACACTCTTGCCGATATAGGTCATGATTAAAGAGGAAAACGTTATTTGTCAAGCACAATTCTATCATTGTCAATAACATTTTCATGTGCTCCAATTCAGATATATTTCGCTGTTGTAAAAAATATGCACATGCCTTCAATCCTATGTTATGCTCAATTGACGTATAGAGCGAGACCACATCTATTGTTGCCATGATGTACTCCGGGCTCCAGCTTATTCCAGTATATATATATATATGGAAAAGGGGTTTCCTGTGTTTTCCCTCGATTTGCTTGTACCAAAACCCCAGAGGGGCACAGAAAGGCAGCACTCACGCCAGCAAAATCCAGGCAAGTCGTAGTTGTTTTAGGCGATCATAGTTTTATTTTTATTTTTTGTTTATTTTCTCCATTATTCTCCATTTAAAACGTGCAAAGTGCAAAGTGCATCAAGGAACAAACAATCGACCTACGCGTTTCAGCCAGAGGCCTTCGTCCGGGTCACATGATTACAAGTGCAGGGTGATTATAAAGAGGATGGTTTGACCCGCCCTCATTTACAAAAAAATGTCCCAAGTTAAAAGCATCTTCTTTAAAGGAACAGTATCATATAATGACAGTTTAACAGTGATTCATAGCCATTGCAAAAAGGCACTTATCTTTAGAAGACAGGTTTTGGAACTTAATCACACAGTATTCGGGTGGTGAAGTACCTTTAGTAAAACATTATAATTTCATTAAAAATGGTAATTTGATCTAAAAAAGGCCAATATGAGAATGGTGAAGTACCATAGGTATAAATTACCTAAAAACCATGTGCTTTCATTACATACAGTTGATCACATTGTCAATTTTAAGAAATGTGCAAGAAAAGTGTAAGTGCAAATTTGATAGAGGAGGCAAAATAAATGAAGATGGTAAAGTACCTCAGATATAAATAACAATAAAACCCTATTCCTGCATAATATACAGTTGTTTACATTATCAATGTTGAGTTTGCAAAATGTGCAAAGATGCAGGTTCAAGTATATAGAAGAGGTAGATGTAAAATTCAAAGTGCAATTTTCAAAATTTCGGTGAAGTACCTATTGTATTTGGCTTCTGAAAATATTATACTCTTCACAGTTACCGGTCATACATGTCCTAATTGCCTCATGATAACAAAGCTAAAGACAAACACTATCTGCAAGTTTTCTTGATTAAACGAGTTATGAAACAACTATGGATCTCATCCTATACTTTTGCTATTTCTCATTGTGGTTTTGATGATGACCTCATGTTATAATTATTTACTTAGTGCAGAACAAAACTGTCTTCTTAATGTGCAAGCGCCGGCTAAAAACAACTCAAGTAAAGTACGAACCAAAGTATATACAGTAGAAAAAATCTAAAGACTAGTTTTAGTATATATATATATATATATATATATTGCCACATGAGAGAAAGTTCCTTCTGGGATCAAGCCCATTGTCGGGTGGTGCGCAAAGCCGGCGGAACCACAGCCGGACAATTAATTCCAAACGAAAGTCCAATAAGGTGCACACTCAGAAGATGATATGCTCGTGCAGCGTGTTTATTTTAGTGGCTACGCGTTTCGGCAGAAACACTGCCTTGATCACACAACATGAAACTGTTTGAAAGTGCATTACATAGAGGTGTGGTGACACAGAAAAAGGACTACTCATACTCAGTTCCTTCAAAACAAATGTAAAGGCGGCGGCCATCTTGAAATATGTACAAGTCCTAAATGAAACATGACGTATATGATTACAGCACTGATGCCTAATTCATATAGACAGCCCATGCAAAATAAACAGCCCATAAGGGATAAACATGGTGCTGTACTCCAAGTGCAGCACTTCAAATCCGGACAAAAAATAATACAAGATAACATACAAGGCATAGTGCTCAGGAAATACAAGTACAGAGGTCCCTGATACGCATGCAAGTGCCTAAAACCCAGGCTACCATCCAGTGTTTGACACTGCATCTGCACTGAGATGCCCAAGTCCTGGGGTATCAAGCATGCCATAGGACATAGCGACAAATGTGCGTCTATGTCCACCCTACTAGATGTGGGTAAGAATGTTAAAGGGAGCAGGATATATATATCCAAAGTACACCACCTTCACATCGCCAGATTTCTCGCAAGAACGGAGCACGGACCACGATTTGTTGCTCATTGCATAGTCTTTATTTCCAGCTTTACAAGACCATGGCATATCTATATAGTGCAGCATAATTCATAAAAGATTTTATTGTACATTTTATTAATTTTATGAACATTTTAAAGATATTTCTTTGAATATATTTATACATATGTATTTTCATATTAATATATTTAAGATATACTAAATAATATATTAAACTAATAATATTTTGTAAAATAAATAATTGTATTATATATATATATATATATATATATATATATATATATATATATATATTGCCCACTCGTTGCTTGCTGCAGTCCGTCGCTCGCCTGAACAGAGGGCGCGTCGTCGCTACGGACCCACCAAGCCCAGTCCGATTAAATTCCAACTATCCTTACAGCATAAGGAAATGACGACACCGTGTTCTGGCCAAAATATATCCTTTATTGTCGGCTAAATTGGACGCGTTTCGCCTGTCCCGCAGGCTTGCTCACCAAGCCTGCGGGACAGGCGAAACGCGTAAGGATAGTTGGAATATATATATATATATATATATATATATATATATATATATATATACGCCATTTGGCGTGAAGTAATCTGAACCTATTTTTGCTGCATTATATATATAGTTTTTCTACGCAACAGGCAATGTCGTGTAGGGACAATTAAATTCATGCACCATGGTTCCAGCATAAGATACGTTTATATGAGTATCTGGTGCCAAAATCTATGTAATAGTAATTTTTTCCTTCGTTTATCTACATGTCCTTTTGTATCTAAATAAGGCACTATTTTATGAATTCTCACATCCCCTTGAAATACCCTCACACTTAAATCTAAGGGCATTTATCACTATCCACACGCATTCCTTCCTGAATCACCGGTATTTTTATTTAAAAATATGAATTAGAAGAATATTTGGAATTTGATTGGAGTGGTTTTTGCAATAGGTCTCTCATATGTGGTACAAGGGATATATTTTAACCAATATTGTTGATCTACACAAAATGAAATTGTACCATCTGGCAAATTGTGATAGAACTACGATAGTACGTATTTGAGCACCAGGATGTTGAAAGGTACTTTGGGTAAAACATAATACCATGCATACTAATGTGCGAAATTGATGGCTTGGACAAAATGGATTTTACGCCACTTGGCATTAGTAATAGCATAAATAATGGCTTATGCTCAAGTACTATGAAATCAATAAGTACTTCTGCAAAATGCTACATTTTAAACATAAATTGTTTCCAAATAATTATGAGGAAATCTTTTAGTACCAATTTTGAGTCATGCCTAAAAGAAAAGATAAGTCCGACTTTAGGTGCTTTCTTCAGTTTCTATGATTTAGAATTGAATGATGTCCTTTGTATGTATTCACGAACAAAACCGTTTTTTTCAAATGTTTTATTAAGAACGTGAAATAAGACTGGTATGAAAGGAATCATGTAAATTAATGTGGATTAATGCTTTACAATTAAGAGACCTGGTATTTAAATCAAATTATACCAAGAAGCGAAAAAAAAAAAAAAGTGTGCTCATGTTCTGAAATATTTCTTCTATGTTGATTGTGACGTCACTGTTACAAAATGGTGACCGGGAAGAACTCAGACAACTTGACAAAGGCCATTTTGTGGCTGAAACGAGTTGTTTTTTGTGTGATTAAAATTACCCGAATTGGAGTTGGTGTGCCGCCTCATCTCTATTGGAGTTGATTTGCTGACTTTCGTGGCTATCTGCCGCCACGGCTGGTACCGGCGCTCAAAGGCAGGCGAGCAGCGTTCACTGGCAGTACTTGGTGTGCGAATCTATATACGCCGTCCCAGCCGTTCCAGAAAGAAGAACCCTTCATGACAGGAAAATCCTGATGCAACCTCCGTGGTGTGCACACTTCTCTCCCGCTGTTTCCGTTCTTAGTGCACCCCCAACACATGACAGCTAAATTCCTGGAGCAGCGCCACCCGAAAACAAGTATTTGGTTGCCGGGTCACTTACAAGTATCAGAGAAAATAATCACCTGCTGAGTTATTTATTTCTGCATGGGAACATGAGCACATGGGACGACGAGCGACTAGCAGTCGCGCTATCCCTCTTTGATGAAAACACAGATGTATATGACACTGCCGCAGTGTCGGGAACTACACTTGGGGTATTGGAACCCACATTTAAACAGAATCTGAACAATCTTGAAAAACTATGCAAACATGAATTAAATAAGTGGTGGGAGGTGACATCACTAACCAACTATGTTGAAGTGGGTCGGGTGCCCCGCGGCTTAAGGATCTCCATAATCCCCACCTATGAGAACCCGAATCCGGAATTGCTGGAAGAGTGGGCAACATATATGGCGAAGACATGCAAGGGCATGTTAGAAATGCTAATTAAATACGCCAAAATAGATCTGGACAAAACGAGACAGGAATTAATAACATTACGTGTGGAGTTGGACAAATATAAAGACGATAAAGTACTAATTGATTTCCTGAAAGCATTGGAGGGGCGCCTGAAAAATTACGAGGAAGCCATCAAAGCGAAGAAACATCGCAAATTCCTCCGCGATAAGAAAGATTATGCGGAGGGGAGAATACTAACTTACGCCAAACGATTTGACTGGGCTCAACGTGATCATCAATTTCTACAAACTCCCAGACAGGACACAGTATCCACAGGCTCTAGTTCCGATTTGAGCTCAGATACAGAAAAGCAACCTCCAACTGCCCCTTTTGGGGTGCGCCCCCTAACCTTTCTACACGAATTCCAAATGTTAAAGAAGCAGAAAGAATTAGCAACACAGGGGGCGAGTACAAACGAGGAAGGAACAGGAAGAGGCCGAGGAAGGCCAAGAAGAAAGGCCACAAACAAAAAGAAAAACTAAGACTAACAAGAAGAGGAGGTAGATCAAAATTTTGGCGAAAGAACAAACCAGAACCCACCAACATGGATAATTCGATCATAAATTTATCCAAACGCATTTTAACATCTAGTGAAGAATCCATGCTTAAACTGGGACTATCCTTTTGTCCAACAACAGATTGGAACTATGTTGATACCCGCATAGATCTATTCTTATTTGTCCGGAAGTTGAAACTGATGAAACTACATGCAACCTCAAAGGAAAAGGACCGCAAAGGTACGATGCACTTAAACTTGGAATCTATGCAACAACCTGCAACTATGAATTTTTCTGTAGAGGAAGCAGAATCCATTCTGGCCATACATGAACTGGAAACTGGTGGCAGCAGTCTAGTTGATGGTGAGTCAGGTTCGACTCTAAGAAATTTGGGCTTCATTGTGGACAAACCATCCAAAAGTGGTCTTAAAATCAAGTCTAGGTATAATCCCAATGTAGCATATGATAACATTGAAGCCTTTCACCAAGCAATGATTCTGGAATTGGTCAAATTAAGGGAGGATTGCTCCTACTGTATACGAGACAATCTTACCAAAGACCAAAGGGATGCAATCAAAAGCATAATGGAAGATCCCACGATTATCATAAAGCCCTCTGATAAAGGGGGGAACATTGTTGTGTGGGATATTGAGAGCTATAGAATGGAAGCAAATCGTCAGTTAGCCGACCAAAGTTGTTATGAAATCGTGGATTGGAAAATGTATGACGAAACTGTCAATCTTTATTGGAACTTGCTTGACAATTGGTGGAAACAGGGTCTCCTGGACGATGACGTTCGGAGATTCTTGAGAAATAACAATCCTAAAGTACCCTGTATCTACTTTCTACCAAAAGTGCATAAACATTCAACTTGACCACCAGGGAGGCCTATTGTGTCTTCAAATGGGGGTCTACTAGAAAATACATCGATATTTTTAGGTGTTTATCAAAAAGGGGGGGACAGAGGGCTTAATCAAGAGGTCCAGCGTACTTGCCCTATCAGAGTGAACGCAAAAAAGAGGTACGCAGTTCCTCGGTATGCAGGTAGTGTCCCAGGCACCCAAAAAAGGAAGGGAATTCCTCCTTTTGGAACTGAGGCCCTCACACACCCAGCAAGCTAGGTGTCATGCTTCATCATATGGGTCTGCTCCTCGTCGGGTCGGCGCTGCAATACCCGACGGACACCCATAGAGGGGCTCTTTGCCGGAGATCTTTTGTTCCTGCCGTAAGGGTGCCGTGGGTGTAAGGGACCTAGTGTGAGTGTAGATGTGCTGGAAGTGAATATAAAACAAGAGGGGATTCCTATGAGAGCAAATTTTATTCTAAATGGATCCCTACTTGATTAAAAATAGTGAGGAGAGGCGACTAACAAGCTACCAGGGTTCAAGAGGCGCTCTACTCCTTGATGGTCGACATGTTTCACGCCTGTGGCGTTTCTTCAGGACCGTGAGAAATGACTATCTACAGTGAAATGGGGTGTGCAACATGCCCCATAGCTAAAAATAAAACTTGTAATAGTGTGAGGATATTGCCTACTACTATAAGGATAAACAGGGTACTACCTGTTAGTACTGGGACAAACCTGCATTTAAGGATAATGGAAAACAACACTTGGTTATAAATCTAAAGGTAGATTGCCCAACAAGGTGCAAACCGCATTGTGAAACAAGGAAAACAGGGGGGAGGGAGGTGCCCCCTGTAATTGTTCAGTAAAGGCACAATGTGAGCGGTAACAAGAATGATAATTCATAAACTGCGAGTTAAAATTACAAATTACTTGAGTAGCAACATACAGATGAAAATAAATTAAGACAGCAATGAACAAGTATCCAGGTAATGAAGTGATATCTGGTGTATATCGTAATTGGTGCTTAAGTGGGGAGTGGTGAAGTAAACAATCTCCAACTCACCTAATAAATATCAGAATGACGCCCCATCTGTTACAGCACTAAATACAGACATCTGTAGTAGGATGTCTAGTCATGGTGTAAAAAACACAACAAAAACAGAAACAGAAGGAGGGGGTTAAACCTCAAGGAAGGTTTATATATATCTAAAAATGTATTGACCAAACACACTTAGTCAGCCCATCTCGTTGCAACAGTAGCGGGTAAGGCAAGCGAGCTGGCAGTACGTAGGGATGGTCACAGAACATGCCACTTGCCAGTTTCCCAAGATCCGACACAAGGTGCGGGGAATGATGCGGGCAAAAGTCCCACCGAGAAAACCAAAGTAAGTGCTGCGGTGCTGTCCCTGATTTCGTGTGTGACAGACAACCGCACACATCCACGCCCCATGCGGGGCCCACAAAGATAAGAGTCCATAACGGGTCCAAGAGGGGCAGGCACAGTAACCATGCATCCACAAACCCCACTGTCAACAATCCAGTCGCTTACCTGTACTCAGTCGCTGTAGAGTGCAGGCAACTTGTAGAGTTTAGATAATACTCACCCGCTTCCACTAGAAGCCGCGCTAAACACCTACCCCTTCGTGCTGCAACCGGGATGGTGCTGAATGGTCAGAAGAGCTCCTTCTTATGCTCCAAATGGAGCCTCATTAAGGACTGGCGGGAAGCTAATCGGCCCCAGCTGCTGCCATGGCATGTCATGTGACTTACTCAAAAGTGAGTTGAGCATCCTGTTAGAGTGTCGGCCATCTTGGAACGGTTACATGTAAAGGTGTGGGAGGAATCTCCCAAGTTAACTAAAGGGATCTAAACATGTAAAAATAGCCTAGTGGAACAGGAAACCACGCGAAGGATAACCGGTGAGCTTATTCATGCACAGACCCCCGCGTGTGGTTATAATTATATCATAACGTGTACCCTTCCAGAATAGTGAAGGCAGTAAATGCATGTCGGCCATCTTAGAGTGGCTAATGGTACATAGTAAACTAATAGATCCAATCTATTCCAATATCGACTTGGAGAGCAGGTATGCTTGGTATATCATTTCCATTGACATATTGCTGAATGAGCTGATGTTATAATTATAATGATGTGGCTAATTCAGTTTATTGTTGAATATTACGTTAAAACAAAGAACTCCAAGGTATGTCATCGTTTAACCCCAGATGGTCTAGCCCTAGTCGATGCACCCATCGTTGCTCTATCTTGAATAGAGCTGCCTGCGTGATGCGCGGGTGTGCCTCCAGAATTAGCCAGTGTAAACTCTCCGGGTATGATTTTGTTCCTTGAAATGTGTGTAGAGTTTTGTAGTGGTTTTCAGGCAACAAATGTTGCTTTTATGTTCAGAAATCCTGTTTTTTACAGGCCGCATGGTCATACCCACATATTTCTTATCGCAAGGGCAAGTCAGTAAATAAATGCATTGAGATGTGTTGCAGTTAGTGTGGGTGTATATCTTCCAAGTGAAGGTATCTGTTAACGTTATCTCTTTGGTATGTTTAGTTTGAGGACATGCTGCACAAGAGCCACAGGGATAGTGGCCCTGAACCGGTGGGAGGTTCCATAAGGTTCTTTGCTTGTTTCTGTTGGATGACTTGGGTCGTGTATGTACCAGCATATCTTTTAAGTTGCTTGTGCGTTTAAAAGCGAACCTTGGTTTAGAGATCTCAAGAGATCCTGTGTTCAGGATATTCCAGTGTTTGTTTATGATTTTCTTTAGTCGGTTAGAACCTGGTGTGAATGAAGTCACACATGTTAAGATGTCACTGGGTTCTTTTTGTATTACTTCTAGCAAGGCCTCTCTGTTGTTATTCCTTGCTTTCTTTAAGGATTTCTCAATTTTACGTGGAGGGTAATGTCTCTCAATCAGGTTATTCCTCAGTGAATCCGCCTCAATCTTGTAATCTTTGACATCACTGCAATTTCGCCTGATACGGAGAAATTGCCCAAATGGCAAGTTGTCCTTCAATGCTCGTGGGTGATGGCTATTATAAGATAGCAAGCTGTTCCTATCTGTAGGTTTTTTATACAGAGAAGTTTGAAGGTGTCCCTCTAGGATGCTAATCTTAAGGTCAAGGAACGGTATGCTAGTGGCTGAAATAGACCTAGTAAACCTTAGGTATTCATTCTTCGTATTAACCCAATTACAAAATTCCTCGCAGGTATTCAGGTCACCCCTCCAGAAGATCAGGATGTCATCGATATATCTTTTCCACAGGCTCAAGTGTTGTAGGTAGGGGTTACTCTGATGGTAGATTACTTCCTCCTCAAATGACGCCATATAGAGGCAGGCTACACTCGGAGCGAAGGTACTCCCCATAGAAGTACCTTGAGCCTGATGGAATAGTTGGTTCTTGAATTCGAAAAAAATTTCAGTTAAAGCAAGAGTGGCACACTGCATGACAAATGTCACGGGTGTTGGTGTGCGAATCTATATACGCCGTCCCAGCCGTTCCAGAAAGAAGAACCCTTCATGACAGGAAAATCCTGTTGCAACCTCCGTGGTGTGCACACTTCTCCCCCGCTGTTTCCGTTCTTAGTGCACCCCCAACACATAACAGCTAAATTCCTGGAGCAGCGCCACCCGAAAACAAGTATTTGGTTGCCGGGTCACTTACAAGTATCAGAGAAAATAATCACCTGCTGAGTTATTTATTTCTGCATGGGAACATGAGCACATGGGACGACGAGCGACTAGCAGTCGCGCTATCCCTCTTTGATGAAAACACAGATGTATATGACACTGCCGCAGTGTCGGGAACTACACTTGGGGTATTGGAACCCACATTTAAACAGAATCTGAACAATCTTGAAAAACTATGCAAACGTGAATTAAATAAGTGGTGGGAGGTGACATCACTCACCAACTATGTTGAAGTGGGTCGGGTGCCCCGCGGCTTAAGGATCTCCATAATCCCCACCTATGAGAACCCGAATCCGGAATTGCTGGAAGAGTGGGCAACATATATGGCAAAGTCATGCAAGGGCATGTTAGAAATGCTAATTAAATACGCCAAAATAGATCTGGACAAAACGAGACAGGAATTAATAACATTACGTGTGGAGTTGGACAAATATAAAGACGATAAAGTACTAATTGATTTCCTGAAAGCATTGGAGGGGCGCCTGAAAAATTACGAGGAAGCCATCAAAGCGAAGAAACATCGCAAATTCCTCCGCGATAAGAAAGATTATGCGGAGGGGAGAATACTAACTTACGCCAAACGATTTGACTGGGCTCAACGTGATCATCAATTTCTACAAACTCCCAGACAGGACACAGTATCCACAGGCTCTAGTTCCGATTTGAGCTCAGATACAGAAAAGCAACCTCCAACTGCCCCTTTTGGGGTGCGCCCCCTAACCTTTCTACAGGAATTCCAAATGTTAAAGAAGCAGAAAGAATTAGCAACACAGGGGGCGAGTACAAACGAGGAAGGAACAGGAAGAGGCCGAGGAAGGCCAAGAAGAAAGGCCACAAACAAAAAGAAAAACTAAGACTAACAAGAAGAGGAGGTAGATCAAAATGTTGGCGAAAGAACAAACCAGAACCCACCAACATGGATAATTCGATCATAAATTTATCCAAACGCATTTTAACATCTAGTGAAGAATCCATGCTTAAACTGGGACTATCCTTTTGTCCAACAACAGATTGGAACTATGTTGATACCCGCATAGATCTATTCTTATTTGTCCGGAAGTTGAAACTGATGAAACTACATGCAACCTCAAAGGAAAAGGACCGCAAAGGTACGATGCACTTAAACTTGGAATCTATGCAACAACCTGCAACTATGAATTTTTCTGTAGAGGAAGCAGAATCCATTCTGGCCATACATGAACTGGAAACTGGTGGCAGCAGTCTAGTTGATGGTGAGTCAGGTTCGACTCTAAGAAATTTGGGCTTCATTGTGGACAAACCATCCAAAAGTGGTCTTAAAATCAAGTCTAGGTATAATCCCAATGTAGCATATGATTAACCCTGGGCGTAGTTCGCGAAGTTGCGCTACGCGAAGCTACGTGAAGTGCACCTCGCACTACGCGAGCTACGCGAACTGCGTAGTGCACTGTGCAAAATGCTGTTCGCACTGATTGCACAGTGCCGGATGCTTGTCCGCACTGTGCAATCATTGAAAACGGCATCTTGCACAGTGCGAGCTGTCTTTTACTGCCGCTCGAGTAGATTTTACTCGAGCGGCAGCTTCTCAACGCGGACTGGTAGTTTCTCATCGCGAGCGGTCGCGAGCATGCGCAACCACTCGCAATGAGAAACCTGACCTCCCGCGTTGAGAATCTCGCCGGGAGGTTTTTTTCCACGCTCGCGATCGGCAACTTGATGTTGCTGATCGCGAACGAGGAAAAGTCTCGCCGGGATGTCATTTTGCTTGCTCGCGGTCGCCAACTTGACGTTGAGGACCGCGAGCAAGCAAAAAATGACCGCTACGCTACGCGTGTTTGCACTGTGCTACGTGCAATTCGCGTAGTGCGAAGTAGCGCAAACTTCGCAAACTACGCGAGCGTAGCGTAGTGCTTTGCCCAGGCTTACATATGATAACATTGAAGCCTTTCACCAAGCAATGATTCTGGAATTGGTCAAATTAAGGGAGGATTGCTCCTACTGTATACGAGACAATCTTACCAAAGACCAAAGGGATGCAATCAAAAGCATAATGGAAGATCCCACGATTATCATAAAGCCCTCTGATAAAGGGGGGAACATTGTTGTGTGGGATATTGAGAGCTATAGAATGGAAGCAAATCGTCAGTTAGCTGACCAAAGTTGTTATGAAATCGTGGATTGGAAAATGTATGACGAAACTGTCAATCTTTATTGGAACTTGCTTGACAATTGGTGGAAACAGGGTCTCCTGGACGATGACGTTCGGAGATTCTTGAGAAATAACAATCCTAAAGTACCCTGTATCTACTTTCTACCAAAAGTGCATAAACATTCAACTTGACCACCAGGGAGGCCTATTGTGGCTTCAAATGGGGGTCTACTAGAAAATACATCGATATTTTTAGATCATTTCCTTGCCCCATATGTCACAGACTTGAGATCTTACTGTAGAGACAGTTCTGATTTAATGAAACGTATTCATGATATTAAATGGGAGTGGGGGTACTTGATGATTTCCTTAGATGTCTGCTCGTTATATACGTGCATAGACCAAGAAAGAGGAGTAGATGCATGTATGCATTATTTGAAAAGAGAATGCATTGAAAAATTTGAACATATAATGATGTTGAAAGAAATGATGTTGTTTTGCCTTCGAGAAAATATTTTTCTATTTGAGAAAACTCTGTATAGGCAAAGGTCCGGTACAGCAATGGGTACTTGCTTCGCCCCCAGCCTAGCGAATGTATTCCTGGGCTGGTGGGAGGAGCAAGTGGTGTGGAGTGAACCTAACGAACGATATACTGAGCATGTGCCACTCTGGCTGCGATATATAGACGATCTCTTCATCATCTGGGATGGTGGAAGAGATCGTGCTATAGAATTCATTGACACACTAGCCAAGAACAATCTCAATTTGAAGTTCACTCACACCATCAGTGACACAACCTGTGAGTTTCTTGACATACGAATTCTGGTCAAAGATGACAAACTGACAACTACTTTATTCCGTAAGGAGACCGCTGGCAACACTACAGTGCATGCCCGTAGCCATCATCCAACCTCTTTGTTAAATAGCATCCCCTATGGGGAACTATTACGTGCACGAAGAAATTGTAGCACAGATGAAGCGTATACCAATGAGGCCACCAACATGAAACAACGCTTCAAAGAACGTGGTTATTCCGAAAAAGTTCTTACTCAGGCACATACTAAATTGTCCACAGTTACACACACGGATGCACTCTTTGCCCCCCAAAAGTCAAAAACCAAACAGGACAATACAGAAAGTCCACGCATGATAACAACATATAGGGGCCGATTCCGATCTCGGTCGGAGGCGCACCCAATACCATTCGGTCGGGAAAAAAGCCATGCGAATGCCTGTTTCCCGACCGATCCGTACAGCACACCGAACGAGTAAGTACGATGCGCACAACAGCACAGAATCCGGCCGAGCCGTACTCACCCAATCCAGGTCCTGTACTCCGACCGAGGCGAATCCGGAAACGCTGAATCGAGTCGCACGGAAGGGAAAATGCAGCTCCGTCCGGCCGAACAAGTACGATGCGCTTCCCGTACGCGCCGAACCCGTCGCTACGCACGGCACGTCAAAGCATCCGGGAGAGGCGCACATAAGCTCCAATTCGCGCCACAACACAATCCACGGCTACGAGACGAACACGTTAGCGACGAGGACGACGCGAAGCAACGAGAAGGACGAACGACACGAACCAACCATGAATCCCTTCGTCCCGATCATACCAATATTCTACATTTACTACCGGAACAGGCACGGACGCGTACGGCGCAGAAGGTAAGTCAGACACCAACCACAAAACACATACAACACGTACACGACACATCACACACACACAGAGGGATGCAGAATATACTTACACCAGCAACAGCAGCACCATAGGGGTGGGATGCCCATCACCAATGCCACATATGCACACAGGGGCCTGAATGCGCACCACCACCCCTACCCAGGGGGGGCTGGAATCCTACCACTACTACCACCCTCACCCAGGGGGGGCTGGATGCCTACCACCACTACCACCCTCACCCAGGGGGGGCTGGATGCCTACCACCACTACCACCCTCACCCAGGGGGGGCTGGATGCCTACCACCACCCTTAGCCAGGGTGGGCTGGATGCCTACTACTACTACCACCCTTAGCCAGGGGGGGGCTGGATGCCTACCACTACTACCACCCTCACCCAGGGGGGGCTGGATGCCTACCACCACCCCTACCCAGGGGGGGCTGGATGCCTACCACTACTACCACCCTCAACCAGGGGGGGCTGGATGCCTACCACCACTACCACCCTCACCCAGGGGGGGCTGGATGTCTACCACTACTACCACCCTGAGCCAGGGGGGGCTGGATGCCTACCACTACTACCACCCTTAGCCAGGGGGGCTGGATGCCTACCACTACTACCACCCTCACCCAGGGGGGGCTGGATGCCTACCACCACCCCTACCCAGGGGAGGCTGGATGCCTACCACTACTACCACCCTCAACCAGGGGGGGCTGGATGCCTACCACCACTACCAACCCTCACCCAGGGGGGGCTGGATGCCTACCACTACTACCACCCTGAGCCAGGGGGGGCTGGATGCCTACCACTACTACCACCCTTAGCCAGGGGGAGCTGGATGCCTACCACTACTACCACCCTTAGCCAGGGGTGGCTGGATGCCCACCACCACCCTTAGCCAGGGGGGGCTGGATGCCTACCACTACTACCACCCTGAGCCAGGGGGGGCTGGATGCCTACCACTACTACCACCCTTACCCAGGGGTGCCAGATGCCTACCACTACTACCACCCTTAGCCAGGGGGGGCTGGATGCCTACCACTACTACCACCCTCACCCAGGGGGGGCTGGATGCCTACCACCACCCCTACCCAGGGGGGGCTGGATGCCTACCACTACTACCACCCTCAACCAGGGGGGGCTGGTTGCCTACCACCACTACCACCCTCACCCAGGGGGGGCTGGATGCCTACCACTACTACCACCCTGAGCCAGGGGGCTGGATGCCTACCACTACTACCACCCTTAGCCAGGGGGGGCTGGATGCATACCACTACTACCACCGTTAGCCAGGGGGGCTGGATGCCCACCACCACCTTTAGCCAGGGGGGGCTGGATGCCTACCACTTCTACCACCCTGAGCCAGGGGGGGCTGGATGCCTACCACTACTACCACCCTTACCCAGGGGTGCCAGATGCCTACCACTACTACCACCCTTAGCCAGGGGGGGCTGGATGCCTACCACTACTACCACCCTCACCCAGAGGGGGCTGGATGCCTACCACCACCCTTAGCCAGGGGGGGCTGGATGCCTACCACTACTACCACCCTTAGCCAGGGGGGGCTGGATGCCCACCACCACCCTTAGCCAGGGGGGGCTGGATGCCTACCACTACTACCACCCTCACCCAGGGGGGGCTGGATGCCTACCACCACCTTTAGCCAGGGGGGGCTGGATGCCTACCACTACTACCACCCTTAGCCAGGGGGGGCTGGATGCCTACCACTACTACCACCCTCAACCAGGGGGGGCTGGATGCCTACCACCACTACCACCCTTAGCCAGGGGGGCTGGATGCCTACCACTACTACCACCCTTAGCCAGGGGGGCTGGATGCCTACCACTACTACCACCCTCACCCAGGGGGGCTGGATGCCTACCACCACCCCTACCCAGGGGGCTGGATGCCTACCACTACTACCACCCTCAACCAGGGGGGCTGGATGCCTACCACCACTACCACCCTCACCCAGGGGGGCTGGATGCCTACCACTACTACCACCCTGAGCCAGGGGGGCTGGATGCCTACCACTACTACCACCCTTAGCCAGGGGGCTGGATGCCTACCACTACTACCACCCTCACCCAGGGGGCTGGATGCCTACCACCACCCCTACCCAGGGGGCTGGATGCCTACCACTACTACCACCCTCAACCAGGGGGCTGGATGCCTACCACCACTACCACCCTCACCCAGGGGGGGCTGGATGCCTACCACTACTACCACCCTGAGCCAGGGGGGGCTGGATGCCTACCACTACTACCACCCTTAGCCAGGGGGAGCTGGATGCCTACCACTACTACCACCCTTAGCCAGGGGTGGCTGGATGCCCACCACCACCCTTAGCCAGGGGGGGCTGGATGCCTACCACTACTACCACCCTGAGCCAGGGGGGGCTGGATGCCTACCACTACTACCACCCTTACCCAGGGGTGCCAGATGCCTACCACTACTACCACCCTTAGCCAGGGGGGGCTGGATGCCTACCACTACTACCACCCTCACCCAGGGGGGTCTGGATGCCTACCACCACCCCTTCCCAGGGGGGGCTGGATGCCTACCACTACTACCACCCTCAACCAGGGGGGGCTGGATGCCTACCACCACTACCACCCTCACCCAGGGGGGGCTGGATGCCTACCACTACTACCACCCTGAGCCAGGGGGGGCTGGATGCCTACCACTACTACCACCCTTAGCCAGGGGGGGCTGGATGCTTACCACTACTACCACCCTTAGCCAGGGGGGCTGGATGCCCACCACCACCTTTAGCCAGGGGGGGCTGGATGCCTACCACTACTACCACCCTGAGCCAGGGGGGGCTGTATGCCTACCACTACTACCACCCTTACCCAGGGGTGCCAGATGCCTACCACTACTACCACCCTTAGCCAGGGGGGGCTGGATGCCTACCACTACTACCACCCTCACCCAGGGGGGGCTGGATGCCTACCACCACCCCTACCCAGGGGGGGCTGGATGCCTAACACTACTACCACCCTCAACCAGGGGGGGCTGGATGCCTACCACCACTACCACCCTCACCCAGGGGGGGCTGGATGCCTACCACTACTACCACCCTGAGCCAGGGGGGGCTGGATGCCTACCACTACTACCACCCTTAGCCAGGGGGGGCTGGATGCCTACCACTACTACCACCCTTAGCCAGGGGGGGCTGGATGCCCACCACCACCCTTGGCCAGGGGGGGCTGGATGCCTACCACTACTACCACCCTGAGCCAGGGGGCTGGATGCCTACCACTACTACCACCCTTAGCCAGGGGGGGCTGGATGCCTACCACTACTACCACCCTTAGCCAGGGGGGCTGGATGCCTACCACTACTACCACCCTCAACCAGGGGGCTGGATGCCTACCACCACTACCACCCTCACCCAGGGGGGCTGGGTGCCTACCACTACTACCACCCTGAGCCAGGGGGCTGGATGCCTACCACTACTACCACCCTTAGCCAGGGGGGCTGGATGCCTACCACTACTACTACCCTTAGCCAGGGGGCTGGATGCCCACCACCACCCTTAGCCAGGGGGCTGGATGCCTACCACTACTACCACCCTGAGCCAGGGGGGCTGGATGCCTACCACTACTACCACCCTTAGCCAGGGGGCTGGATGCCTACCACTACTACCACCCTTAGCCAGGGGGCTGGATGCCTACCACTACTACCACCCTCACCCATGGGGGGCTGGATGCCTACCACTACTACCACCCTTAGCCAGGGGGCTGGATGCCTACCACTACTACCACCCTCAACCAGGGGGCTGGATGCCTACCACTACTACCACCCTTAGCCAGGGGGCTGGATGCCTACCACTACTACCACCCTTAGCCAGGGGGGGCTGGATGCCTACCACTACTACCACCCTTAGCCAGGGGGGGCTGGATGCCCACCACCACCCTTGGCCAGGGGGGCTGGATGCCTACCACTACTACCACCCTGAGCCAGGGGGGCTGGATGCCTACCACTACTACCACCCTTAGCCAGGGGGCTGGATGCCTACCACTACTACCACCCTTAGCCAGGGGGGCTGGATGCCTACCACTACTACCACCCTCAACCAGGGGGGCTGGATGCCTATCACCACTACCACCCTCACCCAGGGGGCTGGATGCCTACCACTACTACCACCCTGAGCCAGGGGGCTGGATGCCTACCACTACTACCACCCTTAGCCAGGGGGGCTGGATGCCTACCACTACTACTACCCTTAGCCAGGGGGCTGGATGCCCACCACCACCCTTAGCCAGGGGGGCTGGATGCCTACCACTACTACCACCCTGAGCCAGGGGGGCTGGATGCCTACCACTACTACCACCCTTAGCCAGGGGGGCTGGATGCCTACCACTACTACCACCCTTAGCCAGGGGGCTGGATGCCTACCACTACTACCACCCTCACCCAGGGGGGGCTGGATGCCTACCACTACTACCACCCTTAGCCAGGGGGGGCTGGATGCCTACCACTACTACCACCCTCAACCAGGAGGGGCTGGATGCCTACCACTACTACCACCCTTAGCCAGGGGGGGCTGGATGCCTACCACTACTACCACCCTTAGCCAGGGGGGGCTGGATGCCCACCACCACCCTGAGCCAGGGGGGGCTGGATGCCTACCACTACTACCACCCTGAGCCAGGGGGGGCTGGATGCCTACCACTACTACCACCCTTAGCCAGGGGGGGCTGGATGCCTACCACTACTACCACCCTCACCCAGGGGGGGCTGGATGCCTACCACCACTACCACCCCCACTCATAGGATGGACAATGCATGACACAACCAGCACACCACAACCTAGGGAATGCAATAAAAAGACATCCCCCCAACACCATGACAAGCGTGTGTAGACTGTGTCAAATGCCTACAACACCGAACATGACTTTGAACATACAATGTGACCCCCTAGCACATGTGCCACACATATATGTGTGTGGCCCCCACAATGCAAGCAGGCCATGACCATTGTGGCAATGGGGTCCAAACCCCCATCATCACAGTGACCAAAAGGTAAGTGTGGGGTCCATAGCTGAAGCACATTTTGAACAGTGTGGCAATGGGGTCTAAACCCCCATCATCACTGTGACCAAAAGGTAAGTGTGGGGTCCATAGCTGAAGCACATTTTGAACAGTGTGGCAATGGGGTCCAAACCCCCATCATCACAGTGACCAAAATGTAAGTGTGGGGTCCATAGCTGAAGCACATTTTGAACATTGTGGCAATGGGGTCTAAACCCCCATCATCACAGTGACCAAAATGTAAGTGTGGAGTCCATAGCTGAAGCACATTTTGAACAGTGTGGCAATGGGATCCAAACCCCCATCATCACAGTGACCAAAAGGTAAGTGTTGACAAAGAAAGAGCTGCAACTGCCAAACTGCATGGATGATTCCTGGTCACAGAACAAAAAACACATCAGTGGCAAAGTAGTGTATGTGTCCCATTGCAACATAAATTGGGTGAGCCAAATACTGCAGTGCAAATAAGACATACCTTTGGCCATGTGCAGACAAACAACACCCATGGGGGCTGACACTGTCAACATTCATCAATGACACAATGACAGAAGTGACCATCAGAATGCAGACCCACATATTTGCACCAATGGGCACACAAATGCAGATACCCTGTGGAGACTGCAGATGTGAGGTGAACAGATACCATACCATGGCAGCAATGGGACACACAAACCATGATCATTGTGCTGACCGATGACCTAGGAGTCCCAGGGACAGCAGGGGAAACCCACCAAACTACATACAGCCAATGGCACACCCAAGATATGCCAATGCAGTGGTGCAGATGCACAAACACAAACAGGCAGACCCACACTGCACATCATACACAACAGGTGAGGGGGTGCCAGTGTCCCCAGGCAACCACACAACACATGAGGAGACCTGAATACCAATCATACAGATGTGCATACAGTGCCACACAAAGGTAACTCATGGATCCAAATCCCCTATGTGGGCAAGCAGGCATTGTCAGATGAGAGGGAGCACAAATCACACATGTCACACAGGCACGTAGGAACAGCAACTGACACAGCAAGACACAGACACACCACAGCACCACCCCCAGGGCCCCCACAATGTGGTGACCCTGGGATGCATTACAATCCCACTGTGATGACAAAGCTAAATGTGGTTCACACTGTGAACCACAGTCATGTGTCCTGAGCAACAAACTACCATCACACCTACACAAGCACAAATCAATCAGCATGGCCAGTAAGCCAAGGCCAACATGGAGGCAGGGGCCTAGCCGGGCAACAACTCTCATCTGCACACACTCAACACCACACCCCTCGACCTCCAACAATGTGCAGCAGTGAAGCACACATGCACTGGTGAAATTGCACATGCACCCATGACTATTCCAGGGTGGTGGGTGGGAACCAAGGTGCAGAAACACATCACACATGGCCACTCAACAAGACTCCTGAATGTCTGACACACTGCACACTACGCTGTACATGGACATGACGGCAATACCACACCAACCAATGGGATCCCAGCCACAGTCACACACCAATGAAGAAGCCAAGGTCACCCACAAAGAACACACATAGACAACAACCAACATTGCAGCCCGGACCCTGAGGAGTGCCAGCAGTCACACACACAACGTGTCACAATCACTGAAAGATAACACAAACTGGAAATCACATGACAGGGGCAAACAACAAGTGCCAAGGGGAAACCTGACTGTGACCCATCTGCGTCTGCACACAAACTCAGCCCTGACAGCAAACACACCTATGGGTGACACCCTGATGACCAGTAATGTGCCATGCACCCACATCACAGAGAACCCAGGGAGAAGACTTTGGGGGAACATAGGTCAACTCAGCAAGCATCACAAACAGGTATAACACTAGGGAACACAGCATGCACAGCTAAACGGAAGTGAACACACAGACATGCACATACAACACACACCTTGGGCGCAGGCAATGTCACAGGAGTACACACTGCCATGAGGGGACTCCACTCATGTGTGAGGAAAGCTGTGCCATATGTTGCCTCAGTAGGGCCCCATCATGTCAGCTGAGCACTTGGTCACACAATCAACAATTAGCACCAAATGAGGGCTCCCGTCACATCAGCCTGGTCATGGAAGTGCCAACGGAATCATCAGCACAGATCCAACACACTTGTATAGCAATGTTGCACTGACTACACGCATGAGTCCTTCCCCATTGATGCCCAAACCTGCATGTCCAGTGGAGATGGCCACACGGTCAGGGAAGTAGACGAATTGAACAATGGCAGGCACAACAGATGTGCAGGGGTGGAAGCCACAGATGTGAAATAGCTAATCTAAGTAGGAAATCCCATTGCCAAATACTGAACACATGACACCCTCAGATGCTGCTAAGGATGACATGGATACACCACAGGATAGGACACATTCCGCCTGGACCACATGGGTTCCTGCACAGTAACACTTCATTATCATGAGACCAAATATCACCATCACTGCAGCAAGGGCATGGTTAGCATCATCAACAACATGTACATCAGAAGCATAAGCACTAGAGAACAGAAAGTTGCTTTATTCAGCATATGTGTGGAATGAAAACAAAGTCCAGGAAAAACACAAAGGCCAATGGCCAGTCCATTGTCAAAGTCCAAACTTGGTGACAGTGGCAGATGTCACCCTACGCATGCCTGCACAAAACCAGGGACAATCCACTAGGAGGGGCAACCGGGGGGCAGGCCAGGCACCGCAGGGACAGGATCAGGGCTCACCAGGAGGAAGCAGGGAAGGGGTGGTGGGTGCTGGAGAGCCACTGACAACTGCAGTGGAGGTGTCTGACATGGTGTGTGCCGGCACAACTGGGGGGCATGACTCAGATGTTGTGGGTGCCGGCACGACTGCAGTGGACCCTGCAGATGGAGTGGACAGGTCCGCCACTGCAGTGCCCAAGTCAGACAGGGTGGTAGTGGACTCCACTGCAGTGCCTACCACCAGGGGAGGAGAATGGGGAACAGGCAAGGTGGGCTGGACAGAGGGGGAGGACACCCTCACCACATCAGTGGCACAGACAAGCGCAGCGGGGGTGTGGTGCCGGGAGAGCAAGTGCCAGGGGAGAAGGCCGGATCCTCTTGGGGATGGTATATCTGTGGGTGGGGGAAATGGGGCAGGGTGTGGTGGGGGCACCTGTGGAGTGGGGGCCTGAGGGATGGAGGAAGGAGACCTGGTGCCTGAGCTGCAGGGCGGCGGCGGGGTCTTGCTCTTACGACTCCGGGGGACTTGCGGGTGGGGGCCTCAGTCTGTCTGCGCCTGGGGGAGGGTGTCCGGGGGCAAGGGGCACTCTGCTCCGTGTGGGTGGGCTTCCTCTTCCCCCTGGATGCTGGAGCAGCTGGATCGGAGGGGAAGAGGCCGAGGTCACTGAGGAAGAGGCGCTGGGTCTTTGGGGTTGCAGGTGAGGCAAGGGAGGGTGTTTTGGAGGGAGAGGCAACTGAGGACTGCGCAGTGCTCGTGGATGCGTGTGTGTGTTCCAGGGCCCCATCCCCTGTGAGTCTGGTTTCAGTCCCCTGACTGTGCGTGCGTGTGCGTTTTGTTTGTGGCGTGTGTGTCTGTGTGCTGGATGTGTGTGTGCTGGTGTGTGCCTGTGCCGGTGTGTGTGTGCTTGGGACGGGTAAGGTGCTGGGGAGTGTGGATGGAGCAGAGGCAGGAGGGGTGAGGGACTGTCTGAGGAGGGACACTGCTGCCGTCAGGGAGGAGTCCATGGACCTATTGCCCCTCTGTAGGTCAGACATGCCCGATGAGATGCCCTCCATGAACGACACCAGCTGAGTCAACAGAGCGGTGTGCGCATGGAGGACACTCAGCATGGCTGTCTGCCCTACATGGAGCTGGCGAAGGAGGTACACAGACTCCTCACTCAGGGCAGCAGGGGACACAGGGGCAGGGGGTGCGGTGCCTGGCCCAAAGGAGACACGCTCCCGAACATGGGAGCCTCCACGGACCTGGGGAATGGGAACCGATGGGAGGGCGGTGGTGGTGTTGGTGGTGGCGGGGACAGCAACACTAGCTGGGGTGTGGTGGCTGCTGACACCCGCCTCCATAAGGGAGTCATCCTCCGAGTTGCTCTGGTCCTCAGCTGAGGTGGATGGTGCTGAGGACTCCTCGGTGTGGCTCCCCTCGCCCTCCGTGCCACTGGGTCCCTCCGACCACTCCTCGGCTGCTGACCCAGTCTGGCTCTCCGGCTCCTCCTGGTCCGTGGAGCTGTCCCCTTCCGTGGCCGTGGATGTATCTGCAAACAATGGGGAAACAGACAGACATCAGTCACCTGCACCAAACGCACACACCACTGTGAGCACAGCACATTACAGAGCAAGCCCTGGCATCATTAGTTGTACATTGCTAAAAGTGCCCTAACTGAACAGGAGCAGCCAATTGTCAGTCTGATGCCAACCATGGCACGCACATCCCACATGGCCTTGCACCCATCTGTCTGGTGTCTGTTGGATTGCAACACCCAAGTGTGGACACATGCACCAACTACACAGTAGTTGGACAGTGCAGAGGACACGGTGTAGCATGTGGACATGCACACATCACAACTCTTGCCACTGAGTCAGTACAGGTTTCCGGATGAAAGGGATGCCCAGAGTCAAATAGGAAATGCATGTGATGCATACCAGCGACAGACACCATGATGCACCCATGTCCTGATAGCCATCGCCACACTGGTGTGCATGTAGCACATGTCACTCCCCTGCAGGATCACCAATAAGTAGACACATGCCATGGCGGAGGCATGACTGCTAAGTCATACATCACTGTCTCAGTGATGTATGACTTGGCAGCCAGACAACAACACTCTGCACTGTGTCACAATAGTAGGTCATGGGGAATGCAAGTCCTGGAGCTGCACAAGTGCACATGTACATCCCCCCACAACACATCATCTTAACCCTCATCTGTCCAGGTCATACCTATTGGACATATGGGAGACCTGTGACACTACCCTCTGAACCTGAGCCCCTCACAATCTGCTGTGAATGGGGAACAGCTGCCTGAACTTCACATTCGCATACCCCAGTCTGCACGGGCAGCTGATCAAACACCTATGTGACACACAAGTATCGTCTCCTATGGTCACATCTCCAGTGGCATGCTGAGCCCCTACCAAGAAACACCCCAGCAGTCCTGGCAACTAATCCACAGCACACTGACACAGAGGCAGACACCTGAGGGGTCAAATCACTGCGCACAATGTGTCAGCTGATACACGGGAGTGGGAGTATAGAGTGCATTGCATGGCCTGGAGTAGGCATGACTGTCCTGCCCCACATGAATGAGGGATGAGCCCTGGACAGTGGATAGCTGGCTATGTATGTGTGACACACGTAATCTGCACACTCCTGGGGCCCAAACATTGTTCCCACCCGCTGCATGGGCGTGTGCCACATACCCCAGGCACATGTGGTGGCTCAGCTCAGCAAGTGGACCGCATATCAAAGCAACACGCAGATTACATGTCCGAACACAGGCGTTGTGTGAACAATGGACCCACCCATGATGCCCACAACAGAGTTAGGGAAACAGATGCTGTCCCCCACCTTTAGTGAAGCAAACTGCAAGGACACAGTCCCAAGTGACACAATTCCCTGAATGTAAGGGCCACACCTGGGTATCAGATGAGGAGTGGGCAGTGCACAATAGAGGGACATGGCTCCTGGACAACATGACTGCTGCACTGTGGCAGTTGAACCAGGCCAGAGGAGGGCACAAAGCATGTAATACAGAGTTCACAGTGCAGTCTTTGACTCACCCCTCCTTGCTGCTGTCTGGCCTTCAGCTGCCCATCCAGGTCTGGAAACACCACCGCCAGGATCTGGAGCATGTGGGGGGTCAGGGTCCATGTTCCGCCCCTCCTGCGAGGAGGCGACAGCTTCAGCTGGACCCGTGCAATCCTCCGGGTCCAGCCCCAAAGGTCCTGCCACCTCTTCTGGCAGTTGCGGATCCGGCGCTTGTAGACCCCCACGGACCGGACAGCCCGGACGATGTCCTTCCAGATCTCCTGCTTCCGATGGGCATTAACCTGTCAGGATGACAAAGTGAAAAGGCCATTACTACACATGCAACATATCCGTGCATGACACAGTTGTATATACATGTCTCAATCACAGGGGCACATGATGTACACAGGCAGTGCAAAGCTGCCCATACACAGTTTGCCAGACGTCACTACATGGTATCATTGCATGGGAAGTAAAACCTTGTTCAAATGCACTGTCACTGCACCATACCTGTCCAGTGCATGTCACTACACACTATGGGGGGTGACAACTACTCAGTGAGCCTACTAGCCAGTGGCGTGCAGACTTTCAGCCTTGCAAGTCAGACAAAATGCACATTCAGAAAGGCAGTGCACAGAACACTCACCTGCTCCCCTGGTGTCCCATACAGCTTGCTGTACTGTGGAAGTAGGCTGTCCAGCAGGGCCTGGTTCTCCTCAAGGCTGAAGGCTGGGGCTCTCTCCACAGTACGTGCCATTGCAGGGTCCAGAGGGGCAGAGACAGCAGCAGTGCAGTGGCAGATGTCGTCCTGGAGCATGTAGTGCAGGCAAGTGAGCTCTCAGGGGAACAGCCAGCAATATATATTTGCTGGAGAGGCAGATACTGTCCCTTGTGTCCAAAGTGATAGGTCCAAGTCGTTTGCATCTTCTGAATCTGGCCAATCCATGGAATAGCAGCACCAATACACGCCCACAGCATCCTTCAAATCTTCAACTTCATGACATACATGATTATGCAACATTGTTGTGGGTGACCAACTGAATTTCCAGCAACCGACTCGTTCGAAATTCGAAAACGCGTCCGTTGCCAGGCAAGGCCATTGTCAATGGGTGCGCACCGATCGGTCCATTGCGGTACAACGCGTACAGGGGTACAACGCGTACCCGCACACATTGAATGCAATGGGCCGGCCGGGGGCACCGATCGGTCCATTGCTGATCAACGCGTACAGGGGTACAACGCGTACCCGCACACATTGAATGCAATGGGCCGGCCGGAGGCACCGATCGGTCCATGGCAGTACAATGCGTACAGGGGCACAACACGTACCCGCACACATTGAATGCAATGGGCCGGCCGGGGGCACCGATCGGTCCATTGCAGTACAACGCGTACAGGGGTACAATGCGTACCCGCACACATTGAATGCAATGGGCCGGCCGGGGCACCGATCGGTCCATTGCAGTACAACGTGTACAGGGGTACAACGCGTACCCGCACACATTGAATGCAATGGGCCAGCCGGGGCTCCGATCGGTCCATTGCAGTACAACGCGTACAGGGGTACAACGCGTACCAGCACACATTGAATGCAATGGGCGGCCGGGGCACCGATCGGTCCATTGCTGATCAACGCGTACAGGGTACAACGCGTACCCGCACACATTGAATGCAATGGGCCGGCCAGGGGCACCGATCGGTCCATTGCAGTACAACGGGTACAGGGGTACAACGCGTACCCGCACACATTGAATGCAATGGGCCGGCCGGGGGCACCAATCGGTCCATTGCTGATCAACGCGTACAGGGGTACAACGCGCACCCGCACACATTGAATGCAATTGGCCGGCCGGGGGCACCGATCGGTCCATTGCTGATCAACGCGTACAGGGGTACAACGCGTACCCGCACACGCACACATTGAATGCAATGGGCCGGCCGGGGCACCGATCGGTCCATTGCTGATCAACGCGTACAGGGGTACAACGCGTACCCGCACACATTGAATGCAATGGGCCGGCCGGGGGCACCGATCGGTCCATTGCTGATCAACGCGTACAGGGGTACAACGCATACCCGCACACATTGAATGCAATGGGCCGGCCGGGGGCACCGATCGGTCCATTGCTGTTCAACACATCACTGTACAAGTGACTGGCATATGTCACCATGCCTGTCTCAGATGGACATATGCCAGCCACAGATAGCTCCCAGGGAGTGAGGGGCACACCTACAACACGACAGCCTGTCCAAACTTTATCATAAGGCATGTAAGGCTGCATTTCCTATTGTGTGTATGTTGGTGTACATGTTGTCCTGTGGGTGTCACCTGGGGGCAGCCACCCCCAGGCTGTGCACGTGTTCATGGGGACAGGATCCTGGGTGTTACGTGTACATGACAACTGTGATGTGCAACTGTTCATATCTGTGCATGTGCCATGGTCACATTTCACGGTGGTGTATGTGTATGTCATGTCACATACCCCGTGAGTCCCATGTGGGACGGTATGTTTGAGTCAGGGTGTCCCAGTGGCACAATAGTGATGGTCCTCCACAGTCTGTGTGCATGTAGTGTTTACAATGTCTCTGATTTCATGTGCACAATGGGAGACAGTCTCCACATCCACGTTGTGTGTACATGGACTTTGATGTTGTGCGTGTGTGTGTCACATACGTCCATGTCTGTCCTGCCGTGGCAAGTGGGACCACTACCTGTGGGGGTCATGGTTGTTTTGCTGTGGTGTATACATGATACTCCATGTAATGCCAGTGTCCATGTGGCAATACAGGGTCCCTGGGAATGTACCTGTCATTGAGCTGTGATGCCTGGGGCACATCTATCCTCACATGTCACTGTGGGGGGTGATTGTGACAAGGCAGCAGGAGATGGGAACTGTGACACGGCCTCATGATATCCAATGGGCCAACCTGGGACTAATTGATGCCACTTGTTGGACCGTGTTGACAGATGTTGGCCATGTATGTACCATACATGTCCTTACGGAACTGCACACTTCATGTAGTTGTGCCTCATAATGATGTATGTTGGGATATTGAGTGTGTTCAATGCCGCATATGTGGGGTGACTGACAATCTTGCTTACTTCTCCTCTGCACTGCAGGGCTCCTGCTGTCCATCGACCATTCCCAGACCTGGCAACGATGGTGGAACGGGACAGCATCCGACGGTACCGCTTCACCAGGCAGCTGATTGAGGATTTGGCAGTGCAGTTGGCCCCACATTTGCAGCCTGGCCGGCCGTATCCTACAGCGCTGACCCCCAAGGTGAAGGTGATGGCAGCCCTACACTTCTTTGCCACCAGTACCTTCCAACATACTGTGGCGACTGCTGGTGGGATGTCACAGATCATGTTGAGCCGTGTGCTCCGCGATGTTTTGGCGGCAATGTTGCTATTCCTGAACCGGTACATCTATTTCCCTAGACTGCGACGACTCACTGACGTGAAGAGTGACTTTTATGCCCTGGGGAGGATGCCGCATGTCATTGGCTCCATTGATGGGACAAATGTGGCTTTGGTACCACCACAGGCCCAGGAGCAGGCCTACAGGAACCGCAAGCACTACCACTCGGTCAATGCACTGGTGGTGTGTCTTGCAGATATGACCATCACACACGTGTGTGCCCGTTTCCCTGGTTCAGCACACGATGCCTTTGTGATGAGGAGTAGTCGCATCCCCAGGATGATGGCACAGATGCAGAACCAGCGTGCCTGGCTTGTCGGTGTGTACTGACTTTGTGCCATTGTGTGTGATCTGATCTGTAGTATTCCGCCCACTTTTCCAAGTCAGCTAATGTGCACTTGTCTGTCCGTAGGTGACTCGGGATACCCCAACATGCCGTGGTTGCTGACACCCCTCAGGAACCCTGTGACACCAGCCCAGATGCGCTACAATGAGGCACATGGTCGGACCAGGAGAGTGATTGAGCGGACATTTGGTCTCCTGAAGAGCCGCTTCCGCTGCCTGGACAAGACCGGAGGGTCCCTCCCATATGCCCCTGCGAAAGTGTGCAAGATTATCATCGTCTGCTGCATGCTCCACAACCTGGCAGTGCGGAAGGAGTTGCCTCTCATCCAGGATGACAATGACCAACATCCGCCACCTGTGGAGGATCCTGGCCTGGACCACGATGCCAGTGACGATGATGATGATGATGATGAGGGTGATGTCCGCACACAGCTCATCACCAACTTCTTTAGCTGAATGTGAGTATCCTGAGGTGTCATGTCAATGATGTGAGATGGCATGATATGTGTAGGTGGTGCTCTGGTGCTGTTGGAGTGTGTCCATGGGCTACTTGACTGGATGTGTGTTGCGATGTGTGCTTACAGGTGGGCTGTACTCCCCAACAGTGTTGACTTGCTAACTTGGTTCTGGGTGGGTATCTTGTAACATGTATTGTGCATGAGTTTTGCTGTTCTGTCCTGTTCTCCATTGCTTTTGACTGTGTGTCATTTCTGTCCTTCACAGGGTACTTTCAGATTCGTTTGGTCAACTGTGTCCACCGACGACGTGATTGCACTTCCAGGGTGGTAGCTGTTGTGTCCCTACAGGTGATGTGCGCCACACCCATGGACTTCCTTCTGTCTACAGTTGTTGACTGTGTGCCCGCTGCCAGGTGGGATTATCTTGCATCTGTAGTGGTTACGACATGTTGCAACTGTGTAATAAACCTGTGCTTCACTTTGTGATGTGCGTTGTCTGTGGTCACACATTTGACTGCCATTTGCTTACTGCACCTGTGGGCTACTTGACTACAACTGGGAATGGGTGTGGTGTCTGTGCATTGCACCGTCTTCCCTGGCAACATCAGTGTAGGCAATGAGTCAGATGGCCTAGGTGTGTATGTGTTGTGTAGCCCTGGTGGTGTGTCTCACTCATATGTGTCACGTTGCCTTTACTCACATGCCTGTGTTGTACTTGCTGTTGCAGTTCGCATACACAGTGTAATTTTGCAGTTCATCATCCCCATAACAGCACCCACGTTGGAATCACAACAGAGGCAAGTATGGTGTATTAGTGTGTTTATTGTGATACATTTGTGTGAATAGTGCATAGGATGGGTAGTGCTGTACATAAATCTTGCAATCAGAAGTTCCTAGGTGAATTGAAAGTCCTGGTAGACAAAATCCCCAGTATCGGGGCCCCAGTTGTCTGAGACATTGGTCCAACTTGTACTCCCCATGCAATGTGTGGGAGTAGTGTTGCCGTCAACAGGGTGAACAGTCTGTGCACAAAGGTGAACATCCAGAACAGGTTCAGGCTTCCTGGGAGTTGCGCTTGGCCATCAGCCTCTCACTTGCCCCTCTTCGGACGACCCCTCTTCTTGGGGGGGGCCCCTCAAGTACAGGCTGCTGCGGTGCAGGGGACTCTCCGCCAGAGTCATCCTCCCTCCCTGTGGCAGTTGCAGTTTGGGCAGCACCAGATGTTGTTGGCACACAGGGAGGTGTGGACTGGTTGCTGTTCATCTGGCGGAGGCATTGTAAAATGTCCCTGTGCACCGCCGTCATCTCATGCAGTGCATCCCACTTGGACTCCACGCGGGACATGTGTGAGTCCACGCGGGACATGTGTGACTCCACGTGGGACATGTGAGAGTCCAAGCGGGCATGATGGGCAGCCTGCTGCTGTTTCATGTCTCTGAGGAGCCCCACTACCTGGCTGAGGTCTCCGGTGCTGGACTGGTACGCATCAGCTATGCGTACCAGTTGTGGGTCATCATGCACACCAGCAACCTCTGCAAGCAGCGACCTCTGTCTCCCACCCCTCCCACCACCCCTGCTGACATGTGCAGTGCGTGCAGTGGCACGCACAGATGACCCTGGTCCACCTTGGAGGTTGGTGGTGGTGGTGGTGTCCATGGCCCCAGGTTGGTCCAGGGTCCCTGTGCTGGTGTTGCTCCTTGTTCTGTCCATGTCGGCAGGGATGGTATTTGTGGTGACAGTCGTTGGAGGGGTGGGTGCAGGGGGTGCAGCTGGTGGTCCTGCTGGTGCTGCAGCTGGTGGTCCTGCTGGTGCTGCATGTAGACTTGCACCGAATGTGCCAGGTTGGTCTTCTTCGTCCGAGGAGGGCAGAGGCTGTATGACACCAGTGAGCTCCGCATCCTCTTGAGCCTGGGACTGGGACTCCTCAGCGTCTGCTGCTGTGTCCCCATCATCACCTGTTTTTGGGAGACACACACAATGTATGTTATGTTTCTGCAAGCATCAATGGTTGACACACCTGACAGTTGTGACTGTGCCTCTGGGTGCGGGCCTGTACATTGCATTGTCCTAAGTCGTCACAGTCAGGGGTTGATATTGGTGTGGCACATTGTCCTGCATTATTTGGGCATTTCTATGTATTTGTTGGGGTGTGAACATGGTCTGCATTGGTTGTATTTGGTTGACAGCCGGCCCTCCTTCCCACCCACCCAGCCAGTCAGTTATCCCACCATGGACTGTGCTTGCATTGCAGGGAGTGGAAGTTGTCTCTCAGGATGTCAGTCAGTGGTGTCCTGCTGTTTGTTGGTGCACAGTTCCCAGCAGGGCCTTGTGCTCCCCACAGCAGTAGCCAGTGTCAGCCATCTTGTGAGTCCTTCTCCACTCCCTGTGATGTGAGCATGGTTCAGGGTGGTGTTGATGGGACAGTTGTGGGGGTGACCAATATCTGTGACTGCCACTCCCATCATGCTATTGCCTCCACCCCACTTGCCAGCATTCCCATACTTACTTGCTTTTGTGGGGAGTTCAGTGTGTGTGGGTGTGAGGGCAATGGCAAGATGGCTGACAGTGGTGTCCTGCTGTTGGTTGGTGTGCAGTTCCCAGCATGCCCTTGTGCTCACCACGACACAGCAACAGTGTCAGACATCTTTGATGGGCCTTTCCACTCTCTGTGGGATGTGCATGCGTGAGTGTGAGCTTGCTGGGCCATGTGGTGGGGGATGTAGAGCTGTGACTACGACTCCCATCATGCTATTGCCTCCACCCCCCTTCCCAGCATGCCCATGCTTCCTACCTTTTGACTCTGCTTCCCTGTGGGGTGGGCTGGCTGTGCTGACAGGATGGCTGGGAGTGTTGTCCTGGCAGTTGTTTGGCTAAAAGTCCCAATAGTGTCCCTGTGCTTCACACAACATAACCCAGGGTGGTGGTTTCTTTGTGGGATCTTGAGTTAGGATGGGAGGCATTGCATTCTACCAGGTGGGTTCTGTGGAGTTTGTGTTGAGGGGGGGTGTGAGGGGAGGTGCTTGTGACTATGGTCAGTGGTGCGAGTCCTCCTTCCCACCCAGCCAGCCAGATATCTCACCATGGAACGTGCTTCCATTGCAGGGAGTGGAAGTTGTCTCTCAGGATGTCAGTCAGTGGTGTCCTGCTGTTTGTTGGTGCACAGTTGCCAGCAGGGCCTTGTGCTCCCCACAGCAGTTGCCAGTGTCAGCCATCTTGTGAGTCCTTCTCCACTCCCTGTGATGTGAGCATGGTTCAGGGTGGTGTTGATGGGACAGTTGTGGGGGTGAGCTATGTCTGTGACTGTGACTCCCATCATGCTATTGCCTCCACCCCACTTCCCAGCATTCCCATACTTACTTGCTTTTGTGGGGAGTTCAGTGTGTGTGGGTGTGAGGGCAATGGCAAGATGGCTGACAGTGGTGTCCTGCTGTTGGTTGGTGTGCAGTTCCCAGCATGCCCTTGTGCTCCCCACAGCAGTAGCCAGTGTCAGCCATCTTGTGAGTCCTTCTCCACTCCCTGTGATGTGAGCATGGTTCAAGGTGGTGTTGATGGGACAGTTGTGGGGGTGACCAATATCTGTGACTGCCACTCCCATCATGCTATTGCCTCCACCCCACTTGCCAGCATTCCCATACTTACTTGCTTTTGTGGGGAGTTCAGTGTGTGTGGGTGTGAGGGCAATGGCAAGATGGCTGACAGTGGTGTCCTGCTGTTGGTTGGTGTGCAGTTCCCAGCATGCCCTTGTGCTCCCCACGACACAGCAACAGTGTCAGACATCTTTGATGGGCCTTTCCACTCTCTGTGGGATGTGCATGCGTGAGTGTGAGCTTGCTGGGCCATGTGGTGGGGGATGTAGAGCTGTGATTACGACTCCCATCATGCTATTCCCTCCACCCCCCTTCCCAGCATGCCCATGCTTCCTTCCTTTTGACTCTGCTTCCCTGTGGGGTGGGCTGGCTGTGCTGACAGGATGGCTGGGAGTGTTGTCCTGGCAGTTGTTTGGCTAAAAGTCCCAAGAGTGTCCCTGTGCTTCACACAACATAACCCAGGGTGGTGGTTCTTTGTGGGATCTTGAGTTAGGATGGGAGGCATTGCATTCTACCAGGTGGGTTCTGTGGAGTTTGTGTTGAGGGGTGTGTGAGGGGAGGTGCTTGTGACTATGGTCAGTGCTGCAAGTCCTCCTTCTCACCCAGCCAGCCAGATATCCCACCATGGAACGTGCTTGCATTGCAGGGAGTGGAAGTTGTCTCTCAGGATGTCAGTCAGTGGTGTCCTGCTGTTTGTTGGTGCACAGTTCCCAGCAGGGCCTTGTGCTCCCCACAGCAGTTGCCAGTGTCAGCCATCTTGTGAGTCCTTCTCCACTCCCTGTGATGTGCGCATGGTTCATGGTGGTGTTGATGGGACAGTTGTGGGGGGCAATATGTGTGACTGCGACTCCCATGATGCTATTGGCTACACTGACTTGGCCAGCATACACAGAATTCCTTCCTTTCAGTGGTCTTCACTGTGTGTTGGTGTTGTTGTGGTGGCTACATGTCTGGATGTGTTTGTTAGTTCTATTTGTGCCACTGCCTAGCTGTAGTTGTAGTTGTGTTTGTACATGTGATGGCACGGTTGGATGTAACTTTTTTGATGGCATGTGTTGTGTTTATCTGACTGACATACACATTTTGGGATGATTCTGTTCTGGTTGCTGTGTAATTGCTATGAGTGCATGGTTTGACTCTCCCCTTGACAGTGATGTGTGTGTGTTTTGTGGCAGAATATTGTATACATTTGTTGTGTACTCACCAGGCTCTGGGATGTTCTCTAGTCCATATACGCTCACTGGCGGAAGGATGGCCTGCACCTTCTCCTCCCAGGGCCTGAGGTATACTGGCTTGGCAGGAGGGCCACTGCCGGTGTATTGGCTGAGGAGGTAGTCTTTCTTGAGCAGCTCCCGGACCCTCCTGCGCACGTCATACCACCTGTTCTGGATGTCGGTCTTTGTGCGCAGACATGGTGATTGTGCGTTCACCCTGTTGATGATCCTCTCCCACATCTTGGTTTTCTGGGAGATGGGGGTCTGTTGGACCAGTGCGCCAAACAGCTGTGGCTCTACCCTGAGGATCTCATCTACCAGGACTTCCAATTCACAATCTAGGAACTTGTGATTCTTCTTGGGGGCATGGTGATGGGTGGTGATGGTGAGTGATGTGTGTGTTGGTGTGCAGGTGAGGGTGTGTGAGTGTGTGTTTTGCTGGGTGTATGTGAGGTAGGTATTTGTTGGTGTGCTGATGGTGTGTGGCTTGTGTGAGGGATGAGCTGTGGGTGTGTGGTTGCTGTCTCTTGGGTGCTGGCAGTGGAATGGCATTTGCAAAGGATCATGGTTGTGATTTGTGTCCTTTATATGGGTGGAGTTGTGGGTGTGTCTTTGTTCTCTGTCCCCACCCCCAGTATTTATTGGCTTTGTAATTGCTTGTTTGGCCTTTTTTTGTGTGATTTTTCCTTTGTACTGTCTGTGCATGTTGGAAATGTTCTTGTGACCGAGTCGGACCCTGCATTTGTCTCGTACGGTGTTCTCCGTTTCGTTTCTCCGTTTCGTTCACGCTGTGTTTGTGCAGTTTTCTATGCTGCGTACGCGTCGGTCGCGGTGTTTTGTGTTGCTTCGGCTCGGTTTTGTATGCGTGTCGGTCGTGCGGCTTGTCCTCCGTCCGACTCGGTCGTGGTTTTCGCGCCTTGCATCGTACTTTGCGGTTTGGAGTTCGCGTGTACGTTTCGGTCGGATTTGTTCCGGGTGCGTGTCGGTCGGTTCGATTCGCGTGTTTTTCCGGCCGGATTGCTGTTTTCCGTGCGGCTCGGTCGTTCGGCTTGGGTTCGGTACGTGTCGGTCGGATTTTGCACGCCTTGCATCGTACTTGGCGTGTCGGGCGCCACAGGTACGTGTCGGTCGGTATAATTTCCGGCTCCGAGTCGGTCGGTGCTTTTTCCGGCCCGAATCGGAATCGACCCCATAGTGTCAGATCCAACAAATTAAGGTCCCTAATGAATAAACATTGGGGCCTTGTAAAATCGGATACCACAATAGGCAAAATGGTTGGTAATTCTCCTGCGGTCACCTATCGAAGGCCTAAATCCTTAAAGGATAAATTGGTTCATAGCTATCAGAATGTGGAACCAAATACAACATGGCTACAACCAAGACAGGGATTTCATAAGTGCAATGCCTGTAAGGCCTGTAAATTCATCACAAGTTGCAACACCTATAAGATGTACAATGGCAAGGTCAAATGTATCAACAAGTTCATTACTTGCACTACTGAATATGTAGTGTATTTGTTGGTATGCCTGTGTGAACTGCGCTACACGGGCAGTACCAAATTAGCTCTTAAAAAGCGCATTCTAGAGCATCAGAGAGCGATTACTAATGTTGATTTCAACTATCCCGTCGCCAGACATTTCTACGATGCACACAAAAGTGATAGGAAACTCCTCAGTTTCTGTGGCATTGATAGAGTGTACAAACACATCCGAGGGGGAGACCGTGAAAAAGAGTTACGAATTCTGGAATCGAAGTATATAATCGATCTCAATACCAGAACCCCCTATGGATTAAACAAAGAAGAAGAATTATGCACCCATATAGGTGCATGAATACAAATTGTGCTCAGGGTCCCGTGTTTTTCTATTTTCGATTAATGTCCTTGATTGATAAGTTTTCTAATTCTTCTCATCTGAGAAGGCTTAATTTTAATGATCTGTATCTTTTTCTGGGTGTATGGTGGGGCAAGGGTTTCCTTGCCACTTTTCTACGATTTTATCATAGGGTGCACTGTTCACTTTGGACTGTAATTATGTAGGATCAAAAGGCAACTATGGCTAACTATGCGCCATTTGGCGTGAAGTAATCTGAACCTATTTTAGCTGCATTATATATATAGTTTTTGTCCGCAACAGGCAATGTCGTGTAGGGACAATTAAATTCATGCACCATGGTTCCAGCATAAGATACGTTTATATGAGTACCTGGTGCCAAAATCTATGTAATAGTAATTTTTTCCTTCGTTTATCTACATGTCCTTTTGTATCTAAATAAGGCACTATTTTATGAATTCTCACATCCCCTTGAAATACCCTCACACTTAAATCTAAGGGCATTTATCACTATCCACACGCATTCCTTCCTGAATCACCGGTATTTTTATTTAAAAATATGAATTAGAAGAATATTTGGAATTTGATTGGAGTGGTTTTTGCAATAGGTCTCTCATATGTGGTACAAGGGATATCTTTTAACCAATATTGTTGATCTACACAAAATGAAATTGTACCATCTGGCAAATTGTGATAGAACTACGATAGTACGTATTTGAGCACCAGGATGTTGAAAGGTACTTTGGGTAAAACATAATACCATGCATACTAATGTGCGAAATTGATGGCTTGGACAAAATGGATTTTACGCCACTTGGCATTAGTAATAGCATAAATAATGGCTTATGCTCAAGTACTATGAAATCAATAAGTACTTCTGCAAAATGCTACATTTTAAACATGAATTGTTTCCAAATAATTATGAGGAAATCTTTTAGTACCAATTTTGAGTCATGCCTAAAAGAAAAGATAAGTCCGACTTTAGGTGCTTTCTTCAGTTTCTATGATTTAGAATTGAATGATGTCCTTTGTATGTATTGACGAACGAAACCGTTTTTTTCAAATGTTTTATTAAGAACGTGAAATAAGACTGGTATGAAAGGAATCATGTAAATTAATGTGGATTAATGCTTTACAATTAAGAGACCTGGTATTTAAATCAAATTATACCAAAAAGCGAAAAAAAGTGTGATCATGTTCCGAAATATTTCTTCTATGTTGATTGTGACGTCACTGTTACAAAATGGTGACCGGGAAGAACTCAGACAACGTGACAAAGGCCATTTTTTGGCTGAAACGCGTTGATGTTTTGTGATTAAAATTACCCGAATTGGAGTTGGCGTGCCGCCTCATCTCTATTGGAGTTGATTTGCTGATATATATATACATATATATATATATATATATATATATATATATATATATATATATATATATTCATAGTAATGAATTTAAAATATAAAATTATATAATGTAAAATAAATATTTGACATTAATTATGTTACACTATATATATCTATATATATGCTTATATAGTATAGATATATATATAAACACATCTTTATATGTGTTTGTGTGTTTATATAAGTATATATTTATATATAGAATTAAATATTAGTGTAATATAATTAATTTGCATTATATTAAATTTATATATTAAATTATTTATCATTTACTACTTTATCCTCTATCTATGTTACAAAATCTAAATTTTGGAGAGAAAACTCTTTTAATTTTGTGCTTCCGATTTCTAAGGGCCTAAATGTTTTCCAAAGGCAAGCCCATCTGTGCCCCTCCACGCCTGGACGGCGCCAGGGGCCAGGGTTGTTGCCCGTTTAGGCAAAGTGAGCATGTGTTTCCAGGCTTGACCTCCTTAACTTGTGCCCTAAGGTGAGGAGAGAGGGGTATGACATTATGGAACCTGTGTACGCCACTATGTGGAGCTGCATTCACTGTAACTGGGGCTCTGGGGTATGTCGGTGAACAAAGGGCTCACTCCCAATCTTGGGGAAAGAGCAAATGCTGGGGGAGCTTTTGGTGGGGTTGATTGAGTGCGCTCTGGTGAATGCACATTCCACGATTGGACACAGTATGGAAATTTGCGAGCTGATTCTAAGCTTGCAATTAGAGTGTCTATTCATCACAGAAACTTGGGCGAGGGAAAATTCAGGACCTGGCTTGGAAGCCGCCACCCCACCAGGATATACTATAGTCAGACTAGACCAGCCCTCTCGGAGAGGAGGTGGATTGGCCATTATTGTCAGGGACCCGATCAACTGTTCGATAGAGGCCATAGCGAAACGTCACCTGACGGGTGTGAGGTGGTGCTGTTTAGAATTAAAACTAACCACACATCCTTACTGTCCGGACTGCTTGTTTATCACCCTCCAGCCTCGAGAATGTAGTTTATCAAGAATTGGGACCGAGTTTTGGAACTTTATATTGCATGCCCCAATTTTACCATTTTGGGGGATTTTAAATTTTATTTGAAAGACAAAGGCTGTAATGACACTACTACATTTTTAGAACTCATGAACAGCTTTGGATTTATTCAACTGGTTGACTCCTCTACCCATATAGCTGGCCACACGCTGGATGGGATTTTTACTAATAATTCAGCTCTGGTCGTAGCAGATTGTCTTCATTTGAGTTGGATAGATCACCTAGTCGTGTCATTTAAAATGTTGAGGCAGAAGGCAGAGGAGCTTATACAGAGTAAAACCATCACATATAGAAAGTGGAGTAAAATCTCCATTAATGATATGGAAGCAGCTCTCAGTATAACCCAGGTAGCAGGTATAGTTGTCAGGCACTGACAGCAGATGACTTTGACAATTGGGTGCAGACAGCCATCGATCAGGTGGCCAAAAACAAAACGTACCAGATTGAAAGCATCAACACCTTGGTTCTCTGGGGAACTCAAAGACCTCCAATGGCAATGTCAGAGGCAAGAATGGAGTTGGAGGATTATACCCAATCCACATGAGAAAAACAAACTTAAAGAAATGATCAGAAAGTATAAAAATGCCAGCAAAGCAGGCAAGTCAGCTTAATTTATAAACAAAATAAGATCAGCCGCTAATATCCCACAATAACTACTTAAGGTAGTAAAAGCTCAGCCGGCATTGGAGAACTCCCAAAGTTTTTGTAATAGCGTTGCTACCTATTTTAGGGACAAGATTCTGATGACCTTTTCGGAATTTAACAGTATTGAGGATAGGCAGGCTCCCTTGCCAACGGAATGTGACTCCATTATTCAGGCCCCTAATTGTATTTTGTCTACTTTTTCCACCATCTCCTCCCTGAAAATAGAAACTCTCCTTTCACACATAACATCGGGCTCTCAAGATGATCCTTGTCCTCTCAGAGTGTCGCAACCTGTGCCAGACCTAATTGTATCCTTCTTACAGAAAGTTTATAATCTGATTCTAGAGCCAGGAGTGTTCCCCCAGTGTTGAAAAGAGGCAATTGTTATCCCCCTCAAAATGAAACTGAATGGGGATCCTGGAGACTTAAAAAACCTTTGCCCAATTTCTCTCCTGCATTCTTGAGAAGTGCTTCAATCAAGAATTACCTCAGTTCCTGACCGCTCACGATCTTCTGGGCCCATCTCAGAATGGGTTCCAGAGTGGCCATTGCACCGAATCGGCACTGGTCGCTGCGACAGTTTCCATTCGCAGCCAGGTGGATCAGAGAGGTGCGGCTATCCTGTTTATGCTAGATCTGTCTACAGCCTTTGATACGAGATCTCCTTACAGTTTGGTGCAAAGAGTGCGACAGGCTGGGCTGAGGGACACAGCTTTGGATCTCTTGGGATCCTTTCTGGAGAATAGGACCCAAACTGTCAGCTGCGGGGACAACAGGGCTAAATCCTTCCAGTTTCTTTGTGGAGTCCTGCAGAGGTCCTCCCTTAGTCCCACTTTGTTTAATATTTATGTATCCCCATTGTCAAAATTGGTGTGATCCTTTGGGTTCCAGGTGTTGTCCTATGAGGACGACACACAAATCATTGCCTCTATATCTGACAACATGATGCTGGTGACAGACAAGTTCAGGTCTTGTATGATTGAAATCAGCACCTGGATGAAGTAGAACTGCCTAAAACTTAATGCAGAGAAGACTGAGATTGTGGTCTTTGGGGCTGGAAATTCTGTGTGGTCTGAGCTCTGATGGCCTGAGAGGTGCAGCCCCTTACATGGCTGTGGCCTCTGCTAAAAATCTTGGAGTGATTTTGGATAACACCCTTACCTTTGACTCTCAGGTTAACATGATGGTGAGTTCCTGCTTCTTCATTATTAAGACCTACAGAAGATCTTTCCTCCTTATCTGGAGAATTTAGAGTTTCAGTTGTCATAGGCCTTATTACATCTCACCTTGACTACTGTGATACTCTATATTTAAATTCCAACAAGTATTCTCTTAAAAAACGTCAGGTCATCCAAAATGCAACTGCTCGGTGGGTTTTGGTTGTACTTAAACAACTTTCTGCCAGGGAGCGGTTGCATTCACTTCACTGGCTACCCGTGAAGAAACAGGTGAGATTCAAATCTCTTTGCATGCTCTGTAAGACTTTTCACCAGCAGGGCAGTATGCCTGAGAACCGCTTTCAGCTAGCATTCCCCTAAAAGACTGCTGAGATTTGCAGCGCTGAATAAAGTGATCATTCCCAGGTTCCAGAAGTCTAGATGGGCGTGCTGCGCTTTTTCTGTGGCAGCGGCCATGTTATGGAATACGCTACCAATACATATTGCGAGTTTGAATTCCTACACTGTGTTTCATAAGCAACTCAAAACCTGGTTATTCTCTCAACCTTAATGATGCTCTTGTGTTCTCACCCTGGCTGTTTCTAACATCAATGATATTTTTATGGGGCGTGGCCTAACATCATGGCCGCTTAGACGTGTTTTTGCCGAGCTCCTCGCAACGGCCCGAATAATGGAAGTATCCTGAATCATCCTGCCTCTAATGTAAGTCCTAATCGAGCTCCGGAGCAGTATTAGACCACACCTAGCTAAATACAGGAGAGCGTAGACTTGGGAAGTGTTCCGAAGCCGCTGAAACAAAGACGAAGTCCCCGGAGAGCAGCGACGCCATTTTGGGTCGGGGAGGACCAAGGAGTAAACCCACTGACAAGACCGGGGAGCCAGTAGAACCAGCGGTATACCCCTGATGCCAATAAAGGAGAGGCGATGAACCGAAGGCTCCAGCGAGGAGGCTGCAGAGCCGAGCTTGCATGTGAGGTGAAGACTACGCCTCCTGTGAGGCAAGGGGTTACGGTGGAGAGGCCTCGAACAGGGAAGCCAGTGCATTCTGCGGTCCACCCCAGAGAACAAATAGCGGGGAAGATGACAGCTCAGAGGTCGATAAACACCGGTGAGGAGACTGGGGAGCTGCAAGTGTGTGGGAGGCGGTGACCATGACCCCAGAGGAGTGACGGGTCGTGCCAGGAGGGACTTGTGCACCCATTTGATATCCTGCGAGGGAGCAGAGCTGGCCAGGCCTGGACTGTTCTCATGAGGCACAGGGTCAGACTGATTTGCATATGGCCATGTCTGAACTGGGGTGGCGGAGTGAGCTAAAGAATGATGATGGATTAAACCCAGATCAGTTGACTGGGGGTGAGTGCTTGCAATGTTCAGCACTCCGTCCATCATCCCCTTGGTTTTGCTATGTTCGCCCTAAGTTGGCAGGGTATGCCCAGACGTGGGTCCCTTGCTCACTTTGCCACTGGATTCAAGATAGCCTGGCTGATGACGGCTGTAAGCCAGAAACCGGTCCCAGGATGCTTGTTTCCGGTCCAGGGAAGACATGGCTTGGCAGTTCGGGCTGGACTGTTCCCATGAGGCACAGGGTCAGACTGATTTGCATATGGCCATGTCTGAACTGGGGTGGCGGAGTGAGCTAAAGAATGATGATGGATTAAACCCAGATCAGTTGACTGGGGGTGAGTGCTTGCAATGTTCAGCACTCCATCCATCATCCCCTTTGGTTTTGCTATGTTCGCCCTAAGTTGGCAGGGTATGCCCAGACGTGGGTCCCTTGCTCACTTTGCCACTGGATTCAAGATAGCCTGGCTGATGACGGCTGTAAGCCAGAAACCGGTCCCAGGATGCTTGTTTCCGGTCCAGGGAAGACATGGCTTGGCAGTTCGGGCTGGACTGTTCCCATGAGGCACAGGGTCAGACTGATTTGCATATGGCCATGTCTGAACTGGGGTGGCGGAGTGAGCTAAAGAATGATGATGGATTAAACCCAGATCAGTTGACTGGGGGTGAGTGCTTGCAATGTTCAGCACTCCGTCCATCATCCCCTTTGGTTTTGCTATGTTTGCCCTAAGTTGGCAGGGTATGCCCAGACGTGGGTCCCTTGCTCACTTTGCCACTGGATTCAAGATAGCCTGGCTGATGACGGCTGTAAGCCAGAAACCGGTCCCAGGATGCTTGTTTCCGGTCCAGGGAAGACATGGCTTGGCAGTTCGGGCTGGACTGTTCCCATGAGGCACAGGGTCAGACTGATTTGCATATGGCCATGTCTGAACTGGGGTGGCGGAGTGAGCTAAAGAATGATGATGGATTAAACCCAGATCAGTTGACTGGGGGTGAGTGCTTGCAATGTTCAGCACTCCGTCCATCATGCCCTTTGGTTTTTCCGATACAAAAGGGGATGATGGACGGAACGTTTGAGCCAATCAAACACTCACCCCCAGTCAACTGATCTGGGTTTAATCCATCATCATTCTTTAGCTCACTCCACCACCCCAGTTCAGACATGGCCATATGCAAATCAGTCTGACCCTGTGCCTCATGGGAACAGTCCAGCCGAACTGCCAAGCCATGTCAGTTGACTGGGGGTGAGTGTTTGATTGGCTCAAACGTTCCGTCCATCATCCCCTTTTGTATCGCTTTGTTCGCCTAAGTTGGCGGGGGTATGCCCAGACGTGGGTCCCTTGCTCACTTTGCCACTGGATTCAAGCAAGCCTGGCTGATGACGGCTGGAATGCCAGAAACCGGTCCTAGGATGCTTGTTTCCGGTCCAGGGAAGACATGGCTTGGCAGTTCGGGCTGGACTGTTCCCATGAGGCACAGGGTCAGACTGATTTGCATATGGCCATGTCTGAACTGGGGTGGTGGAGTGAGCTAAAGAATGATGATGGATTAAACCCAGATCAGTTGACTGGGGGTGAGTGTTTGATTGGCTCAAACGTTCCGTCCATCATCCCCTTTTGTATCGCTTTGTTCGCCCTAAGTTGGCGGGGGTATGCCCAGACGTGGGTCCCTTGCTCACTTTGCCACTGGATTCAAGCAAGCCTGGCTGATGACGGCTGGAATGCCAGAAACCGGTCCTAGGATGCTTGTTTCCGGTCCAGGGAAGACATGGCTTGGCAGTTCGGGCTGGACTGTTCCCATGAGGCACAGGGTCAGACTGATTTGCATATGGCCATGTCTGAACTGGGGTGGTGGAGTGAGCTAAAGAATGATGATGGATTAAACCCAGATCAGTTGACTGGGGGTGAGTGTTTGATTGGCTCAAACGTTCCGTCCATCATCCCCTTTTGTATCGCTTTGTTCGCCCTAAGTTGGCGGGGTATGCCCAGACGTGGGTCCCTTGCTCACTTTGCCACTGGATTCAAGCAAGCCTGGCTGATGACGGCTGGAATGCCAGAAACCGGTCCTAGGATGCTTGTTTCCGGTCCAGGGAAGACATGGCTTGGCAGTTCGGGCTGGACTGTTCCCATGAGGCACAGGGTCAGACTGATTTGCATATGGCCATGTCTGAACTGGGGTGGTGGAGTGAGCTAAAGAATGATGATGGATTAAACCCAGATCAGTTGACTGGGGGTGAGTGTTTGATTGGCTCAAGCGTTCCGTCCATCATCCCCTTTTGTATCGCTTTGTTCGCCCTAAGTTGGCGGGGGTATGCCCAGACGTGGGTCCCTTGCTCACTTTGCCACTGGATTCAAGCAAGCCTGGCTGATGACGGCTGGAATGCCAGAAACCGGTCCTAGGATGCTTGTTTCCGGTCCAGGGAAGACATGGCTTGGCAGTTCGGGCTGGACTGTTCCCATGAGGCACAGGGTCAGACTGATTTGCATATGGCCATGTCTGAACTGGGGTGGTGGAGTGAGCTAAAGAATGATGATGGATTAAACCCAGATCAGTTGACTGGGGGTGAGTGTTTGATTGGCTCAAACGTTCCGTCCATCATCCCCCTTTTGTATCGCTTTGGTTTTTCCAGGCCTGGAACGAGGCTGAGGTCAGGGAAGAAACCCTGAGACGTGGTCCGGGGGAGACGTGGGCCTGAAGAGCGGCAGGACAGAGAACTGAGAAAAGCTGATCTCCTGCTCTGCTGGAGGCAGGAAAGGGCCCTTTGAATTCCGACCGATGGCACCTAGGGGAATCACAAGGGCTGCTGCGGAGTGACGGTGCAGAGGCCTGCGGCAATCATGAGTGGAAATTGAGGGTCCGCCATAGACGTTGCCCCCGTCAACATTGCGGATACACGGCTGGCCCAGGGACCTTAGGCTGGGTCGCTCCATTGTGAGGACGTCGTGGGGCCGGACAGGACTGCAGCGCCAGGGATAATCCACGCCTCGAGCGGGAGAGGGCTCACGAGTGGGACAGGCGAGAAGTGGACCGAGCCGCAAAGTAGGAAAGTCCAAAGTGACCAAGGAGGAACTGTGGCGTGAAGCTAGTTGGTGTACGATGCAGTCTGGCCTGAGCACGAGAAACAGGCAACTGAAGGCCAATAAGCAGGAACAGTAGGAGAGGAAAACCAGGGCCCGACCAGAAGTATTGAGAAGGGAAGTCGGGGGCCTGCCCCGGAGATCCACCGTGGGGAAACCACAAAAAGACTCCTTTCATTTAGGGCCTACGGAGAGGGCGAGATCTACGATAAGTGGAGATCAGGCAGGGAAGTTGGCAGACATCATGGGAAAGACAAGGCGCACAAGGCACAGACGAACAAAATCTCAAACTATGCCCAGCCCCTTGCACAGGGGTTGGAGTGCATGGAAGATGATATCAATGGCGGTAGGGCTCCTACAGAGTGGGGCGCTGAGGATCCCCCGACGCTGACGGACATGATTCAAGCCATCCAAACGACCAGAGATGATATGGTCAACAGAATCGACGCAGTGCCCATAGACGTCAACCTGCTGAGATGTGATCTGAGGAAGGTCTCGGATAGGGTGTCCACCACCGAAAAAGATGTGGACACCTTGCAGAAGGAAATGAAAAGTCTTAGTGCCACAGTGGTTGAACTCAAAAAGCAGGCAATCAAACTAGACGAGAGGGCGGAGGTCTCTGAAGGGAGATCAAGATGGAGCAATCTAAGATTTGTTGGATTTCGCGAAAAAGCGGAAGGCCCCTCTGCGGAGCTATTTCTGGAAGATTGGATCGCCAAGGAAATCGCCCCCAGGAGACTTTCTACGTTTTTTAGCATTGAAAGAGCGCATAGGGCATTAGTACCGCCTCCCAAGCACGGAGCACCACCCCGGGCCATTATTGCAAAACTTTTTAATTACAGACTCAGAGACCTTCTCCTGCAAATGTCGCGCAATCGGAGGCAGTTCCTTTTTGAGGGACACCCCATCTCGGTGTATCCAGATTACACCCAAAGAGTACAGGAACAGAGGAAATACTTCATCACGGTCAAGGGACCTGAACCTGAAATACAGTCTCAGGTTTCCTATAAAGTTGAGAGTTGAGAACGAGGTTTGCACACTATTCTTTTTTTCGACAGGGGACGCAAGTGAATGGCTGGATACCAGGGGAGCAGGAGGGCGACGCCTGGCCTCGTCCACAGGTTGCACAGGAAAATTGACTGCGGCGACTTCAACACAGGAACGTAGACAGTCCAAACGGCAACAGCGGACAGATACAACAGGGGGCCTGGGCCGGATCACAGTCCTCCAAGACGGTACGTTGCAAGCATCTGACAGGGAGATGGTGCCGGAGTCAGTAGAGATGACACAAGATTCAGAGACTGATGTAGGAGATCAGGGAAGCGGACATGAATGAAGGCAACCGGAATTTCAAAGAACAGATGTACAGATAAGTGACTGCAAACGCAAGCGCACGCTGGTGTGGAGCTATATAAGTATGAAGCTAATGACGATATGGGCAATGTTTAAGTGAGAACAATAATATGTACATTATCCAGAGAAGGGGTAAGAATGGGCAGCCGCGAGGCAGCAACACCCCCACCAGAGTTCGGGCTCACCTGGGAAGCTTGAGAGCAATCTCGCACCTTGGCGCTACCAGTTCTCTAGCACAGCACTTGATAAAGTACACTTAAATAGGGTTCAATACGAGGCCGGAACAGTGCCCGGACCTCGGACATTTATGTTATGGACTAGAAGGATGTATTAGGGTCGGGTGGAGGGTGGAATGGGGCGGTATGTGCTGAATTTTGCACCGGTTGTATTTCTAGCAGCTGGACTCACATGACTGCCCAAGGGGGGGGAAGGGGCAGTTTAGTTACATATGTTATATCAGTTACGGGGGAAGATACAAGGTCGCGGGGAAAATGTGTTTATTTCATATGTACAATCTGGCTGGAATGCAGAGACTCACGGGGGAAAGAAAATTAGGGGAGGAGAAGGGGGAGGAAGATAATCATGGCTGCACAAACACTGAAAATACTTAATTGGAACATTAGAGGTATGGCGGGCCTGGAAAAACGCCGCAGAGTACATGCATTTCTGAAACAGTACAGAATAGCGGTAGCTGGATTGCAAGAGATGCACGTATGGGGGGATACCATCTCTAGTATACGTAAAAGATGGAGAGGGCAGCTGTATGCTACCTCATATTCAGGCTTCGCACGTGGGGCCCTTGTGTGGGTGGCTCCTGGCATCCACTTCAGCACTTGCATCATGACCTGGACCCCAAAGGGAGGTATGTAATCCTACACGGGAAGTGGGAGGGCAAAGAGCTCTGTATTATTAACATCTATGCCCCAAATGCGGATTGTCCCGATTTCTTCCCATCCATCCTGAAAGCAGCAACACCATATATAGGTGCAGAGATCCTCCTCCTAGAGGATTTTAACTGTGTTTTTGATGCGGTCCTAGACAGAGACCCCTCCAGAGATAACACCAAGCCCCGCATGTTGAGGTCGCTGGAAATGTTAATGCAGGGTATGCAACTTAGAGATAAATGGAGGGCTAGGAATCCAATACATTTAGTCGCATTGATCACTGCTGTCTAACACCTGGGCTATCCGCTGCCACGGAGGGAATCTCCTACCTTCCTCGCTATCTATCTGGCCATGCACCGCTTCTGCTCACCTTAAAGAGCAGAGTGGGCCGCCCGGCCATTCTGCTTTGGCGGCTCAAGGTCGAAGCACTTACGGACCCACCATATGCGAATACAGTATTAGAGGCCCTACAACACTATTTTGAGGAAAATTGGGGGTCGACGGCCACCAGATCAACAGAATGGGAAGCCATGAAGGTGGTCATAAGAGGGGTATGCATGAAGACCACATACGGGGTGAAACAGCAATTGAGTAGGGATATCACAGCGCTAGAGAACCAACTGCAGAAACTAGAAGGCACCATACACACGACGCCAGCACACATGACCAAATGGACTCGGGTCCGTGGAGAACTCCTTGAGGCTTGGGCTAGATAGAAAAATGTACATACACTACATACAGACAAAGGCTACATATGGAGGGGGACAGGTCAGGGGCACTTCTCGCAAGATTAATTAGAATGGAAAGAGAACATATACCTATTTTACAACTTCAAAATAACAATGGGGTCACAGTGCAGATACAAGGGGCGATCCTGAAGGAATTCGCACCTCACTTAGAGTCAACATGTGCGCGTGACCTTCAGGTTCAACTGCGCAGGCTGCAGGAATTCCAGGATGGTACGGTACTCCCTACTCTAGAAGAAGCAGATGCAGAAGCCCTAGGGGCACCAATCTCAAACGAGGAAATTCTTTCATCTATTAAGAAACTGAAACCGGAGAAATGTCCAGGGGGTGACAGGCTCCCGGCAGAGTTTTATCAGAAATGTGTCCCGCTGCTGGCTGATCGCCTGTCAGAGGTGTTTAGTGAAGCCCTAGTCCATAATGTGTTATCAAAAACTATACTGGAGGCAGTGGTGACTATGCTCCCCAAGGCGGACAAAAACCCCCTCTTTCCGAGCTCCTATAGGCCGATTTCCCTATTAAATATAGATGCCAAAATACTGAGTGGAATTCTAGCATCCCGATTGTTGCCGTATATTCCCCAACTGATCCACCCAGACCAAGCTGGGTTTATTCCTAACCACACATAATCCACAGCAGCAAGCACATGTGTGGCATGCGCCAAGTTTAGAAAAGGAGAGCTGGGCGCTGGGCCTGCTGGATATACAGCAGGCTTTCGATTCAGTGGAATGGGACTATATTTGGGTGGTGTTTGGAAGGATGGGAGTGGGAAGACAATTTATAAAATGGATGGAAATATTATACACCAGACCAGCAGCGAGAGTACGCCTCTGAGGCCAGGTTTCGGAAAGTTTCATACTACGGAAAGGTACCCGACAGGGGTGCCCCTTGTCCCCACTCCTGTTCACCATCGCGATAGAGCCTTTAGCGGTCACCCTGAGAATCAAAATGGAGAGATGAGGAATTCGATTGGGGGACATGAACCATGTGGTTTCCATGTATGCCGACGACATGCTAGTGTACTTACGCCACCCCGAAGAAGCAGTTCCGGTGCTTATTACAGAATTGGAGTGATTCGGGGAGCTGTCCGGCCTACGCCTCAATCCGGGGAAATCCAAATTATTCCCATTGGGGAATCGAGTATGGTAAAGTGATACTGAGCTGCCAAGTGTGAGGATGAAGTGGGTACAGGATGAAGTAAGGTATTTAGGGATTAGACTGACACATACACACACGGCCTATTTAGACAATAATATAGGAAAGTGCATGGAGGGCATCAAAAGATCAGTTGCCTTCTGGAAAGAACTCCCACTATCCCTAATGGGCAGAGTAGCGCTGACAAAAATAGTCATCCTGCCGCGATGTCTATGTGCCCTTCAAAATTCCCTGTATAGAGTCCTACACAGGTATTTCTTACAACTTGAACGTCTGATAGTAGAACTAATGTGGGGATCAAAAAGGAAGCGGATAAAGCTGAGCGCCTTGCAGAGGAGGTGGGGGCAGGGGAGATTGGATGTCCCGCAACTAGAACTATATTACATGGCTACACAACTTCAACATGAGGTGCACTGGTTAGATGAACAGGATAATTGGGAGAAGCGGCTGTTGGCGGGTACACAGGGGGGAACCCTCTCCCAGAGCTCCTTATGCTGGGTTCCGGAGTTCTTGAATCCTTCCCATATATTATAAGACATGTCGCTTCAGTTTGGGAATCTGCAGTACAGAAGGTAATTAAGCGAGCACCCTGTGCCCCAGATACACCGCTATGGATAGTAAAACCCTTCAAAATGATAGGGCAAACAATGACCATTAAAAAGTGGATAGAGGGAGGCTGTCATACGATGGGAGACTTATACAGCGCTGAGCGGTTTATAACGAGAGAGGAGGCAGAAAACGCATTTAAGCTTGGCAGAGGGCAATATCTGCAGTATGCGACAATCTCTGCAGTGGCCCGGGAATTGTGGCCGACATTCCCACAAGAACCACCCATCACAACAGTCCTGCAGACGATAACCACCCTGGCGGGAGGGCGTAGACTGGTCTCGCATATATACAGAGCGCTTAGTGAGGGCCTCCCCACCGGTCCCCACCCAATTCATGCAAAATGGGACAATGCACTGGACGAACCCCTAACAGCGACAGAATGGAAGAAAGTGCATGAAGGGGTCAAACAGATAAGCCCTAACACGAGGTTCAAACTCATACAATATAATATAATACATCAGGCATATTTAACCCCGCGAGTCCTACATAAAATATACCCGGAGCGCACAAATCATTGTCCTAGATGTAGATACATGGATGCTCAGTTTATTCACATGGTGTGGGACTGCCCTGAACTAGCACATAACTGGGGGAAAGTAATAGACAACCTACAAACTGCTACGGGATGGAAAATACCAACCACTATAAAAGGGGTGGTGCTGGGGCTTCTCCCCGTGCCAAAAAGACAAAAAACTCAGTAGGAAATTTGTCCAATTGGGCCTGGTATTGGCAAAAAAGAGGATAGCAATTATTTGGCTGAGCTCGGATCCCCCCACAGTTGAGAGATGGGCTAAGGACGTGCATGAATGGGCCACAGCAGAACTAATCTGAATGAAAAAAGTCAGACGTGACGATAAGCTTGAAGAAGATGTGAGGGCCTGGTATCTCTTGACAACAGATATACTTAAGGAAAAAGACCCGCCGGAGGGGGAGGTAGACTTGTTGCAGTCAGGGCAAGAAGAGATTGACACAGCAGCGGCGCCTGAAGTCTCTCCAGCACCCGAGAATAGCACAGAAAAATGAGGTATATAACAATGGGATACATTTTCTCCTCGGCAAAGGTATAACACGTCACGACCTTGAGGAGGGAGGGGGTATGAGTTAAAAGTTATTGTTATACATAGTTGAAAAATAAAAACATTGGTATATGCAAAATGCGTTTTATAATTGTCTCAGGGGAGGCTCTGAGAACAGAAGCTTGTGATAAGTGGAATTTGTATCTCCGCAGTGCGGAGGCAAGGATTATGTAAGTTGATGTGACACACCTGAATGAAAATGTACTGTACCTATGCAAAATGCCAATAATTTTTTTTTTTTTAAATCAATGAAATTTTTATGCTGATATTTTTGTACTTACCATTATAAGAATTGCAGCATGATGTTATGGTAAACAATATTTTTGACACAATAAATGAAAAGCAAAAAAGATGTAAAGAGATGTCTGAATCTAAAGAGGTCATACAGGTGCAATTATAGCATATAAATAATAACTCAAGAATTATGCTTGATGCACTGCAATTTAGATTTTATAATTTACAGCTTGTATAATGCAAGAAACTACAAAAACTTGGTTGTAGAAGAATTCTGAAATATAAAAGCTATGATAGTTCATAGCCTTCCTCCATCACAAATGTAGTTGTATCTAACAATTTCTTCGCAGAAGATAAATATGTAGTAAATTGGATCCACAGCACAGAACCCTTATTATATACTTGTGATGAAATAGTGGTAATTGTTTCAAATCTATGAGACTATTACAAACTTCATTTTGTAGTAGGTGAAGTAGTACAAACTTAGTACTACTCAAGAACTCCAATTGCTAATCACTATTATACGGAAATCTCGGCACACATAGGCCTACGTTTTAGTAGCAAATGTGGAGGGGACAGGGGAGTCACTGGAAAATAGGGAATACTTACTCTTAAATGGGATTGTTTTAGAGTGATGGAAGGAGGGGGTTTAAGGAGGGACATGGAAATACAAACACCAGTCACAAAGAGTGAGTCCATTCTTATTCACAAATTATGCTTCTAATGTTACAACAACCAAAAAGGTCCTAAAATATTAGCAAATGTACTCCAGCTGAGCCCTGAAGTAAGTCCAGCACCACATGTGACCACTCAAAAGTAGTGAAATAAGTAAGGAGGGACTAAAAATACTATGACTTTTTTTAAAATAAATATAGACATAAAAAATTATTTGTGGAGGAGGCATGGCCAACCGTCATGGCCATAAAAATGTGATCCATAGAGGCTCCATTAAGCAACCCACAGGCCGAAGCACTGATGGTGGTTTGGACACCAGATTTACCCTCTCAGTGCAGGGGAAGGCGAGAGGCACCCATGGAGCAGCCGGGGCATGAACGACTTGAGCCTTAAGTCGCGTATCCTGCAGGATGCCCTTGATCCCTCCCAGTATGTGACTCAGCATGGTGGCGCCGCAGGCCAGGCTGCGGCTACACTGACATCCATGACAGCCCTGATGGAGAGAGTGGCCTGAAAGGAACTAGTGGAGCCGGGTGGAGGTGTGTGCATCAGGCAGGGATCGGCAGATGCACTGAGGGGGAGGGCTCCTGCTCCCAGAGAACTCCGGCTGCTCAGCTGCCAGACCTGCCAATGGCGGCCCGTGCAGACCAAACACTTCCGCTATGAAGAGCGTCTGATGTGTGAGAGACTGCCTGAGTGATCTGAGAGGGTGGATGCTTTGTTTCCCACCCCACTCTGGTGTTGTTCAGCTGTGACTCCTGGTGCCCCCGCCCGAGCTCTTTTCTTCTCTCAGCAACAATGCGGAATGTAACCTCCCCGACCACCTCACTCCCGCAATTTTTGAGCCTTTTTATTAACAGCTCAGGATGATGACCTGCAATCCTCTCTAACATGGAGGGCCCCATGAGGTGACTTGCTTGCAGCGACAAAGAAGGGTAGAGGGGGTTGGGGAGGCCTATATCATGTGGGCTGTAAAGGAGGGCACAGGACTCTCTCTGCTATGAGTGCTCAGTGAATAACGCAAGCGGCAGGCTTACTGGGAGATTTTGCCCTCCTACATTGTGAGGCAGCTGAGGTTGTCCTGAACCCACCAACTTTTCTCTCCCTGGGTGTCTCCTGGTTGAGGTTTCTACAGGCACTTGCTGATCTGCTTCCTGGTAGTCTCTATGCTGCCAAAAAGAGCACAGACTAAGGTGTTGAGCTGTTTTTCCCCAACAGAAAACAGGTGCTCGAGTGAGGACCACAACCCTGGCATAATGATGGACCTGACAAAAGACAAACTCCTTTCTTCACTCCGAGAGTTCAAGAAGAAGCTCAGGGAGGACTTCAAGGTGGAACTGACATCTTTCCTGGAATCAAACCCTCGAACTGGAGACATAATGCCAGAAATTGAGCCAAAGAATGGATCCCATTGAAAACTCAAGGCAGCAACTACAGGTTCAGCTCCAAGTGGCAATATTGAAGTGTGAAGATTTAGAAAATCGCTCCCGCCATGACAATATTAGGATCTGAGGCCTGGAGGAGGGGCCAGATTTAGAAGCGTTTGTAGTGGGCATATTCTCAGAGCTCCTGGGAGATGACCATGTGGAGGTGAGACTGGATAGGGTGCATAGAGTTGGGCCTCCAACATCTGGTGAGGGGAAACACCCCAGGGACATCCTTGCTAAAGTGCACTCCTTTAGGACTAAAGAATCGATACTGCAAGAAACAAGGAAAATGGACTCAGTAATGTTTCAAGGAACTACTTGTTCTCTTTTTCAAGATATCGCCCCAGTTACCCTTGTTAGACGTTTGCAATTTAAACTGGTGACGTTTGCAATTTAAACCGGTGACTGAGAAATTACGCACAGATCACATACGATATCGATGGACATACCGCTTCGGCATAGCCTTTGAAATTCGGAATGACCAGTGTCATTTCACTGAACTTGATAAAGCGGCCTCCTTGCTGGGGCTGATGCATCTATGCGGTGTTAGTATCAAGGGGGTGCCACGACGACCCCTGTAAAGACATGCACCAGAGGCGGATTGATAACCCCATGCAAAGGAAGACGTACTTGCAAATGAGTGTCGCAACACTGACTTGTCCATTTCCTCTGCCGGGCTTTGATGAATGGGAACCTGGAAGATATCCCAGTGAGGGGGACAAAGCTCTTTCCATCCGGGGACCGCTGAGAGCTGACTGGGGACTGTTGCAGGCCGGATACAAAATCCATACCCCGCCTCTAATTGAGACAGACTCAGACTGGTCTGACACCTCTGACTCTGATCCACTTCAGACCTGATACCGACCACTTATACCTTTCAAACTCAACCTGCTGACTGCAATGGTGGGATTGGACTGAAAAAGTCTGACAAGATTAGGTTTGAATATTGTTTTTGTAGTTATGGGGAGCTTAGACTCCAAATTTGATTTGTTTAGTCGTTTTTTTAATTCATGCATAACTGGAGTCGAAGACATAGAAGCTGGGAGGGTGGTGGGGAGGCAGGCAAAAGCTGGTAAAGAGGGGTGGATGGTGGAGAGGGGGCTATACACTCACCTAGACTATCGGAATAAGAGACACAGAAAGTATGATTCACGAATACCACTCCTATGGTCTTGAATGCCATCTCATGGAACGTTAAGGGGCTCAACTCCCTGGCTAAACACCACACAATTTGGAAATACATCCAAAACTGCAGAATTGACATAATAGCCATCCAAGAACCTCACCTCGAACTCACCTCAAATGCAGCAAGGATCATAGGCTGCACAATAGATCACATCCACTAATTTACACATTATCTGCCAATGCTAAACGCGATGGAATGGCTCTGCTATTTCATTCCTCAGTGGTTTCAGATCAAAGGCTCTAAATCCGATAGGGGGCGGATGTTACTGATGGTCAAGGGCAACATTAAAGGGTGCAAGTGCACGATAGCAACGATCTATGCCCCGAACTCCGGCCAGGTGGAATTTGTGGTCTCTGTCCTCACACTGTTGGGTGGATTCGCAGAGGGACATATAGTATTGATGGGGGACTTCAACTTTATTTGGGACCCCAGTGTGGATAGTGCTTATAACCATAGGTCACCTACAGGTACATTCACTACAAATGCAAAAGAAGCACTTCGTCAATTGTGCTTACTAGTTCCACCCATGACTATACTTTATTTCCACTCCCACCGCACATATTCTAGGATAGACCATGTGCTCATCCATCAATCAATTTAACATACTATAATGGACACTACTATCCATCCAATTATCTTCTCAGATAATGCCCTGGTGGAGATTATTTTAGACTCGAACTCTAATTTTTGTAGATGGTTCTTAAGCCGATTAGGGACTATATCCAGGTAGGGACTATAGCCAATAGGGACTATATCCAGCGGAATGACCCACAAGAAAGCAACCTTGCTACAACATGGGATGCCTTTGAGGCAGTAGTGAGAGGGAAATGTATATCCCTGATGATGACTCTCACTCAACAAAAAGCGCAAGAATGACAGAAACTAGAAGCCGAACTCCATTTGGCGGAGCAAGCCCATAAAGCCACACCTTCCCTTACTCATCAAAAGAAGGTTACAATTATCCATGTGAAGCTTAACGCCATCTACAATAATAGGGCGGAGATCACTTTATTGCACCTTAAAACAACTATTTATGAACAGGGGAATATGGTTGGGAGACATCTAATTAGACAATTACGGATTAAACGAGAGAAAGAATACATAGGTCCCATCCAGGGGAACGCGGGGGAGGTGGCCCAGACCAAAGAAAGGAAAGCTGGGGTCTTTCGGGACTTCTACAAAGACCTATACACCTCAGATAACACGAATACTGGGGAACAACAGACATACTTGTAAGGAGGGGATCTACCCAGGCTCACGCCAGCCCAAAACTAACTTTTGGATGAACCCATCGGTACTGAGGAGGTACAAAGGGCCTTTGACTCACTTAAATTACATAAATCCCCAGGGCCTGATGGCTTTATGGCCCTATTTTAGAAGACCTTTAGCTCTGACCTGATACACCACTTGACTAATCTTTTTAACTACATGGCCAAAACAAAGGCAGTGACTCACCCAATGAGTGAAGCGCTCATTACTATCCTCCCAAAGCCTGGGGAAACTCTTCTCAACTGCACATCCTACAGACCAATAGCCTTGCTAAATCTAGATGATAAATTATTCACCAAAATATTAGCTAACAGGCTAGAAATCATTATTCCGGAACTGATACATCCGGATCAATCGGGTTTTATCAAAGGGCGACAGACTCAGGACAACCTCCGGAGGGTGATCCATCTGGTCGATAAAGTGACTAAAAAGAAGATCCCAGCCACGCCTTCTGGTGTTAGACACCGAGAAAGCTTTCCAACGGGTGGATTGGCCCTTCCTCTTCCTCACACTATGACGCTTTGGTTTTGGGGAACGGTTTATTAGCTATGGTCCACGCCAACTATGCTTGTCCTCGATCCAGAGTTTTGGTAAACGCAACTGCCTCCGAATATTTTCCTTGGAACGAGGCACGAGACAGCGGTGTCCCCTCTCCCCCCCTCTTATTTGCCCTTAGCAATTAACCACTAGCTGCTAGGATACGAGTGACACTTTCCATTTGAGGCTTAACCTTTGACTCAGTCGAGCATAAAATATCCTTGTTCGTGGACAACCTCCTGCTAACTCTTACATCCCCCTGACATCACTGTCAGCCTTACAAACAGAACTTCACCACTTTGAATCTGTGGCTGGTTTTGAGTTAATCTTCACTAATCCTTTCTCCTAAATTTGACTGTCCCCGTAGAAGAAATGGAGGAGATAGCCTCATATTCGCCATTCCAATGCGCCAAAAAAGATATTACATACTTAGGAATAAAGATTACTCAAAGAGTGTCTGACTTGTATAAAGCAAACTATCCCCCCATTCGATCTCAGACTTTGGGCACCACTTTACCTGCCCTGGCCCGGTCGCCTTAATGCAGTCAAGCTGACAGTTTCGCAGAGAATACTGTATCTTTCCCAAGGCCTGCCTGTGGAAGTAGTCCAAGAATTTTTCTCTTCACTGCGTTCAGTGATTACCAATTTTATTTGGCAAGGCCGTAGGGCCTGTCTACCTCGTTGAGTGTTGACGCTTCCAAGAGATGCAGGAGGACTGGCTCTGCTGGACTTTTTGCTTTACTATAGAACAGCGCAACTCTGGGTTATAACGGAATGTTCAATGAGAAAATCCAACACTCATTGGCTACATATGGACAGAGCGGTTGCTGGGCGAATGATTTGGCATGTCCTGTGGAAGCCTAAGTCTGACCTCCCGCTCAACGCATATCTCAGCACTCTGACTAGAACCCCGTTAAAGGTCTAGGATGTTGTAGCTTGCAGGACTTAATGACCTTTCCCTCTCCGTACAACCCTATACATTACAACACAGACTTTCCGCCGGCCTTAACGCCAGGGCCTTTTGACTTATGGAAGAAGGGAGGGTTGCCTTACTATATCAGATCTTTTTCACAATTCGAAATTCTTACTTTTGAGAATTGCAGATAGAACTTTTATCTATCCCACATGGAGATGTATCACTACACCAAATTGAAACATTTGGTAATGTGTCCTGATATGCAACTGGCAGCCACCAGAGACCTTCTCCCAATAAAGAAGTTTGTCAGGCGACCCGGTAGCACTAGTGGATGTATATCCTTTTTGTGTTCACTTTTAGCTTCCACCTCCCGCAAGGCACCACCTTGCCACTTGTCCTTCTGGGAACGAACCTTAGAACTGTCAATTACAGAAGATCATTGGCGCAAACTATGGAATGACATCCCTAGTTTTAATAGATCACTAGGGTTAAGGGAAGCACACTACAACGTGCTATAAGATTGGTACATATACCCTGCTAAACTACCAAAAATGTATCCCGATAAATCAGACTGTTGCTGGATAGGCTGTGGCCTATTGTGGGATTTCTGACCTACTTGGTGGGATTGTCTAGCGATACAACCTTACTGGGCAAAAATCCTGGCAGAGATGATGGGGGACATTTTGGGATATCCTATTCCAGGCACCTCAGCATTTATCCCTTTGGGCTTGTGAGACAAAACCATTAATCATCAAACATAGGGGGACCGATCTATCCTCTGGCTGTGCTTGGGGTGGCCAAAATGGCCTTAGCGGCAGCCAGGAAGAAGTCAGAGGCCCCGTCTGTATTGCAGTGGCATGCCTGCATCTGGCAGTGCCTTACTTTGGAACGGATGACGGACATTCTAACAGACACTCGAAAAGGCTTTGACTATGTCTGGGGACCCTTAGTGCAGTTCATTTCTGTAGGACTACCACTGTTTTCCTGCCCCACTCATACAAGAGCATTACAACTCTTTTAGATTTGAATGCTAGATTTTTGGGGCTCAACCAGTTTCGCTGCCCACTCAATTGGTGATGGGCCTCCGGTTCGCTCGACTCTGAATCAGCACATATCATGATACACTAGAGCACCTGCTCACAGACATGTAGTGAAAAGGCCCATAAACCTTTATTTATTTTAGTCCCCACCTTCCCTTAAAGGCCACAGGTCAGGGCACCCTTACCCTGCCCCCAACTACCTTATTTTGTTTTTTTACATTTTCAGGACATGGGGACCAAGTTCTTGTGTCTTCTAATATTGGCCACAACATTTCTTTTATTTTGCAGCCAGCCAATCGGATTGGCTGCTCCCACAGGATTGTATTGGTAAGCTTGCTGACAGGAAAAAGCACTTACGATCAATAAGATTGCTCACATTTTTTAATGTGTCTTGCTGGATCACCTGTCAATATATGAATACATTTTTAACCTATAAAGTAAACTGAACTTATTTACGTATATGATGTGGGTGCTGTCATCTTCATCATCATTACTGGTAATTGGATATTGAGATTGCTGGTCGTCACTCTGGTTTAGGCACTAGCGGCACTCTGGTGCACACCAACACTGATGCGTTGGGAAAGAAACCATATATAAATATAAATATATATATATATATATTTTATATTATATTACATTATATTATATTATATTATATTATATTATATTATAGAGTGCAGATGATTCTTTTCGGGTATTTCAGGTAGGTAGAGTAGGCATCTTTTAAATTATAAGGCATTTTAATTTAGTGATATCTGTTGTTACGGTATTGTCATGAAATTTCGCAGTATTTCGTGGCAGTGCCATGGTATAGAGCGATGGCAAGTCATTAGGTGATTGGCAAATGACTGCCTTTACAAAAGTTGAAGGCAGCCATGTTGTTTTTGGTAAAGTTTGCCTGTGTTCTGGATTACGCCTTCAGAGCTAGGTAAGAATTATGTCTGGTATTTTTTCTCTACCTATTGCCACTTTAGTAAAGTGATAATAGGTAGGGAAAAATATTTATAAGTTTCTATATATTTGAAAAAATATACAGTACCTTGGTAGTACATTAGGGTACCAGGGTACCAAAAAAAGTTCAATATTTAGAAGTACAATGTAATACACTACATGTTGCAAATATAGTGTACTAAAGTCTATTTTCTATTTTTAACAAAAAAGACCCTAGACTTCTACAAAAATCTATAGAAAATTATAATGATACATCTCTACTTATTAACACTTAAATAAAGTGGTAATGGGTGATGAAAAACAATAAAATCTAATACCAATATCTAAGATCCTAACCCAGAAAGCAGCAGAATTGCACACGGTGTTGAATATGTATACAACTGTTCAAAGAAAGATAAGTTACTCTCAGCGTTGTTCGAAAATTAATGCCCTACTATGGACAGCTTTTATCTGTATTAAACCCCTCACTGTCACCGAACCTACATTGAAAAATTAAGTTGATATGAGTAGAAAAGTGGGTACTGTAAACAGTGTTTACTCTACGGAGAGAGTTTACTCTGTACCACACTGTTTGCAGACAGTGAAATTCTCATGAGAAATACACCACAGATTATTAAAACATATCTACTAAGAACAGTGTACACTCTATGCAACACTTGTCAAAAAAGACACTATTCGCTTAGAAAAACTAAGGTTTAAATATGCAAAACATTACACTACCTGCAGCCTTCATATGGTGGTGAAAACTTTACAGATAGCTCATCTTCTGAAGCAAAAGAAGCACATGTACATAGGTTAGTTCCTGGTGCACACAGTCTTTTATGTTATGTAAAACTTGTTCTGCTGAGACGATTCTGTCTAATAACTCAATGCTGCTTGCAATAATCAGTATCTAATACCTAAAATCTTTGCCCTTTTGGAAAAAAATTCTGCAGAACCAAAAACTTGTGCTGAACATGCTGAGCACAAGTCATCAACTGCCACTTGGACACAGAGTTGCTCTTCTATATTTAGATATATAATATGTTCACTACCTCTACACACCTATGATGCATTAGGAACATATGCATTTTGTATACACATACACCCATTAGCTGGACACAGGGTGTATAAAATTTAGTAAAAACGTTTTATGGTATAATCACTAATGAAAATATCATTATCAACTTATCACAATATACATTGAACAAAGATCAAAGCAGATTATTGAGAAAAGGCCTCACATTTTGTCCCAAAAGGCACTATGATTTTGTGGAAACAAGAATTGATGTATGTAAGTATATACGGAAATTAAAATTAGCAAAGTTTTTGCAAAGAAGGATACTCTCCAATCATTGAATCAAAGTGAAAAATCTCAAAATGTTTTATCTATTGATCAAGTACCGGATTTGAAAACTGTTTATGATCTTGCCTTCAATTTAAATGATGGTGAAATGTCTGAGTCACAGATATTAAATGAGTTGGAAATAAACACTATGGGTCATGAACATACAAAGTTTAGATCCCAATCCACGTTTTGTCCCACTTTAAATCCAGGAAACAGAATTGATATGCATCATGAGCTGGTAATATAAGATTTGGGGAATTTGAAGAATAACATACATCAAGAATGTAATGAAAGCTTAACAAAAGCAGAACGACTTGCTCTCCAGGAGTTTATGAACAACCAAGATATCGAGATTAAACCAGCAGATAAAGGGGGCAATGTCGTGGTGATGGATAAAACACAATACAAAAAGGAGGCTCTGAGACAACTGAATATCACTAGTGACTACAAAAAATTGAAGCAAAATCCAATAAATGAATTAACACTAGCCTTGAATGAAAGAATCAATGTGTGGAGGGAAAAATGGCTATTAAATGATGAGGAATCTAAATTTCTGAAAAATGATAGTCCTATCATTCCAACAATGTATTTCCTCCCAAAAACACACAAACCATTAAAGAACCCACATGAGAGACCAATAATATCAAGCTGAGGTGGGTTATATGAATCAATTTCAACATATGTAGACAACCTCCTTGCGCCAATAGTAACATCATTAAATTCATATATAAAAGATACTGGTGATTTCTTAAGAATACTTGCTGACACCGATCGGCAGGATGGATATCTCTTCGTTACAGTTGATGTGGTGTCGCTTTACACGCCCATTAGCCATGAAATAGGACTAACCGCAATGATGTATTTTCTGGGTCAAAAAGACATCAAAAATGTAGAACATTCACAAATGCTGTTTGAGATGGTGGAAATGTGTCTCTGTAACAACATTTTCATATTTGATCGACAAATATACTCTCAGATATGTGGAACTGCGATGGGAGTTTCCTTCTCCCCAAGCTACGCAAATCTCACCATGGGATGGTGGGAGAAAACCGTGGCTTGGGGAGAAGGGAAAGATCGACATACAGAGAAAATCATGCCGTGGCTACGGTTTATCGATGACCTTTTCATAATTTGGAATGGTACAACTGATGAATTCATGGAATACTTTAACATACTGAACAACAATGAAGTGGGTCTAAAATTTACATGTGGCATGAGTACAAAGAAAGTTCAGATTATTGGACGTACAAGTATACATTGAAGAGAATCAGGTGAAAACTACGGTATATTGAAAGCCTGCTGCCACGAATAGCATTCTGCATAGATCGAGCTTCCATCAAAAGGCATTAAAGAAAAGTATCCCATATGTTCTAAGAATGAAATGGAACTGTTCAGACGAGGAAGAACTGAAAATAAAAACAAAAGAAACGGAAAGGAAATTTGAAAAATGAGGACATAAACGATCAGACATTCAGCAAGGTAAAAAAAGAGCTGAGGGAATCACTCGAGCACAGACCCTGATTCAAAAAAAGAGAAAAATAACTGAAGAAGATAATCAGAAAATTAGATTGATACTAACATACAGCAAAGAGAACCAGCAAATTGAGAATATCATGAAAAAACATTGGAACATACTAAGAAAAGATCCAGACCTGGGGGAGAGACTAGGAGAAAGACCGGATCTGACATACAGAAGGGCCCCCTCATTGAAAGATAAATTGGTACATAGTCACTTTGCAAGGCCGAGAAGTGAAACATGGCTAGAACAACATCAGAGAGGATTTAACAAATGTGAGCAATTCAAAGCATGTCAAATAGGGAAAAACATCAAAGAAATCAAATACTTCAAAGGAAGAACATTTATGATTAATGAAAGAATTAATTGTGAAACAACCTATGTTGTATATATGGTGGAATGCCAGTGTGGCCTGCTTTATATAGGAAGCACGATATGCCCATTGAAAAATCGGATCTTAGAGCATATTCGGGCGTTACAAAATAATGACATGAACTATGCAATGACAAAACACATGAGAATACATCAAGGATATAATTGGCAAACAATGAAATAGTGGGGAATGGCCACAGTACCCACCAGTGAGAGGGGCGGGGATAGAACACTTAAATTAAGATGCCTTGGGTCCAGATTGATTATAAGTAGGGCTCCCGGTTTTATGGTATTTATTTTTTTAACATTTCCGTCTGTATTTATCCATATTTATTTTTTTGTCATTTTATCTGTATTTATTTTTGTCGCAAGCAAAAAAAGACGTTGCAGCTAGTATTTTTCCACATTTATTTAAATAGACAGTGCACACGGTTGTTATAGGTTTAGCTCTATGTATATATGCGCCAAATTAAGTAAACACAATACAGTCATCTGAAAACTTTGCCACAGACTACTTGCAGTATTAGTGAGCTGCTGCTGTGTTACAATATTGAAAACACTGTCATTAGCCATGATTATTAAATGTAAACACATTTAGAATTTAGACAAGTGCACCTGTGCACTTTCAGTGACCTGAAATTAGCCCCCCGCCCCCGAAATTTGGCTCTAGTTGCGCCTCTGCCAACTACTGTGGCCTGCAGAGGACACAACGTGACTGCAGTTTCGCCTCTGAATTCCTTTGCTACTTGCACACGAGCATTCAGAAAACAAAGGCTGAACATTCGCGAGGGGTCTGTCACTAGTGCAAGGGCCCCTTGAGCCAAGCAGAGGGGGCCCCCTCATATCAGCAGCTTCGACCTCTGCACCCATGAACCCAAGAGGGCACATTTATGTAACTTTAATGTAATTTAAACCCTGAATTAGGAGAGAACACGTAATTGTGTGCACCACTGCTCACTACTGGCATCAGTGAAAGTGTGCAATGCTGGCAGCAAACACGCGTGCCGGTCAGCACTGCGCTTCCAGAGCAATGCTGCTGTAAGGCACTACGAGGCAGCTGCCCGGGGAGTTACTAGGTGGGTAGCAGCAGATTGCCCCTGGAGCCACCAGCCACGATCGTAGGGCACAGGCTTTGCCTCAAGGTGCGCAAATGAATGCCCTGGTGAAATAGGCGTTCCTCTTCAAGGCTGCTGGGCACAGACCTGGGCACCTCATTTTTGAGTGAGGTGCTGCAAGACGTGCGCCTGCCCTTGGGGGCACATTTGAGTACTCTTAATAAAATACACGTCAGCAACGCACTGCGTGAGTGTGCAAGATCAGGTGTGAATCACTCGTTCTTGCAGTGTGCACACACCTGGCTGCCTCTCTTTTGGGTGAAGTGCTAAAAGAGACTGGCGCGCAACGCCCATTGTGCTCAAAGGGCTTCAGCCCCCCCCCCGCCCCCCTTGTGTGTCAGCCCGGGCTGAGACAGCTTCCCAGGCACACACAAACATGAGCTTATAGCAGCCACACCCGAGTACTTCACAGGTCTGTAAAAGACCATTTAAGTGTTAACTAGGCGCCTGCCAGAGATTAATGGCCCAGCAGGTGTTTAATGTGGGACACTGCAATCAGGAAGAGGGGCATGGCAGCCAACCCTGGGCTGGAGCACGGATTGCCGAACAATTTTCGGAATCTGATTCGGTTGTATTTTTCCGCTTCTATTTATAAATACAGACGGAAGAAAAATATTTTTCCGTCTGTATTTATATGTATAAATCCGTTTAAATGGAAAACCGGGAGCCTTAATTATAAGGTTCAGGACAAAACAACCTCATGGTCTGAATAGGGATGAAGAATTATATGTACATCTCTAGATGCTGCCAGAGGACAGCTAGAACATATCCACTAGAGCAATATTAAAAATATATAGCTTATATATAAAATATGGAGTATAGTTAGATAGGACAAGGTTGATGACCAGTGGCACTTAGCCAAAAAGAAAGAAAAGAAAATGATGTTACCTTATTTTTACGTAACAAGAATTAGGCTACTCAACTTGGTATATGACTCATTGGGCATGATGCCATCAATATTATGGAACTTGAGGAGATACATGTAGAAATCCTCAGTAGTTATTTTTGGTTAATGGGGCACTAGTCCCACATGCGTATGTCATAGTAAAGAAACAGCCCCTCTTATACTTTGAGGGGCAAGGAACAATATGGCCACATAACATTGTTCCTTGTGAACTATTGTAAGTGACTCTAAAATGGTGATAGTACTCAATTCATTATACTACTTGGTCATCAACCCCCTATCAACTAATTTACTGTGGGTGTGTTGCGTTATCACATTGCAATAAAATACAGATGCAATGATAATGTTTGTTTGTAAGGAAACTATATTCATACACAGTTATGGAACTACATGCCCCACAATACCTCGTTAAGGGTTCTGTGGGCTTTCCTGTACATATGGAAACTAAAGGTGGACAATACTAACCGTGATCAAGACCGCAGAGGTCGAAACGCATTGGTGATGGTGGCAAGCTAATAAAACAGCTTTAACTAAATCCCTGGAGTGCGACGTATTTACTTTGTTGAGAAATTATTACGAGGATTGATTCATCCTTGCACGATCGCACTGGCCGTGTTGCGCGCTGCCCTGAAATCAATTGTTGGAGAAATATATATATATATATATATATATATATATATATATATATATATATATATATATATATGTGTGGGTATATATATTTTTTTAATTATTTTTTTTCACAGGAAAAAACAATTGTTACAGGAACGTTATAGTTAGGCTGCCATTTCACTTGTACAAAACCAGAGAAATTCAGCTGTTATAGTTAGCTGAGCTAACTATAACTCGTGCCCCCGCAATGCACTGCTTATGACATCACATATTACATTACTCATGACATGATCAGTGACATCACTGATGACATCACTGATTACATCATCCAGTGACTGTGAGTGTTTCTAAAAACTTTATGGGTGTTAAATATATATACGCAAAGGTGTATTGAAGAATGAGTGGGTGTATGAGTGCCTGTATGGATGATTTAGTGGGTGCGTAACTGACTGTATAAGTGAGTGATTATATGTGTCTCAGTGAATGTATGGTGAGTGACTAATCTTTGTGAATGTCTGTATTAGTTTGTCAGTTGGTGTATAAGTGGCTGCATGGGTTGGTGAGTAGGTACATGAGTGTCGATATGGGTTATTGATTGGTTGTGTGAGTACGTGTATGGGTGCATGACTCTCTGTGTGAGGGAGTGTGTGACTCCCTGCATGTATGAGTGAGTGGGTGATTCACTGCCTGTATGGGGTCATGAGTGCATCCGAAAAGGGCTGTATGGTTGAGTGAGTTTGCATATAGCTGTGTCAATGAGTGAACAGATGTCTCAGTGGTATATGGGTGAGTAACTACATATGTGAAAGGCAGTATATGTGAGTGTTGGAGTATATAATGGACTGTATGTATGAGTGAGTTATTGTGAGAGTGGCTGTATGGGTGAGTGTGTGCTTGTGTCAGTGACTGTATAGGTGAGTATGTATGTGTTAGTATCTGTATGAATAAGTGAGTTGGTGTGTGTATAACTGTATAGGTGAGTAAGTGGCAGTGTGATTGACTATGCATGAGTGAGTAGGTGTGTGAGTAGTTCTATGAGTATCTGACAGTGTATGAGTGGCTGTATGGGTGTATGAGTGGATATGTCAGTGGCTGTATTAGTGAGTGAGTGGGTGCATGAGTGGCTGTATGGGTGAGTGAGTGGATGTGTGTGTAGACCTATAAATGAGTGAGTGGGTATGTAAGTACTGGTATGGGTATGTGAATGGTTTTGAGAAGAGTAGTGTGAAAGTTGGAGTGGGTGTATGAAAGGTTATATTGGGTGTGAGTGGGTGCATCAGAGATTCTGTGGATGATGTCATCAGTGATGTCATTTGAGATGTCATCAGTGATGTCACTGACCATGTCATGAGTGATGTAATATGTGACGTCATAAGTAGTGCATTGCGGGGGCGGCAAGCTATAGTTAGCTCAGCTAACTATAACGGCTGAATTTCTCTGGTTTTGTACAAGTGAAATGGCAGCCTAACTATAACGTGCTTGTAACCATTGGTTTTTTCAGTAAATTTCTAAGGTTTTTTAAATGCTAATTCCTAACTATAACGTCCCTGTAACCTTTGGTTTCTTCAGTGAATTTCTAAGGTTTTTTTAACTAGCAGTCGTGTTTGCAGAGTGGTGGAGAAAGGGGGCTGCGCCTCCGACCAGCTTTCAGGAATTCCGCTGCGTAGGGCTTCAGGAGGTACCAGGAGGGCTTCTTGGCCCTTCCAATAGCCATTATCTGCTGCCATATCTCTATGTTTTGTAGTTGAGAGGTGGTCAGAGGCCACGCCCCCTTTCTCCAACACTCTGCAAACGTGCCTCCTGGCGCACTGCTGCTGGAGGATAAAGTCCACTTTAGTCCTGAGGCCCTCAGTACGCAAGGCTACCTTATCCCCCACCAGCAGTGCGCCAAGAGGCGCGTTTGCAGAGTGGTGTAAAAGGGGTGTGGCCTTCGACCACCTCTCAGCAATCCCACTGTGTGGGTCTTACTGGAGGTACCAGGTGGGCTAGTTGGTCCATAAGGACCCTCAGCAGCGAAGGAGACTTTATCTCCTAACCAAGAGCGTGCCAGGAGGCGCATTTTCAGAGTAGTGGAGAAAGGGGGCAGGGCCTCCAGCGAGTTGCAGGCTTCGTTTTTTTTTAAATTTAGGAACGGGGGCTGTGTGGCCCACCTTCTCTTTGTGCTTTTGGGCACCGGGAACCCCATCCCCCGGGGTCTGACCCATTTTTTCATTTTTTATATAAATAAAAAGGGAGGAGGGCCATGTGTGCCCCCTCCCGGGACCAATTGTATCCTGGGGACCCCATTCCCCGGGGCCTGGCAATATTTTTCTCATGATTTTTTTTTTTGAAGGGAGGTGGGCCGAGCGGCCCTCTACCCCCAGGCCATTTACGGCCCCAGGGATCCATCCCCCGGGGCCAGGCCTTATCCTTTTTAAAAAAAACATTTTTTTAAATTGTATGGGGACCGATATTGCCCCGGGGACCCTATCTCTTGGGGCATGGCCAGGTCGTTGGGGACCACGGGGGGAGCCTTAAGGCCCCCACAGTCCCTGCCGGCTCCCCGGCTCCTGCGGTAGCTGGCATTGCTTTTTGGTCAGAGGGAGCTGCAAACATGCAGCTCCCTCTGCCCAAAAGCAATTCTGCTCCGCTTCATGGAAGCAAGAGCATTTTTCCTCCTCTCCCTTCCATGAAGCGGACCAGAGTTTGCTATGGCTTGGTGGGAGCAGTGCTCCTGCCAAGCCATAGCAAACTGCAATATTCCGGGGTTGGGTACCCATGAACATTACTGGAGCCGGCCTTGGCGCGTGGCGGTCCCCAGGGCCATGGAAGGCTCCAGGAGGGGAGCCGCGTGGCCCCCTTCCATCTACATTGTAGCCCCAGTGAGGTGGTGGTCCCCAGGGCCAGGGGTCGGCAACGGACCCCCGCCTTTACTTAATTTGTGCCCCGGTTAGGTGGCGGTCCCTGGGGATGCTGGGTGGGCTGGAGCCCCCCATGCATTCTATTTTTGAAATAGCCCCGGGGAGATAGGAGTCCCCGGGGTTGCAGAAGGGGCTGCGTGCCCACCCCCACATTACAATAAATTAGCTTCAGGAGGTGGCGTCTCCGGGGCTGCGGGGGGGGGCGTATTTTTGATTGCCCCTGGGACCTGCCCTCCCGGGGGCTTAAAGAAAATGAAGCGAGGGAGCCGGTGCTTCATTTTTTTTTTTTACGTTTTGGCCAGATTTGGGGATCCAGCGCGAACCCCGCCGAATTTGTTTTAAAAAAAATGCTTTTTTTGGCCTTGAGGTCTCTGTGGGACCCCCTGAGGATGCCTAGGGGGTCAGGGTGTTTCTACACTGACCCCTTTTTCATTGTTTTTTCACCTTTTTTCTGGGCTGCCAACAATTCCTAGTTTGAAGTGCTGGCAGCAAATCAGATCACAGGCTCGAGATTGGGAGGGTTCGGGGATCCTCCCTATTTGTATATCTGAGAAAGGTTTACATTTCTCAGGAACTACTGAACGGATTTACACCATTTGACAAAAAGAGTGCACTCTGGATCAAGAGCTATCTTTCTGCCAAATTTGGTGTAATTCCGTTCAGCAGTTCGGGCTGTAGCTGCGTCAACCGTTTCCTGCGGAAATTAACATGGAGAAAAAACGTTTTGGGACCCCCCTTTGCCCCCGCTTGACGGATCACCCCGAAAGTTTCAAGACAGCAGCTAATGTGAGTGGGCCATTAGTTTCGAAAAATTCGCAAAGTTTCGTCAAACAGCGCTAAAGATATTGGCAAAAGAAAAAAAAGCTTTTTGAACAGAAACAAGGTCCTAATTATAACTACCTACTGGCCAGCAGGTAATATATATATAGATATATACAAGATGGTAGAGGCATGGTTCTAAAGACCTGCATGGTATTACGATGATTTGTACAGGTGTACCCAGGATTACACCTGTACTGCTCTAAGAGTATGTGAAGTATGTTGCGATTCATAAGATGAGCTGCTCCGTACAGCAAGAAGGTGCTCTGCTGTTCTTACTCTCTGGTTTAGAGAGGGTTTCAAGTTGAAAAATGTTTAGACATTTAGGTGGAGTTCCAGTTTCCAAAAAAGCATTAAAATACAATATACTACCAGAAAATGTCAGCGTATTCAGCAAGGTGCATTCAACCAATCCTCAGCTGTAGGGAACTGAGCCTCAAAGAGCACTGGTTGAGATTTTTACATGCAAATCAGTGATCAGCTTCTCTAAAGTTGAGCCTTAAATTAGCCTGACCAATTACTCACTAATTGATCCCTAATTGACCCTGAACATCTGAATGATCCAATCATTGTACGTTCTCAACTTACACTTACAAAAGAGCTTAATATTTTGTAACATTTCCATATTCACCACACCGAGCTGTGCAAAGTTAAGTTTGGTTGAGCATTGATTTAAAACATGAAAGCTGAACGTTGAGTGCACATTTATTTCAAGTAGTTTAAAGGGGTTTGTGAAGGTGTTCATTTCATACGAATAAATAATGTGTGATCATTCAAAAATTGTGTAGCTATCTTTTACCCTGCTTAGAAATCCTCCCATCAGCAATGAGGATTTCATTTGTACTCAATAAGAAATATTTTCACTCCCAACTTCTAGAAGTAGGGAGTACAACACTTAAAAGCGTGCCTGGATCCTTGCTTTTGACTAATTGATTTAGATCTAGGAGTAAATATAAATCTATACGTTTATGCATTTTAGAATATACTTGTCTTTGGCATTGGTGGATGTTGCTCTCTGGATGGATGTGCCACCTTATAGCAAACTCATTTATGAGTCAGAGACAGCTGCATGAAGCTCAACTCGGAGAAGACCGAGGTCCTCATCCTAGGACCCGCCAACTCGGCCTGGGGCAACACCTGGTGGCCCCCTGCCCTCAGGAGTCCACCCACCCCTACAGACCACGCAAGGAACCTCGGCATCATCCTGGACTCCTCCCTCACCATGACCCGCCAGATCAACTCCGTCGCCTCCACCAGCTTCAACTGCCTCCGCATCCTCCGAAAGACCTTCAAATGGATACTCCCCGAATGCAGAAAGACCATCACCCACGCTCTCATAACCAGCAGACTGGACTACGGCAACGCCCTCTACGCTGGAATCAACAGAACCCTGCTGCACAAGCTCCAAACCATCCAGAACGCCGCAGCAAGACTCGTCCTCGGGATAGCACGACACAAACACATGACCCAACACCTACAAGACCTCCACTGGCTCCCCGTCGAGAAGAGAGTGACCTTCAAACTTCTCACCCATGCCTACAAAGCCCTCCACAACATCGGACCCAAATACCTCAACGAGAGAGTCTCCTTCCACATACCCAAAAGGAACCTCCGCTCCGCCGACCTCGCCCTGGCAGAGACACCCGCATCCGCAGAAACAGAGCAGGCGGACGAGCCTTCTCCTACATCGCAGCCAAGACCTGGAACGGTCTCCCAGCGAACATCAGACGCTCCCCGAACCTGCACACCGTCAGGAAGAACCTCAAGACCTGGCTCTTCAACTGAACCGGAGCTGGTCCCCCCCACCCTCCCCCCCCCAGGGCCTTGGGACCCTCACTGGTGAGTAGCGCGCTTTATAAGCCCCTGATTGATTGAGAGACGGTGATTAGGTTGGAAGTGTAAGCATAGCAAAGAGGCTGTACTCTTTAATCTGTTATATGTAGCATTATACATGAAAAAATCCAAAATCTATAGTCGCTAGTGTGCCATCAGGCTAAGCAAAATATGTCAATAACATTTCCTCAGAAATTAGATTGTAAGGAAAGAAATACCGGGGTTGAATTATATACATTGCAGTTCTGTCTGATTGTTTTGTACGGTAATTTTTGCCAACTTGACTGGTGAAAAATCAACACAATCTCGCTAGTGCATAAAACAGAATTTCACATGAGTTAGTTGGCCCAAACTCCAATTCTGAACCAGCCCGTTTGTGCAAATGATGGTGCAAATGTGGCACTGGTGCAAACTATGTAATCCAGCCCATATCTCCATTCCTAACCAGACGATGAGTGTCAGTAACATTGATATTCCTGCCCTTCCTTTAGTAGTTGTTGCCTAAAACATTGTCATATGAATTATGAAAGCTACAATTAGGGATTCTCCATTTAAGGGCTCTTGATGAGGGTTAGGCCCAATTAATCCACCTTCCAAGTTATCAGTACGGGGGTGGTGGGTGAACTTAATTGGGTAACAACAGAGAGGCATAGTTAACGTTGATTACAGGTGGCATCCTAAGGGTTCCCCGAGAAATGAGGAATTACCAGGCGAATCTGTAATTTTGGCTCTTTCGTAATTCCTTATTCTCCCCAGAGCTCCAGCCAAAGAATGTGTCTATTTTAAGCAACAGAAAACACTGGGTGAAACAATAGAGATCGGAGGTGTTCCCATAGATCTTATAACTCTGATGGTCTGGAAACAGCTGCTACTATCCCCATTGGAATTAAACAAGCCACTTTACAAGCAGTTTCCCCATTGTGACTTGTACACAATGTTCAATATGGTTTTACAAAATGGGTATAAATTGCTGATCGCATTACATTTGGTACAGGACATTTGATACCTTTTCTGCATAACAATTCAATCGAATGCTATTAATATTTGGTTTCATTTTTTCTGCTTAACGAAGCAACTCTGCAAAGTATTGATTGAGACATTTGTTTAGAGAGATTAAGAGATCTAAAAGAAACAGCAACACAAACAGAGCTTTGGTGCAAATTTCTAAGCCTGAGCTAATTTAACTTTTGTATAGCTGAGTTTTTTAAACTGCTACTAATTGAGCTCGTAAAGGCATCAGTGTTGCTGAAATGTCCATGTTTCACAATTAAACAGGTGCAGGCCGATACTGCAGATCAATTAAAGATATTATTGGGCTATTACTATCATAAATAGGGAGACAGGCAACAGGTGAATGCAGAGGTTGTCTGTGTATGAAAGTGGCATGGCTGTTTCTACCCTGCCCATTGATATTACATAATGTTTAGAAATCAGATATGTAAGAGTGTTTACTATTCCACTTCCTGTCTTCCACATACAAAAACAGGATGACAACATCCCAACCATGAGATCAGGCCCTCCACCCAGCTCAGTAGCTTTACTACTGAGGATGTAGCAGCACTAACATGGTGTGTTAAGACTCTGGCAGTTGGCCCTTCAGCCCTCCAGGTTGAAGAAAATCAGTCTTCTGACCCCCTCCCTCCATGGAGGACCACCTACCGTCTTTAGCGAACATGCCTGCTGGTGTGGCAGATGCACCGTAGGCACCCTAGAAGATGTCTGGCCTACTCAGAATTTCATTGTAGTTTTAGAAACAAACTCCCAAGTGATTGTTTGTATCTGAAAGCAAAATAACAATAATAACAATAACACTAAAGTTTAGTGAGTTTTCTCCCTGCGCATTGGGGTAATTGTTTGTTTACCCTGCTTAGGTTGTCATGCTTCTCATGCGGACAAAGGCAGAGAAATTCATTGGTGGTCACCCCATCCTAAATAGGACCCGGTGACCACCACTGTGAGCTGGCCAGCCTTTGGTGGACAGACTGCCACGGCAAGGGATTCCGATGGTAGAAACAACTGAGGCTCCACCACTGGGAAACTCAGAATTTCTTCCATCTAAAAGTGGAAAGGGGGTAACTGTGAGTTCAGTGAGATGGGAGCTATGCCATTAATGGCGGCGCTCTCCCTCCACCAAACTCTTAATTACCCTTAAATATGATTTTTCATTCCTCTGCCATCTTAACTTCATTCTTAACTTTCATATTCGCCCCTGAAATGTTTTGACCTGTCATTAAATGGCTTCACTGATGGAGGCAATTGTCATCCAAGCTTCTCTCTTTTGGGATGAAGGATTTGGCTATGCAGAATGTGTGACTCTTTCATTGGATCATGATACAACCTTTGGTGGTTTATTCATTTTTATGTTTTATAGTGTGCTGCATGCTACCTTATACTTACTTTCTATATGGGAAAAAAATTAGCATACAGTTGATGATGGAGGGGAAGTCAGTGTCCCATCAGACAGGCTGAGTGTCCATGGCCAATAAGGCAGAGGTCTCCAAACTTTAGTATTCTAAGGCCCCCTTGAACCAAATGTTTTCATGTTGGGCTCCCTTAAAACTTTTACAGTCAGCAAGGTAATAGAGAAGAAGGGACTGAGACTTAATAAATTTCATTAAGGTTGGCAAAAAAAAGATACAATCTGCAAAAGCCAATGTTTTTGATATTTGAAATATAAATGCAAAAAAGAGACTTCTGACATGATTTCTTCTTGAATTTCAGTGTTTCCTAGCCTATCTCTAAATGACTAATAAAGCAAATAGATGTGGTAATGGCACCTAAAAAAGTACAGTTTTAAAAGTTAAGTCCTGATGCATGCCTCTCAATCTTTTGAGTCTCCAAGGACGAAGAGATTCACGGATTCTTGATGGCCATCTCATTGAAATCAACGGAAATTTAATTTTTCTGGGAGGGTGAGGAAGGTTTTCAGAGCACATGAGCCCATTGAAGTGAATTGGAGGTATGTCCCTGGTTTGGTGCGGTGAATCCAAGGAAGTTGACACCCTCCAAAAGCGGGTGAACTGAGATGCATGCATGATCAGTGACGGCTCCTCCACTATGGCGGAGGAGCGTCGCCCACTGCTTTTAAGCAGTGAGAAACATAAAATGATAATAAGTTATTATCATTCTATGCTTCTTGTCCTGCTGCTTTGCGGCGGGCAGTGCTTTGCGGCGGATCAGAGCTGCTCTCGGAGCAGGGGAGGAGTGGTTTGCCCACTACTAAGTGCGCACTGACTGTTTGGTCGGCCATCTCGGGCCGCCCAAACCAGTCATGCGAACTTTTCCCGTGCTCCATGCAGGCTGCATTACAGCCTGCATGAAGAACATGCCTACCCTCCAGCCCCTGGCTGAGCGCCGTGTCACGGCGCTCAGACCAATCACAACGCTGCATTGCATCGTTGTGATTGGCTTAGGGGAGGGAGCCTGGCTGCCTGCTTCCTGTTCCTGTCAGAGACAGAGGCAGGAGAGCAGAAGCAGAGCGCGGGACTCGGCCTCAAGGTAAGTTATTATTTTTTTTTATTCTGATCTCCCCGTGTCAAGCCGCCACCCGCAAGCCATGCCGGCTGCCACTGTGCATGATGCCCTCAGCCTCATTGCAACAAAGGTAGAATCTGTTGGAGAACAGTAAAAGCAGATCTCAGAGCTGTTTTTCTTTACCAAGTGCTTTCTACTCTGTAGCAAAGTAACAAAGTATTGTAAACAAAGCTCTTAGTAAAGAAACACAGGTCAGATCTGCGACTCCTGTCCATTCATGCTGCAGCAGCCTTGAGATGTGTTTCTTTTTTGGTTTTTCAAAGCCATAGATCTGAGATGGATTGGAACAGTTTTTTATTAGAACATTTGCCTTAGTAAAGTAGGTTTCTCTCCACTACGACAAGGTGAGCTAACATGCTGCAGATGGGGAGTTGCTCCCCTGTGCTCTCTTCTCCTGAGCCACTGATCTGAGGCCCCAGCAGGTAGTCACCTTTCCCTATTTTTACAACATCACATTGAGAACGCATGTCACTCCCCCCCTTACTACTTGCTCTGCTCCCATCAGCCAACATTAATAGCCCCGGGAGTCCAGATAAAGGGTAGGGCTGCTCTCCATGTGTACCATTGTCAACCCGATATGGGGATGCAGGCTCCCCCACTCCCCTCCCATCACTACAACTGAGGTGTGAAAGATGGGCTGGAAACGCTCCTAACAAAGGTTGTGCTTCCAAGTTACCTTTCAAGCACCGATGAATAACCCTACAATCAGCCCCTCACCGCATCTAGTGGCCCCTATAACTGCTAAAGGCCTTTTGACCCCCCCCCCCCCCCCTCCGAAAATAGCACCATGGACCTCCTGGCAGACACAGCCACCCTTTTGAAGACATCTGCAGTGAGGCATTAAGTGAAAAAGTGTTAATGGTTCAGTTTCAGTAGTTCTCCGAATCACTCCGTGTGGTGTTCAAATCACATGGCAGAGGCGGCTCCACATTTGAGTGGGGGAGCGTCGCCCCACAGACCAGAGCTGAAAAATAAAGTAGTAATAAAGTTTATTTATTACCATTTCATTTTTCAGCAACCGATCTGTCCTGAACTGAGAGACAGGACGAGCGGGGCCAGTGCTGCCGAGTGTCAGCAGCAGGGAGCTGGGCGCTTTAAAATGGGCATGTCCCTTTGGCCGGCCATCTTGCGCTGGCCAGCCAGACATACGCATTTTAAAGTTCTCTAACTTAGCTGTCTTAGACATCTGGGTTAGAGAAAGCGCAGTCCTCTGGTGCTCTGAGGAGCACAAAGTGAGGCCACTCCAACCAATCCTGGGGCTGCCAGGATTGGTTATGGGAGCTGGCAGGGTCCCGCAGAAGAGAGACGACTGGTGGAGGTGGACGTCGCATCGTGTCTCCAGGTAAGCGTTTTGTTTTTTATTTTGTTTGCGTCCCCACTGGCCCCCCCGCCGCACTGCCCTCTGTACATAACAGCCGCCACTGTCACAAGGTAAAGTATGGGAATTTTCCACAGTCTGACACCTAGGAGTTCTGCCTTTGTCTCCCATCCTCTTGAATGAAACACAGAGGGGGGAATTAATTAAAATTTTGCAACCAGGTATCTACCAAAAACGGAAGTCAGTCATAACTCTTGTGAACAGTTTTCATTTTTCAAAACTCTTCTAACAGGTTGCACACATACAAACTTTTTAACTACGCCTAAACGTACGTTTTTTTTTCTGGAAGTGTGCCCTCTCAGTACGAAACCTATGCTTGACATCATGCAAAACCCCTTGCAATAGTTTAGTAGGTATGGTCCTTTCACGCGACGTAATGCAGCAACTTTGCCGTACATCACTTTTCAGAAATTCCTCCCCGCCACCCCTCCCCCATGCCCCCGCGGGTATTTAGACCTAAACCCTATAGAATCAAGACTTACTAAAGGCGACCTTAGCGGCATAGGAAACATTTGTCAATACGTCAAAGCCCGTACTTTCAGCCCGTTGGAAAAGTGGCCAGAATTGCGGATCACAAGGCTTACTCTTGATTATTCAGTAGGTTGGAATGTTGGAGTTCCCAGTTAAAATGGCGCTTAAAGTTGGCAAGCGCAGCCCTCGGCATACATTGACCTGAGGCATATTTTAATAATAGTCTTTTTCAGCAGTTTAACTGACAAACTCAGGGATATTTATTTGCCAGGAGGAATGCAGTCACAGCGAGTTACACAAATAATACATAGTAAATCAAGAATAAAATTCGTAGCACTTGAACGAGTCCCTTGTTGTTTCAGAGTATATTATGCCTGTCCACCAAACCTGTGGTGGGGTGGAGAGGCATAATAATTCAGAATACAAATGTTGGGTCTCTTGGTATTTCAGGACCTTAGACTGCGGGGGTGATATAAATAGGGTGACACAGAATTCATCTAAGTGGGAGCTGGGATGTGGTGACAGATGAAGATTCATTCTTGCTCAGTAGCAGCATCTCCTACAGAGGGAGTATGACTGAGGGAGACAAACTTTATTCATTTTGCGGAAGTAGATAAGATTTTCCATTTATTGTGGCCAATTTGAATGTTCTGAGTAGCTATGCACCTACTAATCTATGTTGACACTTGAGGTTTAGACACGTTTTTTGAACGTGCCAGGGCCAACTTGTGTCAGGGCAGGATTTTGGCTCTGCAGATTTATGGTGGAAAATGGTTGTTCTTCAATGTAGCCATCACTGCAGTGTGGGCATATGTGCTTTTTTGCGCTGAAGCTGTACAAATTATGTTCTTATTTTCACATTTTTGAAGCTACACGAATCTGGCCCATGAATATTTACCTTCCTCTGCTATGTGACATTCTGCACCCTACCGCTGAAACTCCACATTTCTGTCACGCACCCCATTGTGCTTAGAGATTTCATTATATGGAAAATAAATCAATATGATGGTGGTGGGGGTTTTCCTCCAAAGACGTTTTTTCCAATGGAATCAAGTGTGCATCACCAAATTTAAATGAGCTCAGCTTACTGTGATACTCTGCTCTGCTTCTGATGTAAAAATGTGAGGGGTAGAATTTAGTTTACTGAGTGCCAGTGAGTTGACCAATGCTTTGCCAGTGTGAAGTGGACTGAAAGTGTGGATTTATCATATATTTAGAACTTGGTAATGATCTGCAGTGGCTCAGGTGGTGTCAAAAGATCCCAGAGGCATGGATGGGTTGAAAAGAACACCAAGACTTCTGGTCGAGGAGGCAATAGTCAGGGAGTCAGGAGGGAAGTAGGTAGCGTTAGTTAAAGGTAGTTGAAGAAGTGAAATACAGGAACTCAGTATTTCAGTAGGGGCTGTAGTGCCATCCAGTGGTGACATGCAGTGAGATAGTTGGATATATATTCTTGGAGTGCGGAGTGAAGATTGCAAATGAGATAAAGATGTGGGTGTCATCAACTTATAGACTTAGAGAAGCCCGAAAAGGAGATGATGTCACTCAGGGAGACAGTGCAGAGATTAAAAAGGAAAGGACCCAGGGCTGGTCCTTTACGGACTTCAACTGGTACAGATGTGTGTAAGATCTGTCAGCCTTAGGGAGGTTTTCAACTCTCCTATGTTTGCTGAATTCGTTTTTGTTGGCATTAGGACTCTGTGCACTTTACCATTGTTAACCAGTGCTAAAGTGCTTGTGCTCTCTCCTTTAAACATGGTAGAATTGGTTTGCACCTTATTGGCATATTTAATTTACTTATAAGTCCCTTGGAGAGTGGTATACGAAATACCCAGGGCCTGTAGATTAAATGCTACTAGTAGGCCTTCAAAAGCAAAAAGAACAGATGATGGATGGAATGTTGAACAATGCAAACACTCATCCCAAGTCACAGATCTGGGTTTAATCCATAGTTTTTCTGCTCACCACACCGCCCCAGTTTGGACCCAGCCATATGCAAATCAGTCTTGACCCTGCTCTTCATGGGAGACACTCTAGCCTGAACTGCCAGGCCAGGTCCTCCCTGGATAGGAAACATGCATCCTGGGACAGGTTTCGGGGTATCACCCCTCATCAGCCAGGGTAGCTTATATTCAGTGGCACAGTGAACACAGGACCCACGTCTGGGCATACCCTTCCCACTTAGGGTGACAAAAGCAAGAAGAACAGATGATGGACAGAATGCTGAACAATGCAACCATTTACCCCTAATTACAGATCTGGGTTTAATCCATCATTTTTTTGCTTACCACACCACCCCAGTTTGGACCCAGCCATATACAAATCAGTCTTGACCCTGCTCCTCATGGGAGCAGCCCAGCCTGAACTGCCAGGCCAGGTCCTCCCTAGACTGGAAACAAGCATCCTGGGACCGGTTTTGGGGTATCACCCCTCATCAGCCAGGGTAGCTTGTATCCAGTGGCACAGTGAGCACGGGACCCACGTCTGGGTATACCCTTCCCACTTGGGGTGACAAAAGCAAAAATAACAGATGATGGATGGAATGTTGAACAATGCAAACATTTACCCCCAGGATGCTTGTTTCCAGCCCAGGGAGGACCTGGCCTGCTAGTTTGGGCTGGGCTGGGCTGTTCCCATGGGGAGCAGGGTAAAGACTGATTTGTATGTGGCTGGGTCCAAACTGTAATGGCATGGTGAGCAAAAAAAGATGGATTTAGACCTAGATCTATGTACTAGGGGTGAGTGTTTGGCATTGTTCAGCATTCCGTCTATCAATTGTTCTTTTTGAACTAGTAGGCCTTCAGCACTTATTGTGCCACCCAATTAAGTAGCCCCTTAAAACATGTCCCAGGCCTGGCTTTGCAGCCTGAATACAGTTTTAAACTTCAAATTCGACTTGGCAATATACCAACTCCTTGCCAAGCCTTAAACTCCCCTTTTATTGCATATAAATCACCACTAAGGTATGCCCTAGGTAGCCCATAGGGTAGGGTGCATTGTAATTAAAAGGTTGGACATATGCTTTTAAGTTTTACATGTCCTGTTAGTGAAAAACTCTTAAATGCTTTTTCAATACTGTGTGGGCTACATCTCCTATAGGACAACATTGGGTTGCCTTACTACATTTAATAATTTCTGACCTTTGATTTGGAACAGGTAGGCATTTCATGTTTGGTGTCTGAGAAATTGTATTTAAAAATCCTCTTTAATGGTAAAGTTGGATTTTAAGTTACAATTTTGAAAATGTCACTTTTAGAAAGTTGGCATTTTCCTGCCCTACACTGCTTGGTGTCTGCAGCCTCTCCTAGGTCACTAGACAGGGTGTAGTTGGCAGTTGGACTTTGGTTATTCCTCCCAGACAGCCACACAATAGTGGGATTAAGTGTGCCTGGATGGGACATCATCAGGCAGGATGGGGGGTGCGGAGCTGGGCACAACCCCACTTGCAACTGAACAGGCTGCACTCTGCCTTCACACAAAGGCCCTGTCAACCCTGCATTGTTCATGCAGCCAGCTTGGAGCCAGAGCAGGGAAGTAATGGAAACTTCAAGCATTTCAAAGGGATTTCTTTAGAAACTTCTCCTACTACAAAGAAGGCACCATGTATAACAAGCATTTGCAATTTATTTATTTATTATTTTTTTAGGTGCGAAGTGGCGTCGGAAACCCTCGTCGTTTTCGATGGATGTCGACAAAGAAATGCTGCTGCGGGAAGATTGAAAAGTGTCCAGTGGAATCCAAACGTGGATTCTAGATGAGAAGAACCTGAAAGCAGAGGGGACAGAGTCTGGGTCACTTTGGAGTGACCAGGGGCTCGGTAGACGAATGCCCACCGATGTCGGGTGCTTCAGGTGGGTTGACGGTGAGCTTGACTCTTCAGCTGCGAGGACCCGGAGATGTCTAGGACAACCAGGAGCCGGAGGCGAGCTGTCCCACAAAGGATGTCGAGTGCTGAGGGGACAGTGTCCGGCTGGAGCACCAATCAAGCCTTGGCAACAGCAACAACGTAGATGGTCAAGTTCAGTGTCGATCTGGCCCAGCAAGGACCAGGAGACTCACCACAGCAAGGGGAGTCAGGGCAGGCCTGGAGCAATGAGGGGAGCCCAAATAAAGCAAAGTTGACCCTCATGTGGACCCACATGCCAAAGGCACAGGAGTCGCAAGGGGACCTCAGGCGGTTTCACAGGATACCAGCTAGCAGGGCACAGAGTGCAAGGATGCTGGAGTACTTCTCAGAAAAGATGCGCCGAGGTCAGGGCTACAAATGGCCCAATGCACGGAATTGTTGCACGGCAACAAGCATGTGCAGCTGCAAATGGACGTGGTGTACAGGAGTATGGGTATATGGTCCCCACGAGGGATATCCACCTCAAACTCAGTGAGAGGGCAGCTCAACCTCGGTGACCTTCAGAAACCCACCTCCTGTGTTGCTATAGCTGTCGGAGTCTGCAGGAGCTCAGGGTCAGCAAACCGGTCAGAGGCATTACGGTGCCTGCGTTTGCAGGGGAGTGACTCCTTCACTCCAAGGGAGATTCTTCTGTTGTCTTGGAGGTCCACAGGGTCCTGCACGGAGCCTGTATGGATCACGGACAGTGGCGAGACTAGGGACGGCAAGGGAAGATGAAGTCGAGCCCAATGGAGGTCCAGCGAAGTCCAGCGTGTCCAGACGGTCGAAGTGTAGTGGTATCTTCTTGCAGAATCTTGTCCACGTAAAATCCAATGTCCTCTAGCCAGGTAACCCATTTTATACCCACGGGAAAGGGTTGGACAGATTCTAGGGACCCTCCTAGGGGAGAGACAGGGGGGTGGCTACACCCATGTCCTTTGTCCAGTTTCGTGCCAGAGCAGTAGCAAATGGCTCCTAGAACTGGTTTGAACTGGACTATGCACAGGGACACCAAGTGTGCCCCTCATGCAGACTTTCTGGCACTGAGACAGTGCACCCACCCAGCCCCAATACACTAAATCCTGTCTGGGAGGTGGTAACACCTCCCTGTGACAGGATGCCTATTGTGCTGCCTTCCCCTGCTCGAGCTTGGCTCAGCAGCAGGAGGGCATATTCGTGTCTGTGGCTGGCAGCATCCATTTTGTGCTGTAAGGCTCGAGAAAGTTGGTACCGGTAGACTTAGGTACCCCCAGAACCTCGGTACTGAGGGGAGGAATCATACTACTGGTGTGGAGGTATGATTCCAAGGTGTTTGACACCAAACACGACATACTTTGTTGCAGTCGTTTTCGAGCATTTACCGTGATAGCATTTACTGCAATGCAATCGGTCTCGTCTTTGGGACCTTATATGTATTTAGCTATGCAGCACATTAGCCTTGGTGCTGAAACATCTACTGTTCTTTAACATGGAGGGAAAGTAAGCACCAAACTGCGTGACAAACCAGGGATGGGAACACATGGAGAGAAATATTGCCTTTCAGCAGGAAATGGTATAGTCCAAAGCAGTTTTTAATATAAAATCAGGGCCTCCGGTGGTCATATCACTGAAAATACAAGATTTGAAAAAATTATTATTGTCTGCGGGTGGTTGTGGAAGACAATTTCTATGGCCTGGAATCTAGAAAATGCTAAAGTGATTCTGGTATTTTACTGACCTCTGCTGGTCGTTTTCTATCAAGAAAGTTAAATAGAGGCAGTTGCCGGAAAAATAAAAAAAGAAAGTCCCTCAGCAGAAAGCAATTCTGGTATTTTACTGACCTCTGCTGGTTGTTTTCTATCAGGGCAGTTAAATAGAGGCAGGTGGACAGAAAAAAGTCCCTACGCGGAAGCAGACAAGTCCTAGGGCTGATCTCCAAAGCCCACAAAGTACATACACATATAATTATGTACTAAAGTATATAAGTATATACTAAAGTATATACAAGAAGTCTCGAATGCTCGACCTAAAAAGGGGACCCTCAGGCCAACTCTTCATTTCACTTTCTGGAACTGCGGAAGGACTGCCTGCTGCTAGGGCCTGCTGTGTGCTCCACAAAACGTCTTTGCTGTACCTGGAAGGGCTGCTTTGCTGCCTGGAGCCTCCCTTCAACTCTCAGAGACCTGCCCTGCTGCTTGAGTTCTGCTTCATCGCCTGCACCCAGGACTATCAGTGTGACTCCAACTGCTAGTTTACTGACCTCCTGTTCAGAGCCTCATGGACAAAAACGGCTCCCTCCATCTTGAATCTGCACCGGAACCCATCCTGAGTGAGTCCTAACTCCCCAAGTGGTGCCCCTCCAGTTCTAGGCCCTTGGTGGTGGTGCTAATGGCCCACAGATAGCCAAATCCAAAAGTAGGGACTTAAAAAATGTTTGCCTAAAAAATTCTCTGAGAACCAACGGAAGACTGAGACCAACTTGCTTGTCTATCCACCCAAGGTTCATCACCGGTCAGCTATGTTCTTCTCCGCAGTAGCAAATCCTAATCTGTGGCCCTTCTGCGAAGGGGTATTGGGCCTCCTTGAAGTCTCGTCACCTACAGCCTCCAGCTTCGTCCTGCTGAAGATTTTCAACTTCCAAAAAAGTGACTAAGTCCAAACATAGAAATCCTTACAGCGACTCCGTCCAGCGGCTCCCCGGTGAAGACCCTCCCTCTTTGGACACAGCCTGCAGCCTTGCCCCACTGAACTTTACCTTCTCAGAACATTTTCTTCAAAATTTCTACTAATTCCAAAGGTAAGTGCTGACTGGGCCCAATCCATTCTTTGTATCCAACCCACACTCCTTTGCTGTCAGCCATATTTTTAATGTTGACTGGTCTTGCATGACTAGATGTCTGCAGTTGGCGCTTTCATCTTTTAGGCGCTAGATTTTACTAAACACTTTGAAAATTCACAAATCTATTTCTACTAATTGCGATTCCTTAAATGCAATGCAGGAAGCACCCAAGTTGTGCGATTTTGCGCTAAGAAATCGCAAATTACCACCAACTTCAAGTTGGTGGTAATTTGCGATTTCTTTGAAAAATGCACTTTTTTGCATTTTCTCAAAGTGCCATGTGGCGTACATACATGCCCTTAGGGCATGTATGTGCGCCACATGTGCACACATACATATTTCAGGGGTGCAACAGGGGGTCTTTTTGACACCCTTGAAATTGCATTCGCAATTTGCGAGTACCTAATGGGTACTCGAAAATTGCCAATGTCTGCCCATTCATTCCTATGAGCCTCTAGGCCCATAGGAATGAATGGGAAGGTATTCCTTAATTTCGAATCGCAATTTGCGACTCGCAATTAAGGAATACTAAGGAATCGCAATTATTATTGTGATTCCTACATACATTCCATTTTGCGAGTCCTTAATAGCGATTCGCTAAAAATCGCTATTAAGGACTCGCAAAATGGTTTGTTCATACATATGCCCCCAAGTGCACAGCTCTTGCAGATCGCATCAATGCTAGCACTAGAGATCAAACAAACTATGATGGCTAGGGGACCCGTTTGCCGCACAATCACGTGTTGCTGGGAGTGTCAAGTAATAAAGCAAAATCACAGTTGCCCACCTCAAGAAATGGTTCGCCACCAGTTAGAACCACAAATAATTTAACATAAATCACAAAGATCTGAGAGGCAAACAAACCAACTTGTAGTGAGATCACAGCAAAATTGCCAAGCATAAATAGACAAAGCGAGAGATTATCTTTGAATATTTGATCCTTTATTTCATATTCTTTGAAGAATTTGAATACAGCCAACGCGTTTCGCCCGTATCTGGGCTTCTTCAGGGCATCCAAGAAGACAAGCTCCTCGGTTTCGTGGTTATTCCCAGTGCAATATCTTTTTACTGAACCAGAAGCTATACGGTTTGATTTCCTCCGCACAGGTAAAATCCAAAATCGTGGACGCTGAAAGTCTTCTGTGAAGAGCTGTGCGACTAGGGTTCTCCGCGCACGTATGTAATATTAAAAAGCTGTAATCAGCATCGCCAGGGTAAACCGTGTCCGGATCCGGCGTGACAGCGTCAAAGCAACGTGTGTCTCGATTGGGCAGCACACCAAGTGCACAGCTCTTGCAGATCGCATCGAAGCTAGCACTAAAAGCAGCCAGGAAATCCTCACCATCATCAAAGATTTCACAGCCCTTTCTGTTGCCCCTAGCAACATCACCCCCTCACAAGACCTTTGCAACAAGCTCTCTGAATTCTTCTGTAAGAAAATCACCTCCACATACAGCAACTTCGACCCTCAACCAGACCTCATCAGCATCGCAACTCAACTTCCCATCATGTCTGAAGAATGAACCCTGAGCTTATGACCACTGTCGAAATTGCTGCACCATGAAGACCATCTAGTCAGGGCCCCATCTGACCCTTGCCCCACAAGGTCTTCACCAAAAGACTACAGATCAGCGAAGTACTAACGTGTATCCTCAATGCTGCCATCAACTCAGCCACAGTCCTGAATACCGAGAAACATGCTACCAATATGCCCCTGCTCAAGACACCATCCGATGACCCATTGATGCTTTCCAACTATAGACCCATCTCCCTCCTACCATACCAGTCAAAGGTCTTAGAGAAACTAATCAATCGCCTCACTGACCACCTCAGCAACCACCAGCTCCTCGATGCAACACAGTCCAGATTCAGGCCCATCCAAAGTGAGGAAGCAATCATTGCTGTAACAGGTGACATCCGTATGATCCTTGACAGAGGAGACACAGCAGCCCTCATTTTCCTGGGCTCTCTGATAGATTTGACATGCTCTCACACTCCATCCTCATCAGGCGACTGCGCAAGATTGACATCCAAGGGCCTGATCTCTGCCAGATCTGCTCCTTCTTAATGGATAGAACACAAGCTGTCAGCCTGACACATTACTCCATGGAAGGCAGTAAACTCCTCTGCGGAGAGCCTCAATGTTCATCACTCAGCCTCACCCTCTTTATCACATAAATGATGCGTCTGGCCAACATCATCTGCACACATGTCATCAACATGCTCTCCTACATCTACGATGTGCAATTCGTACTCTTCCTCTCAGAAAAGACCCCAGCACAAGAGACAAGTTCACCGCCTGCATGATCAAAGTTGCTAACTGGATGAAAGCCAACTGTCTCAAGCTCAACACCAACAAGACAGAAGTAGTGATCTTCAGAAAGAACACCTCACCATGGGTCACCAAGTGGTAGCCGGCCGAAGTCATACCCACACTCATGCCAGGAACATCCGAATAATCATCCACAGCAAAGTGGAAATGACAGTACATGTCAACGCCGTCACTGCATCCTGCTTCCACACCCTGAAGATGTTGAGGAAGATCAAGAAGGGCTCCCAAGCAACACTAGAAAAACTGTCACTCACGCCCTAGTCACAAGCAAGTTGAACTACGGGAACACACTCTTCATTGGGATCACCAAGCAACTCACTAGAACACGACTAACAATCCAGAACTCAGCAGCCAGACTCATTCCAACCTCCCACACAGAACTCACATCACACCACACATCAGGGAGCTCATGGTACTACACAACTTAGACCCCCACCAACCTGAACAGTCACATCTCCTTCCATCAACTACTCAGACACCTCTGCTGAGCAGGACTCCTATGTGCACACACAACACACATACACAGAACCAGATCAGTAGGACGGTCACTCTCTTACATCACTCATGAAGCATGAAACAGCTTCTTACTCCATATCAGAGCCTCCTCCTCTCTTCTTGAATTCAGCAAGAAGCTGAAGACTTGGCTTTTCAACTAACCAACCTACCACAGGCAGTGCTAGCGACATGCACCTGCTCAGCAGGATATCCTTGCAGGTGATAACTAATGATGTATCTCAACAGAAAGCTACAAAATATAAGAATTAAACATGATGTGAGAAGCACTAGTAACAGCAGCATGTGCATTTTGCAAGCATGTTTGGAGCAGCAGTAGTGATGAAATGATCTGTCAAGCATTGTGGTTAAGTTAAAGAAAGCTTTCAAAGCAAAGACTGAATTCCATGCTTAGGTTCGGGGAATCAGAACTGAGTACCTGTCCTAACCAAATGAAATGAAAAATTCCTTTGTTATTTGTTTAAAAACACAAAGTGGCATCTTTAATAAATCTATAATGCAGAGATTGAATAAAGGACATGCCCCGGGTTGGAAAGAGAGAACATATGAAAGAAACATATATGCTACAACACGTGAGTCAAGGAGTACAATAAAACTCAAACTTATTAAAAGCGAGAGAGTAAAATCACCTCTACAGCTTACTAGGAGATTTTACATATTGTACAGAGTTTCTTTATAGTGGGAGAGGCTGCATAGTTGGCACACCTGTAAAGCAATGGTAGGGGACTTAAGTCTTTCTTTCTGTGTTCGAAGCAGTTGACCTGATGGAGGAATATTCTCGTTTTTCCTTCTCGTTAGTTCACAAGTGTACTGTCGGTGCCTTGCTTCCTAGATATACTCAGTGGCGGTAATCAACCATGAGTTGGGACACGTGTTCTTGCTACCCCATAGAACATTAGTTGTAGTATACGTACACCACCCAGGCTGAATTTAGCATATTCCTTTTGATTCTTTCTGGAGCAATAGTCTTCCATTTTGCAGCAATATTTTGAGGAAGGAGGATAGCAGAGTTGGTTTGCACAAGAGTTTCCCAGTGTCCCTCTTAGAAAGTTTTGGTACAGTTCCATTTTTGTTTCATCCTCTGTATTCTGTGGCTCAAACTCTGCTAATGACACTATTTAAGCTGGGAAACACTCATTTAAAAAGGTAATAAATTGGCTTGATCATGCACACAACAGATTATGTGTGAAAAGTTCAAGTCGATGTGTTTTGTAAGTGAGATCCTTTAATTCATACTTGGGGCCAGATGTACGACCAAGGAATTTGCGACTCGCAAATTGCGTCGCAATAGCGACTCGCAATGTTATGTTATGTTATGTTATGTTAACTGCTACTTCTATAGCGCATAATCACCATCAGGTCTCTTAGCGCTTTGAGAGAGGGGTCCGATGCCCGATACCCACTGCAGTCCCCAGGAACATGCGTAGCAGATGATTAGATGGAGTCTAACGCCTCCCTGAACAGGAGCGTTTTGAGGCGTTTCCTGAAAGGGAGGAGAGAGCATTCCTTGCGGAGGCCATCGGGTAGTTTGTTCCAGAGTTGCGGGAGCAGGACAGAGAGGGCTCTGCCTCCCTTGTATATTGTATTAAACCGGGGTACTGCCAGCAGGCAGCTCTCGGCGGACCGGAGTTTACGGCCAGGTACATAGTTTTGAAGACGCTCTTTAATGTATGTTGGGGCCTGGCCGTACATTGCTTTATGGGCAATACAAAGGCCCTTGAATTTGGCCCTCTGCTTGATGGGGAGCCAGTGAAGCTTGCGCAAGAGAGGGGTAGCATGTGCCCTTCTAGTGAGCCTGAAAATCAGCCTGGCTGCATCATTCATGGTCACCTGTAATTTGTTAGTTAGTTTTTCCGGTAGGCCGATGTTCAGGGCGTTCCCGTAATCTAATCTGGACAGGATGGTGGCCGATACTATCATCTGTAGAGCTGTCGTCGAAAGGAGGGGGGCAAGTCTCCGCATCTGTCTCAGCAGGCCAGTGCATGTACCAATCACGGTCAAAACTTGGTTGGTCATAGAGAGGTCCGCATCTATCTTGATGCCCAAGCTTTTTACGGTCGTGACTGGCGTAGGGGTTGTGCCCAACTCTTGGGGCCAAAAACGGTCACTCCAAGGGTTTGGTTTCCAGGGGATGACTAGGACCTCAGTTTTGTCTGGGTTGACCTTCAGAAAGTTAGTTGTCATCCAGTTCACGGTGTATCTGAGGATATTTTGAGTCAATGAGGGGGCCTGCTGGGAGTTGTCGATCTGGAGGATGAGCTGCGTGTCGTCCGCATAGTTAAAGACTTGGCAGTCCATGCCCGCCAGGGCAGCTATTAGCGGCTGGAGGTAGATGTTAAATAGGAGTGGGGACAATGCTGAGCCCTGGGGGACGCCACACGTGAGGGCGCCCCTGTTGGACACCTGCTCCCCAAGCTGGACCCTCTGCGACCTCCCGGAAAGAAAGGATTCAATCCACTGGTAGGCCACCCTGCAGATGCCCAGTTCGGAAATGCGGGCTAGAAGCTGCGCATGATTGACTGTGTCAAATGCTGCCGACAGGTCTAACAGCACCAGGGCGGACGGTTTCTTATTGTCGGCCATAACTCTGAGCTCGTCAAGTACGGATATCATTACCAGCTCTGTGCTGTGGTGGGGCCTGAAGCCCGCTTGCCGCCCTTGGAGTAACTGGTGTTCCTCCAAAAAAAACGCGAGTGTTTTTAGGATGTGCTGCTCTATGACTTTCGCCAGGAAGGGGAGCTGGGAAATTGGCCTGTAGTTTTTAAGAGTGGCCACATCAGCCCCAGGTTTCTTCAACAGGGGGATGACCCTGGCTTCCTTCAGGCCAGAGGGAAGGTAGCCTGTCTCTAGGGAGCGATTTAGTAGGGCGAGGATCTGTCTTTCAAGACCTGGGAGGGCCATACGAAAAACCCTTGGAGGACAGGGGTCAGCTGGTGAGCCAGATTTGATATGGCTCATCAGGCCTGACAGGGAGGCTGTGTCTAAATTAGGGAAAGAGGGGAGCTGGTTAGCCGGCGTAAGGGGCGTTGTGAGTCGCAAATTGATATGTACACCAGTGTCTGCGACACTGATTGCGATTCCCAATGGGGTCGCAAATTGCATGCCTCATGCATATTCATGAGGCACTCGCAATTTGCGACCCCATTAGGAATGGCTGGCCCTCCCAGGTGTGGTGGCCTGCTGGGCTCAGCAGACTTCCATGTTTGGGACTGCTTTTAAATAAAGCAGTTTTTATATTTTAATGCAGCCCGTTTTCCTCAAAGGAAAATGGGATGCATTTAAAAAAAGAAAAATGAAACGTTTTTGTTAAATTTTTTAAGGGCAGGTAAAGGTCCCTGGGACCACTGCCTGCCCTTAAAAAATATTTTTAGAGCCAGTCACAAAGGGGAAGGGGTCCCCTGGGGACCCCTTCCCGTTTGCGAGTGGTTTACCACCCTTCTGTGAAGGGTGGTAAACTGCAACTGTTTTGTAACCGCAATTGCGGTCGCAAAACAGTCATACATGGCATTTGGCGTCGCTATTAGAAAGGGAATGCCCCTTCCTAATAGCGAGTCGCAAATCCTATTTAGCGAGTTGCAAATAAATTGCAACTCGCTAAATAGGGTTTGTACATAGCCCTGTAGGTTTTTGCATGTTCAAACGGGTCGCAAACCCATTTGCGCATGCAAAAACGGGTCGTATATCTGGCCCTTGGTTCACAACGGTTTTTATTACACTTAGTTCACATTGATTTTTGGCAAGATGTCTAGCTTGCTTATAAATTTGTTCAGAATAGTAGAATCCATGAGAAATGCTCCCTCATTCAAAAGAGTATAAAATTCAGTAGTTGATGTTCAGATGACACGTGTTTCGCTCAGGACAATAAGCCAATGAGCTTCCTCAAGGTTGGTTGTGATCAAATGATGTTGTAAAGCGCTTATTCAATGCACCAACAAAAACATGGAAGTTGTATTCCCATCACCTCAGCAGTGTGGTAAAAATTAATTAAAAAACTTTGAAATACTTCATTTTAACTCTACGGGATCGAGGGTCAAACCCAGGCGATTTAGTACCCTTAAGTTGTATATTCATACTCTTAACTCTAGCTTAGTGCTCAATTCATCTTTTTAAGTGAAATACCCATTCTGTTAGTCATTCAAAAAAGTCCTTGCACTTGCCCACGTTAGTGCAGAAGTACAAAAAATTCAGACAGTATTAGAAACTTACATTGCTGTGGAGAGCTGTTTTCTTTACTGCTCTTTATCCAGTAGTTTTTGCTAGCTCCAAATCCACCCCATTACCTCTTGCTAGTGCTTAGTGGCAATTCCAACAACAGTGAGCAGGAGAAGACCTTCACCTACATTCATTGCGCATAATGGCAGAGGGTGCAACTTTAGGACAATGTTAGAACTGCTGTAAATGACAGAAGACATAGTTTGGATCATAAGAGATCTGGTAAGAAGAAAATATAGCATTTTCTAGTTCTAAAGAGTGGCTTTTTTATGGTTCATCAGCACAATCATATTTTTAGGCCTGGTGTTAGCCAAGACCTATTGATTTTGCTAACATATGTGTCATTTGTTTACATAAAGAGGCGTTCAGCCACCTTTCTTAATGTATTGGTCTGTTGTTGTGTCAATCACATTTCACTTCCATCCACTACAGCAGTGGTTCCCAAACTTTTGACTCCTGAGGACCCCCACTGAATCACTACTGGAGGCCGGGGACCCCCAAGCAATTTTAACAATTTAACTTTCAAAAAATTAAAACAGTAATTCGCAAAAAATACACAAACAGTGATTTTGTCTGCTACACACTGGCCGTAACTGTGTTGAGGTTGAGATTAACTTCAAACCAGGATGTCACAGACGTTTCCTATGTGGCTTGCTGGCAGCCATGGCACATGGCATGAGCAGCTGATGTGACACCGAGAATAGTTAAATTAAATGCATACAAATACATGCCAACATTTTAGAAGAGGAAAGTGGGTTATTTAAAAATATACTTGGGAGAAAGCATTTCCTCCATTTACATCTATTGAAGAAGAGGCAATTTCAGGCGGGAGACAGCCTGAATCAGGTATATTGGAATGTATGGATACAGTGGTGTATTTAGCAGTACAAGGCTTCTGCTCTCAGCCATAACAAACACAAGGAGATGATGGACGGAGCGCTGAAACTTTTCGGACACTTCTCCCCCCAGTCACAGATCTGGGTTCAATCCATCATCGTTCTTTAGCTCACTTCGCCACCCCAGTTTGGACCCATTTGCATATGGCATGGTGAGCAAAAAACGATGGATTTAGGCCCAGATCTCTGTACTGAGGTGAATGTATGACATGTTCTGCATTCTGTCCATCGATTGTTGTTTTGCGCTGTTCTCTTTCACTTCCATGAGGCTGATAACATAAATAAAAAGGAAACACTTTAAATGCGTGCACGCGCTTTTAACGTATGCATATTTCATCAAGGCAGGGTTGTGTGCCCTGCGGGGGGAAAGTACTCAGTTTATGATGTGACATTGTGATGACAATCACGCTGCACCTGCTTCGGGTAAATACAGTTTTCAGAATGAGGATTACATCATTACACGCATTGAATGCATAATGTGCCATGAATAAACCATTTTAAAATAAACCATTTTAAAATAAATTCAATAATTTGGACTACACTTGCAGCCACACTTTTCATGAAACCAACCCTGACGGCGGGAATAAACCATAATGTCACTGCCACTGCCACCAGCACACAAGCTGATCACTCGTCACACACGAGAAGAATCATAAAAAGGCTGCTACTAATTCATAGCTGCCAAGGTTTCAGATTGCTATGTGTGACATTTTCATAAATACAGTGTAATTATGAGTGACATTTCAGCGACTATGAGTGACACTTGCTCACGAGCAAAATAAAGCAATGAAGAGGAGGGAAACATAAATATCAGAAATTACACCAATTTGAGCAACAAGACAGGCTAAGGCTAAGTTAACTGCTTCAAAGCATAAGAAACAATTGTTAAACAACTCATTTATCAGACTGTACCCAAAATTGCGGAAAATAGATCAAGCCGTCTGGAAGACGTTCATAATTTATTATAATCAGATGAGTGACTGGCAGATTCACTCGATTGACGCTGACCACATGAGCTGTAAGTAGGGCTGCATTAGAAAGCGGAGCGTGGGAGGCACTCTTTCACAGCTAGGCTGATAGCATAGTCTCACTGACCTGACCCTTTCAGAACACTTTCTTTTGAGGAAGGCGACGAGCCAGCTCTGCGGTAAAGATTATGCTCAGGCCTGATGGCACATACGCTGGGATGCATTTTTGGATTAGGATTTGCACATTTACTATTATTTCCAAAAAGGTACTGGCACAGGCCTTTACTTTCACCCACCTCTAGACCACATTAATTGCCAAGGTTTTTCTGTCACGTTTTACTTTTCCAGCCAGAATAGCGTTTTAACCAAATGCATATTACATTTTCGTGCTCGTCATTTCACTTGTAACACTGAAACACTGAGCTGCCCTGCGCCTGCAGATTTACTGTGTCTCAAATTATCAGATCATGATAATACCTCTTTCCTAAGCTGGTGTGGGATCCTTTTTTCACTTTATCACTCTTAACATTCTACAAATGGAGTGCACGAATATGCCAACAACATTAAAGTAAACAGACTTTGAGAGCAGCAGCACAATAGCAGTCTGTACACATTGCACATATACTGACTGAGGAACACGCAGACAAGTCATAAAGAGCAAATAGGCATCATTTTGGTCAAATTATCACATCATGATCATCTCTGAAGTGCGTGCGGTGCGCTCCGTGCTATGACAAGTTGTTACAACATGAGAGCGGACTGAGAGGGGCATCTGAGGAATGCAAGTAACCCCGGTCCCATGGCGTCCTAATTCCCCTGGCCTACGCTTGTATAGCTGTAAATTAAATTTTAAAACACTCACGTGCTCATCGGGTGAAGTGCCCTCCTGCTGGCCCGAGGTGCCGGAATGCTGTTTAGCCTTGAAACGAGAGGCAAAGCAGTAGTGGAGACAGGACATTGGGCAGCAAAATGCTCCGGGGCTGGCCGCAAACGCGAGGGAACACGCACTGCCGTGCGCGCGCATAAAATAAGCCAATCACCCTTCTGCTTGCACCTAAAGCTGAAATGGTGATTGGCCCGATTTTGTTGTGGTTCCGCCGCCCCTGCGCTGTCATTCACAGGGCTTGTAGCGCATGGGCGCTTCAGTGTTTATGTCGGAAGGCACTCCAGTCCGGCGGACCCCCTGGGAATGTGTCACGGACCCCTGGGGGTCCGCGGACCACAGTTTGGGAAACGCTGCACTACAGCATATAGCATGGGGCAGTGGGTCAGCCTCCTTAAACCACTGGTTAACTTCACTTTGAGTGACTGTATTTTGCTCTTTCACCAAGTAGTACATGCACACACAAGCCAGTTCCCTTCGATGCCAGTGTTTATGTTTTTACTTTAGAATTACTTTAGTGTTGCCTTTGTGTTTTGAGTCTGATGTGATAGCAGGATGCTTCTGATGTGAACACAGGGCACATTCCATGTTTATCAGATCGCACCTCCTGCCAATGCTGCTGTAAATTCCTTTTGGAGTGTTTTGCTTTTCTGACTGATGCTATTTCACAGCATATCAGATTGTGTCCATTTGAAACTGTTTTGTATTAAGTTACTTTTTCCTTTCTCTTCTTTCTTTCTCTCCTTTCTTCCCTTCTTTCCTGCCTTCTTTCTTTCTTTACTGACTTAATGTGTGATGTTTTGAGACCCAAAAATGTTTTTGCGTGAAGCAACTTCTTTTTTTTTTTTGATTGATGAGGGCCTGGTACATTCCCAAACAAGTACGTTTTGTAAATAGCATGAGAAAACAAAACAAGAATTGCCAGAAGGCTGGCAGCCAACTGCAGACTTTTTGGCTTTGACAATTTTTATTTTTATTTCTTTTTTTCTACTTTACAGTTCAGCTCTTCAAGAGATAATGGTGAATAATTTCAGGACATGTAAAGTGTCACATTTTTAAAAAAAAGGCTATTTGTTTCTTTTTTCATCCATTTCAGAAAGTGCATTAAAAAAGGAAAAATATTTTTGTATACATTTGACTACAGAATAACACAACTTAAAATTGTTCATGAGTAACTCTTCCAAGGCTGACCATAAAGGCAGAAAATAAAAGACACAATCACTCTTATGAAATTAGCCAGATTTCCTACCTAAATCATGATACAATTTCCCTTCACCAGGGTCCCACATTCATATCGTGTAAGTCCATAATGTATAAATTACCTGGGTGCCAGATAATTTTCTTTAAGTTCCATGGAGGAGTCACAGACTTACAGCATTACTTAGAGTTTGGCAGATGCAGGACATCTGCCAGAAACTGACAAATTTCTTGTCTTTCCTAATTAGGCCCTGATTATGAGTGTATTAATTTCACCCAGATCAATAACTCTGGGTAGAATTCTGCCAACAGCAAAACTGGGTTTCAGGTCACCGAACTACAGACATAATAATTCTGGGCTTGCAGATGCTGTAAAAAGCTGCAGGGTCTGTGGACAGGATTACCGCCTGGTCACTGCTTGACCCTTGATGCAGCACAGAGGGAGCAGGCAATGCTTCCTTCTTACAGATACAAGCCTCCCCTGAATTCCTTTCTGTGTACCTATATTCCTCAACTCTTTTCTTCATCGCTTGGACCCAATTGTCCACATTTATTTTCGCAATCTGAATGGTTTCTTTGAGAACTCTGTTAAACCTCTCTACCATCCCTTTGCTCTCGGGATGATAAAAAGCGAATTTTTTATGTCTTATGCCTCTGTCTCTCAGAAAACGCTCCATTTTCTTGGATTTAAATTTCACTCCATTGACTGTAAGGATGCATTTGGGATTCCCTTCCCTAGCAAACACTTCAGATAAAAAACTTGTCACCAACTTAGTACAAATCTCATGCACCACACCCACTTCAGGCCATCAGGACAACAGGTCCATTGCTACCAAAATATACCTGCTAGACCCTCCAGAACTTATAGGTCCAATCAAATCGAGAGCCACTTTTTCCCATATATCGCTAGGAATTTCCATGCAAACCATTGGAGCAGTTCTTAACTGCAAGATGTTATCACCCAACCAGCACTTCCTGCAATCCCTCACCATACGCTCTATCATAGTATCCATCCCTGGCCAACAACACTCATCCGAATCGTTTTTTGTTTTTAGAAATACCCTGGTGACCCTCATGGACCAAATGCACAAGTCGCTGTCTGACACCCAAAGGTGGCACCAACCTGGTCTCTCTCACCACAATGTTATCAGCCACAGATAATTCATTCACAACTTTGACATGTCCTGTAAATCTTTTGTCTTTAACCCAAAACTTATCACCTGACTTAATAAATTGGGAAACAAGCTTCAGCTCTTCATCCAACTCCTGCTCCCGTAACCACATCTCCTCATCACCAATTGGAAGATCAATAAATCCAAACAGCCCTTCTTGTAGAAAAAGTGAAGTTTATTCTTCATAACATAGGAACTCCAGCCACACCAATCACTCACCAAACAAGTCTCCAACAATATCCAACTCCTCACATTCAAGTCCTAACATTCTAATAGAACTATGGCCAAGAAAATACTAATGGGAGAAATAAAGAGGGGAAGCAAGGGAAGAAAAGGGAAGATACCACTATACATAAACATACACAGTAAACAGTAGGCCTGTACAATACCATAGAGTCCATCCATTCCACCCTGAAGTCCCACCAGCCCACCTGCCGACACTTTCCATCTTCTCAGAGCAGGCTTTTACTTCAGAATCAAGGAAAACCCTGGAAAAGGACCAGGTATCCCCACATGTTTTTGTTGAGGGTTTCATAGACGATTAAGTCATTTATTCATACCGAGGTCACTGCTACTTCGCTTACAAAAGAACTGCTCATATCAACATCATGAAGTGCTTTATTGTTTATTTGGTTCATGCCCATGGAGTGTTACACTGTAATGTGTAAATTTTGAATATGTGTTAAAGTGGCTAAAATCTGGAGTTTAAGATTTGCCATACACGTGCCTCTGCTGCTATTAGCCTCAATGCAGTTGTTACAAACAACTGGTACATGTCTCAAATATCCATATGTGCATGTGTGATGCACAGCTCCATTTAGGTCCCCTGCCTATTCAAGCAAGCAAACGTGTAGGGTCCAATTTGCAAAGATGTTTTCCGTGAGTACGAATGAGTTTATCATGGCAATCCAATAAATCATGAACAAATCACATTTCATCACAAAAGAAGCTTAGTCAAATGAGATCGTATTATAAGAAACAAATGTAATGATTTCTGTCTGTTGCTATTAATTGACTTTTCTGCTGAGTGTAGGGAATCTTGCTCTTTTTCTTGGTAACATACTGATGTCTTATTTTGCCTGGTGGCTTCTGTGTGTTACATGAATGATTCTTTATTATGGTGGTGTTAGAATATAGTTTTGCTAATATTCAACCATGCAACATACCATATCCATTTTATAAGGCCACATTAATAAATTAACCTGAAGCTTGTATCTCAATGAGAGAAGGGGTTTGGTAACTCTTGGCACCTGAAATGCAAATTTTCAATGCCTCCAGTGTATGCAGAAATAATTAGGCACCAGTCTCCATAGCTAAATAGTAGTTGAGGGACATTATCTGATGTCTTGCTTTTCATGATCCTAATCCTGCACCTGCTGCTTAAAGTAAATGAGGTGTAACTATGTGACCAGATCCTAGGATCTTAAAAAATGGCTAAAAGTGTTTGTGTTGCCTACCCCGGAGAGCTCCTCTCCTGGTAATTGCCAGGGGGAACCACAGCCCAATTTATATGGTCACAGCTTTTAATAAATACATTTTGCAAACTCAACCAAAAAGGTAAAAACTGCAGTTTTCATGGACAATGAACTCAATCTACATCTACATTCTCAATGTCTGGGTTAAAGTAAGGTCAGTATACTTCTTTGTTTGTAATATGGGCATGAGATTTATAGTGTGTAAATATTATTGGTTCCATTGGTAATTTGCAACAGAAGAACTGATGTAGTTTTTTTGGCATGTTTTAAAATAGGTTGATATACTTACATAATTTTCATTTAGGTTATTGCTCTATTTGAAGCGCTCAGCTCTTCATAGGGTTTGGATCTGTGTGCGAATAAAGATTTTTTGATGATACATTTTTCAATGACAATTATGAAATAACTAACCTTAACCTTAACCCTAAACTATCATTATCTGTAATCCCAATGCAAAATCTTCACCTTCCTTTATCCTCTAAGCCCATACCAATTCTACTCCTTACCCAGACCTTAAACCGAAATTTTTCCCGAAACATATCACTAATTTTAACTCCTAATGCAACTCTTTTTGAAACCAATATTTCTTGCAATAAACTTTTTAGCAATAAGCAAGATATACTTTTTCAGTATTATTTGTTTTATAATAGAGGACAAAAAATAAAATATTCCTATTCATCTACTTAAATTTGTTTTATGGTAGGTACATAGGTTCTAGAAGTAGTGGTGCTGGGGGTGCTGCAACACCCCCAGAAATGACCATGCTGGAGTTCAGAAGGTGAATAAAGATACCTTCAAAGTTTGTCTTTATCTTGTTACATTTGCTGTAAGTTCAAAGCCAGAGGCCAAATGTCAGGCTATGGCTTCTGACAAATTGTTGCTTAATGGTTTAACATGGAGATTGGGGTTTACTTTTCATTCTCTGACTACAAAGTGAGAGAATTTTGCAGAGTGAACTATGTGGCAATCTTGCTGGAGCACGGGGAGAGTGAAAGGAAAGTTTGTAGGATGTCATTTTTTTAACTCATCAACACTTAAATATCTGTAAATGTACTGTACAAATATTTCAAAATATATCAGCAGTTAAGAAAGCACAAATGAAGCACTTTTTTGTAATTCTGCAGTGTGATGCAAAGTAAGATTTTTAATAGGATCAAAACAATCAAGACACTTTAATTACCGATGTGCAAATGATAAATATTCGCTGAAACCTGATTTTCACACATTGTTGTTTGTGCACTATATTGTTTTATCAGAAAAACAACATATCTGTAAAAAAGTAGTGGCCATATTAATGGAAAATGTGCTGTCTATAAATGATGGTGCGCTACCACACCATGCTTTAGTAATATATTTGTGACTGTGTGCTTCAAATGCACCACCGGCTCCATACCACAACCCTACCTCTCTCCTGCTGAACGGGTGTAACTCATTTGTTTCACTTCTTTTTTGTGCCACGCTGGGATTTTTTACAATGCCTATGACTTCATGTGACATTGATGGCAGAACCTCTACTCTGAAAATTGTTCCAGATCCACTGGGTAGGTATCTACATTTAGGTTTCCTCATAATAACATAATCCCACTTGGTCAACATATACAAAATCAGTTAAATAACGAAATATTCCCTGCATGATAAATAGTGACCATGCTGATTTGGGAAACAGACTTTCTAAAATGTAACTACTTGAGTTATGTTTCTTTTCCTGCCAATGGATGATGCTTCTGCTATGCCACTGAAAGCATTTCCTGTTACATCACCCAAATAAAGATGTGTCTTGCATGTAACTAAGCCAGGATATCAAAGTTGCGCCTCAAACTGAACCTGAACCAGACAGTTTGTCCTAATCCGCAGCCTTAACAAACAACACCAGGTCCAAAGACGGTTGAACTAAATGAACCTCTAAGACTTCACCCAAAAACCCATTAGCAGCGCCAAATTCCTCAGCTTTCATAGGGAAAGCAATCTCATAGTTTCAAGACATATTGCATACAGACCCAAAACTACATGACACAAACTCGTCCTATCTAACACAGTGAAAACTTTCCGGCTGAATTCAGAATGGCCATTCAAGCCACTGACTTTTCCCACCTTGATGGACGTAAAGCCCTTCTCACTAGCATTCCCAAAACTTACCTGTCTCCTCTAAAAACTGTTCAGTCTGCCGCTTATCTGATCATAGGACTTCAAAAATTCTACAGCATAACACCTATGCTTAGAGATTTCTCATGCCTACATCATGTGCAAAGCCATCAAAAATGGTTTTCCACAGAATCTGGATTAAAAAATTAAGACTTCTGACTGTCTTCACAAGAAGGAGAAAAATCGATGTTATTATTTATTATTTCTTAGTCAAAAGGATATGAATGCATGAATATTCCAAGAGAATACATTATAAAATTAAAATACAACACAAGCGAAGCAAGACTTAAGCAAACATATAATGCTTTTTTTTTTGTAATACTGAGTCTAATATGTGGCGAAGTTTCGATCCATCACTATGGTATAAGTTAAGGATCATCATCAGAACAGTGACTTCAAAAGCTCTGGAACCAGAGCATCATTGAAAAAAGAGACCATACAACATATTGTAGATGAGGCTTTGAAATCTCATTAAACGTAATTTGTGCCAATAAGTTAGCTAATTGGGCAACATGGTTGCACTTTGATAATGGCACCACCAGAGAGACTCGCTGTGTACAGCTCATTGCTTGTTGTTCTATGTCTTTTTTGTTGTCTCTCTAGTTTATCATTTCTTTTAGGACATATATACATGTGCAAAGGGCTGAGGTTGTTTCAAAGACTGGCATCGCATCATACCCCAGCACCTCCAACCTGATTTAATAGCAAGGATTCAAATGGCTAAAACCTTGAGGCAAATCCATGGGTGTACAAGGACCCCAAGGTCTGTTATCGGTTAAATCCTGTTCAAGGGATAAAAACAATTATCTACATTTCAGAAAACTCCTTGAAAATTAACCTTTTAGACTGGCAATTATCTAATAATACTCCCCAAGAGTAGCATCTGAAGAGTACTCATTAGGGGTGTTCCCTCGTTGAATTAGGCTCCAATTACCATTGACAACTGCTACTTAATGTGTTATTCCAATTATTTTAACTAGAAAGTTCCAGTGCTCCAAAGGGACTGCAAGTGGAAATTGTAGAGATTAATTGCAATCTATAAATAAGCAAATAAATAATTTTTAAGCTAGTTTTATGTTGATGTAAAATAGAGGCACTTTCATTAAGGGCACTTATTGGAGATGTACTTTATTTCACTAGTGCACGGTGTAGCCAATGCGATTGTGCCGCTATTTTGTACATTTTGTCTATGAGGAGTGTGTGGTCAGCTTGTTGAGCTCATCTAAAGTTTCTGAGAATTCCACTGAAGGCAGCTGTGTCAGCAGCATGTGTTTCTGACTGTATGAAAACTACTTTCTCAGTATGCTAAATCTTGGTGCCAGCTGGTCTAGGTGCTGGTGAATGCGACATGTTGCCCCTCACCCTTATATTCACATGATTCAAGAGAAGATCTACATTTCAGGGGTAATACATATTAATTTTAGTAATTTCCAAGTTGTAGCCATTGGCAGGGCTCAAAGCAGACAGGAGCCCCCCTAAAGGAGTCACTGCTGCAATTCACGTCTTCTCTTTTCTTTTAGGTGCCACGGTTACCAGATCAAAGTGGATTCTTGGTACCTGAGCAGCTGGAGAACATTGCACCTATAGTACACAGTGTACCTCATGTTACCTCTTATAGAAAACCTAATTTCCTATTGGTGGAGTTGTTAAGTGTAAGTCTTAAATGTCTTTAGAAGAGCTCTGTAGTAGTCTTTCTTTTGTTGCATTCATTACTGTAATTACCACTGTTAATGATGTCACTGTCATGGTGATTGTCCTGAGGCTGTGTGGGGCTCTGTGCGCTCTACTCCCTACACGTGTGTGACTGTTTTTCTGGAGGTCTTCTCACGTTCATGTCCAGCCCGGTATGGTGACGCAATGGAATGTTGCAGTGGGCTTGGCGAATGCAAGGAGCGCGTCACTATGCATGTCATCATGCTGTGAGGTTTGATCTTCGTTTTCTCTTCGCAGCAGTGTGTCCTGGAGAAGTGCGTAGCAGTGCGAGTCATCGCGTTCTCGGTCAAAGGTTTCCCTGGGTTACGCAACCTAGCAACGCAGTGGAGGGCACGGCGTGTATAATCGTTCATGATTGGATCGTCTTTTGGGCTTGTCGCGCCTTAATTCCTACAACGCTATGGACACTCTGCTGTGTTTTGGTTACGTGTACTTTGTCAACATATTGCCAGCGTTTGCACACAAGTGAAATTGATTTCTCAAGCACTTCTGAATGCCCATCGGTTTCCCATCGGCTCAAATTCCTGTGTCTTCGGAGTGTTTCTGATCTTGTTCAAAACATGGAGGAGACAACAATTATTCAACTCAGTGCTGCCAGTGACACTTCATGTTGTAATATTGGTTACGCTGCGGCAGTTTGTGAGCAATTTTCATGATACATGTCCCTGTGTGTATAATAACTTATTTTCCTTTCGCAGGTAGTAGTCAACTGTTCATACATTTTAATCAGACTTATTAAGTCTATTTTGTAAAAGATGCAAAATATACAACCTCCCCCTCCGTTTTTACAGCTTCCAGGTGATCCACCAGTCAGGTGGAAGGTGTGGTACAGGGCTTTTGAGAAATATTTAGGTGCCATGGGGGGTACAAAGTTTAGTGCTGAACTGAGAAGATTCATTTTGGAACATAATCTAGGGTTAGAGGGACAAGCTGTCCTTGAACACCTACCTCCCCTTGAGATGGTTGAGGGATGAGAGGAGTTAAATGTTTTTGATCAAGCAGTGAAAATGTTGGAGAAACAGTTTGATGTGGAAGGTAGTCTGGTTGTAGCCAGACACAAGTTCTTTACAAGAGAACAAGATACTGATGAAAGAATTATGTCTTATGTTGCGGCATTGCGCATCCTAGCTTCAGAATGTGAGTTTCAGCATTTTAGTTAGCAAATTAATTTGTGGCCAAGTTGTAGTTCATTGCAGGGATAAAAAGTTCAAGAGAAATTACTGACCCTGAAAAATCCTTTGCTGCAAGAAACTTTTACCATTGTTAAGAGCATTGAGCTGTCTCAAAAAGCCTCTAGAGAGCTTAAACCTGAGAAGAATGTTGTGGGTGTGGTGAAAGAACGTAGAGATCAACGTGAAAAACAACAAGGCGATAAGGACAAACCACAGGGGGAATCAAAGGGGAGTAGATACATCCCTTCCAGACCTGAGTAAAAAGGAGGTTCCTCAAAAGAATGTGTGTACAAAATGTGGGTTTCCGTCCCACTTTCCTAATTCACTGATTTGTCCGGCAAGGAATGCCTCTTGTCGGAAGTGTGGCAAGCAAAGGCATTTTGCTAAAGTGTGTGGTTTCAGGGGTAACATCAATGCTGTGTATTCTGAGGGGGATAAGGGTGATCCTGTGAGTGATGTCGTGAGTTCTTTAACTGATGTGATCATGGTAGTTAAGGATGACTCAGAGAATTGTGTGTATCCTGTAGTTGATGTGTCTGTGGATGGAAAGCTCGTACAACTGTTGGTGGATTCTAGAGCACGCATGACTATGGTTACGTAGGAGTTATTTGAGAGTAATTGGGGGGACAAACATCTCAATCCATCAGACAGAAGTCCTGTTTCTTACGAAGTAAGGAAGATCGAGTTAAAAGGGTTATTCGAGACTACTCTTATTTTCAAAGACAGACATATCCAAGGGAAGGTGTACGTGGCAAAGAAAGGACTTAATATTCTCTGATGGTATCATCAGGGTTTGTTTGGCATGACTCTTAGACCAGGTACGTGTGAGCAAGTCTCAGTGGTAAATGATTCCATTCATGTTGAGAGTATGGTCACATGGTCCAACAAATTCACGAGTGTGTTCGCAAACAATTTGGGATGTGTGAAGGGTTTCAACATTTTATCAAGGTTAAGGAGCAGGCTGTCCCAGTCAAGCACAAGTTACGTACTGTGCCTTTCAGCATCAGAGATGATTTGTCAGCTGAGCTTAAGAAAATGTGTGAGTCGGGCATTATTGAACCGATTGAGTCGTCTCTTTGGTTGTCTCCCTTGGTGGTTGCCCGTAAAAAGAATAGGAGTTTGAGAGTGTGCATTGACTTGCGCAGTCTTAACAAGGAAATCTGGATTGACTCCCATCCTCTTCCTCGTATTGATGATATTCTTTCAAAATTTGCTGGTGCTAGATATTTTTCCAAAATTGATCCTGCATCCGGCTACCACCAAGTGCAGTTGGATCCCAGTTGTAAGCATTTGACTGCGTTTGTGTCTCCTATTGGGACCTTTCAGTTTAGAAGAATGCCGTTTGGGCTAGCTTCGGCAGCCTCGGTTTTCCAATGTGTTATGGAAAAAATTCTAGAAGGTGTCGAGGACACAGTGGTCTTTCAGGACGACTTTTTGGCCGCTGAGAAGTGCAGAGCATTGCATGACAAAAATCTTGCTCAGGTTTTGGACAGATTGCAAGGTAAAGGGATTGTTGCTAACAAACTCAAGTGTGTTTTTGGAGTGGACTCCATTGAGTATTTGGGTCATCGCATTTCAGGTGAAGGTATTGAGCCTAGAGAAGGACTCATCGAGGCCATTGTGAATGCTCCTTGTCCCACTTCGAAAGAACAAGTCTCCTTGTTTTTGGGTGTGTGCGAATTTATCTCTAATTTTGCTGCTCAAACTGCGCATTTGAGAGGTCTACTAAAGAGGAAGTTCATGTTTGTTTGGGATCAATTCTGCCAAGATGAGTTTGTGCATATCAAACAAGAACTGGGGTTTTGCAAAATTCTTACAACTTTTGATCCCCTCAACCAGTGCATTGTGTTGGTGGATGCTAGTTTAGATGGGTTGGGAGGGATGATCACTCAGGTCGAGCAGGGCAAGGAACATACCATTGGTTTTGCCTCTCGAGCTTAATGACAGAGTGAGAAGAATTACTCGGTCATTGAAAGAGAATTGTCGGCGTGTTGTTGGGCTGTGGAGAGGTTCAAGTGTTTCTTGTGAGGTAAAACGTTTAAATTGCTCACTGACCACAAACCCCTCATTCCCATTCTCAATGGCAACATTGTCAAGGATCATACTCCTAGAATCGCAAGGTTGAGCTCTAAATTGTTACAGTACAATTTTGATGTTGCACACATTCCTGGTGGAAAAAACACAAGGGCTGACTTTCTTTCTAGGCCTCCCTTACCGTTGGGAAAACAGGAACTCATGGATGATGATGAGGATGAAGAATGTTTGATTGCTGCCGTAGATGCTTGTAGTGTGGGTTGTTTATTGAACGTGAGTGGTTCAGTGCCATGGAGTCTGATTCTGTTCTCAAGAGAGTGAAGGAGTAGATTGTGTCGGGGTGGCCCAAAGAAACGCATTTAGATCGAGAATTACAGCCTTTTGGTAAGATTGCTGATGAGCTTACTTTGGAGGGTGGTGAAATGATTATGCAAGGAGATAAATTTGTTCCCCCTGAGTCTTTGAGATCTCGCATCATTGACTATGGACATGAGGGTCATCTTGGACAAACATGTACCAAAAGGAGGATCCGTGGTGTGTACTGGTGGCCTTCTATGGATCGCCAAGTGAATGATGCTGTTGAGGGGTGTGTCACGTGTTGCACCAGTGACAAAGTCATCAAGGTTGTTAGTCCTCCAGTTCAAGAAGTGGAACTTCCCAACGGTCCTTGGATGACGTTAGCTGTGAACTTCGTCTGTCCATTTAATGTCTTACCTAACAAATACAAATTTGCTTTGGCTGTTGCTGATTACTTCAGTAAGTGGTGGGAGGTTCATTTTAGGACTGATCCTAACACACAGGAGGTCATCAAATTCTTTCAGTGTCTTTTTGCCAGAGAAGGGTTCCCTAAAGAGATTGTATCAGATAATGTTGTACAATTTACATCCAAGGAGATGTCAGATTTTTTTATGCCAATCTGGTATTTTACACCGCCGTGTAGCTTTATATCACCCACAGGCCAATGGTTTCATTGAGCGCACGAACCGCATTCTTGTTGAGTGTGTTCAGTGGGCTCTTTCTTGCAGAATAGCGATCAAGGAGGTGGTCCAGAGCATGTTGTGGGCGCATCGCACTACTCCTAATCCTATTACGGGTGCCAGCCCCTTTGAACTGCTTCGTGGGAGAATGGCTGCTTTCCATATGTGCCCTGCTTGGATGAAGAAATGGGGTTTATAGTCAAAGATTGGTGTCTCTCTAGCTGATGTGGGGACGCATTCCAAGTCTCTTGATTCAGATGTGGCTGGGTTTGAATCCAGTGTCAGTGTGGGAGATTGGGTGAGAATTAAATCCCCTCTCCATGTGGCAAAGGGTCTTTCTAAATTCGGTCCTCCCGTTAAAGTGGATGCCACCTCACATTTTGCCGTGAGGGTCAATGGAAGGAGTTGGTGGAATCTGTCCAGAATTTACAGGATTCCTAGTAGGGTGGTGTTGCAGTTGGGGCAAGAGTCTGGGGGTGATGTTGATGTGTACCAACAATCTCAGAGGGGGTGTTTTCAGCAGCCTTCTCAGCCTTCCAAATTGTCTCTAAAATATGTTACTCCACACAAGAGTGGTAGGAGAAGTATTCCGCCAAAATGTTTGGATCTTTATTTTTGTTTGTATCTGTAGTCATTCTGTATCATTATAGCGGTTTCCGCTTTTGTTATTGTACTATTTTATCATTATCTTTTCCTCTGTTTTTCCACTTGTTTTTCTGCTTCTTTTCTGTACTCTTAATATTGCTTATGTTTTATGCTTGGTTTATTTCTGTTATTTCCTTCTTTTTCATTTTGTGGAAAGAAAGGAGATGTTGTAGTAGTCTTTCTATTGTTGCATTCATTACTGTAATTACCACTGTTAATGATGTCACTGTCATGGTGATAGAATGTGATTGTTTGAATACCAGGGGGCAGTTGCCAGCGTCCCTGGAAGCTGTGGAGCTGAACGGACATTAAACTAAGTGCTCTCTCACCTACCTGTCTCCGTGCACTTACTACAATTTCCCTCCTTTGTGAGGTTGAGCCCACCCACACACACTAGGTTTTCTGTGTGTGGACTTGATGATGAAGCAAGTGGTTAGAGTCCTTTTAAAAACAATAAAAGATTCCCAGATCATGAGAGGCATTATCCTGGTTGCATTCCTTTTTGGTTTATAGATAAGTCTTAAACGTGCCATCCTAAGCTTTTTCTAACTTTACCTGAACCCAGGATTACCATTGGGTGATATACAAATTTGCTTCGATATTTGATTGAGAGCTGGTCAATCACGTGGGCAAAGACTTGCTCGCAAGACGTCTATACTCTGAAAACTCTGTCCTCCATTCCTTGTGTCTTCATTAAATAATATTGTCCATCATCTTTGCTAGTACAAGAACATGTTTTAACCCCTTCATTGCATTGAAAGTTCTGACTCAGAAATGATGTCTGTGGCACTTCAATGGATTTCAATTGACTATCTGAGATTAAGACTCAAAGGCCTCTTGGTCCTCAGAAAGATGTTAAATGCACATTTTTGAAAAGGTTTTGATTGAATCCTTTCCTCATTAAATTAAGTGACTTCATGCTATTTTATGTCAAATTATTTTAGTTTTTTAAACATTATTCTTCATCTCAGTGCCCAGGGCTCTACCAAGGCATTAGAAATCATTTTCTATATATGGAATGCAATTAGCTGATAAAGATGACACATTTCTGCTCTCTGATCTTATACCTGTGTACTGGGACTACTATGTAGGCCAGAGGGTGCCTACTCCATGCTCAATTTTCAAGATATCATTATCATATGAGGTTACAGCCAATTAATTTAAGTGGCATTTATTTGCTTAATCAGTGGTTATCCAAGAAAATCTGGCATGGATCCACCGCTCCTGGATCTATTTTGGACACCTCTGTTTCCTGAAGGGCAGGCATCATATATAATTTGCACAGTTTCAACTGGTAGAAATATGGCTGCCTGCATTGCACACTGGGCGACAATTTGGCAGGCAGCAGCTTAGTACAGGAGGAGGTTCCCCTTTATATGCCACATAACTCCTGGGGTCATCCTCCTTGGGCAATTCACTAAAGCGAAACCCACCCTACCGCTTACCCTTATTGACGTTTTTGTGATTACTTATATAATGCAAGTGTTGTGATGTTTTATTTTCTCTTCTGCATTGCAGGTAGAGTTACAGGGCGATCCAAAGGATTTTAGTGTGAAAAGCAACCACAAGAAAGAGCCCATAGAGGCTTCATGCCAATACCCCAGGAGTCCTTACGGCACAGCCCAGGGATGAAAGCGATGGCTCTTCGTTATTCCCATGGGCAATTGTAAGCCTGAGCAACTGTGGGCTTGCCTGGTAATGCTCCGCCTCTGTGCATGAGTTTTTTTTCCTGGACTATGGGGTCCAGATGAGGGGTGAACCCCAAAGGTACAGTACCAGATGTTGTTTATTCCTGGTCCTCATTGGCTAATCAGGTGGGCAGCCAGCTTAGGTCATATCATCACTGGCTGCCCTTGGATCACCTGAAAGTTAACCACTTACCTTATCAAATAAACCTGCAACATAATTTTTTCCAAAGAAAACTGGTGTGGCCTCAGTTATTCATTTGTAGACATTTCCTTTGCATGCATTTATTTAGTGTGTGTGACTGGCTAAGGGATATCTGCACCATGTAGGCACTCTTAGGAACACCATGAAACTCTAACTGTTTGGGCCAAGATTTGTTTTGCTTGATCTTTACACACTGGGACCATTGGCAGCTGATGTAAAGAGCCCCTCTTTCGCCAACATTCCTACATCTTGATCTTTGGAGGGAAGCATTAATTTAAATCTTATAGGAAACAGGCAATGCAGTGGGTCATCACAAAATGCCCATTGTTTCTTCTGAGAATTAATCATGTTTCCGTGTCTTTGGTTATGTTCCTCCATGCCGGGTGCGTGGTTTTTACTCACGTCTCACAGGACGAAACACATTCCCCTGCCATGACTTACAAAGTGGCGCTTATATTTTCGCATTGACATAGCCAGAGTGTGTCCATATCCTCAGTACTTTTAACATCACTGGAACAGAGCCTCGAACAATTTTGCTGAATACGAGGGACATATTTCTTGAAATTCACGTTCTGGGCAACGTTACAAGATACCTGGCTTTTCAGTACATGGTTCAAAAATCGTTAATAATGTTACAGCATAGTTTATTCTAGGTATTACCACAATGTAGCTTTGTACGAGGAATAAAATGCAAAAATAGCATTAATCCAAATCATGTAAGTGAGCACCAGCCTTTCTTTGAAACAAACGGGTGCAGCATTCCCATTTGTGAAATGTGGCATCTTAATACATCTGAGATGCAGCAATACATCATTGCATTAATTCGCTAAAGTCATATTAAGTTTGCTGTAACTCTTCACGAACCATTTATTATGACTTTTGCACATTCTCAACAAACTATAAGGGCCTCTTTACATGGTTATTTTTTTAGTTGGTTGGGGGCACCAGCCGATCAACTGCCGACTCGCAATGCCCCTTCGAGGACTTGTCAAGGGCAGGACAGAATTTGTTTTCAGGGTGGGAATGGTAGTTGGAGGAGGAGGAGCCAGCCCATCATGGCCGCGAGGAGCCGACGCTCCGTGCTGAACCTTCCTTTCAGATTCCCGAGCGGCATCCCGTCGCACCGATTTCACCCCCAGAACAACGAGTCTGCAGCCGGAATGCCGGCAGATCACCGGAAGATCTTCATCGCCACATTCCGATTTAACATCGCGGAGATAAGAGCTGTGTTGTCCCCACCTAGTAAGACGCTAAGATGGCGCCTGATGTGCAGGGAGGTCTTGCATAGTACCGTAGAAACTGCACTTTGAAGCTGCAGACCTCCGCATCACACTGCTACCCAGATAACTTCTCCCTCAACCCGGACCCATACCTTCAACTGAGGACCACCTATTGCGGCGACTCTCCGCAGATCGGACGTCAGCGGCCACCGGTGAGCAAAAGTAAGAGCTCCGCCCACGCCGGTGAGATGGGGCGCTCTACCTCTTCACTCGCCATCCCCCAATGAAGAACAGGAGCACCGTACGACCTGTGGGGCTCTCCAGAACTCGGACGTTATTCAAATGCACTGTTGGTGAGCAGGGATGTCTGACGCCTGACCCCAAAATGGCGCCTGCATTCTGGCGGACCCGGGCGGACTAACACTGCACCCGGGGATCCTCCTTCCGAAACACAGCCCGACTTCTTTTCTCCTGGCAATGACTAAGCAGCGGAGGGCTTGGTGAGTAGTTGTTCACCCTCCTACAGCCCCTTTGTTATTGTACCTCACTGTTCAGTAGTAAGAGGACCTCCTGCTGCTTTCTTCCCCACCGTCTCGGCAATCCCATTGACATTGAAGGTGTCTAAGTGGTCTGTTGCCCACCATGAATATTGGATTCTTCTTTATTGAGACCAATTAGCTCTTTTTTGAGAGATTTAGATGGACTTAGGAGGCCCCCGCCTGATCCTAAATGGCGACCATTTCCCCCCCTTGCTACTACAACACAGTAGTTTACTCTCCTCCTCGGGTGGCGAGCAGACACTTGGCTCCGGCCTCTAACTCCTCCATTGCTCAACAAACACCTCCCTTTGAGCGAAAGACATTAATAGGACCGGCTGAATGTAATCACCAAGGCCAGAATTCCCTTTCCTGACCCCAAGATGGCTGCCACAGTGATCCTTTCCTTGTTGTGCTACTGCTCTGGGACAAAAACTGAACTCCAACCTGACCTTGAACCTATTCCCCCATCCTGCTTTTCCCATCAAATCTTTTAACCTGTTTGAACTTACCCATGACAGTGGAGACCTAGCTTCTTGACTGATGCCTGGTGGAGCTACCTGATAGCTATAGAGGAGATGGCTGTGGATTTCCCCTCGACCATCACCTACCCAGCCCGACTTTGGGCAGACTTTCCTTTGTCTCTCTGTCATATCTCCCTCCTACCCCTTCTCCCTACCCCTTTACCCTTCTACACTCCATTCATCTCGTCTCTTATGCCCTTTTTATGTTTTTCTGCTGAGACCTAGTTATTTGGCTGATGCCCGGTGGAGCTACCTGATAGCTATAGAGGAGATGGGCTGTGGGCTTCCCTCGGCCGTCACCTACCCAGCCGGTCCTTGGGCAGACTTTCCCTTCGTCTCTCCTTTCGTATCCTCCTCCTACCCCTTTACCCTACCCCTGACCCTTCTTCTCTCCTTTGACCTCGTTCTCAATGATCTTTAAATGTTTTTTTGCTTGCAACTATTTAACATGTAACTGCAGAAATTTGTGTAACTTTGTGGAACCTCATGTAAAGCGCTCTGATACCTCCGGGTCTAGCCAGCGCTATATAAAACTCTTCAAATAAAAATAAAATAAAAAAAGTAGTGAATAAGATTGATTTCTCAACATTGCCATGGAGAAACAAAAAAGGCACAAAGCGCAAATACGTTTTTGCATTACTTGTCCTCATACAGAAAGGTAGATCTCTCAAAAGCAGTCCCAACCAATCCTGACAGCCCAAGGTCGAGTTTACAAAAACAAAAGCCATGTTTTTGGATTTTTCCTAACCAGAGACAAGGAGTCTGCCTCCAAGATGTGAATGGGCAGAGAGTTCCAGAATTTTGCTGCTGCAACTGAGAGAGAACAACCTCCCCATTTGGATCTGCGATAGGTAGGACTTTCTACCTGCCGATGACCTGGTAGATCTGCATGTCTGATACCTAATAATTAATTCAGATGTCTCGATCCTTTATGGTGTAGTGTATGAAAGACCATAAAAAGCACTTCAAAGGAGATCCGCTTTCTGACAGGAAGCCAGTGGAGGGCACAAATACCCTCTCTGACTGAGAGAGGCTTGGGAATAATCAGAATGAAGTGTGCAGCCATATTCTGCAGCACTTGGCATTTGTTGAGGGAGGAGCTGTTAATATTCAGATTTGGGGCCAGATGTATGACGGTTTTTGCATGCCCAAACGGGTTTGCGAACCCTTTTGCGCATGCAAAAACCAATAGGGGTATGTACCATTCCAAAATAGCAAGTCGCAATTAATTTGCAACTCGCTATTTTGGAATTGCGAGTCGCTATTAGGAAGGGTGTTCCCTTCCTAATAGCGAGTGCAACCCCATGTACAAATGTTTTGCAACCGCAATTGCAGTCGCAAAACACTCGCAAATTACCACCCTCTTCAAGAGGGTGGTAATGGGGTCGCAAAAGGGAAGGGGTCCGCAGGGGACACCTTCCCCTTTGCAAATGCAGGGGAAAATATTTTTTAAGGGCAGAGAGTGGTTCCAGGGACCACTACCTGCCCTTAAAAAAAGAAACAAAAACGTTTCATTTTTTTCTTTTTTAAATGCATCCCGTTTTCCTTTAAGGAAAACAGGCTGCATTAAAAAAAAAAAAAACTGCTTTATTTAAAAGCAGTCCCAGACATGGTGGTCTGCTGAGCCCAGCAGGCCACCATACCTGGGAGGGCCTGGCATTCCCAATGGGGTCGCAAATTGCGAGAGGCTCATTAATATTCATGAGCCTCTCAATTTGCGACCCCATTGGGAATCGCAAACAGTGTGATACACACTGTTGTACATCCAAAATAGCGCCTTGCAAATGGCGAGTCACAAAAAACTCACAATTTGCGAGGCGCTATTTTGCGTGTCGTACATCTGGCCCATAGTGCATTGCCAGTAGCAGCCCGTGGTGGGAGTGCTGCCGGGCGGTGACATGGGGCGGGGGAGGGGCAGGGTGGGGTGTAGTAAAGTACGGAATACGGCCCTATAGAGGTAAGTAGACATATAAATAAATAAAACGAATTTCGTTTTTGCGCGCTGCATCGCCAAATGCGATGCAGCGCGCGCAACGAAATTCGTTTTATTTATATGTCTACTTACCTCTATACGGCTGTATTCCGTACTTTACTACCCCGCCACCCTGCCCCGCCCCACGTCACCGCCCGGCAGCACACCCACCACCGGCCACTACTGTGCATTGCAGTAGTCAAGGCGTGAAGTGATCAAAGCGATGACTACTGAGGGTCACATTTCTGCAGGGATCTAGGGAAAGATTTTCCTAAGAGCCCTAATAATAAAGAAGCAGGTGCTAGTGGTACAACTAACCTTAAAATTAAGAGCTTTGTCAAAAACAGCTACAAGATTTTTGGCAGATTTAACAGGAGTAGGAAGAGGACTGCATGAGTTCGGCCACCAGGCGTTTGTCCAGATGGAATCCTGTGCTCCAAACACCTGCACCTCCGTTTTTTCCAGATTCAGTTTTAGGAACTTATCTTTCATACAGATACTGATACTGAACATACACAGATTAAATTTGTGAGCTACAAAAGGCAAATTATCAGAGATGGACACAATAATTTGTGTGTCATCCGCGTATGAAAGAACTTGGAGAGCGAAGGGGTGTACCAGCTCTGCAAGGGGAGTGACATACAAATTAAAGAGAGTTGAACTAAGAGAGCATCCCTGCGGAAACCCACAGGGAGTGCTAAAAGCCTTGGCTTTAAAGCCACAACAGCTGACAATTTGCTCCCTGTCTGGGAGAAAAATGTAGAGAAGGTTGAGAGCCTTATCACTCACTTCAGCCAGCTGAAGACGTTGGACCATGCAATGAGCGAGATGGTATCAAATGCGGCAGACAAGTCCAACAGCACTAAGATAGCCACCCCGCGCTGATCTACCTGGATCCTGATGCTATCTGCTGCTACATTGAGTGCTGTCTCTGTACTATGTCCACTCTTAAACCCGTTCTGTGATGGGTCAAGAATATCATAAGAGTCTATCAATGTCACCAGTTCCTGATTCAGATATTTCTCTAATATTTTGCCTGGTGCAGGCAGCAGGGAGATAGGGCGAACATATTTTGTGTGTCACCTGGATTAACATTGTTTTTTTTCTGTAAAGGAATAACCATGGCTTCCTTCCAGAGGTAGGGAAAAATCCCAGTTTCCAAAATTGATTGAACACTCTCTTCAAATTGTTGACAATGCAATCAGGAGAAAGCTCAACATTTTGGGCATGCAGGGAACAGCAGGAGATCCTGATTTAATGCTCTAGAGAATATCCTTAGTTTGATGCCTTGAAATAGGAGGAAAGACGGAAAGCCGTGGAGAACATGCCAAGCTGGTGAGTGCTTCAACTGTCAGATGACTTTCCGCAGTAGGATTAAGTTCTGAGTATAAGTTAAGGATTTTATCTCTAAAATAGTTGGCAAGTTTGGTGCAAAACCCTTGCGAGGTGTCAGTAAAGCCTTGGATAGGCGAGTGGGTCAGTTCTTTAACTACTTTAAAGAGTTTGATAGTCAAGTTGCTCGCTAATCAGGTTTTTCAGTGTAAAAGCCAGATTTAGCGTCACTTATGGCTTGCTTGTAGCGGAGTAAGAGAGCTTCATGTTTCTCCTTTTCTGTGTGACCATGATTTTCACCCAATTTCCATTCCAGTCTGCGGCATTGCTGTCTTAGATTTTTAAGTTATTCTGAGAACCACGGTGCCGTGGGTTTATCTCTGGTACAGAGTTTAGCTTCAAGAGTGCCACAATATCAAGGGCAACCTCAATCCATTCCTGAAAACCTTGAGCAGTGCACCTAAGCGGGCCTTCTGCACTGGTGTTAGGGAATTAAGAGGCATATGTACGAGTAAGTGGTGGAGTGAGGCGTTAGTCGTCATGGCTTAACGCCTCACTTAACGCCTCATGGCTTAACGCCTCACTCCGCCACTTCTGAAACGCAAGGCTGCACCATATTTACAAGGATATGGTGCAGCCTTGTTTTTCCCCCTGCGTTGGCACTACACTTAGCAGTGATGCGCCAACGTAGCCCCCCTTGCACCATAGTGCAAGGGTGTATGCGTGCAGGAGAAGATTGTTTATGTGTAGGAAGGTGTCCCATCCTGCACATAAACAATCCTAAAATGCCATTTTGTCACTTTTATGTGTGCTGCTTCATGCAGCACACATGAAAGTCACAAAATTGCATTTTCTTTTTTACATATTGTTTATGTACAGGAAGGGGGACCTTCCTGTACATTCACAATCCATGGCAGTTTGCTTTTTCCATGTGTGCTGCACAAGGCAGCACACATGGAAAAAGCAAAAATGAGGAGAAATAATGCATTTCTCCTTGTTTCGCCAAGTTAAGACTAGGATTTCACAATTCGTCGTACCCTACTCATGGATAACTTGTGAAATACTTGAGTAAATTACAGATGCGCAACAGACATTTTTGAGTGTATGTATCCATTATTTAAATGTCTCTGGTTTTGAAAATCTAACATAAGCTTTGACACAATCTGTCAATATTCTCAAAATTTGCATTTCCTCTCCAAAGCTGATTGATTTCTGACATTCCCCTCTTTAATGGTTACTTCAATTAAAAATGCAAGCCTTTATAATGGATCATATCCTACTCATGGATGAGTTAGAAAATCTTGAAAAAATTACACATGCGTAACAGTCATTTTTGCTTTTATGTATCAATTATTTAAATGTCTCTGGTTTTGAAAATCTAATTTAAACTACTCATGTATAAATATGATTTTTTTCAGATGAAGTGAGATTTACAACACAAGAGAGCTTTGTGAATAGGCGTCTTCATGTTATCATGTTTTAATTATTTTAACAAGACCCTAACTTTAATCACCCAACTTTCAGGTTTAGCTAGATGAGATACCATCCCTGAAAGGTGAATGCATGAGAGGACAATGTATAGAAAAAGTATTTACCTACTGTTTTGTTTGGTCATTGCCTTTCTTGGATTGGTAAATAATATAAATAGAAACATGATGTGGAAGTATCAGTCTTATTATTCATGATGAAAAGGTCAGATCAGTGGTGTCTAACAAATGTTCAGAAGGGCTGGATCCATACCCAGTTGTCAGGCTCTCGCAGTAATATTAACTGCTTACAGTAATTGTAAATGGACAACATTGACATAGTCAGTAGGTACTTTATAACCCTGGTGTGGGTCTGGCTCTCCTGGTCTTATGTTGGATGGCCCTGGGTAAAATGTACTGTAATGGAATAAAAAGCCTCTTGCTATTTGTTTCTGATTTATTGCTTGGAAGGTTGTCCATTAGCCAATTTTACTTACTTCAGCAGGATTGTTTCCCAGAAGAAAATTCATTTGAACCCAATTGCATCACGGGACTGGTTTGTTTAATTAAATATCTTTTTTCACAATCTAATGGTATTGTTTGGATTCAATTCCTACAATTGTTTTGCAAGGACAAATTCACTTATTTGTTCAGTTGAACAAATGTACCTCACAGTCTAAAACTCCAAATGCTGCACGTTTGATAGCATTTAATATCTGCAAGTTTAAATGGCAATCAAGATGATTAAAATTACATATTGCCAGTTAAGGTATGCATTGAGAATATGTAAAGGGTCTGCAAAATTTTAATTCCTCTTACAAGGTTTTGCAAAGGTGATACACTTAGCACATGTATAAGTTGTAAAGAGTCTCAATTTCACACATTTTGACCTGTGTCAAAACAGCTTTTCCCTGGAAATGGTTGTCTTTTTGCAAGGTTTTTCCTGGAAAAGTAGATTTTGAAGTCATTTTTATAGGTTTTTGCCAGCTACTTTTTTATAGCTTCATAAGGCTGGTAAATCCAACTTCTCCAACTTTGCACATCCTGGAATATTTATGCGTGCATGCCACACACTTTTTTGGGGGGTATTTCTATGACATAAACAATGCAGAAGTATATGTATAATTTGACTTAGAGAGGCATGTATGCAAATATTTTTTTCTGTTGGCAGAAATATTAATACAATAATTCACCTTCCATTAAATATAATCTAATTATTCTGGAACATCACCCAGCCTCAGCAAACATAAAATAACAAATGTACCAATAGATTGTACACATGTATCCTTGTTAATATCATTCTCTTTGAGTAGAAAGGAAAGCCCTAATTTTAACAACAATTATTCCAAACAAAATTATTTTTTTAATGTTCGGGGTTAAAAGTTGTCCTCAGTTTTGTGGCTAGTTTTTCCCTGTCATGAGCAAATTGGCTATAACAATGTTTTTTGCTTTCCACCATCTTACAGTGTTCCCAAGTAGCTGTAATAAAGACATGGATGTTGTATATGTTAGATAAGTTTCTATTAAGCCAGAAACATATGCCTGTGTGTTAATATATCCCTTGGACCACTTACAAAATATTCTGGTAAAATATCTATGCAGGTTAAAAGATTTGCTGCTTATATTTGCATTTGACCTTCATGTAACAGATCTGAAATCCCAAGGGCAAAAACGAATGATCATCATTCACAAATTCAAAAAAAATAAGAATTATTACATTCAATACCAGTAACGCTGTTTATTACCAACAAGAAAGAATCTCCTTTACTTTGTTTGCAGCATAATAGTTGATTTTGTTGTTGATATATGCCTTCAGTCTCACATGGTCGCAGGCTGTAGAGGTTTGTAGCACTCTCTGATTGGTAATGCTGTTTACTCCAACATTGAATCTTCAGTCTACCCGGTTTTATTTGACGTACCTACTGCTGACACATGTTTCACTCTGAAATAATTCACCATAGAGCTTTGTAAGGCATCAAATGCCAAAAGTTATACAATTCAAGAGGAGAGGATGGAGAAAACAAAAGGAGATGAAATATGCATTCTTCATATAAGGTGAGCAAAATAACACTCAGCATGGAGCTCGTGATTCCTATTACAAACAAAAACAAGTAAAACACACATGAATGGACCCATCAAGGCTAAAAGCAGATGAATGAACCAAATGTAATATTTGTGCATGGGGAAAGTGATATGCAGAATAAGTCAAATAAATCAATTGTTCAGAATCTCAAAGTGGTGTAATACTACCAAGATATGGTTTGATCTATTAGTTGCTAGCAATGATGTAGGAGGTAGTGCAGACATATTGCCTGCAGTGTCAAATGATAATATATGAATCAGGATGGGGTTTAACCAGATTGGCAAATTGAGTTTACAAATCTGTGGGTGGCCCACAGATTTGGGCACCCCCCCTGCCCCCAAGTCTTGTGTAAAAAACTTGGGTGTTCGCCTGGAGCAGACCCTCACCATGAAGGAGCATGCCGCACAGACAGCTGGCTCCTGCTTTCATGTGTTGGGCCTACTGCGTCGCATCCTTCCCTTGCTTCCTGATTCATCCAGGAAGACGCTAACCCAGGCGCTTATTTTAAGTCGCCTGGATTACTGTAACAGCCTATTGTTGTCCGCTAACGAGGCTGCTCTTAACCGATTGCAGGTTGTCCAGAACACGGCGGCACGTCTGATCCTGAACGCCCCGCCCAGGACAGCCTCTCGGCCTCTGCTCTTTCAGCTCCACTGGCTCCCAATACGGGAACGAGTACAGTTTAAAATTTGTTGCACCATACACAAGGCCTGGTCAATTCTGGCCCTAGCTATCTTGCAGATAAATTTATTCCCTATACACCTCGGCGGTCTCTTCGCTCAGGATCTAAATCCTTCCTTGCAGTGCCTAGAATCAAACGGTCCAGACAAGGTGGGAAGTCTCTTTCCTATCTAGGCCCCTGTTATTGGAACAAGCTTCCCGTGCAGCTCAGACAGTGCACGGAACATTCCCATTTTAGGAAACAGCTCAAGATCTTTCTCTTCTGTTCTTGATTTCTATCAGATAGTTCTTTCCACAGGTGCCCCGTCCCGAGCGCAGAGATACCCCTTCGGGGGTCGATTCTGGCGCTTTATAAATTAATAAATAAATAAATAAATAAAGTTCAAATCAAACATGGTGCATGCTGCACTGTACTGAAATGAGTTCATAGGATCCTCATTGAACCAGGTACATTGTAAATGTGTTCAAATTATTTAAAAAAAACATACAGTGTTTGCAAATGTGATCAAATATTTTTTTTTCCCTATGTGTTTATCTAAACTTTGTTGAGATATTAAAGAAAATGGGATTATAAAGGTTTCTTCTGCGTGAAACCATTCAGGAATACCAATTGCATCCTCATTAAACCAATAGCGGGTGCCTTTAGCTATTAAGGCCTTGAAAGCCTACTTATTGTTCAGGGCCCAGCTGGATAGGAGCTCAATGATTTTTTGCTTCTTAAACTCAACCCAAAAAAATTAAACTATTTAGGTTATTGAACTGGGTTTGTAGTAATAACAAAAAACTGTAGCGTATGTTGTGCAAAACATATAAGATTTTTATTAAGCACATTCACTCACTCAATATTATCCTTATTTCAGTCTAATTAGACCATAAAAGCACAAGCAAAATACAATAAAAAACAAGTAACATTAAAATGCCACTTACAAGACAATAATTAAAAGTCAATTCAGATCATATCAGAAGCACATTTTATACATCAAACCTTCAAATGACAGAGAAGTTGATATGTTAAAAACTCAATTAATAAAACTACACAATGAATTGGTATTAAAACAGCATTGAATTACGAATTCTGATAGCAGATTTTAATAACTGGCCCACCATAAAGCATTTTTTTCTTTTTTTTATTGATTTCTAACGAGTGCATCAAAAATTATATTATGCATTTCAAGAGAGGATATATAACACATGCTAAGAAAAGAAAAACCAAAATACAAGTTCTCATAAATAGACCGTAAATCAGAAATTAAGTTGGTTACATCAAATTTGATTTTCAATCAATATCATAAATAACTAGATAATCGTAATTTATTTAAAGTGCTAGTGCGTTGTTCATGATAGCAGCATACTTTACGATAAATATAGAGGCCCGTATGAACAATAACCAGCAGTGAGAGGGGCAAAAGTTAGTTCATCTTATAATGTTTAAAACAGAGACAGATAAATAAAGATAGTCCCTAGCATATCAATCTCACTTAGAGTCCTACAAACCATAGTGCATATACAAAAATCATCAATATTTCAAAAGCCATTAAAGTAAACGAGAGATTTTATACAGTGCTTTTCCTCCAGTGACTACTGATGAGGTCACTAATCTCCTTTGTCGACTAAATCTGGCTCCCCACTGGATCCATGTCCCCCTAAAATCTTCCACCTTCTACCAGAAGTATTCGCTTCTCATCTGTCTCCTATTTTTAATCAAATGTTTTCTTCTGGTATATTCCCTACCAACTGGAAACTGGCGTCTGTTCTCCCCCTCCTAAAGAAAGCAAACCTAGATGGGGCGGATCCTAATAATTACCGCCCAATCTCCAGACTCCCTCTGCCCGCAAAAATGGTGGAAAAAGCCATGAATGGTGGTATATCAGACTACATTGAGAAGCATGCCTTTCTGGACGCCACTCAGTTTGGCTTTAGGAAGCACCACAGTACCGAATTTGCACTGATTTCAGCGTCCGAACTGATTAGGCAGACAGTAAATGCAGGAGGCAACGCAGCACTTGTGCTGCTTGACCTCTCTGCCGCATTCAATACTGTGAATCATCAAAAATTATTGGGAGTCCTGGAGGGGATTGGCATTAAAGAGAAAGCTTTTGCTTTACTTAAGTCATTCCTGTCTGGCCGGAAACAGTTTGTGGCTCTTTCAGATTTCAAGTCGCCAAACTTTACACTGCCATGCGGAGTACCACAGGGTTCGTCGTTGAGCCCCACTCTTTTTAATATTTATGTTGCCCCGTTGGCAAGGCTAATCAGGTCGCTGGGTTTCGCTGCTATTTCCTATGCCGATGATACCCAGATTGTGGTTTCAGTGACAGGTTCACCAGCAGACACAGCGGCACAGTTCCATACCTGTCTTCGCCAGGTGGGGGACTGGATGGCCACTAATTGTCTGAAATTGAATTCTAGTAAGACCGAAGTCTTACTCTTTGGCAGCCACACTCATTTTTGGTCCCCTGCTTTGTGGCCTTCGGAGTTGGGCTCGTTACCTAATCCTACGAATAAGGTAAAGAATTTGGGAGTGACGTTTGACTCCATGCTTTCCTTTGAAGGCCACGTAAACCAGGTCACATCCATATCCTTCTATACACTAAAATTACTTAGAAGGATTCTTCCATTTATTCTGGCTGATCTGCGGAAGTTAGTGGTCTCGGCTCTTGTTTTATCTAGAGCCGACTACTGTAACGGTCTATTTATTAACCTTCAGAAGAAATGTTTGACCAAGTTGCAGATTGTGCAAAATGCTGAGGCACGGTTATTGCTGAACATTCCCAAGCATAAATCGGTCTCCTTGGTGCTGAAAGAGTTACACTGGCTACCAGTGAAGAGACGGATCGAGTTTAAGGCTCTTTGTATAGCTTTTAAAGCTATTCATGACACAGGGCCTGCCTTTTTCAAAGAGAATTTGCAACCATATATTCCTGTCCGCCATCTTCGCTCAGCTCACGCGCATAATTTGGTAGTCCCCAGGTTCAAAAAGTATTCCTGGGGTGGAAGGAGCTTTCTGGTCGGTACGACCAGACTTTGGAATTTGCTTCCATTGAGGTTAAAAGAAGAAACACACTTGTTGTCCTCCAGGAAGGCGTTAAAGACGTGGCTTTTCAATCTTTGATGTGGTTTTAAAATTGTCCGGTATGTCCTGTCTGATGAGCTAGCGCCTTGACACCTTCGGGTGAATGTTTCGCGCTTTATAAATTTCTTTTTCATTTCATTTCATTTCATTTGCTTGGTTTCATCTTGATCACATTTAAGTCAGCTATCTATCTGATGTCATAAATAGTTAATTACCCATAAGTTTGGTTAAAATGCCAAAGCATTCTTTCTGAGAACTACATAATGTACAATAAATATAGAAAAACCATACCCAAGAAAAATAGGGCAGAACTTAATTTAAAAAAAATAATTGCACCAGATCCCAGACACACCAATCACCTATAAAGTTCTGGAGTCAGTTCTATTAGACTAATATAAGGATTATAAAGATGTAAAATCAACACTCAGATTATTGAAATAAGCGAAGTATTATAAAGTACATGACAAAAAAAGTGTGAGTGCACTATTCCAAATTGACCCAATGCCTAAAAACCAAATATGGGATCCGAGGCAAAGAGACGATTCCCCATAAATTCCTTGATACCCGGGAAGCCTAATCAAAGTGCATATGAATTTAAAAATAACCACGGTCTAAGCATCCAGCATTTCAAATTTTGGTTAACAAAAAAATATTTTTCTTTATTACTGAGCACCAGAGCTCTCCATCCATTCCGTAACCAAAGACCAGATCATTTCTCCCAGTCGCCGTTTCCTGGGACCCTTAAGTCTGTACAGATTAATTTCCATATTATAAATGGCAAGAAATCTAGATCTCCACATACTAGAAGTGGGAGCATCAGGCTTCAGCCAATCTGAAGCGATACAAAGCCATGCAACAGCCACAGCCATGGCAATAAATGTTAAACACGACTTTCTTGTTGATCTATTTTCGCGTTCAATATCCCAGACCACACTTAACAACAACATTAATGGGGTAACACCAACCGGTTCCTTGGTTATAATACTCAAGAAACCACCTATCCCTTGCACCAGGGGTGTTAATTTCGGACATGCATAGAACTTATGTATAATATCTGGCTATTCTGTGCCACATGGCTTGCATTTACTATCAGAGCCACCCCTCCCCCTACCCCCCATTTCAGAAATTTTTGCTGGGGTTTAATAAAGGTTAAAAACCATATTAGAATGCTAGGTCTTCAAACTTGCCGTTAAAAAAATCTTATCAAACAAAGCTAGAGATTCTTGGAGATATGAACCATCAAGTCCCAACCTAAGGTTCCATCTAGTATTCTGTAGTAAGATTCATTTTTATACATCTTCGTCTGCCTCAGCTTTGCTACCTTCTGTCTTTCAAGGGGCAGTGATGGAAGAATGAAGACAGAAAGGTATTACTGTAATTGGTTATTTTTATAACAATGACTAGCTTAATTCTTTTATGAACTGCAGGAATTTTTTGATTTGTGGAGGGTAGACTTTTTAAAGTATCTACAGGTTCGAGACTTTCTATTTAAAAAGATAAGAGATGTAGAGTCCATGATCAAGATTCCTTTAATTGAGGCTATTAGACAAATAATTGGCCCTATATATGAATTATTGATACAAACACAGAAGCATGATCTGGAGGCGCAGATTGGTAGATGGAACCTTAGGTTGGGACCTAAAGCATATTTTCAATGTGTGCAAAGACTGAAAATAAACCAGGGCTGCTCTGCATTTCTTAATCTGAGCCTTCTTGATCACTAGGATCAATCAGCCCTTTGCCAGATGTTTATGAAATTTACAGAAGAATACAAAGTGCAACAGGGTTTGAGCTGAACTTTCATTGCATGGGCAGCAGCTGCCAGCAGTAACTTCATATTTGCCAAGATGGAAACATAATTTCCATCTAACTGAGCCCAGGCAAAATCTGGTGAGTAGCGATCTTTCCCAGGGTTGGCTAACATGTTTGAATCATCACATAACCCTAATTAGTTGCTAAAGAAGACAAAGCAAAGTTCCTATCCCTGTCCCTTTTCATCAAACAGTTTTCTTTTACCCATAGCATATCCTCCTTTTTGATGGTGTTGGGTCAGAAAAAGATTTGATCTCCCCAAGTTTGAGAAATTAGACTGGATGTATTTGATCCAAGGTATCCTGGATCCGGCGGTGCATGACAGACAGTCCTCTATTACATCTCTGTTAAGGGAAGCCTGGGCATTATACCAAATAGAGCACCAGAGTATCAGAGGGGCCATTTTTATACGGTCCTCCACATGATCCAGTCCAAGTTCTTCATGCACAATGAAACTGTGACTACAGGGTGGAGTCCCCAAGATTCTTCTAAGCACCCTGTTTTTTGTAAGTCGTATGTTTTTTGGATTACAATAACCCCATAACCCTGCTTCATATGTTAGGATCCGGACACACCTCTGTTTATAAATCACGGCAAGCGGGTGAATGGGCTTATTTCCTAAGGAAGCAGATACATCAAAGATGGCGCCAGTTGCTCGTGAGAGGCTGAAATTCCTATTCACCAAGCAAGTGGTCCAGTTATTATTCTTCTTGAAGGTGATGCTCAAATAAGGTGAGCGGTCTCTAACTTGTTAATATATAAGAGAAAAAGGACCAAAGCCAGCACACACCCCTGACAAACTCATCGTGTAAGCCTAAAGGAGTCCATGCATTCTCCCTTGTTCCCATATCTCACTGAAGCAGAGAGATCAGAATGCAGTACCCACAAAAATGTTTGGACCTATTTTGGCTATTGAACACGCTAGATAGATCCAAAAAAGCAACATGGATCGCACTACACTTGACCAGTTTATACTTACTAATTATGAGGTACAGGTTAAGGCACTGGGCCAGACGTGTCAAGTCTTGTTCGAAAACCATACTGCACCCCGACAGGACATTTGTTTTCAGTAATCTAGTATTCCAGCCTATCTAGGATTATATGTCCCACTATTTTAACTGAAGAATCTAAAAGGGAGATGGGGGGGGGTGGTAACAGGCGGCCGGATCCTGCCTCTTACCTTTTTTAAAGACAGGCACTATGATCGCTGTCTTACAGGACGCAGGGAACCCGACTTCACAAGAAGAGATAAATAGATTTGTGAGAATGGGTGCCCAAAATTCGATGTTACCCTTATACCTGTCCATTGGGGCACCATCAGGGACTAGTGCTTTATTAGCTGGGCTTTGCAAAATGGCCATTGTTACCTCTCCCAGAGAGCAGGAGATATTAATCGGGGACCATGGTTGAGCAGACTAGGACCCTTCTGGCTCACTCTCCTTGAGAACATATATGTGGTGAAAATGGGTCAACCATGCTTCAGGGGTGATTATAGTAAGAATAACAAAAAACGGTCGCGTATAATATTTTTAATTAACACACTCATCTTAATCATGTTTATCTTGCTCCATGCATTAAATGCAATCTCTGCTATCCGTCAACTTTCTTATTGTCTAGTACTATGTTATTCAGATGCGTTATGTGCAGGACCATAGAGTTGCTTTGTTAAGAAATAGCTAAATATTTAAGTAATATTGCCCTTAGACCTTTTTAATGTCCCGCCTCGAAAGTGATGTCAGAAACAATTAAAAGACTCTGGAAATACTTCTGTCTTTTTCGCAGTTATATTTTGGCCAGGTAATGCAATATTGTGATAGTCTGTAAAAAGCATGGGACCAAAACCAGGTTATAGTGGACTTGTTATGTATTTCTTGAGTGCTTCACCCAAAGTATTGTTCGGTACGTGGTGCGAGTTGGACTGAAACACTAGCTCTTTTCTCCCTCTTCATTGTGTAAGTCAGTGGGTAGTGGAGTAGGGAATCTGATTAGAAACCCAGTTGTAGGGGGTCCCAGTTGTTCCTTTCACCTAAAGAAAGGAGAGGGTGGCCTCGTTTTGCTTCATACAGCTATATTATAGAGTCAACTAAATACCTTCACCAGTCACCATGTCTGGTCAACAACCACGATCTGGTGAATCCGTTATATGTCTCCATTGGTGTTCACTCCTCTTTCTCTCTGTGTAGTTTGTGCTCTTTTCTGAAAAAACCTTGTACCAACAGTAATACTTCTGCTTTGGATAAATCCCAACAAGTGAATGTATGATGCAAGACCAGTTTGTAGTGTCTTGTAATAAAAGAACACTGGATCTCATTTAGTTCCCACTGTACACCGTAGGCCTGTGACATAAGCATTGGAGGGATGAGTTTAGGGCATGCTTAGAATGTTGAGTTCTGACTTACACACAGCAGAATAAAGACATGTACAACTATCCTCCTTGTGTGGCGTACTTATTGGTGAGTGCCTAGGCTGGCAGGACTCTAAAACTGGCAACAAGATAGTGGATCCGAAGTCCATACATTGAAAGCGCTCTTCCAGAGAGTTTGCCATTGTCCAGCAAACTGCTCGTGCATGCCACGTGTGCTGCAGTCGAAATGTAGAATTGACAATGGCACAAGAATATAACTATATGATTATTCATTGTCCAGGAACAGATCAGAATCCGGCTGATAATTTTTCAAGAGTGCCATTACAATGCCCTGGTACCCCATCTATGACAGCGGATGCCTACATCAATTTTATTGTGAAATTGAGCACCTCAGCTGTCATGGCTTTAGAACAATGTATCACTGCTACTAGCCAAGATAGTGACATGTTAAGATTAAAAGACATTATTGCTCATCACTCCAGCCTTTTCATTAATGACAATGAGTATTTGAAGTTCAAAAATGTAAGACATGAACTTTCAGTGACTACAGAAGGCCTCATTCTGTGAGGTACATGAACTGTTATTCCTGAGAGTCTACGACAACTAGTGATCAATATTGCCCATGAGGGACATCGAGGAATAGTTGACACCAAAAAAGCTCTCTGTGACCAAGTCTGGTTTCTGTATCGCGACGAAACGGTCGAAACATAATTAAAGACTTGTCATATATGCAACTGTCTTTCAACTCAATTAATTCTGCACCCTTTGAACATGTCAGAATTGCCACATCATGCTTGGGAGAGAATTGCTATTGATTTCTTTGGTCCTCTTGAGAATGGACATCATCTTCTAGTCACTGCTGATGAATACTCCCATTTTACATTGGTGGAAGACCTTTCATCCACTACACATGAAAAGGTCATTCAAAAATTAGATGGCATCTTTGTTACATGGGGTGTTCCTGCAATATTAAAATGTGGCAATGGCCCACCTTACAATAATCAAAAAATTAAATACTTTCTAAATCACTTCAATATAAAGCATCAAAAAAACACTCCTCTTTGGCCCCGGGCCGATGGCCTCGTAGAATGGATCATGAGTACTCTAAAGACAGCTGTTCAGTGTGCTGCACTGGTGAAGCTCAAACTCAAAGCTTTTTTAAACACTACTCTTCAAGCATACCATTCGACCCCTCACTTGACGACATGGGAAAGCCCTGCAACTCTCATGTTTAGAAGAGCCATGCCGACCAAGCTGCCCCAATTGACCAACCTCAGATCTAAGAATGAGGAAGACATTCACACTACAGACTTTGGTCGCAAACAGAAGATGAAAATATATGCTGACCAACGACATCATGCAAAGGACATCACTTTTACAAGAAGAGATTGAGTGCTTGTTAGACATTTCATTTTTTTTTGTTAAATAATCTTTATTATTTTTAGTACATACATAAACCCCTCCCTCCCTTCCCCCTCCCCCATCTCAGGCAGGTATGCTTCGAAAGAAAAGAACATAGATACATACATCAAAATATATAAGTATTTTACATCATTAATTCGTTCGTATGGTGCCACCAGGTTCATCAAAACTAATACATACCCAACTAGCTCTTTTCCTAAGTTTGCAACCACCGGCTGAGAGGTTCCCATATATCCAGCCCCTTTTTCCGCTTTTTTCTTCCTTTCCTTCTATATATCGCAACTTCTAGGCTACGAGCCGCTAACAATCGAGCCCACCATTGTTGAAATGCCGGTGGTTTTGGATCTAACCAAGAGGAAGCGATGCATAGTCTCAACACCGCAATTGAAACAAAAATTCATCCTTGCATGCATTTTAATCGATTATTTCCATCTATGCCCAACATTATTTCACTCACAGTAATTTCTAGTCTTACATTGAAAATTTCCGTTAAAAAATCCGAAATTTCAACAATCAACTCCTGAAGTAAATCACATGTGGCAAATATATGTACAATATCGGCTTCATATAAAGAACACCGTGGACATAGTGTTCCCTTCCCGGTTCCCCATTTGGCTATCTTGTTAGGAGTATAATATAGTTGAAAAATTGTCTTGTAATATTGGGCTTGTAGTTTCGCCGACATCAGTAAGGATTGTGACAATTCATATGACTTAAAAAAGTTTCAGACGTAATCCCCAGTTTATCCTGCCATTTTAATAAGAATTTGTCTAGGTCGTCTGAAAGTGAAGACATTAAGTTACTATAAATTTCTCCAATTTTACCTACTCTATTTTTGCCTAGAGTTTCCATAATTTGAATTTTTTGAAATTTCAGTCTACCACCTCCTTTCTTTAACAGGAAATCCCTGATTTGGAGAAACTTAAAGAAGTCTCTATTTTCTAAGGCGTAGTCATTTCTTAGTTCTTCAAATGACTTCAACCCAGAAATGGAGTAAAAAAACAATTGTGTAATCCCAGTATTAATCCATCTATTCATACAAGAATCATGAAATACCTCTGGAAGATTATTATTTTGAAATATTAATGTATATGACGATAGTCTCCCAATTCCCAATAGCTTACGCACGTTATTCCAGACTTTATGAATGCCCACCAGAGATTTAAAACGGACCTTTTTGAAGTAATTATCGTATGAGTGTCGCCATAGATATCCGCTGGCTTCATTCCCCAAGACAAGTTCTTGCGGTGTTGGTATATCACTGTCTCTCCGTACATCCCTATTGCCCGATACAAATTTAATACAGTAGTGTACGACTGTAGCCCAGTAGTATAATTTAAGATTGGGAAGGGCAAAACCCCTCTATCTTTGGGTAGCGTAATAAATCTAATAGCTCTACGTGGTTTTTTATAACCCCATATGAATCGTGAGAACATATTTTCGATTGTTTTAAGCCATTGGGGTAAAAACTCTAAACAAATTGCCCTAAAAAAATATAAAAATTTTGGGAAAAAAATCATTTTAATCGCGTTACACCTGCCCCCTATAGTTAGATGTAAATTGTTTAATCTATTGAGGTCTTTTTCCGTCTGTCTAATTAGTGGATCCAGATTGATCTTCACAAGGTTATCTAGACTAGCCGTGATATTGACCCCTAAATATATAGCGTTATCTACTACCCGATCATCTCTCAGCAGGTTTTTATTATTAAGGACAATCTGGGTTTTGTCCTGATTCAGTTTGTACCCGGATACTTCTCCAAAAGCTTTAGCCTCCTCTTCTATTGCCTTAATTGCTGTGGTTGGGTCGGTCGTGACTACAGCGATATCATCCGCGTAAGCTAATGTTTTAGTATCCCCTGTTTGTGTCTGTACCGGTAGAATTATCAGATTGTTTTCAAGCTTGCGGATAAAGGGATCAATAAATATTGCGAATAATAGAGGGGAGCACGGGCACCCCTGCCTTGTCCCTCTCGTGATATCTATCTTATCTGACATTGCCCCATTTACCATAACTACGGCCTCTGATAATGTATATAGCATCTGGGTAGCTTTGATAAAGGGCGCGCCTATGCCACATCTCGACATTGCTGACCAAAGATATTTCCAGGAGACCCTATCAAAGGCTTTTTCGGCGTCCAGCAATATGAGTGCCATAGGGTCCCCTTTAACTTCAGCAATATCGAATAACGTGATCACTCTTTGGACGTGATCGGTAGTTGACCTCCCAGGAATGAACCCATGTTGGCGACCAGATACGATTTTATACATCTGTGGGGCCAGCCGGCTTGCTAGCAATTTCGAATAGATTTTTGAATCGCCGTTGATGAGGGTAATGGGCCGATATGATCCCAATTCTGCCGCATCTTTGTTCTTCTTGAGAAAAACCACAATTTTAGCACGTGACCATGATTCCGGAGGTCGACCACCCTGATAGATATGTATGAAAAGATCAGTTAGGATTCTCTGCAATGGTTTATAGAATTTCACATAAAACTCCGTGGGTATACCATCCAGCCCGGCTGCTTTCTCCTTAGCTATACTATGCACTGCAAGCAAAATTTCTACCCACTCTGGTATGTTATCCAAACTTTCTTGATCTTCTTGCCCTAATCTTGGGGATATAATCTGATCTAGATATTCCTCGATCTTATCCGGTCGTGCCCCAGTTTCTTCATATAAATGTTGGTAATATCTCTGAAATGCGGCCCTTATCTCTTTAGGATCCGTCTTACAGCCATAACTTGGGTCTCTAATCTCCCTTATTAAGTTAAGCATATTTTGCTGTCTGGTACGTACAGCCAGTTGATGGCCAACTTGTTCACTCAACTCGTACACACTTTCCTTATGCATTGTAGCTTTGGCTATCGCTTTCTCCAGATAGATATCATTGATTGCATTTTTCGCTATTGACACCCTTTTTAGTTCCCTTTCTACTTCAAGCCCTTCTTGCACAGCTCTTATTAAACCCTCCTCCCTTAAGGCCAGATTCCGATGTAATATTCCCATTTCCTGTTTAGCTTTTTTATTAAAATTAAGTGAAAAACGCATCGTCTCCCCTTATGCCAGCTTTCAGGGCATCCCACACCACCTCAATCGAGGTGCTACCTATATTATCTTCCAGAAATTCTGGTATCCATTTACCCATTTGTTGACAATATGCTTCATTAAGTAGTAAAGCTCTCTCGAAGGTCCAGGTTTTCCCCTCGCTATTCCCTCCTCCCAGTGCCAACTCCATGATCAACGGATTATGGTCCGACAAGACCTGTGGTAGCTTTTCAATAGAACAGCTAGAGATTATATCGCTTGAAGCGAGCATGTAATCCAATCTAGCAAACTTTCTGTGCGGATTAGAAAAGAATGTAAATCCTGAATCGCTGGGGCGTTTGTTTTGCCAGCAGTCAATCATGCCATGGGTTCGACATAGCTCTTTAAAAGCTCTAAATACTTTCGTCTTCCTCCCTTTATACATAAATCCCGAATCTAGAGACCAATCACATGGGAGGTTGATGTTGAAATCTCCACACACTATCAGTGGGAGTGGCCAGTGGGCTAGTTCATTAGTAATATAGTCCAGCACACTCGGATCATCTAGAACGCTACCATACAGTGTACATATTGTCGTTTTTGTGCCCCTTTTACATTGACATTCTGTGATTGCCCATCGCCCACATTTATCAGCCGCAGACCTAACATTTTGTATCTCACTCCCTTTCACAAGAATAGCGACCCCCCTTGTCCTAGTCCCTTGTGTTGTTGCTGTAACCAATCTATATCCTAAGGTTTTAAGTAGGTGTCGCTGTAATCCCTCGATGTGCGTCTCTTGCAAGCAGATAATGTTGGCCCCAATTGTTTGTAATGCCATGGCTACCCTTTGTCTTTTTTCCGGATTGTTAAGCCCACAAATATTAATGGTAAGGATCTTCAGTCTACCCATTGATAGCGATATCTAAACCTGCCAGCATCATAATTTCCTTGCAGAATAGCTGGTTCTTCGTATACTTTCTGGGTACTAAACTGCTTCTTAGGCCATAATTTATTTATCTTGGTTGCAATATTTACACCCCTTCGCTGCCTGAGATCTTTCCCCCCATCCGCCAACCCACCCCCACCCCCACCCATCTTGAGGCAATCAGGCTCAATCATGAGCCTGTGTGACAGAGTCTGGATCAGTCTCACCACTCTCCAGCGCCCTCGCTCCCTCCCTGTACTCACGAACACAAAAATACCCAAACAAAAAAAAAAAACACGCTCATAAGCCATTCACACATATTTACCCAAGTGACCCCTTTCTAAATGAGTGAATGGCCAGTTTAACCCAACACGCTCCAAGCTATCAAAGGCAACCACCATCTAGTGCCCAATTCCCCTGGCCTCTTGCGAAAACAACACTGCTCCGCCTTAATGTCTCTCGGTAAATCAGGACTTCAACGCGGAAATCTCATCCAGCAGACTCTGAGCTTGAATTTCTGACGTGAAATAATAGTTCCACCCTTGAGATATAACTTTTAACTTGGCCGGATTCTGAAGGAAAACTGTCGCACCAACTTTTTGAAAGGGAGTTATAAGTTGTCTAAGTCTCCACCTCCTTTCCACGGTTGCATGTGCAAAATCTGGTTTAGCAAAAATGAAAAGTTCTCCCAGTGTCTCTTTCTGTTGGGTCTTGCAAGGTCATACACGGCCTGTCTCAATAAAAAGTTCCCAAAGTATATTAATATAACACGGGGGTATGCTTGAGAGTTCGTAGAGTGCTTAGGCGGAGTCAGAGGAAATCTGTGTACCCGCTGTATTTCCTTTTCCCACTCCCAATGAGCTAGTTCTGGTAAGGAATTTTGCAGCAGGTTTATTATAAATCTCCTAACATCACTGCCTTCGCTATTTTCTGGTATTCCCAGAAGTCTCAAGTTGTTGCGGCGTTGGCGGTTTTCCGCCTCCTAAGAAACAAAAAAGGGAGATACCCTAATATTATTAATAGGGACAGGGTGAGTATGGATAGAAACATAAAAAGTCCCTACACAAATAACTATTATACTTAAGTATTTATACCCAAAATCAGTGTCAAAGAGAGAGACTCAACGAACCATATATTTATACAATTAATTAAACAACAGATATTCAGTGCAACACAGGGAATGAATAACAAACTAAATATAAAATCAATATAAGATTTATTCAATGATAATATACAAATAAAATCATAATACGTCATTCAAAGTTAAAAAACATTTCATTATTAAAATACACAGTTACAGGATCATTAGAAAACAGGAAAGTCGACGCCGCGTTTCGGTGAATCGTACATATATCACCTTCTTCAGGACAGTTTTCTAAATAATAGAAACATTTAGTTATTAATCATCTCAAGTGTTGCTACTACCAATATTATATACCATATCCAAGTTCCAAAAGAATAACTGGGTAAAACAAACATATTTCATGTTTCATATTAATCTGTAATTTCACAAACGCGATAATATTTTACTAAACTTGACAATCTAGAGTCTCATGACACTTAACACACTACATAGCTTTCTAACATTTTCCGCTTCCTCCAACTTCCACATTACGTCCTTCAGCATTTTTCCCTGTGAGGATGTTTGTTCCTTCAGAGTACCGACTGTGTTTTCTAAATCTTCCGTGCGTTTCTCCACCGTGTTTAGTCTGTCTGCGTTCTCTGTGCAGGTTTTGCCAATTTTGTGCATGGTTCCTTGTATCTTCTTTGATGCGAGCCGTGCTTGGTGATTTTCGGTTTTGGCCTCCTCTCGGAAGGACTTTAGGGATTGGAAAATTGATGATAAGGTGGGCTCGTCATATTCACCGTGTCTCCTATGCGTGGGTGTACCATCCGGTTGGTCGCTAGTGGGATTTCTTTTCCCGCTTGATCTGGTGGAAGGTAGCAATTGATTTCCTGAGTAGTCCCATCCTAATTCTCCTTCATCTTCCCCTGACAATTTCCTATGGTTGTTTTTCCTACCCAGTGACCCCCGTTTAGTTCTCTTAGGGATCCACTTCTCGTCTTGTTGACTGCAGTTGCTTATGGATGAGTCCTCGCAATCCACGTCACTAGTACCACTTGAAAGTGCATATTCCGAATCTGCAGATTCCTCGTTCACCGAGTAGAATTTCTCCATGGAATCCGGAGACAGGTATCCCATCTCCTGAGACCTTTGCAGATAGCCCCTCGCCAAGTTCTCGCAATCGGTCATCCAGCACCGGACGGGTCTTACTCGTAGCTTCTGGGATCGCTGCTGTCTCTGTCAGCGATATGCTGACCCCTGCCTTGAGGGGGGTACCTATCTCTAGGGTTTCAACCTTATCGTTACCCTCGCACGGGGGAGATGTATTGGTGCCTTCGGTGTTATCTAGGACAGTATTCTCCCAGCATGACCCCCAGGAAGGTCTTCCGACCTCCGACGGGCCCGGCGAGATTTCCAGCAGAGTATTCTGTAGAACCTTGGTGTCGGATAGCTTTTTGCTGGCAGCCTGTCCATTTTGTTCCTCCGGTTGCCCAATTATTTCTGCCTCTGGTCCCTTTTTTTCCCCCCCATTATCCATGGGTAGGAACAGACTAGTTAACACAGCTTGCTTTTTTCCCCCTGCACCTCCCAGGGGCGGAACACTCAATTCTGTGACTTTGGCATCTTCAGGTTTAGTTTTAGCCTTATCCAGTCTCCCTCCCCTGCCTTGGCGTATTTCAACTTTTCCCGAGTCCGCGGCTGCTTTGGGGTCAATTTCTTTCTGCGAGGTAGGCACCGTATTCAAACGCGCCTTACCTCGACCTCCTCGCGCTGCCATAGCCTCCGTGCAGTAAGCTCCGTAGCTTACCTTGGCGTCCTCGTTGCTGGGCAACTCCTGCCGACTGCCGTCACAGGTTCTCTTTCCGTAAATCACCGTCAGAAGCAGCCGAGCAAGTGATTCCCAGCGTCTGCAACAGGCTGGCGTACATCGATATTCCTCCTGTCTCTGGGCTTCATCCAACTTTTGATGCTGGCGGAGACTTGTTGTTTCTCGCATAGCCTCACTTCACTTCCGATTCGGGTCCGCCACGAAGCTCCTCAGCGCCGTAGCATCTACCAAGATCTAACTTGCCGCTTTGCATACCAATCATTCCCTCCAGCACGGGTAAGAGCCCAGCGAGAATCGGAGCAGGGGAGAGGTGAGTGACACCGATCTCACTCAGACGCCATCTTGCCCCCCAGTTGCCATATGATTTTACTTGTTAGACATTTCAGATGAAGGAAATCTAATGCTCCTTTTGAGGTTATACCCTTTACTATCAGAACAGCAAAGGACACATGGTGATTGCCCAGCATCCTGGGAAGTCCCTTACGAGAGATTTTTCTCATTTTCAACATGTAGCCCATCACTCACCAAACATCAATATCAATGTAGAGACTGGATCTAGACAGACTGCTGATGACTCTGTATCTGCTCATAATTCCACCTCACCTGTGCAGACCACTGACACTTCGACTGCTAGTTCCCAGTTTCCAGTAACCCGATCAGGATGTGTGATTCAGGCGTCACAACTGTTAATTGAAGAATTATAATTGCTTGTGTATCTATGTATTTATTCATGTATGTATTCGGATATATTTATTTAGGCATTTATTTATCTATTTTTTGAAAGTTGTGACTTTTTTTACCAAAGCGTGAGATCTAGTTTCTTGTAATAAAAGAACGCTGTAACTCTTTTGGTTCCCACTGTACACCAAAGGCCTGTGATGTAAGCGTTGGAGCGATGAGTTGAAGGCAGGCTTAGAATGTTGAGTTCTGACTTACATGCAGCAGAATAAAGACGTGTACAACTATTTTCCTTGTGTGGCATACTTATTGACGACAACCTAGGCTGGCAGGACGCTACACTGTCTGTAACCACTGCGTACCCCCACAATAATCTCCCACTTCTTGTGACTGTATATTGCTCAATCAGCCCGCTTGCAGGAACTGAGGCTGTGATCCACTCCTTAAATAATGGTAGGACAGGACTTCTTGTTCAGCTCTCCTCAACAACTGCATACTTTGGTGAAATTCTGCCGACTTGCGGCCAATTCGAAAGAGTCTGTTGTTTCAATGCTGGGTGATTGTTCTGGTGGATTGGCCCAGGACTTTGGATCCTCCTGACTTCCTGGCTTTTCTTGTTGCCCTGGATCACAGCATCCTCATCCTCATTGTCTTCTCTGAGTCCAAGGTCGACACAAATGGCCTTGAATTAAAAGAAAGAAGACACTTGGTGACATTGATAGTGAGTCTACTGGAATACAAAGGAATAAAAGTTATGTGGTTTTGAAGTACTTCCACATGGACATTGATCACAGGGTAGATGAAATATGAATGTTAACATGTCAGTGATTTTGCTGTTGAAAAGAAGGATCTTATATAATATCTTATATAATATTTATACACAGAATGCTGCAATTTCCTTTTTTTAAACATGACACAGCTGTTTCATCCAATGACACGTGAATAATACTCAGTGCTTAATTTGAGGTGGTGGTTGCCAGTGGAGGCCATTGGAGGTCATATTTGAGGACAGGCACTTATATATTTTCCTCATCAGACATTTAGCAAGAGAGGGAAAAACAAACAAAGCGGAAAGAAGGAGGATGTAATAGATATAAAAATCACCATAAAGGGAGAAAGCAGGAACCTGCAAGAGTGAGATAAAGGGTCAGGGAGTGTCTGGTAGTGGATTAAAGAGGCATGAGGTAGATTTAAGACTGAGCAGCCTCGGCACGCCGACATATAATACCATCAGCCGAGGACTTCTGAGTAGAGCTTTGGGCACCGCCACTCATTCTTTTAAAGGTTAAGCACTGCTAATACTCAATAAAATGTAAAACTTTTTAGGTAATTAAATGGTAAAAGTGGATTTTTGCACTGTTATATTCAATAGAGTCTAGTTATTGAAAGTGTAATGGAAGTGATTACATTTTGTAAAATAAAAAGAAATCAACTGTGGAGAAATTTCTGTGAAGGAAAAGCATCGCCTAAAAATATAACAAGAGAGGAGCAGAAAGGCTATACTCTGCAGTCATGGTGACCACAAAGAAGAGCGGAGAGGCCAGGCACCACATTTAGTGTGACATGACAGAGAAACAGAAAAAAAGTCACTTCAACTGATGCTGATAGAGAGGAGAGGGCACGAGAGGCTAGGCGCTGCATTTAAAGTGATTGGGAGAGAAGCAAACAGGTCAACCTCAGTCGCTGTGTTGACAGGAGTAGCAGAGAGGCAGGGCTCTGCAGCCATGGTGACAGGAAGACTAGATGTTGAGAGCAGGAGACTCTCATGGGTGATAAGTAGCGCTCTATAAATCCCGTTTGATTGATTTGATTTGAAAGAGGCCAGGCTCTTCAGCTATAGTGGAAAGGGACAGAACTACTGAGGCCAGGCTTTGAATTTACTATGATGGCCAGAGGAGCAGAGAAACCGACTCCTGTTGCTATGGTAACAGGAGAGAGTAGCAGAGAGGCCATACTCTGCAGCCATTGCTGCAGGGCAGAGGACTAAAAAGTCCAGGATCTGTATTAACTGTGCTCAGGAGAGTAGCTGAGCGGTTAGGCTCTGCAGCCATGGAGGCAGGGGAGAGGACCAAACAAGCCAGGCTCTGGATACTGTGAAGGGAAGAGGAGGAGAGAGATCAGGCTCTGCAGCATTGGTGGCCGAGGAGAGAACCAGAAAGGCCAGACTGCAGCCATGTTGGACATGAGAGGCCAGGCTCTGGGAGTATTAACTGTAATGAAGAGAGAAGCATAGAAGCTAGCTTAGGGAAGAGGAGCCAAGAAGTTAGAATCTGCATTTAACGTGGTTGGAGAGGAGAACAGGGCAGGCTCTACAAACAAAGTAAGGAACTGTAGAAGAACTGAAAACCTAACCTATGCAAAGTGACGGAGAAAAGTACTACAGCGGCCATTAAGTGCAACAAAGAAACTAAGTCAAGCTCTGAAGCCAAGGGACGATGATACAAAAATACAAATAAACTGAGGGCAGGAAAGCACCGGGGTCGTCCCAGTCCGCCATTTCCATGTCCAGCATAATGCGTGCCTTGAAGTCTCGGAGGAATGAGGTGAAACAGGGAAGACATTACATGAGGAGACTACCTCGCTTCCAGCAGCTTTCAACTTCAAATAAAATTACCTTTCAAGTTCTACACTCAGGCTTCTTGCTCCTCAGCAGGACATCTTTCTTTCGCATCATCAAATCCAGCGAGACCTCAGACTATGAGCTGCTGGCAGGCGATAAAGTAAAAGCTGCGAGTCGGCTTTAGCGTCTGCGAAGGAAGAACGATGATTCGTCAACGAAGAATTCAGACAATTTAACGTAGGCGGTATGAGTGATTGGCCAACCCCTCTGATGCACGCAGTTTCAGATGTTGCTTGTGGCTTGCAATCAGACTTTATTGGTAGTGACTGAAAGCCATTACCTTATTATGGTTGTTTGTGACCTGCGGGAAAAGAGTAGGTGGTATCGCCGAGATCCCAGTCTCCATGGTGCAGAGAAATATGTCGCGGCAGGAAATCCAGTCTGTAGCCATGTTTTATTTATGTTACCACTACGTTTGACATGTTAATCAAGGGATTGCGTTGGAACAATGTACTCTTCTAAAATAAATAAAAGAAAATTGGTAAAACAGCTGGGCTTAAGCTACACTGCAATATTTAGAAGCAGGCCTGGGCAATGGTCCCAGGAATGGGGTTTTGGTTTTGACAAAGACAAACTTTCGCTAACTGTTCTCATTCTTCCAAAATAAGTCATATGCTGGTTTTAATTGTGATTTGTGAGTACATTGCCTTTCATGCCCCCAAATCAAGGATTTACCAGCTGATATTTTAAAACTCACAATAGCGTGAGTGGCAGAAAAATCATTCTGTGATTCAGAATTTAGTTCTGAAATGGGAAACAAAAGACAAAAACTAAATTCAGAAGCTGGGAAATATGCAAAGCGGTAAAGTTCGTTTTTCACGCATAACTGAAGAAACACCGCTTATAAACCCCTAAATGAGGTTGGAACGTTATGTATTTACTTTAAAAATCATGTACTAAAAATGTACCTTCCTGAAAGCTTTGGATAAAGTTATCTAGTGAAGTGAGAAAGCCCTCTCCTACACAGTATACAGGGGTTTGGTTCAATTATGAATGTAGATTAGCTTAAAGGCCTTAATTTCTGTCATGAAAACCAAAGGGAAAGCGGGCATTGTGGACGCGTGGGTCTTTTATAAAAAAGGCACAAAAACTACAAAATTAGAGTGGGAAACAAATATTTGGATGGTTTAATTGACGCCTTTAAACAAAAGGACGTCAAGGTGCTCTGGCATATCGTTGCCATTGGAGGAAAGTGCTGTTATATGAGGTTTATATTCAGCCCCAGGAGTGGGCTGTGCACTTTTCTGGTCTTTATGGGCAAACTGGCCCAGATCTCGCTTCACACTCTGCTCCATGGAACAACTATTCTTCTATTCCAAGTGACGATAAACCTTGTTGCTCAATGCAGTTTTCATTGACAAATACCATAAGCCAATTGACGCCCAAAAGAAAGGGAAAGCCCCTGGTCTAGATAGAATTCCCAGAGATGTATTCAACTCAGAGGCAAGCATTTGAGGCCCATACATAAATAGATGGTCTCCTGCCATAGTCTCTTGTACCCCAATACCAAGTACGTGGCAGGGTTGAGAGAACATCCCAATTTATAAAAATGGTTCCCGTACCAGCACAGGGAATTATTGCCCAATCAGTTTGCTGGATAAACTCCAAAAGATTTTCTGCAAGCAGGTTCTGAATAAATTGAACACCTCTAAGAAGGTTTTAGACCATGAATGAGCACAGCTGACCAGGAGTTCCGCTTCCTTCTGGTCAAATGGAAAACTGTGGATATTGTGTCCAGTGACCTTTATGTTGTATTCGTTGAGCTCAAGGCAGATTTTGGCCTTGTCTCATGCCCAAAATTGTAGGACGTTTTAAGGGGGTTAGGTATTCACGATATTCTGCTTGCCATGATAATGGAATTGCATACTAAAACTTATGCCCAAGTGCTCTGGGTGAAGCATGGCAAACTAACTGAGAAAATAGCTATCAAATAGGTGTGCCCCAAGGGTGTATGGTCGCGCCCACCCTATTTCCTTTGTATATAAACAAATGTATACAATATCTATTCGATTGTAAGAATGACTCACCTTCTATTGCGGACTCCAAAGTGCCAGCTTTATTATTTGCAGGCAGGATGTTGTTGTTGTCCAATACTCTGAAGGGTCTCAGTGTTTTACTTGATAAGGTCAATCATTTTTGAGACGATTACGGATAAGAAATCAATGTGAACAAATCAAAATTGATGGTTTTTAATCCCCATAAGTCTTTTAAAGAGAGAATTGTAGCTAAATTTTAGTCTAGAGAGAGTGCATGAATTTGATTTGCTAGGAATCTACATTTTAGACTTAAACAAATGTTGTCCTTAATTTAACAAAGTGAACTTACCCTGTATTACAGGTCGTCAGCAATACTAAATGTGCCAAAAAAGACACCTAATTATCTAGTAGCACCGATAGTAGAGACATATAGTGCCAAAATAGTGAGTGCTATTTTTTAAGGGGCAGAGCTCTGGAGCTACTAAAAAATGGACTTGCTATTAAAAAGGGAAAACAAATTTGTTAAATCCTTACTGGTTATGCCAAAGAGCTCCCCATACTTGCCAACTCAACTAGATTTTGCCCTAAAACCAATCTACGATTTTCCCAACTTAAAACCCATGGCTTATTGGATACGGTTATGGGCTACCAAGAAGTCCCCAAAAAAATTCAAACTGCATTACCAGAGATATTGCTAAGACCTGAAGGTCTTGAGTTATCTTTTTTTTAAAACTCTTTTTAATTGATTTTTTCAATTATAACCGTAGTTACAGTGCAGTATAAGATAATCCACATTTATAATGATGCTATACATTGTGCAGGTACATATATACAAGGCCAACAAAATACACTGTTTGCACAAATTTGCAGTGAACGGATGTCACATTTATCAAAAATAACAACGGATTTAATGCCTCATCTACCTCTAGTGGATCCCTCCCGGTCCTAGGGGCTACATCGTGAGGCTGTGGAGGTGTGGACGTATCTATAGTGTCCGGTGTATCCCGCAAATAACAGTGAAATGGTTGCCATATGTCCATAGGCCTCTTCGTAGGCGGTTCTAGTTGTGCATAGGTGTCACTGTTGGTATTGCAGTATGTCATACTACACAGCCATGACTTTACTGTTGGTGTGCGCTTGCTGCCCCAGTTGATGGCCACTTCCCGCTTAGCAATAAGCAACACAATAGCTACAAATCGTCGTTTGGATCTAGGGAGGTCATGTGTATACCCAAGCAACGCCATTAGTGGCGTGGGTGTGATCTCAATGTCTATCATTTTGGAAATTTCCACAAATATTGCTGACCAATATTTGCCTATCTTTGCACATGCCATGTAATGTGTGCGAAGTCCGCGTCTGGGGAGCGACATTTAGGGCATAAATGTGACCGAGACGGGTCTATGCGATGTAGCGCACTTGGTGACTTATATGCCCTGAAAAGGAATTTGAAATGTAACAGTTTATGCCGGTGATTTGGAGAAACCCGGCGGATTTGTGTGCAGCATCTGCTTCATTGTGTGTCTGTGATGGGGTTACCAAGATCCCGCTCCCAGGCCGCACGCACCCCTGCGTCGCGAGAGGGCATCATGGCCAATGTAGCTTTGTACATTCTAGCCATGAGATATGTGCCATCACTATCCTTAATGATGCCCGTCAGGAGTGAGAACTCAGGGGGTTCAAGCGGATAGCTGTACACGTTGGCTTTCAGGGCGCCCAGTAGCCTCTGGAGCACAAAGTGATCTATGACGGTTGCTTCTCGGAAGCGAGGATCTTCCGTGCGTGAGAATATATGTCCTTTAGGGAAGAGGTCCCCGAACGTTGCCAGATGGAATTTGGCAAGTGTGCGCTTCACAAGCGTTTCCTGCAGGATGGGGATCCAGCCATTACCCACTACTGGCATTGCAGGTGAGTACAATATACGTGAGCCTGTGATCTTTAGTAATTTGTGCCATGCCCAACTAGTCGTGGAGAGTGCTTGAATATCCCGCGGATCCCGCGGGTAGCCAACTGGCAGCAGGGTCCCGAGGGATGCAGGAAGAGCCAAATCTGCTTCTGGCCTGTAATAGGGGATCCTAATGTCCGCATGGTACCAGTGTCGCGCAAAACTCGCCTGCGCCACCAGGTAGTAGATATGACAATTTGGTACTCCAAACCCTCCCCTCTCATATGGCAGCATGAGTGCATCCCAGCTAATGCGAGGCTGTTTACCACCCCACACCAAACGTATCAACATAGTACGAAGGTTAGAGAGGAAGCCGTTTGTTAGACTTGGCACCATTGGCGTGGGTCTCCCTTCCATTTTTTTGCTGTTGCCTCATCTGTTTTTGCTGGTCTAGATGCTTTGGGCACTTTGCCACTGCTGTTCAGTGCCAAAGTGAAAGTGCTCCCTTTTGTAAATTGATGTAATGGATTAGTGATTCCATGATTGGCTGATTTGATTTACTTGTCAGACCCTAGTACAGTGCATCATGTGTCCCCAGGGCCTGTAAATCAAATGCTGCTGGTGGGCTTGCAGCACTGATTGTGCCACCCACAGAAGCAGCTGGTAAATGTGGCTCAGGCCTGCCATTGCAGAGCCTGTGTGCAGTCTGGGACTGCCATAGTCGACTTGGCAAGTGCACACACTTGCCAGTCCCTAAACCTTCCCATTTCTACATGTTAGTCGCCCCTAAGGTAGGCCCAAGGTACCCCTGTGGGCAGGGTGCATTGTATGTAAAAGGTAGGACATGCCCTGATGTGTGTGGCATGTCCTGATAGTGAAATACTGCCAATTTCATTTTTCACTATTGCAAGGCTTTCTGTTCCCATAGGCCAGAATGGGCAGTTAGTTTTTAACATCTTATAAACATAACTGGCCCAAGGAACAAGATAGGAAAATAAAGTTTAGTATGCCTGAACTCAGAATGTTAAAGTGCATCTTTTAGTGTGGGTGATTTTTACATTCTGTGTTTGAAAATACCACTTTTAGAAAGTGGGTATTTTCTTGCCTAGCCATCCAGTGTGCCTCTGCTAGATTTGTGTATTGCATGTCTGGCTTGTGAGTGACAGGAGCTGGGAGAGGGCAGCGGCTCCGGCAGTCTGATGAGTCAGGGCTGGGCTGAATGGGACCTGGGTTGAATTTAGAGTAGGGGAGGAGATTTCCTTTCACCTGCCTGGGCCAGGTCTGCTTTCAACAATGCTGTCTCCACCTCCTGCCAGGAAGCTGCACCAGTGAGGACAGAACTGGTTTTGGCTGGGTACAGACACTCTCTGCCTTCAGAGAACAAAGAATTTGTGTGTATGTAGTGGGGACCCAGACCCCAGAACTTTAGATCACTTCTGGGAAATCAAGAGGAACCTTTGCCAAGGAGAAGCTGAGGAAGATTACTGCCCCTGTGCTGTTTGCTGTTTGGGGTTGGCCTGCAGTGGCTACTTGTTGCCAAGGAAAGCAGAAAAGGACTTTGCTGTTTGCTTTGTCATCTTGAGGAAGATCTCCAAGGGCTTGAAATAGAGCTTGCCTCCTGTTCTAAAGTCTCAGGGACAAAAAGACTTCACCACCAGCTCCCCTGAATTCCCTTGCTGGGAATTCTAACCTGCAGAGAGGTGCCTGCTGTTGTTTAGGACCTCTAGAGACTGTTTGTTGCTGAGAGCTGGAAGATCGACGCAACGAGAAGAAGCATGTCGCATCCTCACCGATTCCCAACGCATCGCCGAGCCACCGGGAAGAAGCGTGCCGCATCCGTACTTGGTTCCAACACCTCGCGGAGCAACCAGGAAGAAGCGCGCCGCATCCTCACCGGGTCCCGACTCATCACCGAGAAGACCGTAGCAGCACCTGCCATGCGGCTGCAAAATATCCCGCATCATACCGGACTGTCGCATCGCATCAAGTCGCCATTTTGTTGCATCGCACCGGATCGTCGCCACGCATCGAGGCGCCATCTTGTTGCATCATAACCAGAACGCAGTAAGAAACAGACGCATCCCCTCCTCTCCGGTAAGGAACAGACGCATTGCCTCCCCTGCGCTGCCGTAAGGAACAAACGCATCGCCTCCTCCGAAGCAAGGAACTGACGCATCACCTTCCCTGCAACCCTTTTGTTTGTTTTGCGTGACGCATTTAAGGTACTTTGTGAGAAAAGTGTTGCATTGATAACTTGCATTGAACTGAACTATTTCTACCATTTAAGAGCCTTATTTTTGATACTGTATTGTGGATTTTTGTCGTTTGGTCTTGTGTTAGTTTAGATAAAGATTACTTATTTTTCTAAACCAGTGTGGTGTCCATTTTTAGTGTTTTCACTGTATTACTGTATGTATTCACGAATGCTTTACACACTGCCTCTAAGATAAGCCTGTCTGCTCGTGCCAAGCTACCAAGAGGGTGAGCAGGGGTTATTTTAGGAGTGTATCCCCCTTACCCTGACTAGAAGCAAGGGCCCCTATTTGGACAAAGGTTCCTACCTCTGCCAACTAGAGTCCCCCCCATTTCTAACACCGTTGTACAGTGGGATTGGGATACTATGAAATAAATACAGAAATTGTGGGAGGACCACCATTTTAACAATAGCTATTCTCCCAGCTATTGATAAAGGCAGTGATAGCCATCTCTCAATGTTTTGCCCCAGTTTTTCAAGTACTGGACCATAGTTCAATTGTAGGATACAATATTTCTCTTTATGTATATGAATCCCAAGATATTTAATGAAATCCTCACACCATATCAATGGATAATCACTCGATTTGCCACATGGTGCTTCAGTCAATTGGAACACCTCCGACTCTTCCCAGTTAATGCACCGACCAGATAGGTTGCCATATCTGGTAACCTCACACAGCAGTGGCGCCAGGTTATCATCTGGGTGTCGCACTTATAGTATAATGTCATCCGCATATAACTTGAGCAACAGGGGGCCAGTATTAAACTGTAGGCCCCTTTGACTGTGTCGCTCCTGCAAATGTCGCACCAATGGATCTAGGGCCAGTACAAACAATAAGGGGGAAAGCGGAGAACCCTGCCGGGTTCCCCGTGTAAGTGGGAACTCGGATGACAGTATTCCGTTGAGTCTAACGCACGCCTTAGGCTGTGTGTATAACAGCTGCACAACTGCCAAAAACCGGTCCGGCACACCAAGTCTACGCATTGTGGCATAAAGGAAGGGCCACTCGAGCGAATCGAAGGCCTTCTCCGCATCGAGCAGCACAGTGGCTGCCGGGACCGGTCGTCGCACAGATCTATTCTGTGCAACGTTGCAAATAGTGTGCGAAGGTTAAGCGCTTTCGATTTATGAGGAATAAATCCTGATTGCGCAGGCGAGATCAGCCTTTCAACTATAAGTGCTAGTCTTGTTGCTAACAATTTTGCTAGAATCTTATTATTGAAGTTTAAGAGTGACAGGGGTCTGTAGGATCCGCATCTCAGTGGGTCCTTGCCCGGCTTTGGAAGCAAGATTATAACCGCCTCTCTTAAGGTGGGCGGGAGCACTCCAGTATCGATGGCCTCCTGGTATACATCAATTAAATAAGGCACAAGGACGGTCTTGTACTTTTTATAGAAGCATCCGGTGAATCCATCAAGCCCCGAAGCCTTTTAGAACCATCCAGCGCATCTATGGCGTCAATCACCTCATCCTTTGAAAAGGGCTCCGCCAGGAACTCCTGGTGTGCTTTTTCCATCCAGACCATCGAGACCTCGTCAAGATAGTCAGTATAGGCCCCAGGTTGCTCGGTGGTTCTCGAGGAATACAATGTTGTGTAGTATGCAAGAACCTCCCTAAGAATACCCACAGTGCCAGTTATATGCGAGTTATCGCTGCCCATCAGCTCTGTAATATACGTTGGTTTTCGGGATTGTTTCAGTAAGTTAGCAAGAGTCCGGCCCGGCCGTTCTCCCTCCCCGTATCGCCTGGCTATTGCATATTTGCCAAGGTAATGCGCCTCGCGCTCCGCTGCCTTCCGAAACTCTGCCAGAAGGGCTGCGCGCTGCTGTAGCCTGGAGGAGTCGGCAGGGCGGTTGTCCTGTCGATCTATTTCTGCCAATTGCGCTTCAATGCTAGCAATTGTGCGCCGTAGGTCTCTGAGGATCCCTGCACTCTTTGATATACACACTCCTCTAGCATATGCCTTAAACGCCTCCCACAATGTGGCTATAGATGTCACCGAACCTTCGTTTAATGTGAAATATTCGCTTATCGCTGCGCCCAGTTCTGCTACAAATGCCGTATCTCTCAGAGCCATGTCTGGGAACCTCCATGGGCGTTCCACCCCTCCTGCACGTGGAATGCGTAGTTCTGCTACTACTGGAGAATGATCTGATAATGTGCGTGGGAGAGTTGTCATTCCATTGACCCATAGCGCCAGGCCTGGCGACAGGAACCAATAATCCAGCCGGGTCCATCTGTTGTGTGGCGCAGAGTAGTGCGTGTACCCGTCCTGACTGGAGTTACGATATCTCCATGCATCCACTAGTCGGTTGTTATCAATAATATCTAGTAGTGCCCTCCTAGCTCTGGGTTTTGTGTCCGTTGTGGTGGCTGTGCTGTCATGCACTAAGTCCAACAGTAAATTAAAATCCCCCCAAGAGGAGCTGGTCCGCCCCCATGCGTGCGATGTGTGTATGGATGGAATCAAAGAACTCAGTGTCGTCAACGTTTAGAGCATAAACATTTACAAACAGTATTGAATGTTCCAGCATATACCCTTTAACCAAGAGATAGCGCCCCCCGGGATCATGATACACCTCTACCTCCCTAAATGGTACTCTTCTATGTATCAGTATCGCCACCCCCATTGCGTATGAACTATATCCAGCAAAGTACCGGTGTGTTACCCAGTTGCCTGCAAAGGCTGCTTTCGTGGAAGGTTTCAGGAGAGTTTCTTGTATGAAAGCAATGTCCACCTGATGGCGTTGCAAGTAGTTAGCCACCAACTTACACTTACGAGTATTATTGAGGCCCTGTACATTCCAAGCCATTAACCCCTTGACCGCGATCGGAATTCCGCCCAGGTGCTGGACATTCCGATCGCGGGTGTGGTCGTGACGAGCTCAGCTCGTCATGCGCACACGCCCACCGCGCAGCATGACGAGCTGAGCTCGTCATGAGCATAGAAGGGGTTAACACAATGTTTGCTTCCGCCTGTACCTTGTTAGCCATTCCCTAACAGTCTAACCGCTGCATGTACCTGCATCTGTACTACTATTCCTGCACTGCCATTGAAACTTTCTACTGAGCTGTTTAACCAGCAAGCTTTTGAAAATACCACCACCCCCCCTCCCACCACCCATCCCCCATACCAAACTTAAGGGGAAAATACCAACCCCAATCAACTAGGTTAAAGCATAGAGAATAAAACATCAACACTAAATACTTCGCCAATTGAAGTGGTGCGTACGCACACAGGGGGAGGCAACACCATGCCGCTACCCCATTATATTGGCACTTAGGCGTCTGAAAATAAACATGAAATCCAATCCCGGGGGGGATGGTAATTAATAACCAATCTGATTATACAACATTCTGATCCAGGCATTACATCATGCACATGGTGCTGGTCTATAAGTCACTGTATATGGGACAACAAGTTCGTTCAACTGGCCGTGAAGAGATCCGCACTGTTACCGGAATTTGGGACACTCTGCGATTGTAGTGGGGAGGGTGTGTTACGTTGCCTCCCCGATTTGGAATAGTTCTGGCAGAATTCCTGGGCCTTGTGAGGGGAATCAAAAATATGGGAGCGTCCGTCCACATCCACGTTGAGCCGCGCGGGGTATAGCATCCTGTACCGCAGTCCCAGCTTGCGAAGTTTCGTCTTTACCCCTGCATATTTCCACCTTGCTTCCTGCACCATGGCTGTGAAATCCGGGTACAGGGAGATGGTTGAACCCTGCCACTCCAGCTTGCCCTTTTCTCGTGCCATTCTCAGGGCTGTGTCCCTATCTCTGAAATTGAGCAGGCGTGCTATAATCGGACTTGGCGGGCACCCAGGATTGGGCCGCGGCCCAAGTTGTAATGAGCCCGCTCCACTACAAATGTGGCGGTGAAGGACTCTGCCCCGAATATGTCAGTAAATAAAGTTTCAACAAACCGGTCCAGCCGCCCAGTGTTTGTGGATTCGGGCACTACCATGATTCGAACGTTGTTGCGGCGCCCCCGAGCCTCCAAATCCTGATTCTTGATTGCTACAGACGTAAGGAGTTTCTCCATGTGCTCCAGTCTCCTGGTGGTCTGTGCGGTGCCATCCTCTAAGTCCGAAATTCTGCCCTCTGCCGTATTTAATCGACCCTCCTGGTTGTCTAGCCGGGCCCCCATAGCCTCCATTCTCTTGTCTAAACTGTCAAAACGGGTATCCAGGGCTCTGAAACTGGCCCTCAATTCTGTTAGGACGGTGTCGGGACCTGCCATCTCAGCTGTGGACGATCCACCCCCCTCCGCCATGCTTGCTTTCTTGGTCGCTGCGGTAGTTCCTGGTGGCTTAAAGGAGAGGGTGCTTTGCTTGGGGTCTTTACGACCCATACCACAGATGTTGGGCCCTGTCTGGCCTGCAGTGTAGTCCTGCCCCAGCCCCACGCCTTTAAGTGGCGCAGCATGCAATTAAAATCTAGTAGCGGTGCCCGCCGCAGCCCCACAGTGTGCTGTTGTTATGTGGTTCTTGCTGGCCGGGGGGGCGACCATCCGCCCGCTCTTGGGGCACAGAGGGCATCGCTAAGGTGAGGATGGGGGAGGAATGTCTCTCATTGCACCCAAAGTGTTAGTCCTGCAGTTGGGGGGGGCGCCAGGCATGTCCCGCAGCACCCGGCCCACCGGCTGGTCCCCAGGCTCACCCGCGGTCCCTATCACCGTGGGGCCTCCGGGGGTACCTGCGAGACGATCGGTGTTAGGAGCAGTGTGCAATGGCAGCCCCCCACCGCTACACCTTACCCCGCCTTTCCTGTTCAGCTGCGCTCTCCGTGTTCAGATCCGGCTCCGCCCGGATGGACCCGCTACACAAGTCCCCGGCTTCTCCTCCGTCATATAGGCCGCATCAGCGAGTGTGCCGTCTTCCGGTGTAATCCTACACCTCGACTAGTGCAGGCCCTCCGCTGCTCTCCGGAGCCGTTCCTGTCCCCATACACAACATCTCATGGGTGTTGGGTGCCTGGAACTTCCCCCGGGCAGTAGCTACGACATGGGATTACGGCGGAGCTTCAAGCTAGTGCGGCCATTTCGGTCGGCGGCTTGGCCACGCCCCCAAGGTCTTGAGTTATCTTGGGTTGTGCAAGTTAAAATGTGGCTCAGAAGGTTACGTTTAAGTGTTTATTGGGAATATCCAATAAAAAGGCCTCATAACGGGCAAAAATATTAAAGGCCAGATGTTGGCAATATGTTCCGGCCACCCAGATTTCGGAGGAAGGTGGGAGCCAGTTTAATGCATCCTTATAATTTAAATCAGATTTTATGTTTGATGTTTTTTTACGACCAGATTAAACCAGCCACTACTAGAGCACTTTATATCAAATTTAGGCTGGCCACTTTACCTTTGGCCTCATTCACTTTGAGATGGTTTAATTATGCCCCATGAACGTCGCTGTGCCCAGTCTGTAACTCCCGTATGGACACCTAACAACATTTATTCATTTTTCTGTACAATTTACTATAAACCCAGATTGAAGTGGATTGTGCCCCTTTGTAATTTGTTTGGGATGACAGACCGCCATTGCGCATTGAGCATTTGTACAAAAGACACTAGTCCACGAGTTACCTTTCCGGTATCTAAATTCCTGGAGGTTATGTGGCCAATCAGAGGGACATTTTTAGATTAATGTTATGTATTTAAGACTTTTTATATTGTACTTTAATGTTTTGTATATAAATGTATTGAACGTATTATGATTGTATTTGCTGATGAACCATTCGGTCTGATTGGATAATAATAAATAAGTAAAGTTATCAAATAACTCATTGTCATGAGGGACTCAATTTTGAAGACTTGTTTTTTAACATCTTAATACATTGACAAAGTTGTAATGTTGGCTCACTTCAACGCATCCAACTCATCTAACTGGATTAAAACACCGGGGTCATCTGGCCTTAAATATGGATATGCAAACCCACAAAATAGAAGGCACAAGGGACAATCTTTGTAGTATAATACATTGTAGATTGTATGTGGTAACCTCAACATTTCAACATAGTAAAATAGTATGTTATGTTATGTTATTTGGATTTATAGAGTGCACTTATACTCGAAGGTCTCATGGTGCTGAGGCTCAAACACTATTAATGAAAAAGCTCACCCACTACCATTAAGTGGAAAAAGTACAGTTTTAAGCCTTTTCCTAAATAATGAGAGTAATGGAGTTAATCTAAGAGAGGGTGGCTGCTGATTTTGTCCCTTAACAGCAAGCACAGAAAAAGGTCTTCCTCCTAGTCCATATATAGAGAATATATAAAGTATTTGTGTTAGAAGAGCGCAGTCGTTGTTGAGTAGTGTCAAATGTAACATGCTTTTTCAAAAAGGTAGGGTCTGATCCATGTATACACATATGAATGATGCACAATACTTTGAAGGTAATCCTGTTGCTAACTGGAGGCCAGTGTGGCCTAACAAGTAATGGAGAATGATTAGAAGTTCTTGTAAACTGAATCATAATCCGTGCTGCTTGATTTTGAACTTTTTGTAGTATTTGTATTTACTGTTTGGATACACCTAAATATAAAGCGTTACAATAATCTATTCACAAGCCTGTGGTGACTTCAGTCACTGTCCTTCTGGCATCCTCACACAGCAATAGAAGAATATGTTCCAGAGATTTCTCCACCAAAAGAACCTCTGGTTTTTCTATATTTGTCTTTGACCAGTTTCTGTCTATCCAGCCTTTACTAAATTTAAATTATAGACAAACAAGATGTTTACAAACACATCCATCCCAACTAAGTCTAAATATAAGCTGGGAGAAATCTACAAAGGAGTAAAAGGAACAGTCAAAGAATTTGAGCTATAATAAAAAAGGGTTAATATAATTATTAAAAAGAAAAGGAAAGGGGGGCGTGGCCGGCATCCGACGAAGATGGCCGCCACCTAAGAGAGCTCCGGACCTCCAGAGGCCTCCAAGACAATCCGCACACTTATCCGTACCCAAAACAGACCGAAAACGGCAGCGATGGTGTCGGAACCCCCAAAGACCAAGGCGGACTGATCGCGACGCCACAATTTGTTGATCCGGCGTTGATCGGCCGACTGTGAGAGGCGCGGCCTCGGAACCACGCTGAGACCGGGGCCTTGATTGCAGTCAGCACCCGGCGAGCATCGCCGACATCCTACGCTCTGCGGCGCGTGTGCACGGAGTGCGCCGCGGACGAATCCTGGAGTCAAGGACCCTCTCCTGGGGCTCTAGTGGGGGTGATCCCGCCTTCGGACCGGCGATGTGGCCCGCGGGGGGCAGAGTGAGGTGAGGCCCGCCGGTTGCATCTCCTGAAAGCCGGGGCTGGGCAACCATGAAGGCGCTCGCATCAGGGGAAATGCGCGCACGAGGAGCGCGTCGCCGGTAACACGTAGAGCGCGGCTGGACATTAACTGTGGAGAACGCCTCGGTGGGAGCGCTGGTGGGAACGCTGAGGTCCATTAGCAGAACAACAGCAAGCGGTGGGGGCCAGCAGGGGAAGCAACTACTGAACGAGGGGTCGGCCGGTGAGACGCCGGGACCCACCAGCGGCCGGTAGTGCTGCATTGTGAGGCGGTGCCCTCAGCTGAGAGTCTACCCGACAAAGAAGAGTAGCAGACTCCAGAGTCATCGCCCGGAGGTGCACCATACGGCCGTTCCCTACGGGAGAACTGGAGCTCTATCCGCCCCCCCTGCGGCGCCCGTGGACCAGACTGCATCAAGGGCTCTGATAGACAACTGGAGTACGTCACCCACAGCGTAATAGTAAGAAAGGCCCACACACTATAAATCTTGAAGCCTCCCTGGTGACGACGCCGGCGCAATAACTGGTTGGCAGGAAACCCGACAGGCCGCGTGCACCAACGTGTTGCACAGGCAGGCGGCGGTGAGTACTTCCATCCAGCGGCCAGCTACCTCCTACCATCACCACAAGGCACAATGGGAGGCCGTGGCCAACGCGTGAATCATCAGAACAAACTTGAAAAGTACGCGTACTCTAAACCGGATCAAGATCAGCAGGACCGCGCCGCCGTAGAGGCACTGGCCACCAAGGGGCCCACGACAGGAAAAGAGATTACATTGCAGGACATAATGGCTACACTTAACAAAGTGCACACGTCGCTGGAATCCTGCATAGACACAGTTACTACTGAACTTTTATTAATCCACGCAGATTTCAGGAAACTCAGTTCCCGAGTGACAGACGTAGAAACGACAACAACCGCTCTATGTGTAGACACTACCTCTCTGAAGAAACAGATGAAGCATCTAGAAATGGAAAATAAAGCCATGGCAGCGAAACTGGACGATTATGAAGGTCGCTCCCGTCGCAACCACGTCCGCATTGTGGGAGTACCCGAGGGAACGGGGGGACCTGCAGTGGACCTCTTTGTGGAAGATCTGGTCAAGAACCACTTGCAACCCAGAGGACTCTCCAATTACTTTTCGGTCGAACGGGCCCATCGTGTCCCAGGGGGTAGACCCAGGCCGGGTGCACCCCCTCGGCCCATACTGGCACACACTTTCAATTTTCGAGACCGAGACCTTATTCTCCAGACGGCAAGGGCGGCCCCTCCGATACGCTATCAACAAAGCACAATCTCCTTCTTCCCGGACTACACAGCTGCAGTGGCTAAACAGCGATGGAACTTCATCACCGTAAAGCAAGAGCTCAGGAATCGTGAACTTAAATACTCGATGATGTTCCCAGCGAAGTTGAGAGTAGAAGCCGACGGGAAGACATGGTTCTTCACAACTCCAGAGGAAGCGCAAGACTGGCTTGAAGGATGGCGTCAGGTCCCACATCGCGGCAAACCCAGACGAAGTACCAAGCGCGAAACGACAGGGCCAAACTCTTCAGAACTGGAGGAAACAACAACAGCGACGGAGGCCCAGAATAAAGAGAACTGAATAGACTCCATGGACCTTTTCCCCTTAAGGTACTGCTACTACAAGGACCCATTTCATAGTGATGATGTTACACCTAGAGAAGAACTACGAGACTGCGACACTGATTCATAAGTGGGCAAGATTGAGATGTCCTGCAACGCCCCACGTTCGAACATCCACTGCAATAGTGCCACTTTCAGGAAAGGGTCACTAACAGTCCTATGCATTGCTGTGTATGAACCGGAGGTTTCCGACCTTCCAGAATGGCCTCCTGTGTAATACTGAGAGGGTATATATGTTTACGAGGTGGCCCTGGGGGAACAACGTAGGAGCTCTCTCCCCCTACAAAGGTACCGGGTAATGGGAATTAGGCACTTTGCAAAGTTGGGGTGGCGGGCAGTTCTTAAACCGTCATGCCGGGAGGCAGGGAGGGGGGAGGGAAAGAGGGTTAACTGGGGAAGTTTTGCTTTAGTTAGTTTCTGTGTTCAGACACGTTTTATGGTACATCATAGATCCACTTACACTGCTCCTACATCGCCATACAACAGTCCAGATCCTATAGCATATATCTTCAACACGGTTCATGGCAACGCCACCTGACCCACCCGACCCTCCGATAGCACGCACACAGCACCTGCCTATTATATCCTGGAACGTCAACGGTCCCCGGGATAAGCTGAAGAGGAGACTGGTCTTGCAATACCTAAAGCGCAAAGCACCAGCAATAGCTCTGATACAAGAGACCCACCTAACGGGGAGGACCTGCAAAGCACTCGACAGATGGGGCTTCAAATTAGCGGTCCACTCAGAGTTCACGTCCGGCTCACGTGGTAGGGATTCTAATTAAAAAAATACACCCGATTGTTATTAAACGCACTTACACAGACGATCAGGGCCGCTTCGCGGCACTGACATGTCAATGGGAGGGACGTGTGGTCAATATAGTGTCAGTCTATATCCCCCCTGCGCTCCACTCATTGGCGTTCCCAGCGCTCAGCGCGTTCCTACTTCAGCTCCCACAGGGCGACTTAATCATAGGAGGTGACTTCAATGCAACGCTGGACGACACTCTACATCGAACACCTCCCCAGCACCAACACCGGACACACTCTAACCTAGCGGAACTCTAACCTAGCGGATTTTTTAGATACCATAGGCCTGGTAGATATGTGGCGAATCCGCTTTCCGCAGGCACGGCAATACACATATCATTCGGGTGCGCATAACAGCCTTTCCAGAATAGATCACATACTGGTGCCGGCGGGCAAAATAGGGAACTTCGCAGACGTTGCACATCTACCAAGAGGCATCTCGGACCATTCCCCTATCTATGCTGTCTACACGTGGTATGCAACAACACGGCGTCGAACATTCCCTATATACCCAGGGTACTTTAAGAACCCTAAAATCTGGAAGGGACTGGCTGACACCACCAAACACTATTTTAATGAGAACACACCCTCAGTCTCCTCCCCACTTAGTTTATGGGAAGCATACAAAACAGTGCTTCGTGGACAAGCGATCTCACTCATAACAAACCACAAAAATGAAAAGGCTCAGGCAGTAGTGGCACTCGAGCAAGAGGTGAGCGACCTAGAGAGGACTCACGGGCAGGACCCCTCAGACACAAATACGCATCTATTACTCCTCAAAAAACAGGAATATAAAGACCACCTGTGGGAGGACGCAAAGACGCGATTGTCCGCTACTCAACATACAGTATATGAAGTCGGCGATAAAGCGGGCAAGCTTCTGGCCTGACAAACAAGAAAAGGCAGATAGGTGGATCGCAGAACTTCAGCTCCCCACAGGAATAATTACACAGAACCCTCAAGCCATAACAGACCTCTTAGCGAAGCACTACGAGCAAGTGTACACCTCGACGCTTAAAATACAACAAGAGGATGCGGAGGAGTTTCTCTGTGATATCCGACTTCCCAAGCTCCCAGAAGAGGAGTCTCAACTATTAGAGGCAGAGCTCTCCACGGAAGAAATAGCGATAGCAATCGGAAAAACCCAATCCGGAAAGGCCCTGGGCCCGAATGGTATCCCTATAGAGTGGTATAAACGAAGTGCAACGACACTCACGCCCTACCTACTAGATATGTATAGGGCCAGTTTGGAAAGGGGAGAACTTCCACGAGACCAAAGAACAGCAACAATAGTGGCCATCTATAAGCCCTGTAAACCCGCTCGGGAATGTGCCTTATACCAGCCCATATCCCTGATCAATGCAGAGGCCAAGATACTGGCCAAAACTCTGGCCAACAGACTCACGACGCACCTAGCTACATTAATACACCCAGATCAGTCAGGGTTCTTGCCAGGAAGAAACACGGCCCTAAATTTAAGACGTCTCCATAATGTACTGGGACATAGGCACACCATACAAGAAAAAGCCATCATATTGTCCCTAGACGCGCGAATGGCCTTCGACATGGTCGAATGGCCCTTCCTCTTCGCCGTCCTCGCAAAGATGGGGTTTGGTCCAAAATTTTGTTCCTGGGTTAGATTACTATATACAAATCCCCTGGCCCATGTGGTAGCTAATGGGCATATATCCAAAAAGTTCCCACTGCACCGAGGCACGAGGCAAGGCTGCCCGTTATCGTCACTTCTTTTCGCTCTTATACTAGAACCCTTGACCGCCTGGATACGGCAGGATCCCATTATTCACGGGCTTCGCTGGACTGAGGGACACGAGGATCGAATATCCCTTTACGCAGACGATGTCCTCCTCTATATGGCCTCTCCCAAACGTTCCCTATCTAGAATACTGTAGATATGTGGCTCCTACGGAAGGCACTTGGGGTACACGATCAATTGGACTAAATCCGTTTTATATGTCCTGAGAGGGCCTCCACTAACGCTGCCGGCTGGCTGTGACGTGACAATAACTGGTGGTAGTTTCAAGTACTTGGGAATCCATGTCACCCATGACCCAGAGGTCTTCATGACTATGAACCTTCAAGCCCCCCTGAAACGGCTCCAAAGGGACACTAAACACTGGCAATCACTGCCCCTAACGCTCCTAGGTAAAGCGGCACTTTTTAAAATGATGGCGCTCCCGAGGTTCCTATACGCCCTTCAAAATACACCGTTCCTGGTCCCCCAATCCTACTTCCGAACCATAGAGGCAGAAGTCACCAAACTCCTCTGGAATAACAAACCACCTCGCATAGCTATGACGAAACTGTTCAGAACCTGGTATGATGGTGGCATCACACTTCCAAGTATACAAAAGTACTATTGGGTGTCCCAATTGACTGTGATTAACCACTGGCTGCATGTCCCCCACACAGATCCGGCCTACAGCCTTGATAGATTGGAGTTGGGAGAGGGAGGGCTGTATCGGGCACTCTACAATAAAACCCGGGCCCTGATAGGCCCAATGAACCACGCACTCCAGGTATGGAACACAGTACACAAAAGGTTAGGATGGCACAACAAAATCACACAGGCAACCCCCCTCTGGGCGCACGGACAGGCTGGGCAGACTGGGCAAAAGTAAAGGCTTCAAGCATTGGGACAGTATAGGGATATCAAAAGTGGGAGATCTCTGGGTGCGGGGAAAGATGATTTCTTTTGCGCAACTCCAGGACCAATATGAAATGGCACCCACGGAGCGATTCCGTTACCATCAGATCAAGCGCGCCCTGGAGGCAGCAATACCCCCAGACACTAGTCTCCCCGATGCCTCACCGTTAGAGGATAGATTGTTGACAGATCACATGGCCACGAAAGCAATATCCATGACATATCGAAAGATCACTAATAATATGCCCGATCCCATGCAAAGGCTCCGAGAAAAATGGCAGGAGGAGGTGGGGGGCCTAGATGATACCGACTGGCAGGAAGCATTAGCGTCACCTAAAGAGGTAGTGATCGCATCCAAACTACGCCTTGTACAGCTTAAGATCCTCCACAGAATCTACTACACTAGAACCACTCTATATAAGATAGGAAAAACTGACAACCAAATCTGCCTGCGACAGTGTGGGGCGCCCGGTACCTTCTTTCATACACTCTGGGAATGTCCCGCAATAGTGTCATATTGGAAATCAGTCATGTCCATCATCACGAGAGTAAGCGGGGGCCCAGTTCCTCCAGAGCCCAAACACTGCCTCTTGAATATTTGGGAGGCGACGGACCTTAATTCCACAGCACAGACTTGGGCGACACTAGGAATGATGTTAGCCAAAAGAAACATTGCTAAACACTGGGGTGTATTCACCACCCCCACGATAGCGGAATGGTGTAAAGATATGGACATGGCCATGGTGGTGGAAAAAACGGTATATGTGTGCAGAGGTTGTCCTAAAAAATGGATAAGATTGTGGGGAGGCTGGAACACCTACAGGGGGGGGGGGATATGTGCATTGCCAACAGTGAACCGCGAAACAGAAACAAGTTAATGTAATCTGGACATAAAAATATGTAATAGTGTGGACGTATGAACCAACATATAATGAGTACGAGAATAAGGTAGTAAAACTATGGGATTTGAACTGAAAGATTACACACTGTTTCAGGTGTAAACTGATGCTATAACTGTACCACTAAATGTGAATACAAAGAATTAAAAAAAAAAAAAAAAGAAAAGGAAAAATGAATGAACCTTGGGGGATTCCTGTATCTAAATCTGGGGGGTCATGCCAAATTAATGAAACATAACTGCTTGTGTGCGATTTGTCAGAGATGATCTAAGCCAGTCAAGAGCAGTATGGAAAATTCCTTGTACGGCCACTCTGGCTAAGATGATTGTATGATCAACTGTATCAAAGGCTGCCAATAAGCCCAGTAATATCCGGAGATGGGAGTAGTGGATGTCAGCAGCCTTCAGAAGCCCGTCTTGTACCTCTACCAGTGCAGCTTCTGTGCTTCTATTGGGGTGGAAACTGATGTGGGAGTCCTCCACGATTGCTGAGGTTTAAAAAAACTGCATAATTCAAAAGCAACAATGTTTTCCATAATTTTATCAGATGAGACCCTAAGTGTGATAGGAATATGTATATAAAATTATAATAATGGTCTAGCAATGCCTTGTTTAAGAGGACCTGGGACTACTCCTGTTTTTAAAGACAATGAGATAATGTTGTTCAACACCTTTATGGAAAGGATAATTTTGTGTAACAGATGCAATAGCTAAAGGAGATCCCAACTTTTGTTAATAAATAAATCAAAATCATCTGATGAAGGACAGCAGAACTGTTCAAAACAAGGTTTCTCAGTCTTGGTATGAATAGGTGACTGGTCAGGTAGTTCAGGCTCTGAGGAAGTTCTATAAATGTCTTATTCAGATATAGTAGTTCTAATGTTAGAAGGATACTAACTCTTCACAAAAGGAGTGTGAAACAAGTTCTGGGGTAAAAAAAGAGAGAGGAAAATATAGTTCCTTAACAACACGGAAGAGTTCATATTGTTTACTGTTCAGTTCCATAATATGGATATATTACTGTTTTCGTGGGGCATGGATGACCTTTTTCTATTTTACTAATTTGATTTGTGAACTGATTTTGATTGGAGGTCAGTAGTCTTCATTTTCATTCTGCCTGTCTAGTTTCGAGTTTGGGAGATTACAATTTATCAGAAAACTAAGGTGCGCCTTTATCTGTTTTCATCAATTAAACAGGGACAATGTCATCTAAAACTGTTAGAGCCCAATTAGCATAATGTGAATTTACTATTTGTGGATCCGAAATCATCGGAGAGGGGTCAACAAAAGAGTCAATTAGAATCTGTTGATCTATTTTTTCCATTGTCTAAACCATTTTTGTTGGTTTACACTACATTTGACATTAGTTAGGTTGTTAAGAACTAGAGATATAAGAAAATGATCTGACCAGATCTGAGAAGTAACTTCAGTAGAAGTCACCAGGTTGGTAGATGGCCAAACTGGGTCTAAAATGTGACTGCTGCATTATAGTAGTCTGGCTTGTTCCAGAACTAGAGAGGGTCAAATTCGATATGCAAGTTAAGCCATTGTCATGATTAGATATAAGATGATCACTCTTAGGTATTAGTTACCATATTTCCTAACAACTTATATTTCTCAGGTTTACCATTTGCCTCAAGAGAAAGCAAAGTATTCCTATGTTAGAGATCAAAAAGGTTCCCTGGAGTAATATTTGAAATGAGTTAAAGGTTCAAAAAGCCTTATAGAAAAAGGGGGGAAAAACCAGCATAATGACGGGCCCCTGGACCATATTAGTCCTGGACGGGCCCATACATGCACGCCCTTGGTGCCCTGGCACTCTGGTCATCCACCCACTTTGCATGTGCAGACATGGTGCACTTTCAGTTTTACATTGACAGCACATGACCAAATGTGTTCTGGTCTTTTAGGGGCTGATTACGATGATGGTGGGACTGCCACCGACAGCCCGTCAGTGACAGTCCCTTCGCCATCGCAGTAAAGTTTTCCGCCAGCCACATTGTGATAGCGGGTGGATGGTCGGGGGCGGAAAGACCATCCAGCACTAATACGACAGGTTCAAGGAGCCCATCAGACCGTTGGATGGTCTGTAATGCCTACAATGGTGGAGGTGCCTGCTCAGGCACCGGCGTAGGCATTACAATGTCAGTTTCTGCCAGCCCTTTCATGGCGGTGAGCCCGCCATGAAAAGGCTGTCGGAAAGGGACTAGGGGGCCCCTAGTGGGCCCCCCTTACCCCCTGGCCCCCAGATATGCAACCTGGGGGGCACCTATGGTGCCCTCCTACATATCCCTGCCCCGTGTGGCAGTCACCGCATGGTACAACAACAACAATACAATGGATTGAGGGTCTAAGGGAGAGTTTTAAGACCAATGCATGGATATATTCCCCAAACAGAACCTAGCAAACAACAAGAAATCCATGGGTCTGTGAGCCTAAAAAGAACTCTAAAAGCAACTGGCACAGAAAAAAAGACCTGCTGGTATAGTCAAGTGGAAATCCTTTTAAAAGGACGGAATCCCATCACTCACCGTAGTGACATGCTTCATCATCTGGGATCTCCTCTTGGTTGCAGCCTAGCGCAACCAAGGGCTACAACCCCCTCACTGAGAGGGAGGAGCACAGGGATGTTTTCAAATACAATAGGTGTATATAGGATTCGCTACAATCCCGCAGATGTGAAGAATAAAGCTTGCTGAGAGTGGTGGGCGCAGTGCAAGAGTGTAAATAGTGATGTGCAAAATTAAAATTGGTTGACAATAGAAAAAAACCTTTATTTGTTATCTATTGGTCACCAAATTAAAAACAGTGCAAATGCAGTTCAAAATAATAACTGCATGAGTCCAAATCAAGGTCTACATGTTTCAGCCATTATGATCGAGTGTGATCTTGGCCTTCCTCAGGACCTCAGTATGATTCTGCTACTGCGTATATAAATCGTGAGTAAGTGAAAACATTAAAAATAGGTTGGACCAATTACAACCTACCAACCAGAAGTATACGTTCTCTGTGAATTATGGTGTAGTGATGACATCTGAATAAGAGAGAAGAAAAAGAAAAAAAAGGAGGACAACAACAAGAAAGTCAAGTAAACATGCCAAGTGCTTAATCTCAACGGGGGTCCAACTGACTCTTCGTTATTGTTAACAACAATGTAAAGTATTTAGAAAATATATGTAATCTCATGCTTACCTTTAATGCATGAGAGAACAGCCTCGCCTCCCCTGGCTACAGCTCAGGAAATGAGGCCCCGCTCTAGGAAGCAGAAGGAGGAAAAGAAACAAAAAACTAAGTAATGCTGAAGCATAGGTTGAGCCACAAGGTATCTGAGTCCTAGGTTGCCTGTTAAAGTTTAAAAACTGAGCATCAGTACAGTGCTGGACATGACAATACTCTAAAACAGAAGTGTATATCATAGCAAGGAGGCTCCTATGTTAGAGGCTAATGATGTCAATGTAAAACAACCAGGTCCGAAAGATTACTTAGACTGCTTTGACTATAGCTCTTCTCGGAGTGTGGAATGTAATAAACAGAACACCCTGCATGTTCTGCTCTGTTTCATATAAACCAAACTACATCGCAAAACTATTAAACGGTGCTCTGCAACTTGAAGCGAGTATGCAAAGATTAATAAGGCTTTGTTTGAACGAGCCCAAGACTATATCGCAGGCCATATCTGCCACTCTCCTTGAGATCAAATTACGCGTTCACAAAGTTACAAGAACTAAGCGCGCAGACTGAAAGAGCTTGAAAATGGCAAAAGATAGTGAAAAAGCAGAGCACAGCCTACCTCTCCGTCGGTACCTCGGGCCGCAACTGAGCCGTTTTTTCGGAGGTAACTTACGGTGAGTGGAGGCGCTGTATTTAAGGGTGTAAACTACACCGATGTGGCTCATTAGCTCTCAACGGTCTCATGTAGATGACGTCTAGGGACTGGAAAGACCGGACTACAAAGAAAATCTTAGCATCATGGGACAAGTAGTCTCTAGAGTGCATGCATCAGGCCTGATGCAGAGTAATTTAAACGCCACTGAGAACTAACAAAATAAAACTTATTTTCAATATGAACAAAGTGGGCATATTGGGATATGGATCAAAGTCAGTGAGGGCGCTGTATTAATGTGAATGAACTACGCCGGTGTGATTAATTAGCTGTCATCGATTTCTTGTAGATGACATCTGATGACTGAGCAGCAAGGCGGGGCTGCGTACAGGACTACGAAACTACAAAAACCGATGGCATCATGGGAAACGTAGTCTCTGATAATCAAGTATCAGGCTACGCGTGTCTCGGCCCGCAAATCTAAGTTAATAAATACTTTTGGAATGAGAATGGTATAAACAACCACTGAAGACGGCGTAAAAAATATGTATGTATACAATAGTATTACACACAAAGCAAAAAGTACCTCCAAGTGTCTGTTAGGTAACATAGAAAATATATATCACGGTCCATTTCTCACAGAGGGGTGTGTCGACAGAAGGGGTGAAAAAGCCCATATTACTATATTTTCTATCGTAGTGTGTAAATTCTGTTTATTCGTCTCAGTCATCCTGCGCCAATCATCATGCAAGGTCACTGTTAATTTAATGTAGACCAAATACATGAATGTGGATGCAAAAACGCCAGTTTAGACTGAGAGCTAACAATGTGATTGTCCCCGTCATAGAATCCTTAAAAGACAGGAAACAGAATACAGAGGTAATCAATGTGGTAGACCAATCATAATGAGGTCCAGGGAATTTCATCGTTCAAACCAATTTTATCGCTTTGGAGTTTGAACACCCATCTTTGTTCTTTGCAAAACAGGAATTTAGACACATCCGTGATATGTGCAGGGATAAATGGTTGTTCTAATACAGTCCATTACAATTCATCAGCACTATGGTTCAGATCTAAAAAATGCTGAGTAAGCCTTGTGGCCTGTTTTTACACCTTATCGTGCTCTTATGCTCCATGATCCTCAGTTTCACTTTGCGTGTTGTCATGCCGACATACCGATGCTGGCAGGGACAAGTGATCAGGTAAATTAACTTATCGCTGTTACAATTGGTGTGTTTATGCAACACCCAAAGTCTCACTGTGCCAATGTCTATGGTAGTAGTGTGCTCAGTTTGTGGTTGTGATCCGCAGGGGAAATGTCCTTGGACGGCTGGTAGATTCCAAAGGGTCTCTTGGGTCCACACAGGTTTGCTTCTGGGTCTGGTATGTACCAGATTATCTCGTAGATTAGAACTCCGTTTGAACAAGAACAGAGGTAGAGGGATGTTCTCATTCCCAATATTAAGTATCCGCCAGTTCTTGCGCACACTTTTTTGTATCCCATTGGATAGTGTATTGAACGTGTTGACAAATGTCAATCTTGTCATCAGAGGTTTCAGTGTTGGTGGATCCAGCAAGGCGTCTCGGTTATTGTTGGATGCCCTTTTTAGAGATCGTCGTACCAATCTCTTAGGATATTTCCTGTCTAAGAGTTGTTTAGAGAGTGATTTTGCATGAATATCATATGTATCTTTAGTGGAACAATTCCTCCGCAGGCGAAGGAATTGCCCATAAGGCAAGTTATCACGTAATGATTTCGGATGGTAGGAATCATAGCATAAGAGAGAGTTCCTTGCCATCGGCTTTCTGTATAGTTTGCTCTCCAGACCAGTGGATGTTGCACAGATCAACAGGTCTAAAAAGGCAATTTGTACTTGTCAAATTCTACCGTAAATTTAAGATAGTTGTTTTTCGAATTCAACCAAGTTTGGAAAGTGGTGATAGTAATGGGATACAAAAAAGTGTGCGCAAGAACTGGCGGATACTTAATATTGGGAATGAGAACATCCCTCTACCTCTGTTCTCGTTCAAATAGAGTTCTAATCTACGAGATAATCTGGTACATACCAGATCCAGAAGCAAACCTGTGCGGACCCAAGAGGCCCTTTGGAATCTACCAGCCGTCCAAGGACATTTCCCCTGCGGATCATGCGCAGCATGTCCACAAACTGAGCACACTACTACCATAGACATTGGCACAGTGAGACCTTGGGTGTTGCGTAAACACACCAATTGTAACAGCGATAAGTTAATTTACCTGATCACTTGTACCTGTCAGCATCGGTATGTCGGCATGACAACACGCAAAGTGAAACTGAGGATCATGGAGCATAAGAGCACGATAAGGTGTAAAAAACAGGCAACAAGGATTACTCAGCATTTTTTAGATCTGAACCATAGTGCTGATTAATTGAAATGGACTGTATTAGAACAACCATTTATCCCTGCACATATCACGGATGTGTCTAAATTCCTGTTTTGCAAAGAACAAAGATGGGTGTTCAAACTCCATAGCGATAAAATTGGTTTGAACGATGAAATTCCCTGGACCTCATTATGATTGGTCTACCACATTGATTACCTCTGTATTCTGTTTCCTGTCTTTTAAGGATTCTATGACGGGGAGAATCACATTGTTAGCTCTCAGTCTAAACTGGCGTTTTTGCATCCACATTCATGTATTTGGTCTACATTAAATTAACAGTGACCTTGCATGATGATTGGCGCAGGATGACTGAGACGAATTAACATAATCTACACACTACGATAGAAAATATAGTAATATGGGCTTTTTCACCCCTTCTGTCGATACACCCCTCTGTGAGAAATGGACTGTGATATATATTTTCTATGTTACCTAACAGACACTTGGAGGTACTTTTTGCTTTGTGTGTAATACTATTGTATACATACATATTTTTTACGCCGTCTTCAGTGGTTGTTTATACCATTCTCATTCCAAAAGTATTTATTAACTTAGATTTGCGGGCCGAGACTCGCATAGCCTGATACTTGATTATCAGAGACTACGTTTCCCATGATGCCATCAGTTTTTTGTAGTTTCGTAGTCCTGTACGCAGCCCCGCCTTGCTGCTCAGTCATCAGATGTCATCTACAAGAAATCGATGACAGCTAATTAATCACACTGGCGTAGTTCATTCACATTAATACAGCGCCCTCACTGACTTTGATCCATATCCCAATATGCCCACTTTGTTCATATTGAAAATAAGTTTTATTTTGTTAGTTCTCAGTGGCGTTTAAATTACTCTGCATCATGCCTGATGCAGGCACTCTAGAGACTATTTTTCCCATGATGCTAAGATTTTCTTTGTAGTCCGGTCTTTCCAGTCCCTAGACGTCATCTACATGAGACCGTTGAGAGCTAATGAGCCACACCGGTGTAGTTTACACCCTTAAATACAGCGCCTCCACTCACCGTAAGTTACCTCCGAAAAACGGCTCAGTTGCGGCCCGAGGTACCGACGGAGAGGTAGGCTGTGCTCTGCTTTTTCACTATCTTTTGCCATTTTCAAGGTCTTTCAGTCTGCGCGCTTAGTTCTTGTAACTTTGTGAACGCGTAATTTGATCTCAAGGAGAGTGGCAGATATGGCCTGCGATATAGTCTTTGGCTCGTTCAAACAAAGCCTTATTAATCGTTGCATACTCGCTTCAAGTTGCAGAGCACCGTTTAACAGTTTTGCGATGTAGTTTGGTATATATGAAACAGAGCAGAACATGCAGGGTGTTCTGTTTATAACATTCCACACTCCGAGAAGAGCTATAGTCAAAGCAGTCTAAGTAATCTTTCGGACCTGGTTGTTTTACATTGACATCATTAGCCTCTAACATAGGAGCCTCCTTGCTATGATATACACTTCCGTTTTAGAGTATTGTCACGTCCAGCACTGTACTGATGCTCGGTTTTTAAACTTTAACAGGCAACATAGGTCTCAGAGACCTTGTGGCTCAACCTATGCTTCAGCATTACTTAGTTTTTTGTTTCTTTTCCTCCTTCTGCTTCCTAGAGCGGGGCCTCATTTCCTGAGCTGTAGCCAGGGGAGGCGAGGCTGTTCTCTCGTGCATTAAAGGTAAGCATGAGATTACATATATTTTCTAAATACTTTACATTGTTGTTAACAATAACGGAGGGTCAGTTGGACCCCCGTTGAGATTAAGCACTTGGCATGTTTACTTGACTTTCTTGTTGTTGTCCTCCTTTTTTTTCCTCTTTTTCTTCTCTCTTATCCAGGTGTCATCACTACACCATAATTCACAGAGAACGTATACGTCTGGTTGGTAGGTTGTAATTGGTCCAACCTATTTTTAACATTTTCACTTACTCACGATTTATATACGCAGTAGCAGAATCATACTGAGGTCCTGAGGAAGGCCAAGATCACACTCGATCATAATGGCTGAAACATGTAGACCTTGATTTGGACTCATGCAGTTATTATTTTGAACTGCATTTGCACTGTTTTTAATTTGGTGACCAATAGATAACGAATAAAGGTTTTTTTCTATTGTCAACCAATTTTAATTTTGCACATCACTATTTACACTCTTGCACTGCGCCCACCACTCTCAGCAAGCTTTATTCTTCACATCTGCGGGATTGTAGCAAATCCTATATACACCTATTGTATTTGAAAACATCCATGTGCTCCTCCCTCTCAGTGAGGGGGTTGTAGCCCTTGGTTGCGCTAGGCTGCAACCAAGAGGAGATCCCAGATGATGAAGCATGTCACTACGGTGAGTGATGGGATTCCGTCCTTTTAAAAGGATTTCCACTTGACTATACCAGCAGGTCTTTTTTTCTGTGCCAGTTGCTTTTAGAGTTCTTTTTAGGCTCACAGACCCATGGATTTCTTGTTGTTCGCTAGTCACCGCATGGTGCCTGCCACATAGTGCAGGGATATGCAAAATGTGTGTTGGTTGGACTGTGGCCTGCAGCACATGCCGCAATACAAAAAATACAATTTATGACCGCCTTGAAGGCGGTCGTATCATGATACAGGGTGCGGTCCTATCCCCGATACGATGGCGGTCGGACGTGAGTCCGACCTCCATCATAATAAGCCCCATAATTATGAATGTACTCAGTTGTTGTTTTATGTATTCTTGTTACTTTTATGATTGTATAAAACCGAATAAAGAATATTTGACTGACTGACAGCACATGGGAAGTTAGAAAAACTAGGTTTTACAGTGGCCACTGCCCGGGTAAGTGTAGAAATTGGATGAAAGACTGTGTAGAGATGGAAAAAAAATGAGTAGAAATAGAAGCATGGCTGAACAGAAATTGAAGAATGACTGCATAGAAATTAAAAAACTAATTGGAAGAGAGAATGTGTATAGATGGAAGGACAACTGTGTTGAAATAGAAGAAAAACTGTGTAGAAATTGATGAAAGTCTGCATAGAAATGGAAAAAGACTGCTAGGTCACAGCATAAGCCTTCAAACTTCCAAACAAAACACCTTAGTAAAATAATAAAAATGAATGTAGGTAAAGGAGCACAATTAAAGTACAAATATCTAATCCTATTCTCACAGGAAAAACTTAGTTAATTAAAAACAGTCCAAATAGAGAAGGACTAAATTGGTAACCTGAACAGCAGTATGGCAGGTGTGACAGTATTCGGTATGGCAAAACAGAGTTATTAGGATGGTGAAAGAACACACATTACTACATATCATCTAATCAACTTATTACCTTTGTGTGCATAGTCGCAGTTCTTATTTCAATTGGCAATGAATCATGCCAAGGAGACTGGAGCCCTTTCATTGGCCTGCTCTGTCAAGCTTTCTTTTCCAGAGTCCAAGTCTTGAGGTTTGTAGGGAGCATTAGGTAGGCAGAGCTGAAACTGCCTACTCACATCGTTGCCTCAGGTTACTAAATAGTATTTCTCGTAAAGGTTAGCTAGGATTTCATGTTTCTGGTTTAAATGAGGCTCCTGTGCCACCTTACATCTGGTTCCCCTGCTCTGTTTAGAAGTGAGCGAAAACTAATTAGCTCAGGTGTTATGTTATGTGAATTTGTAGAGCGTTGCTAATCACCTGTGAGTGTATCCAGGCACTGAGTAGGCCAGGTCTGAGGACAGAGGAGGGGATCATGCCTGTTCCGTCTGGAAGAGCCATGTCTTGAAGTTCCTTCAGAAGTCCATGAGGAAAGGGGCGGTTCGGAGCTGTTTAGGGAGGTCACTCCAGGTCTTGGCTTCAATTTATGAGAAGAAGCGTCTTCCACTTATGGTCTTCTTGATGTGAAGGAGGTGAGCTCTTGCCTGGGATGCTGATCGAAGGTGTCTGGTGGGTTGATAAAAGTTGAGGCAGTGGTTGAACTAAGCTGACCAGTGGTGTGGGGAGCTTTGTAGGCGTGGGTGAGTAGCTTGAATTTACATCTTTCCTAGACTGGGAGCCAGTGGAAATTGTAGAGGTGTGGAGAAACTTGTTTTTTTTGCAGGATGTTCAGGATGAGGGATACTCAAAGTATGGCCCTCCTGATCTTTACACGCGCCCCCCTGGTCAACAGCAACACTGGCTGCTGTTTACTCGGATCATCATTACCATTAAAAAGATGTCAAATAAACATGAAAGTATTTGCTTGAAGGTTAATTAAAGTTAAAGAAAGGAATTAACTGGGATGTCCTGCACTGCTTGACTTTAGAAACACCTAATACTTAAAGACATCTTGCAGCAAAAGTGTAAAAGTATGATAAAGTCTCTTCAAAATTTAAAAACTGTATTTCATTAACATGGAGAATTATTTCAACTTAGTACATCAGATTATATCAGTGCATTTAGAAGTATTTTTAAAAGTGATAGTTTTCAAACATGAATTTAAAAACGTTCCTTCTTCCCCCCTCCCTGACCACAATGCCAATAGTGAACTAAGAGGCAAGTCAGTTGTTATGTGCAATCTTTGGGTGGCGTAGGATCCTGTTATACATGAACAATATTATCGTTTATTAAATCTAACACAGCAGAAGGTTTTATACATCGCTCATCCTGAAGTCATGTATTTAGAGGTCCTCATATGTGATAATGAAGAAAAAGGAGGGAAAGTGAAATAAAACAATTGCCTATGATCACACAATTTGGTTAAGTAGAGAAGCTGGGATTAATCCCAGGTTTTCTGGTTTTACATTGTGCAATTCAGCCACTAGATGTTTATGCTTTGCTTCACCTACAATCACCTTACTACCCACAACCCCCTTAAACATTTGACCACCACCCTGCTGGTATCAATATGGCCCTCATTCACATCACAGATCAAACATTTTGGCCCCAGGAAAATATTTGCAAGTACCCATGAATTAGCACAATCATTGGGAATAACCCATTTGCCACTAGACTGCTGCCTTTGCTGCTTCATGAGGCCTACCCACTTCACTGGGTAGGACATCCTACTGCAGTTTTGCACTGCTGGATCTGCCATATGCAGCCACATGTGGATACACAATAGAAGGCAAGGGCAACACAAACAGGGAAGGTCAAATGTGCCCCACTCACACATGGGCAAAACTCCTGGCTCGTGAGGGCTACTGACTTTTGTTTTCCATTTGTTTGGACATTTCTTTATGAGAAACAAAAACAATGTAGAGTGGACCACCACAACATAGCTGCACGTCCAGCATGAATTTCACATGAAAGTGCTCACACCATGTCTGCGGAAATAGAGTCATCAAAAAATATTTGCGGCAGCAAACTTTAGATAGGGGAGGCGATTTTCAGCAGGGTGGGACGAGGTGGGCCTTCAATCACCCAGTAGTCCAGGCAAACATCCTGGTGGGATGTCAATGGCCCCTCAGTCTTTGACTCTCTGGTGATAGCTGTCACTGAGCTTTCAAGGTTACTCAGAAGAGGTGGTCTCAGATACATCTTAACACATATGTTATCATTCTAAATAAAGGTCAATATCCAGTTAGAGATATTTATCTGAAAAGGAATACATCTTTTATGTACAGTTAGAATACAGTTAGAAACATACACCAGACAGTTACAGTGAATAACAGTCACAGAGTCCAGCACTTACAGGTCCTTAGATATGATCCTGAATATATCTCACCTAATTACCTGAAAGAAAGAAATGCCGGCTGATATGTTTTCTAAGTGTCGATGTTAACAATAATACTTTATGGGCCAGACTTCACAATTACTTGGTTGCACCATCAGGAATGAATATTGTGTCTAACAACAGTCCGACAGAAATTTGATGTACACAATTTAGCTTTTAATACAAGACCGATCTAGCGCCAACAAACTTTGGATGTTATTCAAAGGCAGGTCAGTGTTTTTTTCTTCTTTTTTACAGATGCTGAGGTCCTTGGGAAATCATTTAAAGTCAAATTGGCTGGATTAAAAAATGTGTGTGGTAGTTAGGCATTTGCAGCTTTACTGTTACATATTTTTTCAATGTCTCCATGTGCCTCATTAGTTATCTCTTGTTATCCAACCTCAATGACATGCTGGGAATCATTCGGAGCTTCAGTTGTGTCTGAAAACTCTCACATCACACTAGACATAGTGGCCCGGGCCCTCATTTCAATACCAGCAAGTTGGAGGGTTAGTGCTGTGGAACTGGAGATTATGGGTGGCAGTGATAAAGAGCCACATTAGCTGTTGTTTTGGTGAAGCCTGTCTTTTGTTAACCACCTATAGGTTTGGGTGTCCATTTAACTTTCTTGAATTAAGGCCAATGGCAGCCTTAAAGTAACACTTTTCTCTGAACTCTTCCTAGTCGCACCAACGGCCTAGCTCCTGGGATATTATTGGATTTTGGACCATCAGGTCAAAATGAAGAGACTGAATATTCAAGGAAAAAATTCAAAAAACCACTTGGACCTCCATTTTTACACTCCCTTCTCCATGGGAAGAAGAGACACTGTACAGCACATACATACCCTGTTTTATCAATTTCCAAAGAGGCTTCTTGCTGCGACTAGATGGCTCCAGTTTCTTTGTTTTAGTATTCATTTATTGTCTTTTAGTGTGTCCCGTTTTCAGGTCTCTGATATATACATCTAAGTAACAATACTGTGAGACCTTGCTATTGAGGTGCTGTCTTTGCTGTTTTGGGCTGCTTTGCGCTGTCTCCTCCCTAAACCCAGTGCCATTCACTGGCATGTTGTTCCAGACCCTAAAGAACAAAGGTACGGGACTACCTCCACCATCAAAATGTAGGCAATGTTGTAGGCACATGTAGGACCGTGTCTTGCAGAACTCTCTGTGCATCTTCAACTGGGAAGGGGACAAACGGCTTAGGAAGTCAGACTGAGTACCATATCCGATGATGGGACCCAAACCTAACCTGTCACTGACCAATAAGAAGTCACCTTCCTCCTATCCATGTCAATAATTTCCTAAATGTGGCAGCCGGTTGAAACTCATTAGATGAAGCCTTTGTTGACAATAGGAGGGGGTGGTATGTCTCCTGTAGTTGACTCAAAGAGGTATTCCTCTGAAGAGTATAGAAGAAGCTAAGACATTTGTGTATGTGCATGTGTGAGTGAAAGAAAGAGAGAGAGAGAATTCTAGTAAGCCCGTTGTAAGGCCCATGTCAAGTAGACATGCTGCATTTAGCCAGTTATATACCGAAGTATTTATTGTTCTCACTGCTGTGATCCCTGTTTAACCTGAAGATTTCAGTATTGACCCCAAGCAGGACATATTGAACTTTCCAACCTTCAAAGACTGGGTAACAATAACACCTATTATTTATAATGTGACAAAATAAAAAATTGCATGAGCAAAGCACTCTAAAAATGATTATTGTTGTCCCTCAATGTTCTTGGGAAGCCATATAATTAAAGGCTGCTCTAGGCCTACTCTGTATGGAGCCTGCTAAGAATCATTATTGTAAAGACTGTCTAGTATTAATGGTGTAGAAGACAGCAGTATGATTGATGGAACAAAAGGGCCAGACAACCCCCACAATTAAGGACCCATGGTTGGTATGCCACGCCACTCTCATGTATATGAGGTTACATTTTCTTGCATAGCCTTTGATTACTCTCCTGGGTCTCCTAATACGGTAGGAACCAGAAATGACAAACATAACCCACCTCCGACGGCTTCAGAATCAAAACAAGTAACAATTTTTCTGGACCACAGATGGTTCTCACACGTTTCACATGTATTTGCCATTACAATCCACAGCTGAGTAGCTGCCACGAAAAAGACTCAACCCTAGATCTAACCTTGAATTAAAGCATAGCCAGCACCCATGATTACTAATTGCAAAGGTCAACCTGAAGGTTAGGCTTTGAGATTATTTTTCAGAAAGTACAACATTTCTTTTATGTGACTTTTTGTACACAACACGATGTATTGAATTGAATTTGTTTTTCACAGGAAGCCAGTGCAACTCATCCAGGGCTGAGAGACATCATTCCATTCCCCGAGGTTTAAGAGAAAACGGACTGTCCCATTTTGTAAACAATGAAGCTAGAGGAATAGTTGTAATACATGCATATTTTAAATTTGCAATGGTAAACCTTGATTACAAGTGCTTAAACTATTATTTCATGAGCCTGAATCCATTTATACCAATGATGAAGAAAAGATGAACGCAAGGGCAGAATATGTAGGCAGCACTGAGTGAGTTGTCAGAACAAATTCAAGATATATTGACTGAAAACGAATCAAACAGTCAAAGATCACATCATAAATAAAACATTAAAACCAAGCGGATTGACAAGGACTTCATTGGTGGATTCTTCTATGGACCTATATTGAGCATAGATTTATGAAAACAATTAATTTTTAATCATAGAGTACAAGAGTAAGACGACACATAGGAATGAGTTTACAAGGTATTTGGTGTATTTAGTGCAACAGTGTCGATTCTTTCCAAACAGTCTCAGATAAACTAACAGCACCACAACAAAGCAAACTGCCCATCTGAAGAAAATTGAGGTGATGCATAGAGTCTCAGATGTGAAATTGAGTCATGGAGGTCCCTGACAAGTCGAGGGAGTTTTCTTTATATCACAGGACTCAGTACATCTCTGAATGCCACAATAATTTGCAAAGAAAGAGGTTATACACTAAAACATTGAGTTGGTAACTTGGAAATGCCAATTTTCCCAAGGACTAAAAGCGAATAAGCCTCTTTTGCATATGAAACATTCATCATTTGACTTAATGAATCTGCTTTAGGCATAAGGAGAAGGCCAGAAACCGGATGCATAGTTTTTTTCCTTTAACTGGTCACAACTAAGGGCCAGATTCACAAATTGCACATTTATAGTATTTAAAGGAATACTACAGTACTACTGCTCATACACTACAAAATGTCATTCACAAACCTACAGCCGCAAACAGCTTCCTCCATTTCTCTGCATTTTCTATGCTGGGATCTCTGCTACCATGGCTCACATCTCAGCACATGTAGATATATGTTTTGGTACTAAATATGGGAGGGCAAGGGGGAATGGCTGGAAAATGAAGAATACAGACTACTAAATGGTAAATGAGAGGGGTTAGGGACATTTAAAGAGGGGTTGGGAGGGACATGCTAATAAGACACACATATTCACAAAAGAGTGATATATATATATATCAAATGCCTCCACAACAAGCCACAAATCGTGTTGCCTGTGCCAAAACATGCATTCACAGGGCAAGGAAAACAGCAGCACAGCTCCAGGTTCCCAATACTCTTTTATTTTAAATTCCACAAGGGTGCAAAACACAAGATCAACGCGCTTCAGCCGTAGCCTTCCACAGGGTCATAAGGTTGCTAAAGTGCAAGTTGTGCTTTTAAAGGGACAAGCCCTTTATTCCACTTCCGTTTAAAAACAGCAAGACTGCTAACCACACTTTGTATATGGCACACCTTTTCCACCATATTGTTTATAAACATATTAAACATATTATATGTTTTCTATAACAAATTCAGTTAAAGTACCATAATACTACATTTTTTGATTGTCATCAAAAGTAAAAAGAAGAAAAGGAAAGAAAAATCACGGTGAAGTACCCGGAACATTTCCAATTCCTAATGTTTAACAATATGAAAATCCAATCATAGCAAAGGAGTGCATGAAAATATCAATTCAGAGATTATCATGATATTCATTTGCAGCAAGGAGTCAGATAAGATCAAAGGGGGAAAATATATACATTTGATCATGATTCTATATATTCCCTCTTCGTTTCTACATGAGTGTATCTGTTCTATATGCCTTTTAGAATTTCATACCATATGATATCCCAAGGATGCTGTTAACAGCATAGGTCCTTTTGTTTCCAAAGACGCACATATTCATGTGCTGTGTCCACCCTTCTTTACAATGACCAATGCTGCCTGGATGACATAATTCAATCATAAAGTGTAACATACCAGCAGATTCAATTAATTTGAACCCCATATAATAAATCAAATGAAGTGCAATTGCATATTCAATGGAATCCATGTGCAACATCAGCAAACAAAATGTCAAATAATCTCTAAAAGACATGAAAAAGTGCAAGGTGCCACAACGTTCTGTTAATAGGATCCTTCTATATAAATTGAATAAAGTGCACATGCTTGATATGCCCACATATGAGTCAAGTAGAGTGCATCTACTATGTAGACAACAAACCATGTGCAATATTTGCATATAGTACTAATAATTCAAGTATATAAAAAAAGTAGCAACAGATTGAGACATTCCCATTTCAGCTCTTTTTAACCAAAACATTATCAAATATTTCACCAAAAACGTTTATCCATTGCCTTTTGTCTCCTCCTATATTGATGTCCCACTTATTATAACACATACAAATAGCACCTTTTTAAACATCTTAAGTCTAAAATCCAAAATCCTCAAAGTGCATGATCAATTACAAAGAAGAGAGTCTCATTTAAAGATCGATGTACAATTCTGCATCTGTGTTAAGACCGTTTGGGGACTCTGTGCCCATTAAGATAATCATTCTCAATTCTGTTCTCCAAAGATTTAATTCTCGATTTCCTGCTCTCTGTTTATTTCCCACATGTTTGAATCCATATTATTTCATATAGTTTATATCTCCATTGTGCGCCTCCCAAATATGCTTTGCCATAGCATATTGGAAGTCCTGTTTATTTATCGCATGAAGATGTTGCAATATGCGTCATTTAAACTTATTTGCAGTACTCCCCACATTTTTTGCAGCATATGCACTACAGGATGTACACCACATACTCAGACTCACAAGTAATCCATTCTTTTATTTTACTCATGTTTTCATATATTGTCTTAAATTCAGTTGTGTTCCAGCCATGTGTGCAAGCCTTACACTTTGGGCATTTCCAGAATCCATTCTTTTTTCTCACAAACCAAATTGCACAGTTGTGTGCTTCCAAAACATCAGGATTCATGTAACTACTAGTCAAGAGAGCTCCCAAAGATGCTGTCTTTCTATATGTGATGTTAGGAAATTCAGGTAAGGAGTCTTTAAGATCCTTATCCATCTTTAGGAGTTTCCAATTCCGTTGTAACAATTCTCTCATATGTCTATTAGAAATATCAAAATCCGTGATATATCTGATAATTTGCATATCATTTTCACTTGGAGCTCCTTTAAGTTTAACTACAAGTAACGTTTCATGTTTTTTTACTTTTGCTCTCTGTAAGGCATCAGTTAAGACAGTATCAGGGTATCCTCGTATTCAGAATCTTTCACACATTTGTGTGGCTTGTTGATCAAATACAGACTCCTCTGAACATCTTTGCTGGGCTCTGAGTAATTCCCCATAGGGGACACTCCATTTAAGTGATTTTGGATGCCCACTGTTTGCGTGTAAAATACTGTTTGTTCTTGTAGGTTTCCTGTAAATCTTTGTACAGATTTTGTCTCTTTCAATGTAAATACCAATATCCAGATAATTGATCTTTTTATCCTATATTTCATAAGTGAATTTTAGGTTTAATCGGTTGTTATTAAAAGAATTAAAAAAACACTCAAGTCAAAATCTGATCTTTCTCCCTCCCAAATCAAAAATAAATCATCTATAAAGCGAAGCAACAGGATTTTCTGCTCCATATTTGATTTGTTTTGATCACTCCACACTGTTACTGCCTCCCTCATTCCATTGGTAAATTTGTGTACGTTGGTGCAGATGAGGTTCCCATTGCAGTTCCCTGCACTTGCAAGAAGTACTTGTTATTAAATTGAAAAACATTGTGGTGGAGGCAGAATTCAATCATCTATGTCAGCATTTAGAGTGTTCCAGGAGTGAAACAGAGCTAGGCTGTTCACAAACCTACAGCCGCAAACCTCTTCCTCCATTTCTCTACCCTTTCTATGCTGGGATCTCTGCTACCTTGGCTCACCTCTCAGCACATGTAGATATACGTTTTGGTAGCAAATATGGGAGGAACAAGGGGAGTGGCTGGAAAATGGGGAAAGCTTACTACTAAGTGGTAGGGGTTAGGGGCATTTAATGAGGGGTTAAGAGGGACATGCTAATAAGAAACACATATTCACAAAAGAGTATATATAAGGTTAAATGGACGTTAAAGTTAGGCTCAGATTTCACTCATAAAAAAACAGTGAAATTTGGCAGTTATAGTTACCTGAGCTAACTATAACTTACACCCCCGCAATGCACTGCTTATGACCTCACATATTACATCACTCATGACATGATCAATGACATCACTGATGACATCTCAAATGACATCACTGATGAGATCATCAAGTGAGTATAAGTATTTTTAAGAGTTTATGGTTGTTAAACATATACACTACCCTACTACAAACGTTAAATTAGTATACCGGGTGCACTACTACTGAGTGATACTACTTGTAACATATATTAAGTGAGCAGCTGTGTGACTGTTTGTTTTCTTGTGTGTAAGTGGCTATATGGGTGTATAAGTGGGTGTGTGAATAGCTGTGTGGGTGAGTGAGATGCTCTGTGAGTGGTAATATTGGTGAGTAATTGAGTGTGTCAGTGGCTGTTTGGGTGAGTGAGTGGCAGTGTAAGTGGGTGTATGGGTGGGTAAATTGGTGTGTGGTGACTGTATTGTTGAGTGTGTGGGTGACTGAATGACTGTATGAGTGAGTGACTGTGTGTAAGTGGCTCTATGGGTGAGTGAGTGGCTGTTTGAGTGGGTGTTTGGTTAAGTGAGTGTGTGAGTGGCTGTATTTGAGAGTAAGTGTCTGTGTGAATGACTGTATGGGTGAGTGAGCAGATGTGTAAGTGCTTGTTTGGATGTGTGACTTGGTATGTAAGTGGTTGAGTGGGTGTGTGAGTGAGTGTGTGAGTGCTTGTATGGGTGAGTGAGTGGCTGTGTTGAGAGGTTGTATGGGTGAGTGAGTGGGTGTGTGAGTGACTATGTAGGTAAATAAGTGGGTGTGTGAGTAGCTGTATCGGTGAGTGTGCAGCTATGTGAGTGGCTATATGGGTGAGTGACTAGTTGTATCTGTGGTTGTATAGGTGAGTAAATGATTGTGCGATTGTCTGTACAACTGAGTGAGTGGGTGTGAGTGCCCCTGTGGAATAGTGAGTGGGTGTGTGAGTACTGGTATGGGCCTGTGAATGGTTATATAAGTGGTTGTGTGGGAGTGGGCATACAAGAGGTTGTATGGGGTATCAGTGAGTGTGTGAGTGGTTCTGTGGATGATGTCATTAGTGATGTCATTTAAGATATCATCAGTGATGTCATCAGTGATGTCACTGACCATGTCATGAGTGATGGAATATTTGAGGTCATAAGCATTGCGGGGCGTAAGTTATAGTTAGCTCAGGTAACTTTGACTGCTGAATTTCAATTGGTTTGTATGAGTAAAATCTGAGCCTAACTTTAACGTCCCTGTAACCTTTGATTTTTCATTGAATTTCTAAGGTTTTTTAAATTCTATTTTCTAACTATAATGACCCTGTAACCTTTGGTTTTTTAAGTGAATTTCTAAGGTCTTTCAAATTCGATTGCCTAACTATAATTTTTTAAGTAGTAGTCGGGCTTGCAGAGTGGTGGAGATAGGGGGCGGGGCCTCCAACCATCTCTCAGGAATCCTGCTATGTCGGACTTACTGGAGGTAACGGTAGGGCTTCTGGGCCCCCAAGATCCCTCAGCATCCAAGGAGACTACACCCCCCAACCAGCAGTGTGCCAGAGGGCATGTTTACTGAGTGGTGGAGAAAGGGGGCATGGCCTCTGAACATCTCTCAGCAATGCCTCTGTGTGGGACTTATTTCAGGTAACCGGAGGGCTTGTTGGCCCCCAAGAACCCTCTGGAGCCAAGGGGACTTCATCCCCCTACCAGCAGTGCGCCAGGAGGTGCAGTTGCACAGTGGAAGTGAAAGGGGACGTGGCCAGAAGTCCTCTCTGCAATCTCGCTCTGTGGGACTTACTGGAGGTAACAAGAGGGCTTGTTGGCCCCCAAGGACCCTCTGGAGCAAAGGGGACTTCCTCCCCCAACCACCAGTGCACCAGGAGGCGTGTTTGCAGAGTGGTGGAGAAAGGAGGCAAGGCCTCCGACCACCTCTCAGGAATCCTGCTATGTTGGACTTACTGGAGGTAACGGTAGGGCTTCTGGGCACCCAAGAACACTCAGCATCGAAGAAGACTACATCCCCCAACCATCAGTGTGCCAGATGTCGTGTTTGCTGAGTGGTGGAGAAAGGGGGCGTGGCCTCTGAACATCTCTCAGCAATTCTGTTGTGTGGGACTTATTTCAGGTAACAGGAGGGCTTGTTGACCCCCAAGGACCCTCTGGAGCCAAGGGGGACTTACTCCCCCAACCAGCAGTGCGCCAGGAGGCGTGTTTGCAGAATGTTGGAGAAAGGGGGCGTGGCCTCCAACAACCTCTCAGCGGTCCCACTGTGTGGGACATATTCGAGGTAACAGCAAGGGTAGTTGCCCCCCCTAGGACCCTCTGGAGTCAAGGGGAGTTCAGCCCCCAACTAGTAGTGTGCCATGAGGTGCGTTTGCAGAGTGGTGGTAAAAGGGGCAGGGCCTCAGGGGACTTGCCGGTCCTATTTTCTTTTTATTATTAGGGACGGGGGCTGCATGGCCCACCTCCCTGGGCCAATTTCAGCCCCAGGGACCCCATCCGCCGGGGACCAGCTCATTAAAAAAAAATGAAAGGGAAGGGGCCGAGAGTCCCCCCTCCCGGGTGAATTTTGGCTGATTTCAGCCCGAGGCCCGGCCTTTTCCTTTCTTTCTTCATTTTTATTAAAAAACAAGCAGAGGAGGGACATGCAGTCCCCCTCCGGGGCCAATTTTGGCCCCTGGGACCCCATTCTCCGGGGTCCGGCCTCTAGTGTGGGTGCTCTGGTCCCACCCAGGGCACCCACTCTGTTGGGTACAGCTGGGGGAGCCTCAAGGCCCCCATGGTCCCTGCCAGCTTCCTGCCTCTTGTGGGAGCCGGCATTGCACAGAGCTGGCAGGTTTTAAAATAGCATGGCCTCATATTAAGGCCACGGGTTTGATAGCCCGTAAAATACGCTTGGGTAGTTACTCAATTCATATTCTTGAGCGAAGTGAAGAAATGTCAAATAGCAGACGTCCAGTCAAAATTCAATTTAGTAAGTTGGGTGGTATAGCACCCCCTATTCAATCTCATTTGTCCGAGTCAAAGTTCCATATCCCCAGCAAAACAGCCGTTTTTTACGGGCTATCAAACCCGTGGCCTGAATATGAGGCCATGCTATTTTAAAATTTGCCAGCTTTGTGTATGATGGAGAAACATATTGTGACGATACACATGTCATACTCTTCACATGAAGAGGCCTGGGATTAAATTGAACACTCAATTGAATTAATACTGTAAGAACCCTGACGAAGTACAAGTGCAAACTGAACAAAACGCGTTGGCTGGATGTTGTGCGTTGATGCAAAGAACTTGAATTGATTTAATAAAAGAGATGATTGAAAGGAATACCTGTTCGTACGCATTTCCTTATTGACTCTGGATAAGAAGCTCTATGGTGCACCATTCCAAAAATTCAAAACTTTTATTGGATCTGTAGGGGTTCGCTACCCCGCTGCGAGCTTACAGAGAAGAGGCTCGGGTTACAGCGATTAGCAAACGTGGGATATATATATATATATATATATATATGTAATCGCTTAAAATAATTATTACATATATATATGTAATAATTATTTTAAGTGATTACAAAAATTAATGAAATATATAACTTTTGACCAAGTGTATTAAAAAGTAAATACAAATAAAATGTTAGTGCCAGTGAATACTGTTTTGTGATTATTGTTTACAATGAATATTTATAGTTTTAATTAATATATTTATGTTATTATTTAATACACTGTTAATTTGAGACGTTAATGCGCTGTAAAATATTATTGCATTATTTCGAAGCCATTAATAAATATTTTACATTAATTTACATTTATATTATATATTAAATATATATATTTTTTAAATTAGAAACTTCATTAAATATCCTCATACTTTCACATAGGAAGATTTTCATGTTTTTGGTGCGGGTCTCTGCCCGGTTGCAGACATGTGCACCAGCTAAACAGAACATAAAATAGACTAATAAAGTTACTTGTAGTAATTTTATCATTGTAAACCATTGTTGGAGACACCTTATTGTAGGAGGTGGAGACATGTAAGTCTACCATAGGTGTATGGGTCCGATTACAATGTTGGACGGACCGCCACCGGATTATGACACCAGTTGTTGGAATACTGTGGTTGGGTGGGAAAGACCGCCGCCTCCGACCGGATGAGAGATCCTGTCAGGGCGGCGTTCGGACTAGTAATCCCTGAATCGCGGTGGTGCCTGGGCAGGCACAGCCATTGGGATTACGATGTCCATTTCCCTCTGCCTTTTCATGGTGGTCTGACTGCCTGGGCCTCCCAAACACCCATGCACCCTGTGCCAGGCAGCACATGGTGCCTGGCACACAGTGCAGGGATGTTTGCAAACATGCCTTTTGCCATTGGGGCTTGTGCTGCAGCCTTTTTCTGGGCCGCAGCACAAGCCTCAATGGCAAAAGGCATGTTTCCGACTACCTCTCCGAATTATTCAGAAAAAAACACATAGTTACAATATTAACCCCTTAACTGCTGGGCCTTTCCCCCCCCCAGTGCTGAGCCCTTTTTTGGCTATTTGTAGTAGTTCGCGATTAGGCCTCTGTAACTTTTTGACCACATAAGGTATCCACGCCAAATTTGCGTCCTTTTCTTCCAACATCATGGGGATTCTAAAGGTACCCAGGGTTTGTGGATTCCCCTGGAGGGGTCCCAGATTTTAGCCAAAATACAGCTAAATATTGGTTTTTTGGGGAAAAATGTCCCGCATATGAAAGCGTCTGGGTTTTTCCCTGCAAATGGTATCAAAAAAGGGTTTGTGGGGCTGAAATCTCCATTTTCCCAGCTTTTAGGGAATGACAGACTTTTGTCAGAAAACCAAAAAACTTTACACAGTTTTGGCATTTTTCTGGGACATAGCCTATTTTTGCTATTTTTTGTGCTTTCAACCTCCTTCCAGTTAATGGTAGAAATGGGTATGAAATCAATAATGGATCCTGGAAATCTATACATTTTAGAAAAGTAGACAAAATGCTGAATTCAGCAAGGGGTCATTTGTGTAAATCCATCAAGGTTTCTTTATAGAAACTAACAGTTAAATATAGGAAAAATGGAAAATTAGTTGAAAAAAACAGCCTTTTGTGTCAACGTTTTCACCTGTAACTTCTTCTAATTATGACTGCTCTTTGAAAGCAATATACCGTTACATCCACTGGACCTTACTGGTTGTGGGGATATATAGGACTTGTAGGTTCACCAAGAACCCGACGAACCCAGAGCCAAAAACTGAGCAGCATCTTGCAATGGTTTTTTATTATGTACCGGGTATATAGCAATTATTCTGGGAAAATGTATACATGGAATATTCGGTATGAAAGACTCCTATGTATTTCTGAAATGGGAACACAATATAGAGTTTAGAAACAGTAGATATTTGCACATTTCTGAAATTGGAAATACTCATACTAGCATGAGAATTATAGGTCATTTTTCAAAATAACTTCTTTTTTACACATTGTCTTTCATTTGGAAGGCAGAAATGCATCGAAAGTCAATAGGTAATAACAGTTGCTTTACAAATCTGAATTACTGTAAGTGTCCCGATGAAAATGGTACCTCACTTGTGTGGGTAGGCATAGTGCCCACGACAGGAAACGGCTCAAAACGCAACGTGAACACACCACATTTTCACAATGAAAAATTACCCTTGTTTTGCAAAGTGCCTAGCTGTAGTTTTTGAAACCTTGCTCTGCCGGCACCCGGGGAAACCTAGCAAACCTATACATTTTTGAAAACTAGACACCCAGGGGAATCCAGGATGGGGTGACTTGACTGGCTTTCACCAGGTTCTGTTACCCAGAATCCCTTGCAAACCTAAAAATTGTCCAAAAAACACATTTTCCTCACATTTCTGTGGTGGAAAGTTCTGGAATCTGCATGGATCCACAAATTTCCACCCACCCCGCGTTCCCCAAAGTCTTCCGAGTACAATGGTACCTCACTTGTGTGGGTAGGCCTAGTGCCCACGACAGGAAATGGCACAAAACGCAACGTGGACACACCCCAATTTCACAGTGAAAAATGAACCTTTTTTGGCAAAGTGCCTAGCTGTAGTTTTTGAACCCTAGCTCTGCCGGCATCTAGGGAAACCTAGCAAACCTATACGTCTTTGAAAACTAGACACCCAGGGGAATCCAGGATGGGGTGACTTGACTGGCTCCCACCAGGTTCTGTTACCCAGAATCCCTTGCAAACCTAAAAAAGTGTCCAAAAAAACACATTTTCCTCACATTTCTGTGGTGGAAAGGTCTGTAATCTGCACGGATCCACAAATTTCTACCCACCCCACGTTCCCCAAAGTCTTCCGAGAAAAATGGTACCTCACTTGTGTGGGTAGGCCTAGTGCCCGCGACAGGAAACGGTGCAAAACGCAACGTGGACACACCACAATTTCACAGTGAAAAACGACCCTTTTTTGGCAAAGTGCCTAGCTGAAGTTTTTGAACCCTAGCTCTGCCAGCACCTAGGGAAACCTAGCAAACCTATACATTTTTTAAAACTAGACACCCAGGGGAATCCAGGATGGGGTGACTTGACTGCTTCTCACCAGGTTCTGTTACCCAGAATCCCTTGCAAACCTAAAAAATGGTTAAAAAAAACACATTTTCCCTACATTTCTGTGGTGGAAAGTTCTGGAATCTGCGTGGATACACAAATTTCAACCCACCCTGCGTTCCCCAAAGTCTTCCGAGAAAAATGGTACCTCACTTGTGTGGGTAGGCCTAGAGCCTGCGACAGGAAATGGCGCAAAACGCAACGTGGACACACCCCAATTTCACAGTGAAAAATGACCCTTTTTTGGCAAAGTGCCTAGCTGTAGTTTTTGAATCCTAGCTCTGCCTGCATCTAGGGAAACCTAGCAAACCTATACATTTTTGAAAACTAGACACCCAGGGGAATCCAGGATGCAGTGACTTTACTGCCTCTCACCAGGTTCTGTTACCCAGAATCCCTTGCAAACCTAAAAAATTGTCAAAAAAACCACATTTTCCTCACATTTCTGTGGTGGAAAGGTCTGTAATCTGCGCGGATCCACACATTTCTATGCACCCCACGTTCCCCAAAGTCTTCAGAGAAAAATGGTACCTCACTTGTGTGGGTAGGCCTAGTGCCCGCGACAGGAAACGGTGCAAAACGCAACGTGGACACACCACAATTTCACAGTGAAAAGCGACCCTTTTTTGGCAAAGTGCCTAGCTGTAGTTTTTGAACCCTAGCTCTGCCGGCACCCAGGGAAACCTAGCAAAACTATACATTTTTGAAAACTAGACACCCAGGGGAATCCAGGATGGGGTGACTTGACTGCTTCTCATCAGGTTCTGTTACCCAGAATCCCTTGCAAACCTAAAAAATGGTAAAAAAAACCACATTTTCCCTACATTTCTGTGGTGGAAAGTTATGGAATCTGCGTGGATACACAAATTTCAACCCACCCTGCGTTCCCCAAAGTATTCCGAGAAAAATGGTACCTCACTTGTGTGGGTAGGCCTAGAGCGTGCGACAGGAAATGGCGCAAAACGCAACGTGGACACACCCCAATTTCACAGTGAAAAATGACCCTTTTTTGGCAAAGTGCCTAGCTGTAGTTTTTGAATCCTAGCTCTGCCTGCATCTAGGGAAACCTAGCAAACCTATATATTTTTGAAAACTAGACACCCAGGGGAATCCAGGATGGGGTGACTTTACTGCCTCTCACCAGGTTCTGTTACCCAGAATCCCTTGCAAACCTAAACAATTGTAAAAAAAAACACATTTTCCTTACATTTCTGTGGTGGAAAGTCCTGAAATCTGCGTGGATCCACAAATTTCTACCCACCCCGCGTTCCCCAAAGTCTTCCGAGAAAAATGGTACCTCACTTGTGTGGGTAGGCCTAGTGTCCGCGTCAGGAAATGGGGCACAACGCAACGTTGACACACCTCAATTTCACTGTGAAAAATGACCCTTATTTGGCAAAGTGCCTAGCTGTAATTTTTGAACCCTAGCTCTGCCAGCACCTAGGGAAACCTAGCAAACCTATACATTTTTGAAAACTAGACACCCAGGGGACTCCAGGATGGGGTGACTTGGCTGGCTCTCACCAGGTTATGCTACCCAGAATCCCTTGCAAACCTAAAAATTGTCCAAAAAACACATTTTCCTCAAATTTCTGTGGTGGAAAGTTCTGGAATCTGCATGGATCCACAAATTTCCACCCACCCCGCGTTCCCCAAAGTCTTCCGATAAAAATGGTACCTCACTTGTGTGGGAGGCCCAAGTACCCGCGACAGGAAATGGCCCAAAACGCAACGTGGACACACCACATTTTCACAGTGAAAACGGACCCTTTTTCAACAAAGTGCCTAGCTGTAGATTTTGAACCATAGCTCTGCCGGCACCTAGGGAAACCTAGGAAACCTATATATTTTTGAAAACTAGACACCCAGGGGAATACAGGATGGGGTGACTTTACTGCCTCTCACCAGGTTCTGTTACCCAGAATCCTTTGCAAACCTAAACAATTGTAAAAAAAACACATTTTCCTTACATTTCTGTGGTGGAAAGTCTTGAAATCTGCGTGGATCCACAAATTTCTACCCACCCCGCGTTCCCCAAAGTCTTCCGAGAAAAATGGTACCTCACTTGTGTGGGTAGGCCTAGTGTCCGCGTCAGGAAACGGCGCACAACGCAACGTTGACACACCTCAATTTCACTGTGAAAAATGACCCTTATTTGGCAAAGTGCCTAGCTGTAGTTTTTGAACCCTAGCTCTGCCAGCACCTAGGGAAACCTAGCAAACCTATACATTTTTGAAAACTAGACACCCAGGGGACTCCAGGATGGGGTGACTTGGCTGGCTCTCACCAGGTTATGCTACCCAGAATCCCTTGCAAACCTAAAATATTGTAAAAAAAACACATTTTCCTCACATTTCTGTGGTGGAAAGTTCTGAAATCTGCGTGGATCCACAAAATTCCACTCACCCCGCGTTCCCCAAAGTCTTCCGATAAAAATGGTACCTCACTTGTGTGGGAGGCCTAAGTACCCGCGACAGGCTAGGGCCCAAAACATATTGAGGTGACATTAAAATTGCCAATCACAAAACAACCTGGTTTTGCAAGGACGGTCACCTCGGTTTTTGGCCCCGTGCTCGGTGGCCAGCAAGGGAAACCTATCAAACCCACACATTTCTGAAAACTAGACACCCGGGGGGTTTCAGGGAGGTATGGCTTGCATGGATCCCCCAACGTTTTCTTACCCAGAATCCCCTGCAAACCTCAAATTTAGCTGAAAAAATCACTTTTTCCACACATTTTTGTGTGGGAAAGTTGTGGCATCGCCGGGCAGACACGCATTTCCTACCACCCAGCATTCCCCAAGGTCTCCCGATAAAAATGGTACCTCACTCGTGTGGGAGGCCCAAGTACCTGCGACAGGCTAGGGCCCAAAACGTATTGAGGCGACATTAAAATTGCCTTTCACAAAACAACCTGGTTTTGCAAGGGGGGTCACCTCGGTTTTTGGCCCTGTGCTCGGCGGCCAGCTAGGGAAACCTATCAAACCCACACATTTCTGAAAACTAGACACCCGGGGGGTTTCAGGGAGGTATGGCTTGCGTGGATCCCCGAACGTTTTCTTACCCAGAATCCCCTGCAAACCTCATATTTAGCTGAAAAAATCACATTTTCCACACATTTTTGTGTGGGAAAGTTGTGGCATCGCCGGGCAGACACGCATTTCCTACCACCCAGCGTTCCCCAAGGTCTCCCGATAAAAATGGTAACTCACTCGTGTGGGATGCCCAAGTACCGCGACAGGCTAGGGCCCAAAACGTATTGAGGTGACATTAAAATTGCCTATCACAAAACAACCTGGTTTTGCAAGGGGTCACCTCGGTTTTGGCCCCGTGCTCGGCGGCCAGCTAGGGAAACCTATCAAACCCACACATGTCTGAAAACTAGACACCCGGGGGTTTCAGGGAGGTATGGCTTGCGTGGATCCCCAACGTTTTCTTACCCAGAATCCCCTGCAAACCTCAAATTTAGCTGAAAAAATCACTTTTTCCACACATTTTTGTGTGGGAAAGTTGTGGCATCGCCGGGCAGACATGCATTTCCTACCACCCAGCGTTCCCCAAGGTCTCCCGATAAAAATGGTACCTCACTCGTGTGGGAGGCCCAAGTACCCGCGACAGGCTAGGGCCCAAAACGTATTGAGGTGACATTAAAATTGCCTATCACAAAACAACCTGGTTTTGCAAGGGTGTCACCTCGGTTTTGGCCCCGTGCTCGGCGGCCAGCAAGGGAAACCTATCAAACCCACACATTTCTGAAAACTAGACACCCGGGGGTTCCAGGGAGGTATAGCTTGCGTGGATCCCCCAACGTTTTCCTACCCAGAATCCCCTGCAAACCTCGAATTTAGCTGAATAAATCACTTTTTCCACACATTTTTGTGTGGGAAAGTTGTGGCATCGCCGGGCAGACACGCATTTCCTACCACCCAGCGTTCCCAAGGTCTCCCGATAAAAATGGTACCTCACTCGTGTGGGAGGCCCAAGTACCCGCGACAGGCTAGGGCCCAAAACATTTTGTGATAGGCAATTTTGATGTTGCCTCAATACGTTTTGGGCCCTAGCCTGTCGCGGGTACTTGGGCCTCCCACACGAGTGAGGTACCATTTTTATCGGGAGACCTTAGGGAACGCTGGGTGGTAGGAAATGCGTGTCTGCCCGGTGATGCCACAACTTTCCCACACAAAAATGTGTGGAAAAAGTGATTTTTTCAGCTAAATTCGAGGTTTGCAGGGGATTCTGGGTAGGAAAACGTTGGGGGATCCACGCAAGCCATACCTCCCTGAAACCCCCCGGGTGTCTAGTTTTCAGAAATGTGTGGGTTTGATAGGTTTCCCTAGCTGGCCGCCGAGCACGGGGCCAAAACCGAGGTGACTCCTTGCAAAACCAGGTTGTTTTGTGATAGGCAACTTTAATGTCACCTCAATACTTTTTGGGCCCTAGCCTGTCGCGGGTACTTGGGCCTCCCACACGAGTGAGGTACCATTTTTATCGGGAGACCTTGGGGAACGCTGGGTGGTAGGAAATGCGTGTCTGCCCGGCGATGCCACAACTTTCCCACACAAAAATGTGTGGAAAAAGTGATTTTTTCAGCTAAATTTGAGGTTTGCAGGGGATTCTGGGTAAGAAAACGTTGGGGGATCCACGCAATCCATACCTCCCTGAAACCCCCGGGTGTCTAGTTTTCAGAAATGTGTGGGTTTGATAGGTTTCCCTAGCTGGCCACCGAGCACGGGGCCAAAACCGAGGTGACCCCTTGCAAAACCAGGTTGTTTTGTGATAGGCAATTTTAATGTCACCTCAATACGTTTTGGGCCCTAGCCTGTCGCGGGTACTTGGGCCTCCCACACGAGTGAGGTACCATTTTTATCGGGAGACCTTGGGAAACGCTGGGTGGTAGGAAATGCGTGTCTGCCCGGCGATGCCACAACTTTCCCACACAAAAATGTGTGGAAAAAGTGATTTTTTCAGCTAAATTTGAGGTTTGCAGGGATTCTGGGTAAGAAAACGTTGGGGGATCCACGCAAGCCATACCTCCCTGAAACCCCCGGGTGTCTAGTTTTCAGAAATGTGTGGGTTTGATAGGTTTCCCTAGCTGGCCGCCGAGCATGGGGCCAAAACCGAGGTGACCTCCTTGCAAAACCAGGTTGTTTTGTGATAGGCAATTTTAATGTCACCTTAATACGTTTTGGGCCTTAGCCTGTCCCGGGTACTTGGGCCTCCCACACGAGTGAGGTACCATTTTTATCGGGAGACCTTGGGAAACGCTGGGTGGTAGGAAATGCGTGTCTGCCCGGCGATGCCACAACTTTCCCACACAAAAATGTGTGGAAAAAGTGATTTTTTCAGCTAAATTCAAGGTTTGCAGGGGATTCTGGGTAGGAAAACGTTGGGGGATCCACGCAAGCCATACCTCCCTGAAACCCCCCGGGTGTCTAGTTTTCATAAATATGTGGGTTTGATAGGTTTCCCTAGCTGGCCGCCGAGCACGGGGCCAAAAACCGAGGTGACCCCCCTTGCAAAACTAGGTTGTTTTGTGATAGGCAATTTTAATGTCACCTCAATACGTTTTGGGCCCTAGCCTGTCGCGGGTACTTGGGCCTCCCACACGAGTGAGGTACCATTTTTATCGGGAGACCTTGGGGAACGCTGGGTGGTAGGAAATGCGTGTCTGCCCAGCGATGCCACAACTTTCCACACAAAAATGTGTGTAAAAAGTGATTTTTTCAGCTAAATGTGAGGTTTGCAGGGGATTCTGGGTAAGAAAACGTTGGGGGATCCACGCAAGCCATACCTCCCTGAAACCCCCTGGGTGTCTAGTTTTCAGAAATGTGTGGGTTTGATAGGTTTCCCTAGCTGGCCACCGAGTACGGGGCCAAAAACCGAGGTGACCCCTCTTGCAAAACCAGGTTGTTTTGTGAAAGGCAATTTTAATGTCACCTCAATACGTTTTGGGCCCTAGCCTGTCACGGGTACTTGGGCCTCCCACACGAGTGAGGTACCATTTTTATCGGGAGACCTTGGGGAACGCTGGGTGGTAGGAAATGCGTGTCTGCCCGGCGATGCCACAACTTTCCCACACACAAATGTGTGGAAAAAGTGATTTTTTTCAGCTAAATTTGAGGTTTGCAGGGGATTCTGGGTAAGAAAATGTTGGGGGATCCATGCAAGCCATACCTCCCTGAAACCCCCCAGGTGTCTAGTTTTCAGAAATGTGTGGGTTTGATAGGTTTCCCTAGCTGGCCGCCGAGCACGGGGCCAAAAACCGAGGTGACCCCCCTTGCAAAACCAGGTTGTTTTGTGATAGGCAATTTTAATGTCACCTCAATACGTTTTGGGCCCTAGCCTGTCGCGGGTACTTGGGCCTCCCACACGAGTGAGGTACCATTTTTATCGGGAGACCTTGGGGAACGCTGGGTGGTAGGAAATGCGTGTCTGCCCGGCGATGCCACAACTTTCCCACACAAAAATGTGTGGAAAAAGTGATTTTTTCAGCTAAATTCGAGGTTTGCAGGGCATTCTGGGTAGGAAAACTTTGGGGGATCCACGCAAGCCATACCTCCCTGGAACCCCCCGGGTGTCTAGTTTTCAGAAATGTGTGGGTTTGATAGGTTTCCCTAGCTGGCCACCGAGCACGGGGCCAAAAACCGAGGTGACCCCCTTGCAAAACCAGGTTGTTTTGTGATAGGCAATTTTAATGTCACCTCAATACGTTTTGGGCCCTAGCCTGTCGCGGGTACTTGGGCCTCCCACACGAGTGAGGTACCATTTTTATCGGGAGACCTTGGGGAACCTGGGTGGTAGGAAATGCGTGTCTGCCCGGCGATGCCACAACTTTCCCACAGAAAAATGTGTGGAAAAAGTGATTTTTTCAGCTAAATTCGAGGTTTGCAGGGGATTCTGGGTAGGAAAAAGTTGGGGGATCCACGCAAGCCATACCTCCCTGGAACCCCCGGGTGTCTAGTTTTCAGAAATGTGTGCGTTTGGTAGGCTTCCCTAGCTGGCCGCCAAGCACGGGGCCAAAAACCAAGGTGACCCCTCTCACAAAACCAGGTTGTTTTGTGATAGGCAATTTTAATGTCGCCTCAATACCTTTTGGGCCCTAGCCTGTCGCGGGTACTTGGGCCTCCCACATGAGTGAGGCACCATTTTTATCGGGAGACCTTGGGGAACGCTGGGTGGTAGGAAATGCGTGTCTGCCCGGCGATGCCACAACTTTCCCACACAAAAATGTGTGGAAAAAGTGATTTTTTCAGCTAAATTCGAGGTTTGCAGGGGATTCTGGGTAGGAAAACGTTGGGGGATCCACGCAAGCCATACCTCCCTGGAACCCCCCGGGTGTCTAGTTTTCATAAATATGTGGGTTTGATAGGTTTCCCTAGCTGGCCGCCGAGCACGGGGCCAAAAACCGAGGTGACCCCCCTTGCAAAACTAGGTTGTTTTGTGATAGGCAATTTTAATGTCACCTCAATACGTTTTGGGCCCTAGCCTGTCGCGGGTACTTGGGCCTCCCACACGAGTGAGGTACCATTTTTATCGGGAGACCTTGGGGAACGCTGGGTGGTAGGAAATGCGTGTCTGCCCAGCGATGCCACAACTTTCCACACAAAAATGTGTGGAAAAAGTGATTTTTTTCAGCTAAATTTGAGGTTTGCAGGGGATTCTGGGTAAGAAAATGTTGGGGGATCCATGCAAGCCATACCTCCCTGAAACCCCCCAGTGTCTAGTTTTCAGAAATGTGTGGGTTTGATAGGTTTCCCTAGCTGGCCGCCGAGCACGGGGCCAAAAACCGAGGTGACCCACCCTTGCAAAACCAGGTTGTTTTGTGATAGGCAATTTTAATGTCACCTCAATACGTTTTGGGCCCTAGCCTGTCGCGGGTACTTGGGCCTCCCACACGAGTGAGGTACCATTTTTATCGGGAGACCTTGGGGAACGCTGGGTGGTAGGAAATGCGTGTCTGCACGGCGATGCCACAACTTTCCCACACAAAAATGTGTGGAAAAAGTGATTTTTTCAGCTAAATTCGAGGTTTGCAGGGCATTCTGGGTAGGAAAACTTTGGGGGATCCACGCAAGCCATACCTCCCTGGAACCCCCGGGTGTCTAGTTTTCAGAAATGTGTGGGTTTGATAGGTTTCCCTAGCTGGCCACCGAGCACGGGGCCAAAAACCGAGGTGACCCCTTGCAAAACCAGGTTGTTTTGTGATAGGCAATTTTAATGTCACCTCAATACGTTTTGGGCCCTAGCCTGTCGCGGGTACTTGGGCCTCCCACACGAGTGAGGTACCATTTTTATCGGGAGACCTTGGGGAACCTGGGTGGTAGGAAATGCGTGTCTGCCCGGCGATGCCACAACTTTCCCACAGAAAAATGTGTGGAAAAAGTGATTTTTTCAGCTAAATTCGAGGTTTGCAGGGGATTCTGGGTAGGAAAAAGTTGGGGGATCCACGCAAGCCATACCTCCCTGGAACCCCCGGGTGTCTAGTTTTCAGAAATGTGTGCGTTTGGTAGGCTTCCCTAGCTGGCCGCCAAGCACGGGGCCAAAAACCAAGGTGACCCCTCTCACAAAACCAGGTTGTTTTGTGATAGGCAATTTTAATGTCGCCTCAATACCTTTTGGGCCCTAGCCTGTCGCGGGTACTTGGGCCTCTCACATGAGTGAGGCACCATTTTTATCGGGAGACCTTGGGGAACGCTGGGTGGTAGGAAATGCGTGTCTGCCCGGCGATGCCACAACTTTCCCACACAAAAATGTGTGGAAAAAGTGATTTTTTCAGCTAAATTCGAGGTTTGCAGGGGATTCTGGGTAGGAAAACGTTGGGGGATCCACGCAAGCCATACCTCCCTGGAACCCCCCGGGTGTCTAGTTTTCAGAAATGTGTGGGTTTGATAGGTTTCCCTAGCTGGCCGCCGAGCACGGGGCCAAAAACCAAGGTGACCCCCCTTGCAAAACCAGGTTGTTTTGTGATAGGCAATTTTAATGTCACATCAATACGTTTTGGGCCCTAGCCTGTCGCGGGTACTTGGGCCTCCCACACGAGTGAGGTACCATTTTTATCGGGAGAACTTGGGGAACGCTGGGTGATAGGAAATGCGTGTCTGCCCGGCGATGCCACAACTTTCCCACACAAAAATGTGTGGAAAAAGTGATTGTTTCAGCTAAATTCGAGGTTTGCAGGGGATTCTGGGTAAGAAAACGTTGGGGGATCCAGGCAAGCCATACCTCCCTGGAACCCCCCGGGTGTCTAGTTTTCAGAAATGTGTGGGTTTGATAGGTTTCCTTAGCTGGCCGCCGAGCACGGGGCCAAAAACCAAGGTGACCCCCCTTGCAAAGCCAGGTTGTTTTGTGATAGGCAATTTTAATGTCACCTCAATACGTTTTGGGCCCTAGCCTGTCGGGGGTACTTGGGCCTCCCACACGAGTGAGGTACCATTTTTATCGGGAGACCTTGGGGAACACTGGGTGGTAGGAAATGCATGTCTGCCCGGCGATGCCACAACTTTCCCACACAAAAATGTGTGGAAATAGTGATTTTTTTCAACAAAATATGAGGCTAGTAGGGCATGTTGGGTAAAAAAAACAGTGAGAACCACGCAAGTCATTCACCCTTGTACTTCCCCCTTTGTCTACTGCTCAAAAATGTAAAGGTTTGCCTAGGTGACGACTGAGCTAGGGCAGAAAGTCCCCTGCTACCCATTGTGAAAAAAAATATCTTACAAAAGGCCATTAAATTGACACAAATATAAATCTAACACTCATTTGATAAAGCTAATCCACCACTTACACAGGTTGGTTTTAGCACCTCCAGAAACGCTGGCTTCAAAGCACAAATACTTATCAAAGTATATAAATATTGAAGCCAAGCCTTCTGAAGGGGAGCCATAAAGCCACATCACGGCACCAACCACTTTATGGTCCATTCACACGCCATTCACACACCACACACAAGACTTCCGTACCGCCAGCCACGGGCCCAAACAACCATATCACTTGCACTCACACAAACATACTGCCGCCAATCAAGGGCCCATCACATTCATATGGCACAAGACATAATGACTTTGACTATATTCTACCACCTGTCAAGTCTCCACCTCCTTCTTCCAGAACGTTACCGAACTCATGCCCAGTGAACCTATACTAATGACTTCCATGACAGCCACATGAGGCTCAGGAAGACATGTCTTTCATGCACCTTTAGTGCACTCACTATGCTAAATCCAACTCCTTCCAGTTTGTGGATGCAAGTTGGGGAGTGCTCGAGTATGCCGCAAAAACATTTCTCGAGCTGAGCAAGCATATCTACCTTTGAAACTAAGGCAAACATGCTGGAAATTTTCAAAAGATAACATCATAAACTATGAACGGATGAATGTGAAACAAGGGTAGTCCGTGACAACGTAGCATATGTCCAATCCACCGTTATGTGCAGTGACTGTAATGCACTTATCATACAGCAAACTGACCATCTACTAAGTTCTAACGGAGGATGAACATGGCAAGCAGCATTGACCCATAAGTACTACAGTAAATTCAGTGTGAGTGTGGCAGCAATGGATTTGAATCCATGGATGAAGAAGAAGTCAGGACGTGTATCTATACTACCTTTACTATCTGCCTTCTACCTTTGCAATATTCCTCGGAAAGCGTACCTACCGTAAGCTGTTCTAACCCGTTCGTGTGTCTGTCCTCAGAGTCCTGACTAACCCTGTCCAATTGTTAAGAGACCCTATACTAATGCCTTTCATCTCTAGCTACTTGAAGCTTGAGTGAACATTTCTGTCACGAGCTATCAATGCTCTCACAATGCTCTATCCAACTCCTTCCAGTTTGTGGATGCAAGTTGGGGGGGGCCCGAGTATGCCGCAAAAACATTTCTCGAGCTGAGCAAGCATATCTACCTTTGAAACTAATGCAAACATGCTGGAAATTTTCAAAAACTTCCTAAAGAGAACATCATAAACTACGAAGAACGGTTGAATGTGAAACGCGGGTACTCCATGACAACGTGGCATATGTTCTGTCCACCAGTATGTGCAGCGTGGGGACTATAATGCACTTGTCAATTGGCGAACAGAACAACTACCACGTTCTGAAAGCAGATAAAGGTATTGAGAAGTACATGATTTCATGAAGTAGAGGAAGAAATATCCTGCAGCTGCTTGCGTAGTGAAGGAGTGGCCCACAGACAGTAGGTATCCATTCACACCAATTGAAAGGTTATCCTATTGGCAGCTCCACCTCAGTCAATTTCCCAGTATTTTGCTTTAGTGTGATACAACATAAAGCAAGTAGGAAAACAGAAGGCAGGCTTACTTGGGCACTGGGGACAGTAAACACGAGTCTCCTGCCTCTTTCCCTGCATCGAGCACACTTTACAACGACGACATGGTCGCTCCTTTTTGGGTGTTGCAGGAATTTTATCTGCAAAGTGTCGCTCCTGCAGCCTTGCCACGTCCTCCAGAACACATGAAGTGGAGGCTTCTGCTTCTGTAGCAGTAAGACTTTCAATCACAGACAACTGAAAGTCAAGGAAAGACATGAGTCTTCCTGTGGTGGTCTCACGATAAACAACATACGCATTGTATGTTGCCATCTGGATCAGGTGCGTAAACAGTTTCTTATACCAAGTGCGACTTTTACGACTCGCATTGTATGGCTGAAGAACCTGGTCGTTCTTGTCCACTCCGCCCATGTACTTGTTGTAATCAAGTATACAGGTGGAATTGTGGACTTCGGCCATCTGACCCCAAACCGTGACAGGGGAAGTGCTCTCAGCATGAATTGTAGTGAGCATGTACACATCACGCCTATCTGAGAACTTAACTGCGAGCAGTTCGTTGGAACGCAACGCAGTGCTCTGGGATTTCTGGAGCTTCTTGCAAACAAGCTCCTGCGGGAATCCTTTGCGGCGACAGCGAATTGTACCGCAAGCCACGGTGCCAGCTTTATAGAGCTCACTGAACAGCTCTACTCCTGTATAGAAATTGTCCACATAAAGGTTATAACCTTTGTGAAGAAGTGGCTGGACAAGCTCCCATACAATCTTTCCTGTGACCCCTAGCATGGGAGGGCAACCTACAGGGTTAAGAGTTGTGTCCTTCCCTGTATACACTCTCAAGCTGTACACATAGCCAGTCGAGCTCACACACAACATGTACAGCTTGATGCCATAGCGAGCACGTTTGCTCGGAATGTACTGCCTAAACAGCAGCCGCCCTTTATACAAGATCAAGGACTCATCAATGGCTATATTCTTTCCAGGAGTATAAACCTCTGGAAACCTGGCAGACAAATGTTCCACGACAGGCCAAATTTTGAACAACCTGTCATAGTCTGGATGGTCCCGGGGCAATGCAGCAGAGTTGTCATTGAAATGCAGCATGCGCTGCAATAGCAAAAAACGATCTCTGCTCATGTATGGTGCGAAGATGGGGGTTAACCAAACCATGCGAGTAGACCAGTAGGTTAGCAAGGTTGGTTTATGCACTACCCCCATTTTAAGCGTGAGGCCCAAAAATATCTTCAACTCCCCTAGAGAAGTGGGAGTCCACTTGCGCCCTAGAATGAGGCCCAAGAGTGCCTCCTTGCTCCCTCAGAAATTGTTCGGCACGCAAATTTGTTTGCTGCACAATTTCGTCTAGGAAGTCAACACCAAAAAAGAGATGGAAGTAGTCAATTGGCAAAAAATTTGCTGTATCTACTTTACATCCAGCGTCACCAGTGAAAGGCGGAATTTGGGGCTGAACTAAATTGGGAGGCTGCCAAGACAGCACTCCGTCTGTGCTTGCGGCCGCACGTGCCTGCACTCTGGGTTGCCCTAACCTGTTACGGGTGTCCTGCTGCACAGACTGTGCTGGCAAAGGCACAGCACGACTGACATCGTCTCCTTCAGAATCGCTGGACGATGAGTCATCGGATGGAACTGCGCCGACTGAAAAGTCACTCCCAGATTCGGCTCCATTGTCCTCTCCCTCAGATGCTGTCTCAGTATCTGCTGTCTCAGTCTCTGATCCTGCCTCAGAGCTGGACTCCAGAACCAGATTTAGGGCCTGGGCAGCATTCATCCAACGATATGCCATCTCTGCTAGTGCCTAAACTATCCTTTTAAAACACAATCCTACGTAGAAGGCAGATAGGTTGTTGGTTTTAAAGTGTAGGTGGGTGTGTGCGTCAGTGAAGTGTTTAAGTCAATAATGACGAAGTCACCTTACCTTTGCGAACTCTGTACGCTCTCCAAAAAGACTAAGAAAGAGAGAAAAAAGACACAGTATTACTTTACCTTGCCACATACCCATCATCACAGCCTTTTACCGCTGGTGGGAGCCAGTGCGACCATCATTTTGGCGCCAAGATGCCTATGGGTGAACGTGTGCTTTACAATTGCACACTATGACCTCCTTTGATGCGCCCACTACCATCCTTGCAAACGTGCCCCTCATCTCTCCATAGCCCCTCTCTCACATACATTTAGTCTGTTACAAAGTGTTTCTACTTTGTGGCTTTACTAATCCACTTAGCTGTCTACATAATACCGATCTGTTCATTTCAGCATACCCTTTATGACGTCAAAACTGCCACTACACAAAAGTCAGATATCTCTATCTAGCAGAAATTTTTTTTGTACTCTGCAGCAGTACCACACTTTACTGCCTTTCAGGTAACTTCAAAGAGACTCATTATAGTTCTTTCACAGTCTCATAATTTCAGCACTGAGAAATATCTCTGTAAATAAATATTTATATATATATATAACAATTAATTCCCAATGTCAGAGCGCTCAATACCTGGTGCAGGCAGCAACGGGTAGAATCCTTACCCGATATTTAAATTCAGAAACACAAAGGATGCCGCACTCCAAGACCGGTTTCAGAGTTGCTTTATTTTCACTACCACTACCACCAGTCGTGGTGAAAATAAAGCAACTCTGAAACCAATCTCTGGAGTGCGGCATCCTTTGTGTTTCTGAATATATATATATAGATATATATATATATATCCAAGCTCCGTTTCCTTGTTTCCCAAAACGAAAAACAGCACTCGCGGGGCCAATAAACTCTAGCAACTGCCCCCGCGAGTGCTGTTTTTCTTTTTGGGACACAAGGAAACAGAGCCTGGATAAATATTGCGGGCGCACCCCCGCGTTTGTGAAGCACCCGTCCGCAAGTGCGCCGTTCACTGTGCATCAAGGAGTATATATATATATATATATGTATATATATATATATATATTATCTACTGGCGGTCGCCAGTAGATAGTTATAGTTACAACCTATTATCCATAGGAAATCCGCGACATTCTATTTGAAATAACTCTCTTGCCGGTTGACGTATCTTCGCGAAATTTTCAAACTTTGTGGCCCGCTCCGGTCCGCTCCTACCCTGAAAGTCTCGGGGGATTCGTCAAGCGGGGCCGAGAAAAAGGGGGTCCCAAAACGCGTTTTCCCCATGCAATTTTCCATAGGAAACTTTAGACACGGCTACAGCCTGAACTGCTGAACGGAATTACACCAAATTTGGCAAAGAGGTAGTTCTTGGTTCAGAAAGAACCCTTTTGTTAAATGGTGTAAATCCGTTCAGTAGTTGCTGAGAAAATGAAAAGTAAAAAGTTAGTGATATCTATGGCCGAGTAGGGTCCGCGTACCCTCAGCGCACCCTACGCGCACCGTCCCGATCACGAGCTGCATGTTAATTGGCTGTCAACACTCCAAATCAGGAAGTGTTGGCAGCCATTTTGTCCCTCGGTAGAACCGAGGGACAGAAACAAGTGCGCAAAGCGCACAAAGGGGGCAGGGTAGAAACACCCTGACCCCCTAGGTCTGCTCAGGGGGTCCCACAAGGACCCCCTGGGCAAAAAATTTTTTTTTTTTTAAATCGGCAGGATGCGCTCAGGGAGCGCGAACCCTGCCGGAAAAAAAATCGAAGCGCGGTCTCCCGCGCTTCGATGTTAATTGGCCCCGGGTGGGCCAAGTCCCGGGGGCATGCTGGGGGGGGTTAATTTTATGTGTGGGGGCCTCTAAGGGCCCCCAAGCCCCGGGGACCACCACCCCCGGGGCTTTATGTAGAATGGTGCGGGAGGGCTCTGAGCCCTCCCGCAGCCCCGAGGACCACCACCTCCCCGGGGCTTCTTTTTTTAATTAAAAACCTGTGTGGGGGGGCTCCAGCCCCCCCACACGCCCCGGGGACCACCACCTCCCCGGGGCACTAAGAAAAATTACAATGGGGGTCCGTTTTGGACCCCCAGAGCCCCGGGGACCACCACCTCCCCGGGGCTGTGCACTGAATGGGAGGGGGGCCGCGCGGCCCACCTCCTGGAGCCCTTGATGGCCCTGGGGACCACCACCCCCCAGGGCCGGCTCCTGCAGTGTCCCGGGGTGCCTACCCCCGGGACACTGCTGTTTGCAATGACAGGACGGGAGCCTCGCGGCTCCCGTCCTGTCATTGCAAACTGCTTTGGATATTGGAAGAGAGAGCTGCTCTCTCTTCCAATATCCAAAGCCGATTGCTTTTCCACATGGGGAGCAGCATGTTAGCTGCTCCCCATGTGTAAAAGCAATGCCGGCTCCCGTAGGACACGGGGAGCCGGCGGGACTGTGGGGGGATTGGGGACCCCCCCACAGTCCCCAACGAGAGGGCCAGCCCCGGGGGATGGGGTCCCCGGGGCAAGTAGTGGCCCGGGAGGGGGGCCACACGGCCCCCCTCCCCAAAAAATAAATAAATAAATAAATAAAAAAAAACGATCGGGCCCGCAGGCCCCACCCCCTTCCTTCACCACTCTGCAAACGCGCCCCCTGGCGCGTTTGCAGAGGGGGGACGAATTCCCCTTGAATACTGGGGGTACCTGGGGGCCAACTAGCCCACCAGGAACCTCCAGTATGCGCCAGGGGGCTGCCTTGCAGAGAGGTGTACAGAGGCCACGCCCCTTTTTACACCTCTCTGCAACGCAGCTCTATGGCGCTTTTTGGAGGTATATGGTGGGCTAGTTGCACCCCAGGGACCTCAGGATTCAAGGGGAGTTAATCCCCCGCCTCAAAACGCGCCACGGGGCGCGTTTGCACAGTGGTGAAGGGAGGGGGCGGGGCTTCAGGTGACATGTGTGCAAACAGGCCCCGTGGCGCGTTTTAAGATGGGGAATTAAATCCTCTTCAATCCTGAGGGTCCCTGGGGGCCAACTAGCCCAACAGGTACGTCCAGAAAGCGCCACAGAGCTGCATTGCAGAGAGGTGTAAAAGGGGTGTGGCCTCTGTACATGTCTCTGCAACGCAGCCCCTGGCGCATACTGGGGGTTCCTGGTGGGCTAGTTGGCCCGTAGGGACCCTCATGATTCAAGGGGACTTAATCCCCCAACTTAAAACGCACCACGGGGCGCGTTTGCACAGATGTCACCTCAGGCCCCGCCCCTCCCTTCACCATTGTGCAAATATTCCTCTAAAATCAGCCGAAATCCGAATTCCGATTTACTCACCTGTTATCAGGAGAGACCTCAGTGCTGCATCTTTCAGCCCAGTACTGATCCTCAAAAGTAATTTTAACCGTACTTACCGGTAACTTGAATTTCCTTCATAGGCTAACATTGACTGGTTTCACTTGGAAATTCTTCTAAGTGTGGAGTTTTGGAACTTTAAAATATTCCTCTAAAATCTGCCGAAATACGAATTCCGATTTACTCACCTGTTATCAGGAGAGACCTCAGTGCTGCATCTTTCAGCCCAGTACTGGTCCTGAAAAGTAATTTTAACCGTACTTACCGGTAACTTGAATTTCCTTCATAGGCTAACATTGACTGGTTTCACTTGGAAATTCTTCTAAGTGTGGAGTTTTGGAACTTTAAAATATTCCTCTAAAATCAGCCGAAATACGAATTCCGATTTACTCACCTGTTATCAGGAGAGACCTCAGTGCTGCATCTTTCAGCCCAGTACTGATCCTCAAAAGTAATTTTAACCGTACTTACCGGTAACTTGAATTTCCTTCATAGGCTAACATTGACTGGTTTCACTTGGAAATTCTTCCAAGTGTGGAGTTTTGGAACTTTAAAATATTCCTCTAAAATCTGCCGAAATACGAATTCCGATTTACTCACCTGTTATCAGGAGAGGCCTCAGTGCTGCATCTTTCAGCCCAGCACTGATCCTCAAAAGTAATTTTAACCGTACTTACCGGTAACTTGAATTTCCTTCATAGGCTAACATTGACTGGTTTCACTTGGAAATTCTTCTAAGTGTGGAGTTTTGGAACTTTAAAATATTCCTCTAAAATCAGCCGAAATACGAATTCCGATTTACTCACCTGTTATCAGGAGAGACCTCAGTGCTGCATCTTTCAGCCCAGTACTGATCCTCAAAAGTAATTTTAACCGTACTTACCGGTAACTTGAATTTCCTTCATAGGCTAACATTGACTGGTTTCACTTGGAAATTCTTCTAAGTGTGGAGTTTTGGAACTTTAAAATATTCCTCTAAAATCTGCCGAAATACGAATTCCGATTTACTCACCTGTTATCAGGAGAGGCCTCAGTGCTGCATCTTTCAGCCCAGCACTGATCCTCAAAAGTAATTTTAACCGTACTTACCGGTAACTTGAATTTCCTTCATAGGCTAACATTGACTGGTTTCACTTGGAAATTCTTCTAAGTGTGGAGTTTTGGAACTTTAAAATATTCCTCTAAAATCAGCCGAAATACGAATTCCGATTTACTCACCTGTTATCAGGAGAGACCTCAGTGCTGCATCTTTCAGCCCAGTACTGATCCTCAAAAGTAATTTTAACCGTACTTACCGGTAACTTGAATTTCCTTCATAGGCTAACATTGACTGGTTTCACTTGGAAATTCTTCTAAGTGTGGAGTTTTGGAACTTTAAAATATTCCTCTAAAATCAGCCGAAATACGAATTTCGATTTACTCACCTGTTATCAGGAGAGACCTCAGTGCTGCATCTTTCAGCCCTGTACTGATCCTCAAAAGTAATTTTAACCGTACTTACCAGTAACTTGAATTTCCTTCCATAGGATATCATTGCCTGCTTTTTGCTGAAAAAGTTTCTAAGTGTTGATTTTTGAAACATACAAATATTCCTCTAAAATCAGCCGAAATACGAATTCTGATTTACTCACCTGTTATCAGGAGAGACCTCAGTGCTGCATCTTTCAGCCCAGTACTGGTCCTGAAAAGTAATTTTAACCGTACTTACCAGTAACTTGAATTTCCTTCCATAGGCTAACATTGACTGGTTTCACTTGGAAATTCTTCTAAGTGTGGAGTTTTGGAACTTTAAAATATTCATCTAAAATCAGCCGAAATACGAATTCCGATTTACTCATCTGTTATCAGGAGAGACCTCAGTGCTGCATCTTTCAGCCCAGTACTGATCCTCAAAAGTAATTTTAACCGTACTTACCAGTAACTTGAATTTCCTTCCATAGGATATCATTGCCTGCTTTTTGCTGAAAAAGTTTCGAAGTGTTGATTTTTGAAACATACAAATATTCCTCTAAAATCAGCCGAAATACGAATTCCGATTTACTCACCTGTTATAAGGAGAGACCTCAGTGCTGTATCTTTCAGCCCAGTACTGGTCCTGAAAAGTAATTTTAACCGTACTTACCAGTAACTTATATTTTCTTCCATAGGAATCCATTGTCTGGTTTTCAGCAGAAAAGTTTCAAAGTGTCGATTTTCACAAACTACAAATATTCCTTAAAAATCGCCTGTATGACTTAAACGCATTCTTTCAACTGTTTACAGGAGATGCACCAGTGCTGGATCCAGGATCCAACACTGAGTAAGAAAAAGTAACGATAACAGTTTTTACCTTCTAAGTGAATTTCCTTCCATAGGATAACATTGGTGATTCTATGAGAAAAAGTTTCCAAGTGTCAACTTTTAAAATACAATAATATTCCTTAAAAATCACGACTGTAACCAAAACGCTTTTACTCAACTGTTTACAGGAGATGTACCAGGACTGAATCTAGGATCCAGTCCTGTGGTTAGAAAAGTAATCCATAAAGTAACTAATTGCATTTAACTAGAAATTCACATTGAGCTGAATGTTGCATTGTGTTTGAAAATGTGTTGCCCATTGCAACAACTGTAACTACTGTACTTAAAAGTCTATTGCCTATGTGCAAAGTATTTAAACTAAAGTAATTCATTCTGAGAAAGTATTGTTTGTAATGTAATGTATAATGTAATTACAATGTAATTTAAAAAATAAAATATGTAAAAGAAATTGTTTCTAAAAATGTAGTAAATCAGTATGAAAAAAATTAATATAAAAATTAATACATTTAAAAATTGTCATTTAAAAAACCTTTGAAATTCACTGAAAAAACCGTAGGTTTCAGGCACGTTATAGTTACAAATTAGCATTTTAAAAACCTTTGAAATTCACTGAAAAAACCATAGGTTTCAGACACGTTATAGTTAGAAATTAGCATTTAAAAAACCTTTGAAATTCACTGAAAAAACCAGAGGTTTTAGGGACAGTTATAGTTAGTTGGACATTGCACTCGTACAAAACCCGTGAAATTCCCCCGTTATAGTTAGTTCAGCTAACTATAACTCGCGCCCCGCAATGCACTGCTGATGACGTCACATATTACATCACTCATGACATGGTCAGTGACATCACTGATGACATCACTGATGACATCTCAAATGACATCACTGATGACATCATCCACGTGATAATCTGATGCAGCTCCTCACACCCTAATATAACCTTTGATACACCCAATCTAAATTACAGAGTGCCATTCGTAAAACCATAGACACTCCAACACCAATAACTACATACCCACTCACTGATTCTTAGGTCTACACACACACATCCACTCACTCACCCGTACAGTCACTCATACTTATGGTCACTCAGTACAGGACTATCATATGCACTCTTACTCCTATATAGACACTCAAACACCGCCACTCATCCATAGAGGTACTCACACACCTAGTCAGTCATGCAAATAATTAAGCACACTGCCATTTACTCACCTATACAGTTATACACACACCAGCTCACTTAATCATACAAATACTAGCACATTGTTACGCTCTTATACAATCACTGATACAAGCACACACTCATCCATACAGCCACTATCACAATCACTCACTCTCGCTTATAGCTATTTATATACTCCAATACACATATATACTGCCTTTCACATATTTAGTTACTCACACATGTACCACTGGGACATACATTCACTCACTAACACACTCTTACACACACTTACCCACCCATACAGTCTATCACAAATGCACTCTTGAAACCATCCACCCAGTGAATCACCCACTCACACATCTATGCACAGTCGCACACACCCCATCCACACAAACACTCAGGCACCCATACAGATACTCATAGAACCAATAAATAACCCATATAGACACTCATGTAGCTATTCGCAAATCCATGCATCCACTTACACACCAACAGACGGATACAGACATTCACACAGTTTAGTCACTAACCCATGCATTCAGTAAGATACGTTTAATCACTCACTTGTAGAGTCAGTCACGCACATACTAAATCATCCATTCAGACACTTATACACCCACTCATTCTTCAATACGCCTTTCCCTATATATATTAAACATATTTAAACTTTACAGAAACACACAGTCACTGGATGATGTCATCAGTGATGTCATTTGAGATGTCATCAGTGATGTCATCAGTGATGTCACTGACCATGTCATGAGTGATGTAATATGTGACGTCATCAGCAGTGCATTGCGGGGGCGCGAGTTATAGTTAGCTGAACTAACTATAACGGGGGAATTTCACGGGTTTTGTACGAGTGCAATGTCCAACTAACTATAACTGTCCCTAAAACCTCTGTTTTTTTCAGTGAATATATATATATATATATATATATATATATATATATACACACACACACACACACGGACACATATATATATACATAGATTTTATCTCTACATATATTTATATATATGTATCTATATACATATATCTATACATATATATGTATATAGATACATATATATATCATTCACTCTTTAGACTTATGTATATATATGTATCTATATACACATACATATGTATATAGATACATATATATACGTATATCATCTACAGAGAGAAAGAGACTCTCTCTCTCTCTCTCTCATATATATATATATATATATATATATATATATATATATATATATATATATATATAAAGATCTCTCTCTTTCTCTAATTTTTTATGGCTTCCCTGGGGGCCGATTGTGGCCCCCACGGAAAGCACATAGCTATAAAAAAAAATTGCCCCCACAAGGGGTCGGCCACTGAGCAGGAGGACCGACCCCCTGCCAATATTGCCACCATTGTACTTTTTGGGGGGCGATCGTGCCCCCCAAGGAAAGCCAACATGTCTACATTAAAAATATGCCACCACAGGGGGTCGGCCACTGAGCAGGAGGACCGACCCCCTGCCAATATCGCCGCCATTTTTTATTTTTTTTTATTTTTATTTTTTCATTTTTGGGGTGCGATCGCGCACCCCAAACAAAGCCAAACTTCAACAATTTTAAAAAATATGCCCCCGGGGGGGCCGACCCATTACCACGAGGGCCGACCCCCCCAAAGACATCCCTGGTGTCTAGTGGGGTTTCCTGGCCGTGGATCGCAGCGCTGCCGCGATCCACGGCCAGGACCCTTCAGGAAGGCCTCGTTTGAAAGGGGAGACTCTCCCTTTCAAGCGAGGCCTCCTGAAAGCTGGGGAGGCCGTTTTCGGCCGGATTTCCCCATCGGAGTCGAGCGCGGCCTTACCTGCTGCTGTCCTCGGCTCCGGTGGGGAAATCAGTGACGTCAGAGCGCCTCGCGGTGCCCTGACGTCACAGATGGGCGGGAGGGGGGCGGGGGGAGACGCGGAAAGCCTTCCACGTCTCCCCCAGGCGGAATTTAAAAAAAACAATCTCCGGTGCAATGCACCGGAGGTTTAAAGGGGGCCCTCCCTGGTGACGGCCAATGGATGTGCGCCGCACCAGGGAGGTAGTGCTTGCGTCGGCCATTGGCCGACGCAATCACCAAAGGGGTTAAGAGCCATAAATCAGACCAGTTCAGTTTATAATTTATTTTTCGTCAATATAAATATATTTATAATTGGCAAAAAGAAATTTTTGAGATATATACAAAACAAAAATTTTGTGAGCTCAACACAGGTTCAGATCATAAATAGAAAAAGACAAAGAAAAACACAACAAAATAACATATTATTTCAAAAACACTCACACCCAGTCATACTATACGGGAACATACAAATCAAAAACTAGAAACAAAGATGTCACAATGTATTATCAGTTGTTCCATTTTATCACTGAAATTCAACGAAAGAGTTATTATATACAAATCTTTTTCTGTCCTTTTTATATTTTATAGAAAAGATTATATAAGAACAGGGTTGCGCCGATGCGCGTTTTGGTAATCAGAGTACACTTGAAAAGAATTGTGCAACCTTCATCAGGGCGCTTTCTGAACTCTATATATAGTGGCCGATACCATCCATTCTGAAATTTTCACAAATGAAGAGAGCTCACATCTGATCTCATAAAAGATCTGAAATATGAATATATACAAAGTTATTGCATAATACAATATAAAAATGGACTAGGGGAAAAATATTATTTAACAACAGACTGATACAGCTCTATCAAACCCAAGAATAATCATTGGTGCATCTTCCAAGAAACACGATTGTGTTATATGCAAATATATATATACCGTTGTGATAGAAGGAGCTGTGCACATCGTGAAGGAACTCTCCAACCCCAGCTCCAACACCAACGACATCCCACCTTCGCAAGACCTGTGCGACTCCCTTGCCACCTTCTTCCATCGCAAGATCGCAGACATCCACGACAGCTTCGACGCCATGACCGTCTCGACAACCACTGAGACCTCCGTCCCCACGGCCATCATCCGCACCGACCCCCTGCTCTCCTGGACCAACATAAACGACGACGACACCATCAAAATCATGAACACCATACACTCCGGATCTCCGTCAGACCCATGCCCTCACCACATCTTCAACAAAGCCAGCACCACCATCGCACCCCACCTCCGGAAAGCCATCAACTTCTCCTTCGAGACAGCGACCTTCCCAGAGAGCTGGAAGCACGCCGAGATCAATGCCTTACTCAAAAAACCCAAGGCTGACCTCAAGGACCTCAAGAACTTCCGGCCCATCTCCCTGCTCCCGTTCCCGGCGAAGGTCATTGAGAAGACCGTCAACAGACAACTGACCCGCTACCTCGAGGAGAACAGCATCCTGGACCCGTACCAGTCCGGGTTCCGCAGCAACCACAGCACCAAAACTGCCCTCATCGCCGCCACCGATGACATCAGGGCCCTGCTGGACAACGGAGAAACTGCGGCCCTCATCCTCCTGGACCTGTCAGCCGCCTTCGACACCATCTGCCACTGCACCCTACGCACACGCCTCCACGACTCCGGGATCCAGGACAAGGCTCTGGACTGGACCACCTCCTTCCTCTCCGGCAGAACCCAGAGCGTCCGCCTCCCCCCCTTCCGCTCCGAAGCCACCTAGATCATCTGCGGCGTACCCCAGGGCTCATCCCTCAGCCCGACATTGTTCAACATCTACATGGCACCGCTCGCCCACGTCGCCCGACTGCACGACCTCAACATCATCTCCTACGCCGACGACACCCAGCTGATCCTCTCCCTCACCAAGGACCCCCTCACTGCCAAAACCAACCTCCACGAAGGAATGAAAGCTGTTGCCGAGAGGATGAAGAACAGCCGACTGAAGCTAAACTCGGACAAGATGGAAGTCCTCATCCTCGGCTCCACCCCCTCGGCCTGGGACGACTCCTGGTGGCCGACCGCACTGGGAACAGCTCCAACACCCACCGACCACGCATGCAACCTAGGGTTCACCCTAGACTCCACTCTCTCCATGACAAAGCAGGTCAACGCCGTCTCGTCCTCCTGCTTCAACACCCTCCGCATGCTCCGCAAGATCTACAGGTGGATCCCCACCGAAACAAGAAGAACGGTCACCCAGGCCCTCGTCAGCAGCAGGTTGGACTACGGAAACGCCCTCTACGCAGGAGCCTCGGCCAAACTCCTGAAACGACTTCAACGCATCCAAAACGCCTCTGCACGCTTGATCCTCGACATCCCTCGCCGCAGCCACATCACACCCCACCTGAGAGACCTGCACTGGCTCCCCGTCAACAAGAGGATCACCTTCAAGCTCCTCACCCACGCACACAGGGCACTCCACAACACCGGACCAGCATACCTCAACAGACGACTCAGCTTCTACACCCCCAACCACCAGCTCCGCTCCGCTGACCTCGCCCTCGCCACAGTCCCCCGCATCCGAAGAGCGACCTCCGGCGGCAGATCGTTCTCCCACCTCGCCGCCAAGACCTGGAACACCCTCCCCATCCTCCTACGGCAGACCCAGGACCTGCTTACCTTCAGAAAACTCCTCAAGACCTGGCTATTCAAGCAGTAGCAGCATCCCCCCCCCAGCGCCTTGAGACCCTCACGGGTAAGTAGTGCGCTTTACAAATGTTCTGATTGATTGATTGATTGATTGATTGAACACCGTGAATAGAAAGTAATAGGTGATATATGTCCAGTAGCAGAATAGACCATCTCTTAATGTGCATATAAAGGGTCAGGCTAGGTCAAAATAAAAGGCAAAGGGGAAGGTACCTTCAAGTACATACTTCAGTCGGCTTGTCTCCATAGGGACAGTCATCCTTTGAAAAAGGTGCTCAAGACCTGGAACTTCAATTCTGGAAGCCCAACATTAGGCTAAGTTTTTGGTTTTTGGTAAGGTCTCCAGAACAAAGACATATGAACTTGCATAAATGCAATGTATAAGTACAGTATGTACTTATACATTGCATTTATGCAAGTTCATATGTCTTTGTTCTGTAGACCCTACCAAAAACTTAGCCTGATGTTGGACTTCCAGAATTAAAGTTCCAGGTCTTAAGCACCTTTTTCAAAGGATGGCTGTCCCTATGGACACAAGCTGACTGTAGTATATACTTGTAGGTACCTCCCTCTTTGCCTTTTATTTTGACCTAGCATGACCCTTTATATGCAAATTAAGAGATGGTCTATTCTGCTACTGGACATATATCACCTATTTCTTTCTATTCATGGTGTGCACAGCTCCTTCTAACATAATGGTGTATATATTTGCATATAACACAATCGTGGTTCTTGGAAGATGTTCTAATGCACCTATGATTATTCTTGGGTTTGATAGAGCTGTATCAGTCTGTTGTTAAATATTTTTTTCCCCCTAGTCCATTTTTATATTGTATTATCCAATAACTTTGTATATATGCATATTTCAGACCTTTTATGAGATCAGGTGCAAGCTCTCTTCATTTGTGACAAGTTCAGAATGGATGGTATTGGCCACTATACTTAGAGTTCAGACAGCCCCCTGATGAAGGTTGCACAATTCTTTTCAAGAGCACTCTGATTACAGAAACGTGCATCGGCGCAACCCTGCTCTTACATAATCTGCTCTATAAAATAGAAAAAGGACAGAAAAAGATTTGTATATAATAACTCTTTCATTGAATTTCAATGATAAAATGGAACAACCGATATTACATTGTGACATCTTTGTTTCTAGTGTTTGATTTGTATGTTCTCGTATAGTATGACTGGGTGTGAGTGTTTTTGAAATAATATGTTATTTCGTTGTGTTTTTCTTTGTCTTTTTCTATTTATGATCTGAACCAGTGTTGAGCTCACAAAATGTATGTATATATCTCAAAAATCTATTTTTGCAAATTATAAATATATTTATATTGAAGAAAATTAAATTATAAACTGAAATGGTCTGATTTATGGCTCTTAATATTGTAACCATGTGTTTTTGTTCTGAATAATTCGGAGAAGTTAGCGTTTGTTCTTGTTGTGAGTTTCCTTCCCTGGGTGGGTTCTTCTCCGCATTTATATTTCAGGGACCCTCTTTTGCTCTTGACATGTTTCCGACCACCTACACGCAGTCGCGGCTCCTGGAGGGAGTGCTGCGGGGCGGTGGGGCGGGGCGGGGGAGGGGCAGGGTGGGGGGTAGTAAACTCCGGCATACAGCCGAACGGAGTTAAGTACATAAATAAATAAATAAAACGAATTACATTGCGCGCGCCGCATCGCCATTTGGCGTTGCAGCGCGCACAATGTAATTCGTTTTGTTTATTTATTTATGTACTTAACTCCGTTCGGCCGTATGCCGGAGTTTACTACCCCCCACCCTGCCCCTCCCCCGCCCCACCGCCCGCAGCATTCCCGCCAGGAGCCGCGACTGCCTACACGGCGGTCGAATCGTAATTCGGTGGGCGGGACTGCTGACTACCTGTTGGCCAGTCCCGATCCCGCAACAATGGCAGTCAGATGCTCGTCCGACCTCCTTCGTAATAAGGCCCTAAATTTCAACTCAGAAGCTGTCAATAGCAAAAAAGAGAAGAGTTACACCTAGGTGCAGGAGAAAATATACATGTGATAAAATATATGCAAGTGTATTTACCTTTGCGTATCTTGCTCTTAATCTCTAGGACTGCAGAGAAGATCTATGCTGCATATCTTTGTTAAGAAGATCATAGACGGCCTTGCACACTTAGAAGCTGCTTTGTATCACAAGAGACTAATAATACAGGTGCCTAGGAGGCACTTAACTGTGCTAGATCAGAGCAAGAGAGGAAACAATGTTCCCGGACCCAACCCATTGCTGGACTTAAGTAACCTGCTTGACAAAGCAATGCAGGTATAAGGCTGGAGAACAACGTTTGTAAATCAGTGTTTGGTAATATCATGATGCATTTCTGAACCATTTTGTTTCTTTCTTCTTCTGCCGGCCACCAGGAAATGAGGGACTGGATGGATGGGGTGCTGTGTGGGCCATGTGGGCTTGAGCTCCCATGCTGATTGTGTACACAACAAACCCTGGTGCTCCATACAAGAGACAGGGACACCTGGTAAAAGAAACTAAGGGCCTCATTACAATGTCAGTCGGAAAGCATTCCGACCGACTCGGTCTCGGAATGGTTTCCAACCGAATCGGTTTCGGGGAGTCCGATCAACCGATTAGGATGTTTGCGAACACCATTCGGTCGAACTCCCGTTGACTTCAATGGGAGCCTGTGTTCCGACCGACAACACAGGCTCCCATTGGTGCCTGCCACACTGTGCATGGTTGGAAAGGAGGGTCCCTTGGGTACCCCCACGGGCCCCAACCGGAGGCCTCCGGGTGAAGGGGGGGCCTGCTTCGGGCCCCCAAAGTCAGATTCCAACAGCCGATCCATGTCGGACAGTCCGATTCGGAAAGGCTGTCTGAATCTGACATCGTAATCGCTCAGTCGGAAACGCGGTCCATAGAGCCCTACGAGTCGGCTCTGACCGACTCGGTTTCTCTGAATGCCGTTCGGACGCGAGTCAGAACCAAGTCGGAAAGTCCGAACAGTTTCAGACCTTCGTAATCGGTTGGTCGGAAATGTTTCCGACATCGTAATGAGGCCCTAAATTGTGGTGATGGCCACTTTATTCTAAAAAATGAGAAAGGATTCCATGGGCTAATCGTGGCCACATCAAAGTCTTGTAGAATGGACACCTCATGGCCAAAGGTTGCCCATAAGCCCCAGCAGTAAGATATAACATTTTGAGTATTTGATGCACAGTACCCCAGTACGGCAACAGCACCATGAAATGTAATAATTTGCTATGGGGGAAACCAGGAGCTGTGGTGCCACTCTAAGTCTTCCAGATACAAGAAAGAGTGACGTGGGGAGACTTTCCTTTGTTCCTCAAGCCCTCCTGATGCTGACATCTTTGCTTTCTGGCTTATGGGTGCATGGACGTTTGTTGTTAAGTTATGCAGTTACTTTGCTGATAGGTTAAAGATAGAGGAAATACTCATGTGCTGCATAATATTGCACAATGAATAATTGTTTAGCTTGTATATGGTTGACATTAAATCACTGCACATGTTGTTGAATATTATTGAGGGTGGTACCATCCTGAAATGTTTTAATATTGATTGTACAATGTTTTGCTTCTATAACTGTGCCTTTTGTAATTGTGCTTTTAAATAATTACTTGAATTTTTCAGCAAAAGTTTACATAATTACACTAATGCAAATCCGTTATTTAGTACTATATTTTAGCATGAAATGTGTCCTCGCATCAGTTTTTGACAAGAGGAAGCATTGTGCTCTAAAAAAGTGCAAGAAAAAATAAAACACCACAAACAACAGCTGCTTGTGTTCTGTTCTTCTTGTGCATTGACAGTACATTTTTGCCACAAATGCTGCTTAATTATATAAAGTCACATAGTGGAGTAATTTTAGGAATTCCACATAACAATTGTAATGTGAAATTCCCAAAATAAGGCAAATTACACAAGGCCTAGGGCCACCCTGACAAAGCCAATAAGCCTGACTTTGTTTAACTGCACCCATCATGTTGTGCTAGGCTCATCAAGGGATATTGTGTTTTAAGGATTCTGATCTTATTGGCACTCAGACGTTGGGAGGCGCACCCAGTACAGGGGTTTAGGGTACATTTCGGGGCTTACCTAATTTATGTACATTTCTCTAGTGTACAACCCTGTTGGTTGTGTGGCCTTTCTGAGGCTGTCACCATAGGAATTTCCACTGGCCCCTTTGGTACATATTTGTTAATTTGTGTTTAGTACTTAGCAATGTGTATAATAAAATACTTTTCCTTGGTACAAGAAAAATCACTGACTGTACAGCGATTTATTAAGTGATGTTTATTCCATTCCTGAGTTCTTGGTCTCTAGCCCACAGCACCTCCCCTGAGTAAGCCTTGGACTGCTCTACCTCACTACCCTAAGAGTCAAATGCTAAAAAGAGGCACTTACTTACCTTTTGGGAGTTCCTCAGTATAAGGTCCCCAGTACACCAGTGGTGAAAGCCCCTAGTTATTACAATTAGGGCCCGTATTCCCCATCTGCCCCTGGACCCTCTAACCCAGATTTCTTTAAAAAAACTCTACTACAGAGGATCAACTATATTAATGTTAGTGAATTGCTTTATATTGCCTTCTTTCTTCTGCCTGTGCAACAATACCCTAATGTCCTAGATGTCTAATGCAGCCGTGGGTATGCATGATCCATGCTAGATTTTATGAATAACCACAGACAATATTACATGCATTGCATTTAGATTAAATGCAGGAAGATTCATTTTTTGTAGCTATCCTGAAACTTTGACATGTATCTACCCTGCCTGAACCTTCTGCCCACTGACAGTACCTAAGAAGATATTTCAATGCTTAAGAATCACAAGGTACAGTTGTTGCCATATCGATAACTACTACATAATACATGACACTTTAACTACAGAGTTAGTGCATAATAAAAACAAAAATTTTAATAATTTAGCTTTAAACTGAGTAAAGAAACATTTCAGAAAATTTACTGTACATTGTCTATTTCTATCCTCCAGTTTTTTAAATATTTTTGCAGTAGCTCGAAACTATCTGTGATATAGATAGTTGATTTCTAAGATATAAAAAGCCTGTAATGTTCCTATGCTATTTGTATCTCTTATGGTCTTTAAAGCTTGAGAACCTGTATGTATCCACCTGGTCCCTTGTAAAAGCATTTTTTCCTAATCTGCTAAACTACTCAATTCTGTACGCCTGTCTTTAATTTCAAGAGCATGAACTGTGTTAACATGTTGTAATATTACCATTTAGCTTCTATAAGGGCCCAGGGGAGACATCTTAGTTTCCCCCTCTAGTAAATGTATGCACAAGTGATGATTTAATGTAAAGAATGTTCTGCTCGCACCATGACTACAGAATGTGTAGATAGCAAGGGAACAAACAGTTCTTAGGTTAGCAATTGCTGATCCTTTTACCATACGCAGGAAACGCAAAAATGCTGATGACTGTCTCGTATGTTTTATCTTTGTGCATGTTCATAAATTCAAGCTTTTAAGTAAGAGGCTGAACAGCCTGTTTTTTACACGCTTCTTTTTTTTTTTACTATGTCGCATTCTGCCTATTTCAGTTCAATATTTCCCTCGCTGAATACTGTCACGTGTACAGGCTAGTCAGTGGAAAACTTACTTTATTCTGTTTCACAAATAAATAGTCCATTTCACTGGAGAACGTCATGAGAAAAATATTATAACAACTGTTCAAAAAGAAGTCCATTTTATATGGTGATAGGTATTGTGCACAAGGGGGCTCAGTGTATTAAAAAAGTGTCATAATGTATTTCATAGTGTAACACGTACTTGAGTAATTTACAAGTTTTTGGTAATCCACAAACATTTTAATTGCCACCTAACCTTAGCATGCTTAACCTGCACATTGTGTAAATAGATGACTTGTTTAGTTTTCATATTTACAGTTATGTTAAAACATTAGGATTTACCTTTATTTCAACAATATTTACTTTTATTTCTGATTTTTTTCTGAAATAAAAACAAATTTCCCATACATGCTACCCCTTCATTCACACATTTTCTGAAGTTGAATTTGATTTGTGATCTTCACCCCATTGTTCATCCCTCTTACACGTGGTACATTTAGGCATAAAAAACAATCCACAGAATAAAATCAAGTGCATTTTGTGAATGCCCTTAAAATGTATGTGGTCAAATTTTACACTGTATGTCCTTGAATTGCCTTGATGCTTCTTATTTCATAGTTATACACACACTCCAACTATGATTACATGAGTAAATTACACAATAGTTGCCCAATTCAAAAAACAAATAATGTATAAATGTACAAATGAATTCTATGACTTTTTCCGGGACTAGGGGGTATATTTAGAGTTTGGGGATGCAGGATAACTGCCGTAAACCGATGGATGTTGTAACATTTTATTGTATGCTTACTATCTTTACTACTCTAACCATACTGGGCCCTTTACGATTAGACAATCTGCAGCATTTCCATTTACCACAGAGGCAATGATCCTCTGATGACTCTTTTTCCGCCAATAGGAGGGGTGGAAATTAGGCTGGCCAAAACACATTGGGCCTCATTAGTATGGCGGTCGGACTTACGTCCGACTGCCATCCATTTGGAGACAGGACCGCCCAACTACAAGTCGGCGGTCCCGCCAGCCGAATTAGGATATGACCGCCACCACGGCGGTCGCAATGTCTTTAATTTGTATTGCGGCGGGTGCTGCGGTCGGCAGCACACGCTGCAGTACAAAAAATAGACATTACACATATCCCTGCACTATGCCACATGGTGCATGGATATGTAGGGGGGCACCATAGGTGCCCCCCCTAAACCCAAAACTAAGGGCCAGGGGGGAAGGGGGGCCTGCTACGGGCTCCCAATGTCCCTTTCCGCCAGCCTTTTCATGGCAGGTAAACCAACGGCTGGCGGGGAGGGACATCATAATCCCTACGGCAGTGCCTGGCAGGCACCGCCACCATTGTAGGGATCAATGTTCCCTCCGTCGGATCCGTGGCGGTCGGTCTGTCTGACCTATTTATCAAAAGAGGGGGACAATAGGAGCTATTCTAAAAGGTCCGGTGACCCGTGCTCCCGAAATTAAACTTTTACCAAAGGGAGTCACCGTTCCTGAGTGGAGAGAAGGGAAGTAGGGGGTACTCTTGTCGTGTGCTACTCTGCTTGTGGGAGGCAGGGTGTCCTCATCTTGATGCCCTCACACACCCCGAAGGATGTCATGCTTCATCATTGGGCTTTTGCTCCTCGTCGGGCTGGCGCTGCAATGCCCTACGGCAGTAGCGGCCCGTGGAGGGAGTTCCGTGGGGCGGTGAGGCGGGGGAGGGGCAGGGTGGGGGGTAGTAAACACCGGAATATGGATGAACGGAGGTAAGTAAACAATTAAATTTAAAAAACGAATTTCGTTGCGCGCGCTGCATCGCATTTTGCGATGCAGCGCACGCAACGAAATTCGTTTTATTTATTTAATTGTTTATTTACCTCCGTTCATCCATATTCCGGTGTTTACTACCCCCCACCCTGCTCCTCCCCCGCCCCGCCTCACCGCCCCACGGAACTCCCTCCACGGGCCGCTACTGCCCTATGGGTCCCCCGAAGGGTCTCTTTTTCGGAGATCTTTTGATGAAGCCGTATGGGTGCGTGAGTGTAAGTGGCAGTGAAATCCTAGAAAGTGTATTAAAAAATGGCTGGAGGGAGAGTGATTAATTTTTAATAAAGTGATCCCTCTGTCATTATTAAAACAAAGTGTATGGAGCTGCTTTAAGGGGTATTATGTCCCTTGGTAGCTGGGTGATTATATGTCCCTAGTGGGCATATGTTATGGTCAACATGTTTCGCGCTTCAGTGGTCTCAGGGGGAGATCCAGGGCGCTTCGTTAGGACCGAATAAGAAAGTTATATCTACAGTGGCCCGAAAATTGCGGTGCCCCCGGATAAATGAAAGGAGTAGAGATTCTGAAATGACAAGAGTCAAAAAACAAAGATACAATTTGCCATTAGGGTATTTATACCAATGGAAGTTATGCTCAGGTCTGGGTTCTCCATTGGAGGGCCAGGTGCTTGTAGTTCGTAGCGTGATCATTGCTGTTAATGGTCGCGGTATGTATACGTGAGCTAAAAGGTGCTGTGATCTTTCTAAAAATTGTTAAAAAGGAGGTTATAACTAGGTGACAGACAGACAGATGTATAAGATCAATGATTAGTGCTCAGAGAATGGTGTCAGGGTTGTTCTCTGTATCAGTATTTTTATTTTTTATTTGTGAACATACCCTGGTTTTATCGAGTAGGTGTGAATCGTATAAACAGAGTCAAAAATTCAAAAGTGAAAAGGTTCTATTATCCAGTAAGCTTGTGAACCTTTTAAATCTAGGTAAGTAATACCGTTAGGCCCTACCATTGATGGCAAACCTCGAGACGCTGTGTCTGACCGCCACACATCCACACGCCATCCTAATGTGGCAGGCGGAAAACAATATTGTGATATCGGTCGGACCACCACCGACGGGGTGATGGTGGAAGTCCCACCATCATCGTAATGAGGCCCTATGTTAGCTGTCCAATGAGGACCATTAATTGACAGCCAACTCACAAATTTGAGATCAGATTTAGGTACACCACTCTTAAGACCATGCTGTAGAAATAAAGAATAGCAACAGGAAGACCCAACCTCCTAAAGAAGTTAAGTAGTGCTAGAATTATGCAGACTAAAAGTTCTGCTATGGCTACACAGAACAAAAGAAATAGAACTTGATGTTCTGTAAAAGCTCGCTGATTCTCCCTACAACGCAAATAAATCATTTGTAAAATAGCACAGTATCAATGGAAGAATCAACAAGACCCAATAATAGACTCAGACAGGTATTAGATTAATTTGGTTATTGTATTAAAGATTCAAAATCCATAGCAATAAGCAATCTTTTGAGAATTTCAGTTAAGAATATCACAGCTTGAATTAAAGCGCCAAACATTTACACAAGGCTTTTTTCGGATGGTTATTATAAAAATCAGTTTACAGAGGTAGAGTCCCACTGCCATTAAAGGCAGAAGGATAGTTTGTTTGCCTAACAGCTCAAATCCTACGAAGAAGGGGAAAGGGTTCAGATTTAAATTCCATTAAGGGCAAGTCCATTAGCATAGAACGAAGAAATAAAGGAATATGAAATTGAAATGGTTCAGGCAAAGAAGGTTTCAGTCCATCAGCTACCGACTGTAACATCAGTAAAAAAGGATAGTACTTAGTGGTCATCAAAAATCGATCAGCATAGCGTTCGAGTCTAAGAGTAGGAAACATCACAATGGTGGTTGTCAAGAAATACAAATCTGTGGTGTTGCCCCTCCTTTGGGGTTTCTTCTTTTACAAAGTCTCTAACAAAGTCCCAGTGATGTAGCATCACACCACCATCGAAAGACTGTCATATCCTCAGATTCAGATAATGTGACCTAGGACACACAACAGCAAGATGCTTTCCCATGCTAGTTATGAGAAACTAAAGAGTCAGAAGTCCACAGCAGCATAAGATCAGTGAAAAAGAAATACTAAGTATCAGTCTATAGTAGCAGCTGAAATCCTGTTCCCACAGGAAAAATGTACTGTGTACATTGAAGAAACATTCAGGAATGTCGAAAGTTACACATGTACTGAACAAATAAAGCAACATTTCACTAGTTGTAATAGGACCATTGTATTAGGTCAGGGGAACGGTCAGCATTAGAATAAAAGCATTTTTGGAAAAGCCTTTAAATTGGCATTACACATTTCAAATGAAATAAACTCTAAATCAATATCAAATATAATGTAATAAAATCAATTTAAATAGTAAATATGTAGAACTTTCACCAGACATTATTATAAGAAAATAGTTAACGTTAGAACTACCCTACTACCACAATTTTTCTCACTATTCTTATAAGTTTATAGTTTTCGAAATTCACACTACAAACTTCGCTTTTCATTTTTCATAAACTATAGAATTCCTAATATTATTAGCCAAAATTTCAAGATCGTATCTAGTTTCTACACATTTTTGCACCGGCTTTTCTAAATGGTGCTTTCTAAACGCCTTTAATCAGTAAATGTGTTGTGTATTATGATTTTTAAAATCTTGCGTCATCAATGTCTTATCTGCCAACTCGTAGTTCTCCTTCTCTATTCAAAGTCAGGTAGAGCCATGTTTCCCGACACTGGCAATGACTCTGAATGCCGGCCGTCTGCTATTGGACCATCTATTGATCTATATTTTCTCGATTTGAAACCACCAGAGAAAACCTAGCATTCACAAAAAGGAATCCAAAGCAGTGATCCTCATGAACTGGGCGAAAAGTTCCAGTGTGTCAAGGCAATTTATTTTTTATTTTTCAATAACAAATGTCCACTTTGGTAGTTTGTTTTTCAAAAGCAAACAGTTTTGCCAAGCAGATAAATTAAACATTAGGCTTGCTTGGAAAAGCTTCAATGTACCATGACTCTGCTGAAGCCACACAGATCACCTTCTGTGCAGCAGTGATCTTCAAATACTGTGCCTCCCCTGACCTGGTGTGCCAGTGGGCCACCCACCAAACTCTAATAACCCCATAAGTCACACTTGCTCATGGAAACTTTTTTTTGTATTGGACCCATTATGTTCAAAATGGAAATGCCAAGTTGTGTTAGGCTCATCCTCCTCTTTTACATCAACTGACACTCAAACTTTTGACTTCCCTTTACCTAACAAACAGGCAAGGGTTCGTATACAAAATTATTTAAACCCTTGGATTTTGACCCAAGGTTACAGGAATCAGGTCATATCCAACTGTGAAATGATTGCAATGTTATTGGGCCATGCACTTTTCAGATATACAGTGGTCTAGGTTTTTTTTTGTTTTTCAAGTTATAGAGGATTGCCTCCTCAACCTATCCCTTTATGAAGTTAGTAACATTAAACAATCTGAGTGGAAGATGAGAAGGAATAGAAAAAATGAAAGAGACACACACCCGGACATAAAAGAGAGTAAAATCACTACTATATCTGAAAAAGTGCCAATAATAATAATAGCAATAATAATAATAACAATAATATTAATTTGATAACTTTTATAATAATAATCCTAAAAAGACCTCTGCTTCCCTACCAGAGGACTGCCAGTCACATTTAGAGATCCTGGCTTGCCTAGTGTGTATCTCTAAACCTTCAGTACAACTGCCACTGAGGTGTTCACTCTGATGCCTGAAGAGATGTTCAAGTAGGCATGATGTTTGTGGCACCTGCTCGGCAAACTTTTTTTTCAAGATTAAACTTTCAAAGCAGGAGTTTGTTCTTAAAAAACAAAACATCAATGACCCTGACTTGCTGGAAGTTTTTTCACATGGTTGTCCCAGGCAGGGAAATCTAGTCGTGGTCACCATGCCCTAAATAGTGTAAGATGATGGTTGTTGAGACCTGTTGCAGAGGTGTTTTTAAGGCATGGGCAAAGAGGGCAATTGCCCAGGGCCCCCACCTTCCAGGGGGGACCCTGGGAAAGTGATCTTTCTATGTCCTCTATTTCTTTACTTCAACCGCTATCACGCTAACTGCCTATCTCTACCTCTCAGCTCTTTTGCTCTCTACCCAGAGTCATTCTTAGGATTTCTAGGGCACCAGACAAGACATGTTTCAGCTGTTTTTGTGAGCACCGAGTGCAAATCAATATAGTCTGGTATCATGTGAGATGCGTGTATTAGCAGAAAAAGTGTAATAAACTTCAATGTTGTCCGAACAGGGGCCCCCAAAATATGTCTTGCCCAGGGCCCCAAAAATCCTTAAAGCAACACTGACCTGTTGGACCTATGGTGCATGGGCCATCAGGTATGAAGGTTCAATTGGGGGAGCGCTGAAACTCCACCACAGAAAACCTGAATTTTGCCTCCTTGTAAATGAGGAGGGCAAACTGCCACATTGGTAGATTGGATTCATAACAGTGTTCCTGATCTGCAAATCTCTAAGTGAATTTACATACACATGGACCAAAAACCCTTAGACCTGGCCTGGACTACGGTATACAATTTACACTAAAATAGTCCAATGGGTTTTATTTGTAGTTTAACACTGCCTGTTTGTATTTATTTGCATCAATCTGAAGTTAAAGCACACTTTTTGTCATCAGAATAATTGCAGCGGGCCACTTTATTCCATGTAGTGGCACTGGACCATTTATACTTATAGACCTATCATCACACTTCCACACCATTACCTGCAATATCCTTTCCACCATATCATGAGAGCTGGGAATAAGAGCATGGTAATGAAATTGATTACCTCATTTCTCTGAGATTGCAGTTAATTTCTCTACCTCCATTACCTGAAGAACAAAACTCAGTTGGGCTAGATGGATTCCTCTAGGTGAAAGATCGCCAAATTGTTCTGTGGCATTCCTTAATGCCCATATGTAGTCTTCAAACTCTACACTGAACCCTTGGTAGTCCTGTTGACTGGCAAGTCAATCAGTATCCATCAACATAAGGACAACACCCAACTATGTGCAAATGTAATCTTGCCTTCACATTGACTGATTAAAGGACTACCTTGCCATAATTAAATCGTGGATGTCCAATTCAATCCTGTTGAATCCATACAAGATCACATTTGCACACATGAGCAATGGCAGCAAACAACACACAATACAGGAGTGGCTCTCGAAAGTAAATTTGGATGTCATCATTCTGTGATTTGTCAACTGTGCAATCTCCTGAGCTTTCACATTGCTCATCTTCAGGACCTACATAGCACACAAAACAACATGGAACCAGATGTCCCTGCTCCTAAAGATGAGGCATTTCCATCAAGAAGTCACTTTTCAGAGAGCCATGCGGCACTGGCCCTCTCATTTCTTCAGCAGCAACAACTTGCTGTTTGGCATCCCACCATCCCTCCTGACCCTATTGAAGACAGCTCCAAAGGCAGCAACCTGCCTCATCAAAGGTCTTCACAAATATGATACAATTACTCTTCAGCACTCAAAAAACTATAATGTCTCCCTCTGGAAGCATGCAATGCATTCAGAACGGCCTGCATCATCAACGAGGCCATCAACGCCAACATCCCTCCTTGGAGGGGTTTCTGTGAAGGCTATGACTTGTCCTTCCATTAGAATGTACTGTGGGGCCTTGTGCCTATGTGACATCAGGGAGGTATAATATTCAGGATCATGATCTGCCAGGAACCCTTGTGCATTTCTCCTCAAACATGACCTGAAGGCAAAGAAATTAGGTGGGCTAAGAACTGTCTAGTTTCCTCTTTGGGAACCAAATATCATCCATCTTGCACACATTAATCATACAAGTTAAACAATCATCATAACCATCTAAGTGTGATCTTAATGGCAGCTGACCCAAAGCTAATAATGTAAATATGACATATACTATTGAAGATCTCTCTCTTCTTATGGTGGAGAAATCTGCTGTATTACAACTAGTTACACTCATCAGGAATCCTCTGAATTACGATAGGCACAAATTAAGCCATTTTCGAATGGAAACATATGTTCATGGCATAAAATGAGTTAATGGATTGGGTCTAGTGTTTATATGTGACATTGTGTGTTCTTGGGCAGGAGGTGGTCGGTGGTAAACAAGGCCGGATTAAAAAAAAATAAAAAAATATACATGAAGTTCTGAGAAAGGGTGCCAAAAAGTTTCATTGTTGGTTAGGTGTGGAGAGAATGAGTTACAGGTGAAAGTGATATGTAAAGCAGCTTTTTATGAAAAGCTCGGGTTTCCCTGGAGACAGATTTGCTAACTTTCATTGCAACAATTTAAAATTAGGAAGTTCAAGTAAAGCAGAATGTCTGGGCCTTGTGGTGCCTCATACATAGGGTGACTAGATTTTGTAAAGCAAAAAATGGGACAGTCCACAAACATAGTGGGACTATAATTGTGCATCGACTAATGGTTACAGAAGGACTTAATTGACAGCACTGAACAACATAGGAAAGGGAGACAATGGGCACTTGAGGGAATTAAATGCAACTTTTACACACAGTATTATCTGTGCTAACTAAATTGCTTTCTGAAAAGGGCTAATAGTTAACTCTGCACCAAAATACACGAAAACTTGTCTTTGTATTTTCTACACTCACCGAAAACCAGGGCATGTGCTGAAACTTGCAGAGATATTTTGTGAGAAAACAGAAATGCCCCAGCAAATCCAGAAAGCCAGGTCACACTAACTATAATGACTTCACTGACTGCCATAGAAGGACTACATTGGCACATCCCACAAACCAATGAGACAGATTACCTGTAAGCAAGGCAAACAAAATCAGCCTTTTAGAGCTTGCTCCATTTTGTTACACTTTACCTACCTAAAGGAAGACATTGCAGATGTCTCAAGTTGTCTTAAGAGAAGATCATTCTGCCTGTTTGCATTCTGGGGCCCGTAGTCTTGAACCTATAAAGATATAAATAGAGCTGAAAGTGCCAAAAGCAAATTATAAAACCAAGACTTGATAAGAGTTCAGATGTGCCTATAACATATAACATAGACAGATGCACAATGATCCATAAAAAATATATATTTGCCTTTGTGATATGGGACCAAAAATAAAACATACAGGGCCTCTTTTTGAAATGTAAGATAGCGTTAAAATGATACTCACATCTCACAACCCAAACTAAAATAGTGTAAACAATGTTTTAATTAATTAACCACTCTATTTCATTCCCAGATGTTGTGATGAACCTAAGGGGACAGCTCATGGGCATGGGTGTCAACTGAGGGTCTTCTGATTCTGATGTGCCCCTCTTTACATCCTACTATGCTGCCCCAATCAAACACTGCAGCACAGCAGGACAGTCTTTAAAATAAATGAAAAACAAGTACAATGTATTCTCATGCTAGTGTAAAAGGAAGTGCCATAGACAATGTGAGCCTACACTCTAATTTACATCTAAGATGTATGCATCTAATGTGCATGCTTACCCCCCACTCTCTCCAAAACCGTGACATTTGTCAGTTTTAATTAAAACTGTCGGAGGCCGAAACAGCCCACAATAAACTGGACTGTCCGGGGAAATCTGGGACATCTGGTCACCCTTACTCATACATGCCTAGTCGATGATGCATTGATTTTTGTAGAGGAAAATATTCATGAAGACGCATCTACTAATAGAGAGAATGGAAATGCGAAAGATAGTATCATGAATGCAAGGAATAGCTAATGCTGCCCCTGGCTTGTTGGTTGGTACAGGTATACTACTATTACCATCCCTTGTCTCAGGTTTTATAAAGGCATGGGCAAGAACACAAAGTAAACTGGCCTGCTTAAGGCTATGTCTCTTTATTGCCATTCATTTCCTCTCCTTATCTTCAGCTCTCAAAAACTAATAGGAAGCTGATGAGAAGCTAAAGGTGGCCCATGTGGTCAGGGAGTGTGGTGGCACCTCCAGCTGCACTGCCATTTTCTTGAAGCAGTGTACAAAGAGAGTTTTTCCCTTAATCACGGTTTCGTAGAGCAGTGGTCTTCAACGCTTTTCATGGCATGCACCATCTTGAGTAAAAGAAAGGTTGACTTGGGCCCCTACTTGGCATACCAAGTAATATTTTCGTTTAGCTTACATGTAAATATTTAATATTGCATGCAAGCTAAAGCATTGTAGTGAGATTTGCTAACATTTCCTCTAAAGAAATTACACAAAATCTGATATTGACTAGTGCTTTTAAGTTTCCACTAACCAATAAATTCAATGAAAAACATTGCGAGTAAGAAACATAGCCAAGCAAGGATTAATAAAACATAGCGAAAGAAATATGGAAGGCTACGAGTCTGATCGATAGGCTAATACAGAATAGCACACCGACGGATTTAGCCCGCCCAATTTCTACCAGCTAAAACCTGCACAAGTTTGTGGAGAAATAGTGTATATGTTATTCGAGCACCTTGGAACAGGGAGTAGGTAGTGCTATTCTTCAAGAGCCACATGTCCTTCTGCTTTCCCTTCCCCCCACCCACCCGAACATGCCATCATGTCACCGAGGAAGGCATGCCCAACAGTTTAAATTTCTTTGGCCTAGAGTACTGACAAGAACATGAACAGGACAAAAGAGGGACAGAATGAGATCAAAGTGGCCCAGTTCAGTCTCACAGAAGAGGGCAAAGCAGAACACCAGCTCCCCACTTGCCTAAAAAGAAACAGATAAAGAAATGGAAAACTTTTAGAGACATTATCCCAAGCAGGGCAGTCAGTTACTCTGGCTCTCACTGGATGGTGGATGTCGGATAACTTTTTAAAGTTAAACCAACCAAAACCAAAGGTCTTACTTGCTTCCACAATCTCTGCAACCGGGGATAAGGGTCCTGGGCCACCTGATGACCATCTCCTGCCAACTGTGCTGGGTACATAGTCATCCACAATGCCAAAATCTTTGTCTAGACTCAAGGTTCCAAGCTCATATTGCTTTCAACTGAAACTGTTAAATCGAGTTCTATCATTAATCAAACTTATTTAGACATCAGAGTTGTTAATGGTCTTCTTCAATCTCACCTGGTTTAGGGCAATTGAGTTTATTTGGTGGCTTCTGATTGTTGCATCAAATCCAACTGAGGCTAAATGATACTACGGATCTGGCAGCTGGTCTCTCAAGCAGGAAGCATTTGCCTCCACAAATCCATCACGTCACTGGCTGTCAGTCTGCGAGCGCGTAATCTGAAAAGACACACAAAAGTCCACAAAGGTGTGCTTAAAACTCTTCAGACTTCATCGTATTCAAGTTCTCCTGGTACTCTCTAAATAGTTCTCTCCATATTTCTAATCAAACACTTCCATCCATGCCAACAGCTAATTCTTCAGCACACAGAAACCTAGAGGAAAAATGCACTAAATAAATTAATTATAACATAACATAACATAGCATGACATGACATGACATGACACAACATTGCAATGAAGTCCAGCAAAAAAGAGAGAAAATAGCAAAATGTTGATAAAACATGCTATTTGCTAAACAATTTCCTGGAATAACTAACCACACTATAAACTCAGGCCAGATTTACTAAGGGCTTGAATTGCCCAAGGTGACACAATTCAACACAAGCCGTTATCCAGAATTTACTAAGCCACGCAAAACCACATTGCATAGCTCTGCATGGTTTAGTAAATCCAAGATAACGTTGCCTTGCATTACCGTGTGGCTGGTAGGTGTTCCATGGGTGTAGAGTGGCCGTTCCCACGCATCCACCCATGGATTTTGGCACAAAAAGCTGTAAACGTGGGAATGTGCCAAAATGGTATGCCTCCCAGACTCGGGCGTAATGAGGAGAAATATATTTCTTCTCATTACCTCCTTTCTCTATGTATGATGCACACTGCATCTGACATAGAACAAGCATTTGCAATGCAATAGGTCTCGCATTTGCGAGAGTTTAAGCTATTGGCATCGTAAATAACAATGCCTTTTATTTATCTGTTTTGATAACTAACACATAAATAAAAGGCATTGTCATTTACAATGCCAATAGCTCAAACGCTTGTAAATGCGAGACCTATTTCACTTCAAAGAAGCGGCCGCCATTGTCCCGGGCTGCTTGGAAAGTGAAAGTGCGCCTGGAGCACTGAATGTTGCAGGAAAGCATGTCGTGCCTGCAGTAGGAGAAACTCATTAAAGGAAATAGTGCTTACAGACTAAATAAGACATACTGTGTAACAACTCCCTCATGGGAGGTTACAAATGAAGACAAGGTGGTACTAAGGAGAGACTAACAAGCCTATTAACGAATCAGAAGCCAGCATTTACAAAGGGCAATGACACAAGCCAATGAAAAATATGGGCGGAGAGTGGGCGGAGCTTCAAGTAACTCCAATACAGCATGCCTCGCAGAGCAGTGCATGCGCTGCCCAGGCTCGACCTAAAAAGTAAAAGGCCTCCAAGGAGTGTTTTTATGCAGGAAGATGTCCCTTTCTGCGTAAAAACAATCACTCTCGTAATGCGCCATGGTGCAAGAGTGCCTGTGTTGACTCTAGGCAGCACAGTCTGCCAGCACAAGAAGACAGCAGAAATGTGCTATATCTTTGTAAATAAGGCGCATTTCTGATGTCTCCCTTTTACGCAACGTAGCAAGTTGCCTTGCTGCGCTGCTTTGCGTGAAATATTAGAAAATCTTCCCTTCAATCTCTTGCTGACAGTTTATTCAGTATTGCCATTCTTAATTGAACAAATGTACTTAAGTGAAAAAACTCCATTGTAGGACATATATGTGTTCGTTTCGACCCAGAAAGAGGTTTTCTAGAACACAAAAAAAGAAAAAAGAAACACTGCTTGACGACTGCAACTAAACCTCTATAGTTCACAGAAATACTCCACTGCCACTCGGTGTCCAAAGGTTAGATATTAACATGTATTTGTTGCTGTCCTTTTAACAACAAGTGCTGTTACTAAAAGACTAAAATAATGGTCTTCTGACCCCCTCTAACTAGAATCCGTGAAACAGAATTTGAAAAAGCACATGTTTATGAAAATGCTTGAAACCTGTTTCATCAAATGGGCTGGAATGCGCATACGACGAAACGCTTTAAAAGGATCTGGTTTCGGTCTCATCTACCTAGGCGAATGGCTAAATTCAGTGGGGAAAAACAGATTATATGCCTTTATTTTTCTTGGCCCACCAAGTCTCTTTATGAGGAAAAATCATTGAAATAAAGTGCTTCCTCTGTGCATTGTGACAGGAAACACTCCTAGCACGCCTGCTTTTCAAGTACGCATTGCTTTTTTCTTGCTGCGTTGCAAAGCACGGCTCGCCAATAATTCATCTGTTCAATCTGCTCCCTCCGCCATGGTGTCAGACGCTGATGAGCTTCTGAATGACTGACAGCCACAGCATTTTATTGCACCAGAGGATAAACAACACCAATAGGACTTACGACATTATTTGTGTAAAAAAAAAAATGGCGCAAGCCGCATCTCAGAAACGAAACAGTTTATCTAAAACAGCTGTCTAAGAAAGCACGCGCCCAGTTAGAGTCAGCCAGGTCAGAGGTCAGGGTTAACACCAATCTCCAAGGAACTTTGAAGCTGACATTTTACAGATTATATGTGTCTCCGTGTACACTGAGCATAACACATAAATTGGAACTAAGAGGCCCTTATTTGTTCTCTGAATTTTTATGAGCCCGCAGAGCTCTCCTTTGAAGCAGTACACACAGAACCTAAAAAACTTTTTTTTATGTTCAACTATTTTGCAGTAAATCGTGTTAACATCCGGACTCACAAACCTTAAAGTTAGTGCTATATAATTTCCTTTTCAACTCAAACAAGTAGTCCCTGATGATTAGCTCTCTTTTCATTCGGATATTTCGAGCCTTATCATGCATATTGTGTACTTTTGAGACCTCCCTATTGCCAGATTTGTGCTTGGACTTTGATACACAACAAATGCAGGGTCTAGCATAAACTAAGTCATGCACCCTTTAACTGTTGGTAACATTAGAGGATTGACCCCTGGCCCAACCTTAGTCCCTTTACACCTAATGGCTTGATCTTCACTAGTTTTTGAAAGGCTAATAACAACAGGCAAAGCCAATAGGTCTGGCTTGCATTTTGTCTCTTAACTAAAGTTTTATTATTTAAAAAAAAAAAAAAACCTGCTGAAGCGAAAAAACAAAAATAAAAGCTGATTACTTTCTGAATTCCATGCATCAAGCAAATACACAATTTAATGTGTTATGATTTAGTGTACTTTTGAGATGTGAAATAGTCAGCCATGCATTGAAATAAAACAAAATCCATAGGGGGTGGAATGATGATAACAAAATGCAAATAGCAATAGCTTCAGCGAAGAGAGACATGCCGACAAATATGTTTGAAAGAGTTGGTAAAAGTAGGTGTTGCAAATAGCAGGGCCCCCAAAATCCTTAAGATGACACGAGGCAATTACCTAAAACAGCTATGTTGGACTGATCATTAATGGACCCATTGATCAAGGGGGCAGTTACATGAGTAATTAAAAAAGAGAGTGCAGTCAAATGTTATCTAGCCTAAAATACCCTAAGACCACCCTCTTTGTTAGACGCCTCCATATGCAGCTATTGACTAGGGTAGCACCGTGAATCAGCAATGCTCAGAAAACGTTTCCCTTCGTAGAACATCCCCCTGTTGTTGAAATAAAATAGCCTGTATTACTGCTTGCAGAGGCAGACATCTGAGGCCAGGGAGGTTGAGTTTCAGTCTGGAACTGATTATGTCATTTATTTTATGGAAATCTTATACTTTTTAAGTTACTAGGTGTTTTACCCATGGAATGCAGAAGAGCCACAAGAAACAGGTCCTGCTACAGAAATCTGCTTGCGGCGCTTGGCCCACCCAATTAATTTTCAATCAAAGCACCCAAGAGGTAATTTGCATTAAGTCTGATGTAAATCATTCAGAGACAAATAGGAATTGGATTAGAAATATGGGGCATTGAGAGGGTTTATGAACAAAGTTACCTAGCACCGAAGAAATAACATACGCTGACATACAACTAAACAGACCACTCTCATTCCAAGAAAAGCAGAACCGTAAAGTGCTGCAGTTACAGATTTATTAAATTAAAAAAACTTGCTCGACTAGATGGGACCCAGTGGAAGTGATACAGCATTATGGGAGATCTTTAGTTTATTTGGTTCAAAGTTCTACGTAAAGAATGTAATGCAATTAAAATGTAAAACTTTATGGCAAGACCAGAGGCTCTTGTTAGGTCTTCTTTTCTTCCTTTATTTTAATAGCAACAACATGAAAACACAAACCACATTTCCCAATAGCCTTGGGGAAGTGAATAACCAATAAGTAGCAAGTAAATTCACAAATTGATGAGCATTGATCCCTAGAGTACTCTTTACCTGATGTTCACAGTCACTTTAAGTACTCTTTTAATTTAAAAAAAAATCTTTTTATTGCACGTTTTCCTTTATTGTATACACTTTACATGTTACAAACACACAAGGCAAATGCATGTTATATAGAAATAGAGGAGAAAAACATTTCATGAGCAACAAAGAACAGGAACGAGGAACGGTAGAGCACCATTATAGAGGGACAGTTGGAGTGGGGGCGGTAACATATATCGTCGTGTAGGGAAGAAGCATGGTTAGGGATGAGCAGTAGACATGTCAGTCAATAAGTTAGTGGCTAGGGGAGATCTCAGGCGTCGAAGATGAGGACGCTTCAGGGGACGTAACAGTAGGCCTTAGGGTGGCCTGGAAGGCAGGCAGAATGGCGTCCCAACTAATTACTAGTGGATATTTACGTAGGCTTCGTGCGTTCTCCCTGTGTAAAGCGGCGCCCTTGGCTCGAGCTCAGGCCTGCATAGAAAGTTCCCAAGCAGTGATTGCAGGTGCTGTAGGTGACTTCAAGCAGTGGGTGATTAAACGCTTGGATAGGAGCAGACCTAAATCTATGAATCTGGTGGTGGCCCTGTGTTTTTTGTCTCTACGTATAAGGCCCAGGAAGCATGCCTCCCAAGTGTGGGGAACGGACCTTTCCGTGCAACCAACCAAATGAGAGGTCAGACCTAGCCAGTACTGGTTAATGGAGGGGCATTCCCATAGCATATGCACTAAATCAGCATCAAGAAGGGAGCAGCGAGGGCAGGCAGTGTCAGTGCTGAGGTAATAGCGATTTATCTTATCAGGACTCAAATAGGCACTGTGGAGTATGTAGTACTCGTGTCAGATGGTGGCCCTTGCCAATAACATGTAGATATTGTACAGAGAGGTGCATGGGGCATTCCTGTTGCATGCTGTCTCAACATGTATCGAGTGCCCTAATTATGGAGTTGTGTAATAAGAAGTGACCGGGCGAGAGTCCCTCATTGGCTATTAGGTTTTCTAATGGTAGAAGGGAGCCTTCATGGTAAAGAACCCTAGTGTGTGTAAGCCTGCCTTGTGCCAGGTGACAAGTTTCCTTGCAGTAGTATTCCGGACCCCCCTAGGAGTGCCTAACAATGGAAGCGTGAGCGCATGTGGCTGGGTAGCCTTGGTGATTAAGAGGCTCCTTTTAAAACACCAGTGTGCTACACGCAACAGTGAGGAGGGTGGGGGTGGCTGCCTGGTAGAGGGATGACATAGATGTAGAATATGAAATTGACTCCAGGCTGGGGCCAATCTGGCTGTGTCTGATAGACAGAGTCCTGTCAGCCATATAGCCACCCACTGCAGCTGCAAGGCCAACTAATAGTGCTCAAAGTTGAGTACAGTTAGCCCCCTGTGGTATTTACCATATCCTACATTGTCTGCTGTGACTAAGTATTATGTCATGGGTGCATGTATCGCATTCCAGAACCTGGTGATGTCAAGAGGCAGATGTGAACCAGGCTGGGAAGGCACTAAAGTAGATGGTGTTGGCTGAGGTGATTGAGTACATCCTAATAAAGAAGACACACTTTAAGTCTACCAGAGAGTGTATTGGACTTCTTGATATTGGCAACGATCTATGGAAAAAGAAAGGACATTTAAATCACCTCAACGACATCATCTACACAAGTAAATCAAGGACAAGTGAACCTGTGTTCCCGTGAATAAACTCTGTGTGATTACAAGGGCTCACTCAGGTCAGACTGTCTACGTTTTGTGTGCAGTGGTGCCAGGAGCAGGAGTAACCTTGAATTTGTACAGTTGGCTATACATTGTTATAGGCTGCACCTGTTTGCACTTTGGATTGTCTTGCACTGAGAGTTATCAGAGCATTTCTCTGTGTGTGCCAGCCTGCTTCTTTAAAGTTAATGATACTCTGTTGGTTTTGAAAGGCAACGGCGAAACTCTCTGAAGTTTGCAAGGCAATGGTGTACATCGTTAAAGGCTGCATCAAACCATTTCTGCCCACGCTCTGGTTGGTTCTGCGCTGAGCGTTAAAGGTGCATTTCACAGCGCGTGCCTGACGGCAGAAACCCATTTTGACACTAACCTTGAATTTTAGGAAAGCATGCTCTATTGAGGTCTCTGGCGCATCTCACAACGTGCCAGACGACAGCAATCCATTATGACACTAACCCTAACAGCACATGCCAGACAGCAGAAATCAACTGTGACACTAACCTTGCATTCGAGGAAAGCAGAATCCATTGAGGTCTTGTCATGTCGGATGAACAACAAGCTCTGCTCACCATAGAAACACGCGGAGGGAGGATCAGCAAAGAACAAAAGGAGTACAAGCTCCACTGTTCATTGATATTACAGAGCATCAAAACAAGTGGAACCGCCCATAGAAACAGACTAAAAGGACGTAGTGGGCGGCCATCTTGATTCTGAAAATTGGTGAAATACTATTCTGCTTGTCTAGTTGAAGTGTTTTGGAGTGAAGAGTGGTGGAATAAAGATCGTGAGAATGATCTTGCTGGGCATTTGTATTTCAGTGACTGGCACACCTGTTTGCAAATAATTTTGCATTACAGATTTCTGGTTTTCAGCCTGTCTTCAGTGACAATCACACTATATTGCTGTGAGTAGACATCGATCTTGCCAGTCATTTGGATTCCCAGTGACAGGCACACTATTGTATAGTGAATGAAACATTATAGCATATAAATATTTCAATAGGCCTGTCTACGGTCATAGGCACACTACTAAAGGGACATTTGTGTAGACAGCTTGTTTTCATTTCTGTTACAAAGTAGGTGGGAAAATGCAAACTGTACCTACACCTCCAATTTTCTTAAGTGGTACATCTGACCCTCCTTTAGAGTGGGGTAAATGGAAAAATGTATTTAGTCATTATTAACATGTGTGTAGGACATCTCTGAGTGCCGAACGTAAAACGTCATTGGTGTTACACTGTCTTGGGCCAGAAGGTCAAGAGGTATTTGAGCACTTACCCGATTCATCTAATGAGGATGCTCGTGATATGAATACATTTGAAATAGGTTTGAAAAAACTGTATCTACATTATCTTCCAAAAGTTTCAACTGTACTTGAAAGATACCACTTTGGAAAAAGACTACAGAGATCTGGAGAAAAATGGAAGAGTACATAACTGTGCTCAGAAAGCTTGCTTCTACATATAAGTTTGGAATGAATAGTGAAAAAGGATTGAGGGATCAATTTATCTAGTGTGGAAAATGCCAAAGAAACATTTTGGCAGAAAGATAATCCCATGTTAACTGAAGTTGTTGCTATCGCTAAAGCATGTGAACATAGTCAAGCATGTGTTGATTTAATAAAGAAGGGTTCCACTACGAGAGGTGAAGAGGAAGTACAAAGTGTGAGAATAAAGACTAAAAATGGGTATAGTAGTCAAAATAAATCTCAGCAATTAACTTTCTACAAAAGGAAAAGTGTGAAGGAAAGTGATAAAAATAAATTCAAGGAGTATGCTTTAGATGTTGTGAACAGGGTCATTTAGCTAACAATAAAGACTGTCATGGTTGAAAAGCTACTTGTCGTACATGTGGCAAGAAAGGGCATTTGTCTAAATGTTGTAGGAGTAGTGTTTTAAAAAAAATCTGAGAAGTAACATGCAAGGAAAATGATGAGTGTGAGGAGTTTATCTTACAAGTGAAGGGGGGCAGCAGTGAGGGTCCATTTGAACTTGTACGAACTGAAAAGGTTTCAGTACGTTTGTTATTTGACTCTGGGGCCAAGATAACTTTGATTCCCAGGGATGTTTATAAAACTGAATTGAAAGGAAAGGTTTTGTTAATGAAACCAGACATTAGACCCAAAGGTTATTGGGGAGAACCTATTAAATTATTAGGTTACTTCATCTTAGAAATTCATTTTAAAGGAAGATATGCCGCTTGGAAGGAATATGTGTCCATGAAAGGTGATTGCCTTATCAGTTGGGTTCATCAAAAGGATTTGGTGGTGTTTTTCGATCCCAATGAGAATCTGTCAGTGGGTCTGAAAGATGTGAATCAGATTAGTCAAGTTGAAGATAATGCACCAAACTAGGTGTTTAGGAAAGAACTGGGTTGCCTTAAAGGATATGCTCACAAAAGTTTGATGAGAAGAAACTCAGTACCAGTATTGAGTAAAGTTAGAAATGTTCCGTTAAGTGTTAAGGATAAAATGAAATTGGAATTAGAAAAACTTATAGAGTGTTTGATAATTGAAAGAGTTGAAGTGACAGAATGCCTGGCTCTGGTAGTAATGGTCCAACGGAGATGTGAGATTGTGTGCTGACTTACGGGGACTTAATAAGAATGTAATTGCAGACCACTACCCTCTACCAAACATCACCGAGATGCTGACAATGCTGAAAGGTGTGAAGTATTTTTCATCCATTGATTCAGACTCAGCATATCAACAAATAAAATTAACCAGGATTCTCAAGATCTGACAGCTTTTCAAGTTTTTGAGGATGCATTTTGGACTTATATGTGTGGTTGCAGTATTTCAGAGATTGATGGAAAATATATTAAGAGGAGGACTGGGTGTAAAGGTATATCAGTACGATGTGTTAATATTTAGATGCCATGTTGAGGAACACAATAGTAGGGTGGGAGAAGAGTTGAGCAGGTTGAAAACTTGAAATGTGATGGTCTCACGTTGAAAGGGAAGAAATGCAGATTTAATCTAGGTGAAATTGACTATTTGGGCCATAGAAGCACTGCCGATGGGACTGAACCCAGGAGGGAACTGTTAAGCACAATATGTGAGTTGGCAAGTCCAACTAATAAAGTAGAAGTCATGAAGTTTCTAGGTATGGCAGAATATTATGACAAGTTATTCTCAATTTTGCCAGTAAAACTAAAAGCATGAGATCTTTTTTTAAAAAGGGGTATTTTGTTCAAGTGGACTGATTAGTGTGAAGTGGAATTTGAAAACATAAAGAAGGGTTTGAAAGGTACGGCAAGTTTGCAAAGTTTTGAACCAGGTCAGGACACTATTATTATGTCCGTTGGAAGCTCTAAAGGTTTAGGAGCAGTATTGATGCAACAGTGTGATGAAGTGGAGCGTACGATTTTATTAATCTCAAGAGACTTGAGGGGTGCTGGAGTGAATTATTCAGTAATAGACAAGGAGGCATTGGCAGTCTATTGGGTCATATGTAAGCTAAGGAGATTTCTTTGGGGTAACAGGTCTGCAATAAAGACAGACCATAAACCTTTGAAGGAAGTTTTAGAAAGAAAAGGACTGGATGCAATCTTGGGTAGAGTAAGAAAATTGGTGGTAGCTCTACAAGAGTTTCAGTTTGAGGTCACATATGCTCTGTACATAAGAAACAACCTTGCAGATTGTTTCTCAAGTCTAATAGAGATAAATCGAAATAGGGATGTTAACGTGAGTGATCAAATTTAAGTGGTAGATTTTGAAGCAGAAGATTTTGAAGTGTGCATGGTGAGAGATAAAATTGTCAATGAAGATGAATTGAAGGAAGGCATTCAAAATGATATGGTATTATTGCAGGTGATGGACAAACTAAAGGATTAGTGGAACTTCATGGACAAGTCTGATAGTCAGTTGAGTGTGTTTTGGAGAGTTAAAGGTGAACTCTCTTCTCAGAAGGGTTTGTTGTTTCAGGGTTTCAGATTGATTCCTCCTTCTTTAATGAAAGAAGACTGTTAGAACTGGGGGTCTCAAGTTGGCAGAGGTAGGTACCTTTGTCCAAATAGGGACCATTGCTTCTAGTCAGGGTAAGGGGGATACACTACTAAAATAACCCCTGCTCACCCCCTTGGTAGCTTGGCATGAGCAGGCAGGCTTACCTCAGAGGCAGTGTGTAAAGCATTTGTGAACACATACAGTAATACAGTGACAACACTACAGATGGACACCACACAAGTTGTAGTATAAAAATAAGTATTTTTATATAGACTTAACACAAGACCCAAAACGACAAAAATCCACCATACACTATGAAAATTATGACTGTCAATGGTAGAAAATAGTTCAGTTCAAATGCAGGTGATAAATGCGACACTCTACGTTCAATGTACCATTGGGTGCGTAACGCGATACAAACAAAAGAGTTGCAGGGAAGGTGATGCGTTGGTTTCTTACACGCAAGAACGGTGATGCGTCGGTTCCTTGCTCAGGGGGAGGTGATGCGTCGGTTCCCTACTGCTGCGTAGGGGTCGGTTCCTTAACGGAGAGGAGGTGATGCGTCGGTTCTTCACCGCATGGGGAGATGATGCGTCGGTTTCTTACTGCGCTTCTGTGGCGATGCGACCAGCAGCGCCTCGATGCGATGACGACCCGGTGCAATGAAACAAAATGGCGTCTCCTTCTCGAAGGGGGCAATGCGTGCACGCCCGACAGCCGTGCGGCGACTCAGTGAATCTTCTGAGCCGCGACAGGCCCTGCGACACGCTTCTCCGGTGATGCGACGGCGTCTGCTGCGATGGTGACACTCTTCTCCGGTGATGCGAGGCGCTTCGGTGATGCGTTGGCGACAGCGGCGGCACGCTTTCTCGGCGGTGCGACGACAACTGCTGCGGCGGCGACACGCTTCTTCTTCGTGAGTCGCGCTCCCAGCGACACGCAGTCTCTCAGAAGGCCCAACACAACAGTAGGCACTTCAAATTCCCAGCAAGGGAATTCAGGGGAGCTGGTTGGTGAAGTCTTGTGTCCCTGAGACTTCAGCAGGAGGCAAGCTCAATCTTCAAGCCCTTGGAGATTTTCTGCAAGATGATGAAAGTAAGCACAAAGTTCCTTTCTCCTTTCTTTGGCAATCAGGCAACCACTGCAGGCCAATCCCTCAAACAGCACACAGCATAGGGATAGTCTCCTCCTTCAGTTTCTCTGGTTCCTCTCCTCAGCAAAGGTTCTTCTTGTTTCTCAGAAGTGATCTAAAGTCTTGGGGTCTGGGCCCCAGTATTTATACCCATAAATCCTTTGTCCTCTGAAGGAAGAGGGTCCTGTACCTAGTCCAAACCAGTTCTGGGTGCATTCTGCCAGTGCACACCTTCTTCCTTTGTCAATGTGGGCCAGGGATATCAGACGCACCACAGGAGGTGGAGGCAGCATTGTGGAAGGCAGGCACAGCCCTATTCAGGCCCAGGTGCTACTCCTCCCACCACTCTACATGTAGATAGGTCTATTCAGCCCTGTGCTGACTCACCCTGTCTCCTGGAGTGCCCCAGCCCCTGTCACTCACAAACCCAGACATACAATACACAAGCTAGCAGAGGCAGGCTGAATGGTTAGGCAAGAAAATACCTACTTTCTAAAAGTGGTATTTTCAAACACAGAATGTTAAAACCAACTTCACTAAAAGATGTATTTTATCATTCTGAGTTCAGGCATACTAAATTCGTTTTTCTACCATGTTCCCTGGGTCAGTTAGGATTATAAGATGTTATAATCAAACTGCCCATTCTGGCCTATAGGGACAGGTAGCCTTGCAATAGTGAAAAACGAAATTGGCTGTAATTCACTATCAGGACATGCCACACACACCAGGGCATGTCCTACCTCTTACATACAATGCACCCTGCCCGCAGGCCTACCTTAGGGGTGACTAACATGCAGAAAAGGGAAGGTTTGGGGACTGGTAAGTGGGTGCACTTACCAAGTCGACATGGCAGTACCAGACTGCACACAGGCTCTGCAAGGCAGACCTGAGACACACTTTACAAGCTGCTCCTGTGGGTGGCACAACCAGTGCTGCAAGCCCACCAGCAGAATTTGATTCACAGGCCCTGGGCACAACCAGTGCACTGTACTAGGGTCTGACAGTGAATCAAATAGGCCAAACATGGAGTCACTAATCCATACATCAATTTATCATAGGGAGCACTTGCACTTTGGCACTGAATAGCAGTGGCAAAGTGCCCAAAGCATCTAGACCAGCAAAAACATATCAACAACAGTGGAGGCATAGTGAAAAATGGAAGGGAGACCCACGCCAAGGATGCCAGGTCTAACATGTGTCCCCTCCAGCTGAAATGTGGGGAGAACTATCCTACCTCTAGGGAGTTCTCATCACTAAGGCGGAAGAATCTGGACAGACCATCAGCATTGGCGTGTTCTGTACCAGGGCGGTGTTCCACTGTAAAGTCCATCCCCTGTAGTGAAATGGACCACCTCAGCAGCTTTGGATTCTCACCCCTCATCTGCATCAACCATCTGAGGGGCCTGTGGTCTGTCTGAACCCGGAAGTGAGTCCCAAACAGGTATGGTCTCAACTTCTTCAGCGCCCAGACCACAGCAAATGCCTCACGCTCAATAGCACTCCACCTCTGTTCCTGTGGAAGTAACCTCCTACTGATGAAGGCTACAGGTTGGTCTAGGCCCTCCTCATTTAACTGTGCCAGAACAGACGCTACACCATGCTCTGAAGCGTCTGTTTGGACCACAAACTCTTTTGAGAAGTTGGGCGCCTGAAGCACGGGGCCGTGCACATGGCAGTCTTCAAGGCGTCAAAAGCTCTCTGACAGGTGTCAGTCCAAATCACTCTCTTGGGCTGCTTCCTGGAAGTCAGCTCTGTCAAGGGTGCAACGATGCTGCCATACCCCTTGACAAATCTCCTGTAATACCCGGTGAGTCCTAAAAAGGCTCTCACCTCTGTCTGGGTCTTGGGGGGCTCCCAAGCCAGAATGGTATCAATCTTGGGCTGTAGGGGCGCCACCTGGCCGCTCCCAACCTGGTGTCCCAAGTACACCACGGAACCCTGCCCGATCTGGCACTTACTCACCTTGATCGTGAGGTCTGCCCTCCGCAGCGCCATCAACACTTCCCAGAGGTGGCGCAGATGTTCTTCACAACTGGTGCTCAACACTGCGATGTCATCCAGGTAGGCGGCACTGAAATCCTCCAGTCCAACCAACACCTGGTTGACCAACCTCTGAAAGGTGGCAGGGGCATTCTTCATCCCAAAGGGCATAACCCGGAATTGATAGTGCCCATCTGGTGTGGAGAATGCTGACCTCTCTTTGGCCCCATCAGTCAAGACGATCTGCCAGTACCCAGATGTTAAGTCAAACGTGCTGAGGTACCGGGCAGCCCCTAACCGATCGATGAGCTCATCAGCTCTGGGGATGGGGTGCGCGTCAGTCCTGGTGACTGAATTGAGTCCTCGGTAGTCCACACAGGACCGAAGTTCGGGTGTGGCACCAGGCGCGGCAGCCTTTGGGACCAAGACCACTGGGCTGGCCCAGGGGCTGTGAGAGGACTCAATCACCCCCAATGCAAACATCTTGGAGACCTCCTCCTTGATGCAAGCTCTCACCCTGTCAGTCAATCTGTAAGCCTTGTGCTTGACAGGAGGACTGTCCCCAGTGTCCACATGATGGACGCACCAATCAGTGACACTAGGAGTCAGGGAAAACAGGTCAGGAAACTGTCCCAACAGTTGGCGACATTCTTCCTGCTGCTCAGGTGTCAGGGAGTTAGAGAGGTTCACACCCTCCACTGACCCATCTTGCTCTGTTGCAGACAGGAGGTCAGGAAGAGGTTCTGTCTCCTCTTCCATTCCATCATCTGTTGCAAGGAGCATGCCCACTTCGGACCTCTCAAAATGGGGCTTTAGGCGGTTGACATGTAGGACCCGCAAAGGGTTCCTGGGAGATCGGAAGTCCACCAGGTAGGTGACCTCACTCTTGCGCTCCACCACCTCAAATGGTCCGGTCCACTTATCCTGGAGCGCGCAAGGCTCCACGGGGGCCATGACCCGCACTTTCTGTCCAGGCTGAAACTCGATCAGAGTGGCATTCTGATCATACCATCGTTTCATCTCCTCCTGGCTGGCTTCCAGATTCGCCTCAGCGAGTTGTCTGAATCGCCTAGTTTGGTTTCTAAAGGCCAGCATGTAGCTAAATACATCCTGGGGAGGTTTACTGGGAGCTTTCTCCCAGCCTTCTTTCACCAAACTCAGAGGTCGTCTTACCGGGTGACCATAGAGCAGTTCAAAGGGACTGAACCCTAAGGACTTCTGTGGCACCTCACAGTAAGCAAAGAGAAGGCATGGAAAGAGGACGTCCCACTTACGCCTCATGGGTTCTTCCAGACCCATAATCATGCCCTTTAGAGTCCGGTTGAATCTCTCAACCAGCCCATTTCCTTGGGGGTGGTAAGGAGTGGTGAACTTATAGGTAACACCGCACTCCTGCCACAGGGACTTCATATACTTGGATATGAAGTTTGTACCACGGTCACTCACCACCTCCTTGGGGAACCCCACACGGGAGAAAATCCCCATCAGTGCACGTCCCACCACGGGGGCCGTCACTGTCCGAAGAGGGATGGCTTCCGGGTACCGGGTGGCATGGTCCACCAAGACCAGGATGAACCTGTTGTTCATGGCTGTCTTGGGGTCCAGTGGCCCCACAATGTCAATACCCACCCGTTCAAAGGGGGTGCTGACCACAGGGAATGGCTGGAGGGGAGCCTTGTGCTTCCTCCCACTTTTTCCACTTGCCTGGCAAGTCTGACATGTCCTGCAATGAGTGTCTGAACTCTTGCGCATCTGGGGCCAATAAAAGTGGGTGACAAGCTTTCAAAGGTCTTGCCCTGCCCCAGATGTCCTGCTAAAGGCACATCATGAGCCAAACCCAGTAGGAAGGCTCTGAAGCGCTGGGGTACCACCAGCACACGGGCTGACCCAGGCTCAGCAACCTTAGGCTCGCTATACAGGAGACCATTCTCCCAGTAGATCCAATGTGATCCAGACTGATCACCTGCTGCCTGGTTTGTGGCCTGTTGCCGCAAACCCACAAGAGAAGGGCACTTGTTCTGCTCCTCACAGAACTCCTCCCTGGAGGGGCCTCCCTCCTGCTGCCAATGGGTCAGCTCAGGTAGGTCCCCCAGTGCGGCCACTTGCTCCCCTGTAGGTTCCAGAGCATCCCCCTCAGGTTCTGCTTCCTCCTGGACCGTGGGAACTACGGGGGCCGGTTTCCCGCACCCCCTGCTTCTTCTCTTTAAGGCAGGCACCTGGGCCACCCTCTCAGGCTCCAGGTCCTCTTGAACACCTCTACTGGCTGCCATAGACCGAGTGGTCGCGCACGCCCACTCAGGCAGACCCAACATCTCTAAATGAGACCTTCTCTCCACCTCTGCCCAAGGTGAACTCTCCAAATCGTTGCCCAACAGACAGTCTACAGGCATGGCTGGCCTCACAGCTACTTGAAAGGTACCTGAGACCCCCCACTCAAAGGGAACCTGAGCCACTCTGCAGTGGCTCTCTGAGTTGTCCGCGGCAACTACTGGGCAGAATGCATTGGGGATCACCTGCTCTTCAGACACCAGCTGACAACTGACAGCTGTCACACAGGCTCCGGTGTCTCTCAGAGCCTCCACCCTTTGGCCATTGATGGTCACCCACTGCCTGTATTTCTTAGTGTTATCAGGCAGTTGGGCCCTGGGGACTATCTCACTGTCTCCTAAAGAGACCAAGGACATTGCTACGGGACCCCACCCACCTTGGGCACCCATCTCCTCCCCCAAGGCTACACTAGCTACCTGCCGGGGTGGTGCACCAGTGGGTGCTGATTTTCCATACAAGGGACATCTAGTCTCCCAGGAGCAGTGGCCCACTTGACCACACTTAAAGCAAGTCTTGGGCCCCCTGTGAACAGGCTTATCTGTCGGGCCCCTGACTTCTTTTCAGGGGGTGGCTGGGAACCCTTCCCTTGGGGATTACTTTGGGGCCCTTTCTGGAACTCCCTCTGTTTACCCTTGTCCCCCCCACTCCTCTGCTGGGGACCCTGCCCACCTTTGGGGAGTCTCCCACGTGACCCTTGTGGACCCGGGTGCTCACCCAGTGGTCCGCCTCCTCAGCAAGCTTCCTAGGGTTAGTCAGCCTACTATCAATCAGGTGCTGGCGTAGCTCTGGAAAACAATTTCCTGACAAGTGCTCCCATGCAATCAAATCAAAGAGCGCTTCAAAATCATTCACTTTGCTACCCTTCACCCAACCATCCAATGCTCTGCAAAAAAAAGTCACATATTCTACCCAGGTACTGCCCTCCAACTTTTTGCAATTCCTGAATCTCTGCCTATACAGTTCAGGAGTCAACCCATACCTGGACATCAATGCTTCTTTCATATGACCATAAGAATTGTGGACTTCAGAGGGCAAGTCTAATAAGGTATCCCGCCCCTCACTAAGGAACCGCCCCCACAACCCTGCTCGCCAATCCTTCTCAGGGACCAGGTGTGAGGTCATAGCTACCTCATAGGCTTTAAACCATTGCCCAATGTCATCATTTTTATAAAACTCTTTCACCACATCTTTAGGTATACACACCCTTGCTTCAACAGGCATGGACGGTGTGCTGCCACCAGAGGGAGTAATCTCTAAGCTCTTAGCTTTCAACTCCAACTCCCTCAAACTTCTCTCATGCTCCATTTGCATCCTCTTTTCCTCTAGGGCCAATTTCTTAATTTCCAATTCTAACTGCCCACCCATCTTAAGCTTGGTCAGCTCCATTTCATGCACCCTACTTCTCTCCCTGTCCTCCAGCTCTCCTGGGGACAGGCCCTTGGAAGAAACACTGCTGCCTGCTGGGGAAGGTGCTTTCCTCCCCCTGGACCAAATATCCCATCTAGCTGACCTCCTGCATCCTCAGCTCCCTCCTCATGCTCTTCCACATGCTCAGGGGTGCTCCTTGCTTCCACTTAGGCCCTCAGCGCCTTTTGGAACTCATCCTTCTTGGAGAGACCGGTCATAGCAACTTTCAATTTCCTGCAGAAGTATTTCAGCTGTTTTACAGTCTAACTTTCCAGTTTTTCTTCTTCAAAATCTAAATCCACAGATGCGATGGATGCTGTTTTGCTCATGGTGACTAAACTTGGCAGTTCTTGGCAAAAAATAGAAATCCCAGGAAAAAACAATCTACCAAAATGTAAGTGGATGCGTTTGGTCTGCACTCACTAGTAGTGTACACCAATCACTGTATATGAGTCACAAATGCAAGTCCAGAATCCTCACCGCTGACCACCAATGTTAGAACTGGGGGTCTCTAGTTGGCAGAGGTAGGTACCTTTGTCCAAATAGGGACCCTTGCTTCTAGTCAGGGTAAGGGGGATACACTACGAAAATAACCCCTGCTCACCCCTTGGTAGCTTGGCACGAGCAGGCAGGCTTATCTCAGAGGCAGTGTGTAAAGCATTTGTGAACACATACAGTAATACAGTGACAACACTACAGATGGACACCACACAAGTTGTAGTATAAAAATAAGTATTTTTATATAGACTTAACACAAGACCCAAAACGACAAAAATCCACCATACACTATGAAAAATATGACTGTCAATGGTAAAAATAGTTCAGTTCAAATGCAGGTGATAAATGCGACACTCTACGTTCAATGTACCTTTGGATGCGTAACGCGATACAAACAAAAGAGTTGCAGGGAAGGTGATGCGTCGGTTCCTTACACGCAAGAACGGTGATGCATCGGTTCCTTGCTCCGGGGGAGGTGATGCGTCGGTTCCCTACTGCTGCGTAGGGGACGGTGATGCGTCGGTTCCTTACCGGAGAGGAGGTGATGCGTCGGTTCTTCACCGCGTGGGGAGGTGATGCGTCGGTTTCTTACTGCGCTTCTGTGGTGATGCGACCAGCAGCGCCTCGATGCGATGATGACCCGGTGCAATGAAACAAAATGGCGTCCTCTTCTCGATGCGCCAACAAAGGGGGCGATGCGTGCATGCCCGACGGCCGTGCGGCGACTCAGTGAATCTTCTGAGCCGCGACAGGCCCTGCGACACGCTTCTCCAGTGATGCGACGGCATCTGCTGCGACGGCGACACTCTTCTCCGGTGATGCGAGGCACTTCGGTGATGCGATGGCGACAGCGGCAGCGGCGGCACGCTTTCTCGGCGGTGCGACGACAACTGCTGCGGCGGCGACACGCTTCTTCTTCGTGAGTCGCGCTTCCAGCTCCCAGCGACATGCAGTCTCTCAGAAGGCCCAACACAACAGTAGGCACTTCAAATTCCCAGCAAGGGAATTCAGGGGAGCTGGTTGGTGAAGTCTTGTGTCCCTGAGACTTCAGCAGGAGGCAAGCTCAATCTTCAAGCCCTTGGAGATTTTCTGCAAGATGATGAAAGTAAGCACAAAGTTCCTTTCTCCTTTCTTTGGCAATCAGGCAACCACTGCAGGCCAATCCCTCAAACAGCACACAGCATAGGGATAGTCTCCTCCTTCAGTTTCTCTGGTTCCTCTCCTCAGCAAAGGTTCTTCTTGTTTCTCAGAAGTGATCTAAAGTCTTGGGGTCTGGGCCCCAGTATTTATACCCATAAATCCTTTGTCCTCTGAAGGAAGAGGGTCCTGTACCTAGTCCAAACCAGTTCTGGGTGCATTCTGCCAGTGCACACCTTCTTCCTTTGTCAATGTGGACCAGGGACATCAGACGCACCACAGGAGGTGGAGCCAGCATTGTGGAAGGCAGGCACAGCCCTATTCAGGCCCAGGTGCTACTCCTCCCACCACTCTACATGTAGGTAGGTCTATTCAGCCCTGTGCTGACTCACCCTGTCTCCTGGAATCCCCCAGCCCCTGTCACTCACAAACCCAGACATACAATTCACAAGCTAGCAGAGGCAGGCTGGATGGTTAGGCAAGAAAATACCTACTTTCTAAAAGTGGTATTTTCAAACACAGAATGTTAAAACCAACTTCACAAAAAGATGTATTTTATCATTGTGAGTTCAGGCATACTAAATTCGTTTTTCTCCCATGTTCCCTTCGTCAGTTAGGATTATAAGATGTTATAATCAAACTGCCCATTCTGGCCTATGGGGACAGGTAGCCTTGCAATAGTGAAAAACGAAATTGGCTGTAATTCACTATCAGGTCATGCCACACACACCAGGGCATGTCCTACCTCTTACATACAATGCACCCTGCCCGCAGGCCTACCTTAGGGGTGACTAACATGCAGAAAAGGGAAGGTTTGGGGACTGGTAAGTGGGTGCACTTACCAAGTCGACATGGCAGTACCAGACTGCACACAGGCTCTGCAATGGCAGGCCTGAGACACACTTTACAAGCTGCTCCTGTGGGTGGTACAACCAGTGCTGCAAGCCCACCAGCAGCATTTGATTCACAGGCCCTGGGCACAACCAGTGCACTGTACTAGGGTCTGACAGTGAATCAAATAGGCCAAACATGGAGTCTCTAATCCATACATCAATTTATCATAGGGAGCACTTGCACTTTGGCACTGAATAGCAGTGGCAAAGTGCCCAAAGCATCTAGACCAGCAAAAACATATCAACAACAGTGGAGGCATAGGGAAAATATGGAAGGGAGACCCACGCCAAGGATGCCAGGTCTAACAAAGACCTTATCAACCTGGCCCATGAAAGTCATCCAGGGATTTCCAAAACCAAAGAGAGACTGAGATTATCGTATTGGTAGTAAGGCATGGACATTTAGGTTGAAAGAAGAATAAGAGAGTGCACTGAATGTTTGAAGTGTGACAAGGCTTTAAAGTGCAGGGCGCAACCAATGGTTTTGAGGGAATTACCTAAAAGTCCATGGGAAGATGTGGCATTAGATGTCCCATCAGGTCCACAGGTGTGGATAAATATGTCATTATACTTATCAACATGTTTTCTAGGTGTCCTGAGGTAACTATCTCTAACACTAAAGAAACAAGTGATGTAATTAAGTTCTTGGATCAAGTGTTTGAATGAGAGGGTTTTCCCTAAACCTTGTTAAAGACAATGGCATACAGCTGGTCTCAAGAGAGAGGGAGAAAAATCTTTCTGATGGAGCCTTAGGCACAAGAAAACTGCATTATATCACCCAGAAACAAATGGAATGATCGAGAGGTTGAACAGAGTGTTGAAAAAGACCATTCAAAGGGCCATGGCAGGACAAGTATGTGGGAAAAAGGAACTTTCAAACAAGGTAAAGAACTACAGGTTGACTCCGCACACGACTACAGGCATAGCTCCATTTCAGCTATTTCGGAGAAGGAAAGCAAATTCTCTTATTTGTCCAGCTTGGATAAATGATAAAACAGATGATAGTATAAATCTTGAGAAAAATGTAGAAAAAGCCAGGGAATTGGAACAAAAGAAAAGGTAAAGTAATCAGAAGTGTTTTGATACTTGCAAGGCTATCAATGAAATGGTAATTCATGTAGGTGATATGGTAAAAGTGAAGAATCCCAAATTGAGGCCTACCCCAGCCAAATACAAGTTCATGTTGCCCATGAAAGTAATTAAAATATTAAGGAATGCAGCTCAGACAGAAAATTACAGGATCTGGAACTTAAACAGAACTGTCAAACTGCCTGTGATATTAAATGGGGAAGAGAGTGATAAAGAGCATAATGGGTCTGGTAATAAACGTTTAAGGAAGAGAGATAGGAAGTGTGGAAAACCAAGGTATCTACAGAACTATGTGTAATGTCTAAAAAAGGAAAAAAAGTGGAATGGTCATTATATTAAGAAAGTGATGTATGGTATCCTTTATCTTACAAATGTGTATACTGGTGCAACTGTTTTAAGGTGTATATTTACTCATGCTAGTTTGTAATGTAAGCAGTTTATGTATTTTGTGTTTGTGTTAAGGAAAGGGAGGTGTGTGGTATTTACTGTATCCTTAAGTAAAGAGAGGGGTCCAACTCAACCAAAGGGTCAGGACACCAAACAGACACTAGGTCAAAATAAAACACCCTTTGGAGTATTTTTATAGCATACCAATCAATCAAAAAATCACACACCACATTCATGCATTAATCACACTATTGTCAGGAAGTCAGATATGGAGATGTTTATTCGGTATAAAACTACGGCACTCCTACAGTATATTACGTACACATAACATTACACATAATAAAATTTATAAAATAATAATAAAATCCCTTTGTAGCATTCGTGAATGTGATGACTAACAATTTATTCCTATTCGTCATATACCATAATTATCAATAACAAATCTTTTTTTTTAAAACACACAAAAAAAACCTATATGTACATATTTAGTGATGTAAAACAAACTATCAGCCAAAGAAGCTTTTTTTCCTTTTAATCTAATGTAATTCATTCATCATTGCAGAACACAGTACTAAAAAAAAAAATTTTGTTAAAAAAAGGGAAAATATCAAACACAAAATACAGTTTAAAAAGGAGAACAACCAAGCGACGCGTTTCGGTGGTGTAGTGGTTAACCACCTTCTTCAGGAATTAAAACACAATGTTATACTTTTCTCCCCAATCGTTTATCTGTTCAAAAGAAAGATAATATCAATTAACTATAAGCAGAAGATGCCCATACGTTTATACACCAACAAACATGGCAATATACGACTCCTGACATCCACACTCCTTCTTTGTAACATGCATTCAATCCTCATTTCAATTGCTTATTCTGCTTGTCTTCACCAACGGATAATATTTGATTAGCTCCTTACTCAGTGTTCTGAAAAGGATCATCAATTCATATTTATATCTCACCCCTGCATATCAGGTTTAACCCACAGTGACAACACTTTATGGGCCAATAAGCACGGTTTCTCTTCACACACCCTTACTCGTCCCTAGGTATATAATGGGTCAAATCAATAAAATGACCGACCTAAGCAGGTTTGGTCTACTCTTGTAGTTACCCTGATGATTCATCTCTCTTAACTGACAATCCTTTCATAGTGTCTACATTCATCATTAAAAAAAATTTTGGGAATCTTTTCCATAATCATCAAAAACCCACCCGTGTTTGGGGTTTCACAGCAATCTCTGTTTCAAATCGTTGCTATCGTCGGTCCAACTTTCAATCAAATATGGTATTCTCAACGACGTTGGCAGCATGATCTAAACAATATATATGAGACCGTATATTCATTAGCACCCTATTTATACTCTATAGGTGTTGTGATAAATATATTTATATTAACTTCATTGACCTACCTATTTAAAATATACTATAGGTTATCATTGAGTCTTCCGTATTAGGATTTCTTAATATAATAATTGTCCACCAACTGGCTGCAAAAAAGTGGTCCTTATAAATATCAGTATGACCCTGCATCAAAACAATATTAGGACAATGTTAAAACACAGACGTTATTTGAATCTATCTATCTTTAACTCATATCATAGCTGTCATCTTTTAGCTCCCTGTAGTTTCTTTAGTAGGAACCTTGAACATAACCTACTTTCAAATATCATCACCGTCGTGCTCATTGCCCATTTTGCGACGGAGTCTTCAATTTTCGAATGTGCGTCTTAAAAAGACCAAAGAGTCCTACAGCATGTTATCCCAGAAAAAAGAGATAAAAATAGAAATAAGATTCAACGTCAAGTCAAACATAAGAACCATGCCAGTTGTCATGCCACCAACTCAACGTAAATCACCTATTATCGCGATTTAGCTCCAAACAATATATAACCTAATTACTATTCTGCCCGGCTCTTCTATCAAAAGCCTCAAGCTTCTTATCATTAGAATGACTCCAAATGACAATCCAGCATGTATTTGTCCTTATCGTAGCCTTACTTCACACAGTACCCTGTAATTGTTGTTACTGCGCCCGACTTAATTAACCAAAATTTCACATATTTTTTCCTGAATATAATACCAATAATGCCACTATGCTGAAGCAACCAACCTATCTCTCCCCTCATTTCTAATATTGCCAGCCGACTACATACCGGTATGAATCATCAGGGTAACTACAAGAGTAGACCAAACCTGCTTAGGTCGGTCATTTTATTGATTTGACCCATTATACACCTAGGGACGAGTAAGGGTGTGTGAAGAGAAACCGTGCTTATTGGCCCATAAAGTGTTGTCACTGTGGGTTAAACCTGATATGCAGGGGTGAGATATAAATATGAATTGATGATCCTTTTCAGAACACTGAGTAAGGAGCTAATCAAATATTATCCATTGGTGAAGACAAGCAGAATAAGCAATTGAAATGAGGATTGAATGCATGTTACAAAGAAGGAGTGTGGATGTCAGGAGTCGTATATTGCCATGTTTGTTGGTGTATAAACGTATGGGCATCTTCTGCTTATAGTTAATTGATATTATCTTTCTTTTGAACAGATAAACGATTGGGGAGAAAAGTATAACATTGTGTTTTAATTCCTGAAGAAGGTGGTTAACCACTACACCACCGAAACGCGTCGCTTGGTTGTTCTCCTTTTTAAACTGTATTTTGTGTTTGATATTTTCCCTTTTTTTAACAAAATTCTTTTTTTTTAGTACTGTGTTCTGCAATGATGAATGAATTACATTAGATTAAAAGGAAAAAAAGCTTCTTTGGCTGATAGTTTGTTTTACATCACTAAATATGTACATATAGGTTTTTTTTGTGTGTTTTAAAAAAAAAAAGATTTGTTATTGATAATTATGGTATATGACGAATAGGAATAAATTGTTAGTCATCACATTCACGAATGCTACAAAGGGATTTTATTATTATTTTATAAATTTTATTATGTGTAATGTTATGTGTACGTAATATACTGTAGGAGTGCCGTAGTTTTATACCGAATAAACATCTCCATATCTGACTTCCTGACAATAGTGTGATTAATGCATGAATGTGGTGTGTGATTTTTTGATTGATTGGTATGCTATAAAAATACTCCAAAGGGTGTTTTATTTTGACCTAGTGTCTGTTTGGTGTCCTGACCCTTTGGTTGAGTTGGACCCTCTCTTTACTTAAGGATACAGTAAATACCACACACCTCCCTTTCCTTAACACAAACACAAAATACATAAACTGCTTACATTACAAACTAGCATGAGTAAATATACACCTTAAAACAGTTGCACCAGTATACACATTTGTAAGATAAAGGATACCATACATCACTTTCTTAATATAATGACCATTCCACTTTTTTTCCTTTTTTTAGACATTACACATAGTTCTGTAGATACCTTGGTTTTCCACACTTCCTATCTCTCTTCCTTAAACGTTTATTACCAGACCCATTATGCTCTTTATCACTCTCTTCCCCATTTAATATCACAGGCAGTTTGACAGTTCTGTTTAAGTTCCAGATCCTGTAATTTTCTGTCTGAGCTGCATTCCTTAATATTTTAATTACTTTCATGGGCAACATGAACTTGTATTTGGCTGGGGTAGGCCTCAATTTGGGATTCTTCACTTTTACCATATCACCTACATGAATTACCATTTCATTGATAGCCTTGCAAGTATCAAAACACTTCTGATTACTTTACCTTTTCTTTTGTTCCAATTCCCTGGCTTTTTCTACATTTTTCTCAAGATTTATACTATCATCTGTTTTATCATTTATCCAAGCTGGACAAATAAGAGAATTTGCTTTCCTTCTCCGAAATAGCTGAAATGGAGCTATGCCTGTAGTCGTGTGCGGAGTCAACCTGTAGTTCTTTACCTTGTTTGAAAGTTCCTTTTTCCCACATACTTGTCCTGCCATGGCCCTTTGAATGGTCTTTTTCAACACTCTGTTCAACCTCTCGATCATTCCATTTGTTTCTGGGTGATATAATGCAGTTTTCTTGTGCCTAAGGCTCCATCAGAAAGATTTTTCTCCCTCTCTCTTGAGACCAGCTGTATGCCATTGTCTTTAACAAGGTTTAGGGAAAACCCTCTCATTCAAACACTTGATCCAAGAACTTAATTACATCACTTGTTTCTTTAGTGTTAGAGATAGTTACCTCAGGACACCTAGAAAACATGTTGATAAGTATAATGACATATTTATCCACACCTGTGGACCTGATGGGACATCTAATGCCACATCTTCCCATGGACTTTTAGGTAATTCCCTCAAAACCATTGGTTGCGCCCTGCACTTTAAAGCCTTGTCACACCCCAAACATTCAGTGCACTCTCTTATTCTTCTTTCAACCTAAATGTCCATGCCTTACTACCAATACGATAATCTCAGTCTCTCTTTGGTTTTGGAAATCCCTGGATGACTTTCATGGGCCAGGTTGATAAGGTCTTTGTTAGACCTGGCATCCTTGGCGTGGGTCTCCCTTGCATATTTTCCCTATGCCTCCACTGTTGTTGATATGTTTTTGCTGGTCTAGATGCTTTGGGCACTTTGCCACTGCTATTCAGTGCCAAAGTGCAAGTGCTCCCTATGATAAATTGATGTATGGATTAGTGACTCCATGTTTGGCCTATTTGATTCACTGTCAGACCCTAGTACAGTGCACTGGTTGTGCCCAGGGCCTGTGAATCAAATGCTGCTGGTGGGCTTGCAGCACTGGTTGTACCACCCACAGGAGCAGCTTGTAAAGTGTGTCTCAGGCCTGCCATTGCAAAGCCTGTGTGCAGTCTGGTACTGCCATGTCGACTTGGTAAGTGCACCCACTTACCAGTCCCCAAACCTTCCCTTTTCTGCATGTTAGTCACCCCTAAGGTAGGCCTGCGGGCAGGGTGCATTGTATGTAAGAGGTAGGACATGCCCTGGTGTGTGTGGCATGACCTGATAGTGAATTACAGCCAATTTCGTTTTTCACTATTGCAAGGCTACCTGTCCCCATAGGCCAGAATGGGCAGTTTGATTATAACATCTTATAATCCTAACTGACGAAGGGAACATGGGAGAAAAACGAATTTAGTATGCCTGAACTCACAATGATAAAATACATCTTTTTGTGAAGTTGGTTTTAACATTCTGTGTTTGAAAATACCACTTTTAGAAAGTAGGTATTTTCTTGCCTAACCATCCAGCCTGCCTCTGCTAGCTTGTGTATTGTATGTCTGGGTTTGTGAGTGACAGGGGCTGGGGGATTCCAGGAGACAGGGTGAGTCAGCACAGGGCTGAATAGACCTACCTACATGTAGAGTGGTGGGAGGAGTAGCACCTGGGCCTGAATAGGGCTGTGCCTGCCTTCCACAATGCTGGCTCCACCTCCTGTGGTGCGTCTGATGTCCCTGGCCCACATTGACAAAGGAAGAAGGTGTGCACTGGCAGAATGCACCCAGAACTGGTTTGGACTAGGTACAGGACCCTCTTCCTTCAGAGGACAAAGGATTTATGGGTATAAATACTGGGGCCCAGACCCCAAGACTTTAGATCACTTCTGAGAAACAAGAAGAACCTTTGCTGAGGAGAGGAACCAGAGAAACTGAAGGAGGAGACTATCCCTATGCTGTGTGCTGTTTGAGGGATTGGCCTGCAGTGGTTGCCTGATTGCCAAAGAAAGGAGAAAGGAACTTTGTGCTTACTTTCATCATCTTGCAGAAAATCTCCAAGGGCTTGAAGATTGAGCTTGCCTCCTGCTGAAGTCTCAGGGACACAAGACTTCACCAACCAGCTCCCCTGAATTCCCTTGCTGGGAATTTGAAGTGCCTACTGTTGTGTTGGGCCTTCTGAGAGACTGCATGTCGCTGGGAGCTGGAAGCGCGACTCACGAAGAAGAAGCGTGTCGCCGCCGCAGCAGTTGTCGTCGCACCGCCGAGAAAGCGTGCCGCCGCTGCCCTTGTCGCCATCGCATCACCGAAGTGCCTCGCATCACCGGAGAAGAGTGTCGCCGTCGCAGCAGATGCCGTCGCATCACTGGAGAAGCGTGTCGCAGGGCCTGTCGCGGCTCAGAAGATTCACTGAGTCGCCGCACAGCCGTCGGGCATGCACGCATCGCCCCCTTTGTTGGCGCATCGAGAAGAGGACGCCATTTTGTTTCATTGCACCGGGTCGTCATCGCATCGAGGCGCTGCTGGTCGCATCACCACAGAAGCGCAGTAAGAAACCGACGCATCACCTCCCCACGCGGTGAAGAACCGACGCATCACCTCCTCTCCGGTAAGGAACCGATGCATCACCGTCCCCTACGCAGCAGTAGGGAACCGACGCATCACCTCCCCCGGAGCAAGGAACCGATGCATCACCGTTCTTGCGTGTAAGGAACCGACGCATCACCTTCCCTGCAACTCTTTTGTTTGTATCGCGTTACGCATCCAAAGGTACATTGAACGTAGAGTGTCGCATTTATCACCTGCATTTGAACTGAACTATTTTTACCATTGACAGTCATATTTTTCATAGTGTGTTTTCAATGGAGTGCATTGGACTTCTTTACACCCCCCTTCAGAGGTCAGCAAGTGAAGTTTATGGAGTGCCACCCAACAGCGCATATTGTGCCAGAGGAGATCCCTTGTGAGTTTATCGAGTACTTGGAAGAAAACTTTAGGGACGTAGGTTGGCAAAAAAGTACAGTGAGCAGGGTAGCATGATCATCTCGACAATAGCTATCCACCCGGCCGGAGGCATATTTTTTTTAACACCTTAAGTCACGAACTAGTGCAAAGTATGGTTTTGGGATTTACTTTCATGCATAAATTCTGATTTGCATTGAAAAGTAGCTCTAAAATAACATGAAATAGCACTTTCCTCTGCTTTGCACTTCTCTGCCTCAAGGGTGTTCCATAGATTGTACATGAGCCTTGCTATGCTACTTATGGTCTTTGACGCATAGCCCTATCAAAGTAGTTAGACAGGACTTTGTAACAAATATTTAGCATTTTTACATGTGTGCTGCACTGTACACACGTTGAAAGTAGGAAAAGTGCTAAACTATGAGTAAACATAGTATTTTGTACTGGAAGTGCATACTTGCAGTACAAAACCTATGCTTGACATCATGCACAAAACCTTGCACAATGGTGCAAGGGTGGGTGTGTGTTAGTGCAAGGCAGCCAAAACTGCCCCAGACCAGAGGTAGAGAGAAACGGCACCATATTTTAGTATCTCCCTTTCAAGGCAGTGCAGCTACGTTTGTTGCTGTGCTATTTTGCATGAAAAATGTTGTAAATCTCCAACTAAGGGGCTCATTACGATGTCGGGTGGAAAGCCTCTGCCCGACATCGACCCGGAATCGGGACTGACCGAATTGCGGTCGGCGGTTCCGACTGCTGGATTGCGATGCGACCGAACACTGTTCGGTCGGAGTCCCATTGTTCCCTATGGGAGCTCGTGTTCTGCCCGACAACCGGTCGTAACACAGGCTCCTATGGGGACATGGGGTGTTTGTGGAAAACCCTGCACCCTGTCGCAGGCACCCCACGGTGCCTGCCACACAGTGCAGGGTTTTACAGGGGGTCCCTTGGGTACACCCACGGCCATCAACTGTAGGCCGCGGGCCTAGGGGGCCCTGCCAGGGGCCCCCAAAGTCTCTTTCCGACTGCCTTTTCGTGTTGGACAGGCCGACGCGGAAAGGCTGTTGGAAATAGACATCGTAATCTCGAGGGCGGAAACGCTGTCCATAAGGGTGTACGATGCGGTTCCGAATGACACAAATACTCCGCGAGTCGCTCAGAAGCGATTGGGAATGACCGTGCGGTTTACATTCCAACAGCGAGCATCATAATCGGAAGGTCGGAATGTAAACCCACCGAGTCGGTCGGAAGGGCTCCGATGCGGTCGAGCAGATTCGACTGTCGGGAGGAGGCTTTCCGCCCTACATTGTAATGAGCCCCTAAGTGTATTTCATGCATATTCATCAAACGGTGCAAAGATTATAACCAAATCATCAAATGGCTTTTCTGGTATTCAACTAACAAAATATACAAATGTTTTACCCCATTCAAGCCTGGCAGGCACTTTTGAAATTGCTGACTGAATTTACACTCCATCGTGAAAAACACAGTCTCTGAGTATAGTTCTACATTCATGACAACTTTGTTGTAAATATTTTCAGCAGTTTTTTCTTTATCTGTGAACAAACATTGGGGAAACTAAAATGGGAAAACATGTTTTTGGCCCCCCGTTTAACTTTTTTCCCTGGCACAGAAGTGCATAAAAATTGGCATGCCGGATCTGAGTTACATGTTTTAAACAAACGCCAAATTTGTAGCAGATCCATCCATGGGGCCAAAGTTATAAGCAAATCAAAAAATGGAAAGTGTGGCTAAATCATAACTTCATAGTGACGACTGCCAATGCGCAATATATTCAGTGTGATTATTATGTTCATTATATAGGTCTCCCCATTTTACTATTTTCACTTCTGAATAGCGCTTTTCTCTACAACCTTGGTGCACATTCTGCGCTGCCACAGTGATGCAACATTTCAAGACTGGGCTGTTTGGTCGTTGGCAGCCTCTTTCCACCGTTTTCTTTCCCTCTTACCATAAGCAGCAGCGCTTCAATAGACCACGTGCTATCCATGTTTCACTCTCTCTTAGCCTTGATGACCCATCTGTGCTTCAGTGTGCTTCTTCAGAACTTGTATGGGTTGAGGAAGGCTTTACCTTTTGTTTACTCTCCTTGTCCCAGCCTGTCCTGCAATCAGAGGTTTTCCACCCATTTGGGTTTGGCAGCCCACCTTCTTAAGGGCAATTCATTCTTTTGACATTCACTCCTTTAATAAGACAGTAATTGTATTGTTGCATTTGAATTTCTGTTTGTACCCATTGTTTCGAACAACTGGTATATATTTTGCCTTTTGGTTCTGGTACTTTAAGCTATTTTTAGCGTGAAACGCGTCCTCAGGCCTAATTCATGCTAAAAAGTTGTTTTAAAAATCTCAAGTACCGATAACAGCAGCCACTAGCATTTTGGTCCTCCATGTTGTTCCTATTGCTCCTGTGCTAACATTTAGCCACATGATATAATGGTGTAAATTCAGAAATTATCATATAGCAAGTGTAACACAAAATACACAAGATTATGCTGGCGTAATGGAAATTTCCCTGAGGGCTAGTTTCTACCTCTGCCTCTTTGGATAAGAGGGTATTTAGGTCTTGTGTTTTTGCTAGTGTCGGTAGAGGCAGGAACTGCTCTTTTGGTTGCTTCAGCTCAATTCAGAGTTGAGAGTTTCCCAGTTAGTACAACAAGACTTCAGACCTCAGTTCTTTCGTCAAAGAGGGAGAGGTTTCTGGAAACGAAACCCAGATACAGAGAACAAAGAACACCAGTTGCAACAGGTAATCAATTTAGTTTCTGGTCCTCTTTTCATAGGGGTTGCGTCAGCAAAGTTTATACACAAAAAGAAAGGGTTTTTTTTCAGATCCTTGGGTTCTTCAGACTTTTCAAGATTATCAGATACAACCTTTTAAGTTTCTTTCCTCATGTCTCTATAATTTCCGCAAGTCAGCACTGCCATGATAACTTGGGAAGTGTCTCTTTTACTTCAAAAAAGCGTAATTTAAGTTTTCCCCTTTCATCTTGCAGGTTTCCTCAGTGCAATTTTGATGACAAAAAAGAATGGAAAAGAAGTGTTCTATTATAAATCCAGGTGATCTGAGCGATTTCAATCATCTCAAGGCTAATCACCATTCAATATGGAGACAATACCACATCTTAGAGACCATCTGTTAACCAGAGATTGATTAGAAAGAGTAGATCAACAATACACATATCAAACAGTTCCTATTCAAAAGCAGACAGGATGTTTTTGCAATTCCAGTAGCATGTTTATAACCTACAAATCTACATGCGCCCTTTTGACTGGAATCATCATCATCAACAAACTTTATTCGTTTTTTTCAGATAAAACCATAAAAGTCATACAAACATCAATAAAACACCACATATATACAGAATATCCCAACAAGGTGACCATGATAGAATGATTACAGTGAGGTAATAAAAAGAGAAAGAAGCACCTACTAACAAAATTAGTCACAGCTTGACCTAAGCCTAATAGCAGCCCTTAAAAAACTAAGAGTATACAAAGCAGTTTCATTTGATTAAAATTATAAAAAGATAAAAGCGGGTCTCACCCTCCTAAAACCAGCCTTTTTAAGAATAGGAATGATAAAAGACTTTCTAGGAGCCTCATAAAAACTGCAAATCATTCAAAAGTGCATCATGTCCTGATGAGACCGATTGTTGCAGCCACAGGCATGAGGCACTGGCCTCTATGGGCGCCTTGTGGTTGGGCAAACAGGTAATGAAAAAGGTTGAGCCTAAATCTGGTGAGTAAAAAACGATCATGGTTACTTTTGATCCCCAAAAGGTATGGTTCAATAGTTTGTACAGTTTTTAATCCAACGTAAATATGCACACTTGGCTTCCTCAGCTCTGTTGCTTCTCTATCACAACAACGCCTACTTAAAAAACATTCATTTGCCCAGGTGAGATCCTTCTTACATATGCCCTCTGGGTTATCAAATAGATCCAGCCTTCCCAGACTATGAAGGCCATCTCTTACATACTTTAGCCAGCGGATGCGATTAACTTGTCAAGGGACAGACAGTCCTTTAAAATATCCTTGCCAAGAACATATTCTTTCTTGGCCCAAATCTTTACCCACAATGCTAGTGGACGTAACGCCAATTCGCCTGACAGAAAGGCCATCCCCAACTCATGATGCACCGCATACGACAAAGCACTTTGTGGTAAGGAAAGTACCCGTCTCAGGAAAGTGTTTTCTCTCACTTGCAGGGCCTCCAGCCCGGCATAACCCCATATCTCACTCCCATAGCTAACCTTTGCAATGCACTTGGCTCTATAAATCTTCAAAAGAGCCCCTATCGGTTACCCCCCACTCTGGAAGAAAAATTAAAAACAGCTGCAGTAGCTCTGACAAGGTCCCCCTTCTTCCGGGTAATCAGGGGGGACCAACTCAGTGCGTTGTCAAACACTACTCCCAGATAGGAAAAAACATTTGTCTTTGGAATTGTCAAAGTTCCTATCTTAAAAGTAAAATGCTGGGGTATACAAGAACCCACCTGCATGACAAATGATATACTATGATTGACCAACAGTTCCAGGTCTACCTTATAGTGGACGAAAGAGTTTTACAAAAGCTGTAACCCCCTAGCAGTCCTCGCCATGAGGACAGCATCATCTGCATAGAGGAGAACCTGCAAGCTTCGCTTGCCCACCTGTGGACAATCAGCTCGTGCCTCCAAGAGGAGTTTCACCTGGAAACAAATTTTCATTTTTCAAAAAAACAATTAAGGTCATTTATTCATCTCTAAAATCTCAGGGAGTTACAATGATTGTTTATTTGGACAATATTCTGTTAATGGCCCAGGATCAGTCCATCCTCGAGCATCAATTCCAGCTAACAATTCAGCTTTTTCAAGGTATTGGTTTTGTCATCAATCTAAAAAGGACAATCTTGATCTTTCAAAACAGACAGAATCCTTAAAATTCAGAAAAGATTTGAGTTGCTAATTTCACAACTCCCAGAGTTCTTCTGTTACCTTGTGAAATCTTGCCAGAATTGTTGGGTTATTAGCTTCATGTGGTCTTTTCCTTTACTATTGAACTTTATGAAAGGCTATAAATGAACCATCTGTGAAAAGGGTACGCTTATTTAAATGTTATTCTTCTAGACTTGGAAGTCTGGTGGTAGTTAGATCATTTCAATATTTGGAATGGCAAAGCAACTTTAGTTTCTGCTCTAGATTTATACTTAGAATCTGATGCAAGAATCAAAGGGTGGGGAGCAAGGTGTGGCCAATTCTCAACTGGCAGATCATGGTACAAGAAAGAATATACTCTGCATATCAACAGTTTAGAGATGCTTGCACATTCATGTGCCATCCAACATTTTTTCAAAGAGTGAAATGTGCCATAATTGCATGTACAATGTAACATCTGTGATATAAATGAATCATCTAAGCGGCACAAAATCCAAACTTTTAGCAGAGCTGGCAAATATTTATGGGAATCCTGCCTGCAGCACAGGATTTCAGCGCAGACAGAATATGTACCAGGATGCAACAATTAGAAGGCAGAGTGGGATCACAGAAATCTAGAGGATTTTACAGATTGGTGTTTGCATGCTTCAATTTTCAACAACCTTTCCTCTCCCTGGCATCCCTTGTCAATAGATTTGTTTTGCCCCCTTTGAATTGTCAAGGTTCAGAATTTTCCAATTGGAGACTATACATTAAGGGCTTGGTGGAATATGCTTTCTCATAGCATTGGTCTGTAGAAAATTATTCCATTTCCTCTTTTCCTAATGATCTTCAGAGTTCTAGCTCATATCAGTCAACAGAGAGAATTATTAGTCTTGATACTCCCTTATGTCAATGTCAGGCATGGTCCCACCCTACTGACGTTAAGCACGGAATGCCCAGTTGTCATCCCAATTTTCCCCAGTGTTCTGATGAATCATCAAGGCCATTATCACAATTTAATTATCAACCAAAGCATGATATTAGTAGCATGTAAAGCTTCTGGTTGGCCAAGTTAACCCCAGAAATTTCAACAGAGACTTCTATACTCATTAAAAACCCCTGGGCAACTGACACTTTTAAAGTCTACAAAGCATCTGCATTGTCATAGACTAGCTGGTACATAGGAAAATGTGTTGATCTCTTTTCAGTGAATGTCACTATAATTGTGAACTTTTTGGGATCTTTAGCTAGTCAGAGAAAATCTTACAAAACGGTAAATATTTATTGTTCAGCCATTTCTATGGAACATACAAAAGTAGACAACAGCCCTCTTAGGGAACATCCTTTAGTATATCATCCCCTTTGAGGGGTTCATTTTACTAAGCCTGCTAATCCAAAATACTTTGGAATGTTAACTTGGTTTTCATCTTATTCATAATCTGGGCAGGTAACAAATTATATCCCTTAAATTGATATCTCTGTATTAATAGAATTTCTTTTGTTAGAGCGTTGGATTTTTCCACCAGACAGTTCTCACCTATCAGAGCGTATTTCAGTATCCAAAAAGAACAAAAACAAATGTGATGACTATGGAATATCTGTATTTTCCAGATCACCCAAAGTTGTGTGTAGGTGGATGCTTAAAGGCTTATGAATAGAAAACACAAGGGGGCATATTTACATGCCCCTTTCACCACCGGAATGTCACTTTTTCTGACGCATTGGTGGCGTAGCACCATTTTACATATTTACAAGGTGGCGCTAAGCCACGTAACGTGGCGCTAAGCCACTTTGTAAAAATGCCCCTTTCCGCCGCAGTCTGCTGCGACAAAGGGGCAGGCAATGGGTGTTGCAGTGGGTGTTCCATGCAACACCCATTGCTTTTTGACGCTGCCCAGATTTACAAGGCTGGGGCAGCGCCAAAAACTAAGGCCCGGTAATACCTGGTCTTAAAATGGCAATATGAGGAGAAATTATCAATTTACACTCATTTTCTGCTCTTTCCATGTAGCACACATGGAAAGAGCAAGTCACCATTATTGATTGTTTATATGTAGGAAGGTGTCCGTTCCTGCACATATACAATCGCCCTGCAGCGCAGGCACCCTTGCAACATTGCGCAAGGGTGCCTGCGCTGGCTCTAGGCAGGTTTTTTTGTGCAATCATCAGGGGAAATGCAGGGGTGTAGAGTATTTATGTAAATAAGGTGCATCCCTGCATTTTAAAAATGTCAGAGCGCGACGTTGCCAAATTTGGCGTAACATCGCGCTTCAACATTTTCTAGTAAATATGCCTCGAGGTGTGACAATGTCCGCTTCTTCTCAATTAGTGATTTCATTCAGAAAACCTAATTCTCCTTTATCCTGCCAAGCATCCACCAGGTGGGTCCATTTGGTTATGAGACTTGCTGGTATTGACACTGAGTGGGAGATTTATCAAGACTTTGGCTGGTGCCAAACAAAATGACTTGAATATTCACAAAGTCTTCTACCTGCAATTTTCAGGTGAGTGTTTGTGTTAGGGCATTCTGCTGTGGGAATTTGCTATTTCTTTCATTTCGTGAGGGAGAAGAACTGTCCATTGCTTTCCTGGATGTGTACGTATGTGCTCAGTGTTTAACTGGTTAAAAGAGTAAGTGCAGGTGCCGAAATTCTTTCTTAGGGGTACACTTCTAGTGCTCCCAAAAGCTCAGGTTGCAGAATGCCAGGGTTATTAAATACTACGGGTGCCTCCTCTTAATTTCACATCATACCTCTTTCTTTCACCACACTACACTTCTTGTCTTTTTTTCTCACTCTTGCATATTCTTTTAAATCTCTGCTTTATCTTTAAGTCACAGTTTTTCTACCTCTTCCTCCTTCTTTCTTCTTTTCTCTCTGTTGTTCAGGGTTACCATTTATGATGACATTTGTTTCCAGATTTCCAGAAATGAGTGCCACTACCTACTATTTGTAACCAAGGGCATAAATTAGGCACTAGGTGTATTGAGACTGCTTCTCTTTGCCACCTAAATAAGTTTGCTGCTATGTTGTGTGCAATAGGAGGCGCATACGCTTTATAATGTGCACTGTTGTTATTTGTAGACATTGGCAGGAATAGGGAATGTGTTGCACTCTTGGGGATTAATATTCTTGCAAACAAGGTGGCTTTGGTGCCGTGTATTAATACTGGTCGTCAAATCCACAACAACGGTCATCTCTCTAATGTCCTCTCCTGCAGGATTTGTCAAATATATATATTTTTATTTATATCTTTATGTACAGATGTGGACAAAAAACAACAGGCTACTGCATATGAAATGTAAAAAATGTGGCTATTGATCTCTGTCTACATGGATGCTAGGAGGCATGCAAGTACCGCAGATTCTTGTTAGAGTATTGTGTTACTGTATAATGCAGACACTCTTCACAGAGAGGCTAAAAAAAGAATGTGTTTAAAAGCAAAGAGTCAAATCTGAAATCAGATGCAAGGACAGTAAGGAATGAATGCACACAGACACTGGGACAAGACAAGCAAGGAGAGAGATAGAAATATATCAGATTTCCTTAAGAGGAACTTGCAAGTGTACACATCAATTATTTCTATCCTGTCAGTTTTGCAAGGTCATTATCAGATATAGTTCCCAAACAGACCCAGGGAATGATAAAATGCAAACATTATATGGTTTCAGAATACGTTCATTACGAATATTCACATTTTCAAGGCGAAACAACCAGGACATCCCTATGCACCCACATACAATATATTTAAAAATAAGCGTTTTTCAGTCAAACATGCATCTGGCTACAATGCAACCATTAATTGCACTTGAAATAATAAACAACATGTGTTAGATAAGTCGGCCATATAAATGAAAAACCTTTTTGTTAATTTTCAGACTGCTTAAGCTGGATTCACCTAAAATACTTAGCAGAAAGGATACCCAGATGATATGCAGCAAAGAAGGTACAGAGTCCTTTATGTTTTGGCATGAAGATATTTTCTGCTAAGAGCCAATATAAGAGGAAGACCAGCAAGCAACATTAAAGAGTTTCATCCTATATGGTCTGGATGAATAGTGCCCTGGGGCAGCAATTCATTGTATTATTTTGAAGTAGTTTCTGGTCAATCAACTGATGCATTTGATGATCACGCTAGTTATTTCAAGATCAGCTTCGATCATGGCCAGTAATTAACCCTGGGATGTTGTGAACTGATGAAGTATTGTTTGTAACAGATTTGGCAAATTACACTCTTACCACTCAGGGCCTTATTACGATGAGGCACAGAAAGCCTCTGACCACAGGTCGGAGACTTTCTGAGCCTCATCACGGTTTCAATTCCGACCGCCTAATTACAATCTAGGTGGTCGGAAGTGAAACCAGCTGGTCATTCCAGCTGGATTACGATGGGCTCAAGGAGCCAGTCGGCCAGTCGGAGACCGCCCCGTAATCCCTATGGACGACGTTTCCACTGTAGGGAATACGATGCTTGGTTTCCGACAGGCTTTCCATGCTGGGCTGTCCGACATGGAAAGCCTGTCGGAAAGCGAGTTTGGGGGCCCCTAGCAGGGCCCCCTTCTCCTTGCAGCCTCTGATTGGGGGCCCTGTTAATCTATGCACCGTGTGGCAGGCATCATGAGGTGCCTGCCACGCGGTGCAGGGATTAACACAGTCTCCCATTTCTCTATGGGAGCTTGTGCTAGGGCCGGTTTATGGCCACAGCACAAGCTCCCATAGAGAAATGGGAGTATGCGACCGCATCATGTGCTGTCGCATTGTAATTGCCGTGTCGGGACCGCCGACCGGAGGTCGGTCGGTCCCGAGACTGAGACGGTGTCGGTCAGAGGCAACTCCAACCAACATCGTAATTGAGTCCTCAGTAGTTGAGAATGCGTTTGGATACGGTGCCCACAAAGTAAGGATCCATAATTAAATAATAAACCCAGAACCCCATTAGGGGTGTGTGTAAATTAGGACTCATTAGATTACAACTTTATCTGAATGACGAAATGCAATGTGTACACATAAATATATGATTCGCAGGACAAGTATGAAGGATCCAGACTTTCAGAGTTTGACCATAGAGTCAATTGAAAGCATAACAAGAAGGAGGAGCAACACTGGATGAGGTTTTGAAATTGAAGAAAGTTTTTTTCAAGAGGTTATTTAGAACTCAAAAGGAAGATTTCTGTTTTATAAGCACTGGGGCTCAAAAGATGACAACATCCAAGATCTAATTTTGTCGACATATGTAGTCACTATATAAAACCTAAACAAGTAAACAGCAAAAATTGTAAACTTTAATAGTTAAATACTGCCATAGACGTAGAAACCTGCACTTAGCACATGTAAATGATTTGAAAAAGATCCTATGTATACGTTGTCAAAAACAGACTATGGAAAACTTTCCAGGGAGCCTAAAGTAACCCTTGCCTCCATCAAGCTTAGATCAAGCTGAAATTTCAGTTACACCAGCATAATTCACAAAAATTTCCAGCTTTTGACATTATGCTTTTTACATGAAATTCCACTAAACTATGCTATTATGCCACATGGCATAGTTGGTGGTTGCTCGGTTAAAAAGAATCCTATTGTCGGTGCACTGGATTAACGGAAATGGATAGAACGCAAGTAGCTCTTGTTAGCTTCACTTCTGTGTCTTGGGCTATTTTTATTTAGCACAAACTACGTCCTTGCATCAATTGTGCACACCAAGACGCACTTCATGTTAAACAAAATAGCCAAAATGGCAGATTAGCCATTCGCATAATTATTATTTTTTTTTTACTTAACTATGCAGAAGAAAATGACCTGAAATTTCCGCAACCCGTCTCAAGACTACCGTGCATACTGAGGCTAATGTTTGTACTGACTGATATCAACTGTTCATAAAGTCCTGCATACAGTCATTCCATACTCTCTGTCGCAGAAACTGAAATTCTCGGGGAGTCTGGGGTCTTTACTCAGGTCTAAGACTTTTCTTCTGGAGACAGTTGGGCCCAGATTTACTAAGGGCTTACATTGCCCTTGCATTACACTAGGCGACGCAAGGCAATGAAAGCCCTTAACTAAGATTTACTAAGCCACACAAAGCCACCTTGCGTTTCTCTGCATGGTTTACTAAATCCAAGGTAATGCATTTCATTGCCTGTGTTACTTTGTGGCAGGGAGGCATTCCATGGGTGGAGTTTGGGCATTCCCAAGCATCCCCCCATGGATTTGGCGCATTCCCAGATTTATAAAGCGTTGGGAATGCATCAAGATGGTATGCCTCCCGGACCCAGGCATAATGAGGAGAAATGTCTTTCTCCTCGTTATGCATCACACTTAGAAAAAGGGTAATGCCTTTAAGGATTGTTTTCATACAGGAAGGTGCCCCTTCCTGCACGAAACAATCCTGCTCGTAATGCAGGCACCGTTGCACTACAGTGCAAGGGTGCCTGCATTCACACTAGGCTGCACACAGTCCGCCAACACAAGGAGGTGCACTATATATTTGTAAATTTAGCGCAATTCTGATGCCTCGCTTTCACGCAACGCAGCGCAGCAAGTTGCCTTGCTGTTCTGCGTTGCGTGAAATCTTAGTAAATCTGTCCCTAGGTTTGGAGAAGTACTGCACCCTAGTGAAAAAATGTTCAGACTGCTCTTTGAGAGTATGTAACTTCTTACCCCTCAGCTCTGTATATCAAATTCTGATGCAGCATTCAAACAAGCACTGGCAAAAACAATAAGCCTTGTCTTGAATGTGCATTATATTTGGCACTATTAAAGGCATTGTAACGTCTGAGGCCCAGATTTACAAACATTTGGTGCTGTTTGCAAGTGATGCAAACCAGCGCAAAATGTTTTTTTTTGTTTTATATACTTTCCAGCAAAAAACGTGGAAAGCATGAAGCACTGCTAGGCATTCCTTAGCATCAAGGGTGTGCTATATGGGTGGCATATAGGCGTTCCCATGCAACCACCCATGCTTTTTGACGCAGAACCCTTTCAACTAGCAAAATTAGACAAGGTTTTGAGTCAAAAATAAATGCCACTTGAAAACAGGCATTAAAAGGAGAAATGTTTTCATTTCTCCTTTCTTTTCCAACTTTGCATATGTGCTGCGCCGTACAGCACAAACACTAAGTAGGGAAAGTATTAAAAGTTGCCTAGGCATGGTATTTTGTATTGGAATCCAAGTCTTTCAGTACAAAACCTATGCGACTCACGCACCTACCTTTGCACTATGGTGCAAAGGTGTGTGCATGGCTCTCGGCAGCAAAAAGTCTGCACCAGCACTAGGGAGAGGGGAGGGGAGGAGAGTGCCATATCACTGTAGATATAGTGCTCCCCTGCTCCCTCTCTGTCATGCAACGCAGCACAGCATTTTTGGTTGCTGCATTGTGTTAGGTGACAAATTCGTAAATCTGGCCCTCAGAGTTGCTAAAGGGCACATATCAGCGTAAGGGGTGAAGTGCATATTATAGATTAGAAAGAGACAGCATTTGAAACTAAAGATATCTGTAGGTAGTATGAATTAATGACATGTCACATACACAGGCTCGCTGACACATATTTATAAACACATGCTCATACATGCTGACTCGCATGCAATCAGGTACTACATTCACAACTCTGCCAGCTGGTCCATTGCCCTAGTAACTAAGTTGTGATTGATTAAAAAAGGGTGTAAAAGAAATAACAATAATAGGAAGAGGGTTGTAGGATGACTAAGTAAGGGCTATACAAAATTATACAAAATTGTTAAGCAAATATAGTAATATAGGGATCCCCAGGGCACCCGTTTGGCCGAGAATATGTCCAGTAAATCTGTTTTAAGAGTCATGGTTTATTATTTATTTTATGCAAATTGGTTCTGGTTTGAGTCACCTTTTAAATTAACTACCAACCCACATTCTCATTAAAAAACAGAAACACACAGCAGTCCCTGAACATGACGCCCATCACTATCTGGCTGCGCGAACGTGCCTTGATTTCCCAATATACATTAATTTCCTTATAGCTGTCAGCCCTTCTCAGTGTACATCCAAGATAAATAAAACCCTCCATGATTAGACCAGAGACAAATGTGGTGCATATGGATGGAATATAAATTAAATCATAAATGAAAGTACAATAAGCCCACTTTCCTCTGTTGTTTTATGTGAGCAGACAGCAAAGACAGAAGACGACGCTTGAGATTGAAACCAGGAAAATTGAACGCACGGCGTTGATGCAGCAGTGTAATAAATCAAATAAATAAAATGAAACTAAACAATTCACAAAAGAAATTCCACCCAGGTTCATTTATGGGTGCAGCTCCTTCTGTGAAATTCCTAGGCAAGATTGCAAGAGTCATACAAATTAAGAATGTACTAAATTGTTATGGTCTTTTGCACAGCTGTTGCTAATTCACACGTCATATGCTGTTGCTAATTCACACGGCATATGCTGGATGCATGCGACTAAGGCCCTCATTACAATGTCGGGCGGACGACACCGTTGCGGGATCGGGACCGACTGACCTCCGGTCGGTGGTCCCAACCGCATTATCAGGATGCGACCGCACACTCTCATTTCGGTATACCGGCCGTAGCACAAGCTCCCATAGAGAAATGGGTGTTTTTGTTAATTTCTGCTCTGCATAGCAGACACCTGACGGTGCCTGCCACGCAGTGCAGGGATTAACAGGGGGGCACCATAGGTGCCCCCCAGGCCTCCAACCAGAGGCCACTGTCTGAAGGGGGCCCTGCTTGGGGCCCCCAAAGTCGCTTTCCAAAAGGCTTTTCATGTCAGAAAGCCTGGCATGAAAAGCCTGTCGGAAACCGACATCATAATCCCCACGGTGTAATCGTCATACATAGGGGATTATGAGCGGACTTCGACTGGCCGATGGGTTCCTTGAGCCCGTCGGAAGCCAGTCGGTCCGACTGGCCGGTTTCAAATCCGACAGCCTTCATCGTACTGAGGCTGTCTGATTTGAAACCAACAATTTAAGTCAGAAAGCCTCCAAACACAGGTCGGAGGCTTCCCAATTTACATCGTAATCAGGCCCTAAGTCTGCTTTCATTTATGTATATCATGAGCCACTCAAAATCCAAAGGCCAATAAGCCAGATAATGGAATTGCTTACCTTCAAAAATGTTTGCACATATGATTTGAACCAATTCATATGTGTGATGGTACATCTATCAAGGCATTTGTTGCTAATGTGACTCAGCCCATGGAGGAAGTACAGTCAAACTGGCGCTTGTCAGATTGCAGGACCAAAGATGCTCGTCAGTGTTGATGAGTGGGCTGGTAAGAATCTCTGAGATAGGTGCAAATCAGAAGCTGAGAGAAGAAGCAGCGTGGGAAGAGCAGGAACCATGAGCGCTGCAAGCTGTAGTGAAATGCTCACAAAGAAGACGGGTCAGGGTATAGCAGCTATGTCACTCATGAGGACTACTTCTATAGAGAATGTGCACATTGTGCACAAGCAGAATGCTGTCAGTCGCAATCAGGGGAACCAGTGGCTGAAGAGGGAATTGCCATTGCCCTATGCTGCATGCTGTGGTGGGTGGAAGCAAAGAGTAAATGACATCTGAGCAGACCAGTGGATGAAGAGGGTTTACAAAAAGCCCCTATATGCATTGCAAGAAATTGAGTTATTGGTCGAGGGGGGTGAAAATCCTAACCCAACAACATTGAACGTCCTTGTCAGAGTGAACCACAAAAGTCACTAAATTAACCTGTGCTCAATCCTCTAGTAGCTTGGCACAAATGCAGTCAGGCTTCACTTAGAGGCAGTATGTAAAGTGTTTTGCAGCATACAAATGGTAATAAGGTGAAAACACAACACAAGAAAAGTCCAGAAACCAAATTAGGAAAAAGGAGTAAATTTTAATTAATAACATTTCACAAATTAAATCAAATCAGTAGAACCGAAATTATGAATTTTTTAAGTTTTTAGTGCAAAATAGCACCTAAAAGATCAAAACACCAACCGCAGGTATCTGGTCACAAGACCAGAGCTTAGTCAAATGTTCAAGGCCAACCACAATGGATAGCAGGCCAGATACACAAGGTGGATTGGGCCCAGTCTCGGTTTACCTTCAGACGTAAAAGAAATTTTGAAGAAAGGTTACTGAGAAGATAGAGTTCAGTGGGGCAAGGTAGCAGACGGTGTCCAGGGAGGGAGTCCTCGTCGTTAGGAAGTCGCTGGACGAGTTGCGGTGTAGAGTTTTACCTTTGGACTTTGTCACTTATTTGGAAGTTAAAAATATCCAGCGGATGAATTTGCAGGCTGTAGCCGATGAGGGCTACATGAGGCCGGATACCTTCACTGAGAGGTCCCACTGAACAGGATTTGCTGCTGTGGAGACGAACATAGTGGGAGCTACAGCAAAGTCTAGCAGAGCGGCAATGCATCAACTCTAGAGCCACTTCCAAGAGTAAAGGACCGAGGGGTGCCACTGGGGGGGGTTAGGACTCACTCAAGCAGAGGCTAGGTGCACTGTTCAAGGTCTCTGGAGTTTGTTATTTCCTGTAGCTCACACAGGAGGCCAGTAAACTAACCCTTGGAGTCATATCTAGTAATCCAGGGTTCCAGAAGGTGCTCCAGTTCTCCTTCAAGCAGCACGGCAGTCCTCTAATAGCAATAGGACAGCCCTCTGGGGGCCCAGGCAGTCCTCCTGAAGTCTTTCACAGGTCCAGGGGTGTACTGAAGTGGTGTTCCGAGGGTCCAATATTTATACCTGATACCAGCATTTGAAGCGGGGGTCATCCTGGGCTACCCTCACATCTGGTTCTGGAAAGTTCCTCCCTTCCCCTGCCAAGGCTCCAAGAAGTCTGGGGTTGAAAAAGGACTGGTGATAGGTTCATTTGTGTGCCCTGGAGGCAAGCTCTTTAGATTGTAAGTGGGGCAGGGAACACCTCTGCCCCAATCCATCCAGCCAGGATGGCCCATCCTGCTCACACCCACTCCCCTCAGTTTCATTGTCTTGCAGCAATATGCAAACCCCAACAGCAGAGCTATTTACAGTCATGCGACTCAGTACATTGCCAGAAGGCACCGAATGGTTGGGGCAAGAACATGCCATTGTTCTAAAAGAGCATTTTCAGAATTTTTCTTTTTTTTTCTATCCTCATATCACCAAAAAGCGTCTGCAATACTTTATATAGCTGCCCTTCTGAACTGTGCGCCCTGCGGGCTCTGCATTCGCTTTGGACTGCAAACCTTACCAGACCCACACCTTTGTTGGTGTTGTGGTGTAATCGTTGGACCAAGGGAAGATGTTCGAAACCCAAGGCTCTACTCCAAGTCAGAAAGTCAAGCCAGATATTGAGGTTGTTCTCCTTCACCACTGCTTGATCTAATCGGGCAATTTTAATGGCTGCCTTAACCCAATCTTCCACCTTTGGGGGCAGGGGATCCCTCCATTTTATACAGATTTCCCTGCGGGCTATCAGGATCAGGTAGAGCAACAGCCCTCTATGTGGGTTCTTCAGCCTCTTACTGATTTTACCATCTTCTCCAAATAGAACAAGAGCCATGTTCAGGGCAATATCTCTGCCAAAGATTCCCCTAAAAGCATTCTCAATTCCGCCCCAATAATCTCTCAACTTCGGACATTCAAAAAAGATATGCAAATCGTTAGCTCTTATACAGTCACATCTTGGACACTATGGGGTCGATTCCGATTCGGGCCGGAAATCTCTCCGACCGAGCCGGACCCGGAGAGATTTCCGACCGAATCGGACCCGTGCAGTCCGACCGAACGAGTCCGATGCATTCGTATGCCACCGGACACGAGTCGGTCGGACTCCCATTGAACTCAATGGGAGCCGGTCGTACAACGCGTACGCGGGCTCCCATTGCCTCCAATGGGTGCGAGGCGGACAAGGGCGCCTCCTACAGCGAGTACGCCGCGAAGCGCTTCGCGGCGTACACGCACAGGTAGGGGACCCATGGGTCCCCCCTGTGTGCGCCTCACACGGGTACGCGTACAGCGGGGTCCGACACGGACCCCCAAAGTACGGCTCCGACAGCGAGTTCGAGTCGGACGGCGCGAGTCGGTCGGAGCGGTCGAGGTGCGCATCGTACTTACCCGGCCGGAAAACGTCTCCATTGCGCGGTGCGAATCGGGTCCAAGCGAGTCGGTCGGAGCGGTACGATCCGGGTACGAGTCGGTCGGAGCGGTCGGGTCGCCCGGACGAAGTCGGTCGGCGACTCGCATCGTACTCGCTCGGCCGGACCCGCGTACGGTCGGTCGGGAAACAGGGCTCCGAATCGGATCCGGTAAAGCCGAATCCTATTCGGAGCCCTACCGGCCGAGATCGGAATCGGCCCCTTGGTGGGAGGAGTAGGGGAAAACTTTGCTATCTTGGCCGGTGTCCAATATAGACGATTTATGGTGAAGAAATGATTCTTTTTCAGATTAGCTGGTTTTACAAATTTGTATAGGAGCCTCAGGGAATGTTCCCAAACTGCCTCTATATCACACCCAAGGAAAGCCCCATTCCAAACTAGAAACTGCGGTAAGCACTCTTTCTCATCCGCCTCTAGGAGTTTCTCATACCACTTAGAGACTTCCTTGTTCTTAAGATTAATGTCTTGGAGAAATAGCTCCAACTCCCAATCACCGCGGGCTTCTTTCTTTTCGGACGTAAACCATGAGGATAATTGAATATACTTAAACCTGGAAAAGTCGTTCCCAATCTTTGCTCTCAGAGCCTCCCAAGGGTGGACGCCCCCCGATGATATCAGGTCTGACCATTTTGTAATGCCTGCACTTCTGATTGGTGTGCTCAAGTTGTCTTTCAAACATAACGGAGTCCCCGGAGATTCCCAGATTGGGGCGCAGTCTGAATAGTAGCCTAGACCCCACCTACTACTAACCTTATGCCATAAGTAGAGGGCAGACTTCAATATTTTTAAACTTACTTTTTTGAAGTACCTGGGGGCACCAAATTTGTACAAAAACCATCCCCACCTTCCTTCCTCACCATTTCACCCAAAAGCCTCCCCCAGGTTGAATCGTCAACCTTCCCAAGCAGCATCCGGATGTTTTTAAATTGGAAGGCTGCGCAATACCAATTAATATCTGGAAGAGCCAAGCCTCCTTTAATAAGCCTACGCCTGAGTTTCTTCCAAGCCATCCTTGCGCCCTTATAGTCCCTTATGAAGCTTATGATCTTCCCCTGGATTTTATTGATGCCTACCTTGGGAAAAACGAGGGGGATGGCGTTAAACAAATAGGTTAATTTGGGAGTATGACCATTTTAATTAGATTGACCCTTCCATAGATGGTTAGAGGGAGATTTTTCCAACTTGCTAATAATCGGTCTATTTCTCTTGCAACCCTATTTAGATTGATCTGTGGGATCTTATCTATTTCCTTGACAATTATTATACCCAAATACTTAAAATCTTGGCTAACTTTCCCCTCCCAATCTTGTATGTTCCAGCACATCACCTTGGTTTTTGATGGATTGACTAAATATCCCGATAGAGACCCGAACTCCTCTAACAGATGTTCAACCCTTGGTATTGCTACGGCCGGATCGGCAGTATATAGCAACAGGTCGTCCGCATATAAAGCGACCTTGCTGCTGTAATGAAGAGATCTAAAGGGAGTTATGGAGGTATCCGATCTTATCACCTGGGCCAGCGGCTCTATATATAAATCAAATAATAAGGGTGAAAGGGGGCAACCCTGTCTTGTCCCTCTCAATATATTAAAACTTGATGTTAAGGTCCCATTTAACAAGATCCTGGCTGAGGCACCCTCGTAGCACTTTTCTAGAGTATATAAAAAAGTAGATCCAAAACCCATTGTTCTCAACACTTCGCACAGGTACTCCCAGCACACTCTATCGAACGCTTTGGCCGCGTCAAGAGCCACCACGGCCAAGGGCTCGACTCGTTCAGAGGCAAGATCTATAGTGCCTATGAGTTGCTGGGTCTGTTATTGAATATATCTCTTAGGGATAAAACCCTTCTGATCTAAATGAATCAGTTGTGGTACGAGCTTGGCCAATCTCCCTGCCAGAATGCTCATAAAGATCTTATAATCTGCATTCAACAGGGAGATTGGTCTGTAAGAGTCTGCTCTCAAAGGATCTTTAGTGGGTTTCAAGATAAGTACGATCGTTGCCTCTTTCCAGGTCCTAGGTACTTGAACCCCTGGTTAAAAGACCGAATTAAACAGAGTTTCCATGATCGGGACTAGCTCCTCTATTAGGAGTTTATACACCTCGTGTGGAAGTGCATCTGTGCCTGCTGCTTTATTTCTCTTACTTTTACCGAGACTCAGACGAATCTCATCCCTAGATATTGGTGCGTCCAGCAGTTCACGGCTGTATGATGTTAAAATAGGTAAGGATGTTTCCCTTAGCCAAGCTTTAAGAGTCTCAGGATTCAGGAAGTTTTCTTCCTTATATAACTCAGAAAATAGGGTAACTAAACAGGTTTGCATATCCTCCAGTTTATTAGATGTATCCCCATTTTCATTTACTATTAGTTTGTTTATGTGATTCCTAGACCGATCTACTCTAGCCTTCCAAGCCAGGAGCGCGGCCGATTTTTCCCCATACTCAAAATTCTGCATAGATTTTGCAAACCATTGTGCTTTGCACTTCTGGTCTAACTTGATCCTATAGTCCTGGCGGGCCTCATCCAACAGTCTCTGAGCCTGTGACTTTGCTTCACCATCCCCGTATTCATCCGGGAGCGATCTGCCTCTAATAAGCCTACTTTATCTTCCATTTTTTTAAGGTTTGGAATGCCGCTCTGTTCTTGGCGCATATGAGACAGTGCAGAGTGCCCCTCAAAAAGGCCTTAAAAGCGTCCCATACAATATCTAGAGACGTAGACCCAATATTGACTGCAAAATAATCGAGACATGCACGTTTAAGCGCATCAGCTATTCCTGGATCCGTCAGCATCGCTCTTTTAAGTGTCCATCTAGGTCTTGATGATTGACTACTTTCTACTAAGGAGATGGCGACTGCGGAATGATCTGAAAATGACTTGGATAGATATTAATAGATGTTATGGCATCCATGATAGATCTGTCTGCCAATCATCAAGATTGGGGGGAACATGGCGGCCGTCAGCTAAGCGGCTGCGGGTCGATAAGTCCCTCTGGCCCGGTAATGTAACTCTGGGGCCCCCTTAGACCTCCCCGCTCCCGCTCCTGCTCCCTCTCCGCTTCCCGCCCACCCCCCCCTCGTAATACCTTCTTTTGATCTAACGTAGGCTGGCCTGCTGATGACTCCGGATCCGCGGGAGGAATCCGGCGCGCTCCGAGCCTTGCGGTGGGAGGGCGCGGCTCAGGAGTGGCGTCGCTGCCGCTTCGCGAACTTCCAGGTCCGGGTTGGCAGAGGCAGAGTCAGCACCGGAGACTGCAGAGGAGACATGCTGGGGCAAGCCTGGGATTTCAGCCCTGGAGCAAAGGTCCATCTGGTAGGAGGTAGGGCGGCAAGGACAGAGTCTAGGAGCGGCCTAGCGGAAGGTGGCAAGACGGTCCAGGAGGCGGCTGGAGCTGCAGGTTTGGTATATTCGGCCCCGGTCCCATTCAATCGCATCTTGTTACATTCACCTCCTGTGGCTAGTTTAGAAAGCCTAGGCAACACCCTGCGAGTGGTGAAATTGGGAGGGGGGGAGGCCAACACCCTATGGAGAGGAGCAGTAACCAGCAAACGAGATTTGACATCTCTGCAGGAAAAGTGTGCAGGTATACACTCCGCACAAGGGATACACAATACATCTCTTTCCCAGAGGTGACAATTCAAGACCCCTCCCCCTCCACGAATAGTACGAGCAGTAGCAGTAGACCTAGGTCACCCGAGGGTCAAAAAAAGAGGAAAGGAGGGGGGAGAAGGGGGAAAGTGCAGAGATTTCTACAGTAGGTAAGAGTCCCAGGAGCAGAGACAGAGGCAGAGTGAAGTTTACACCCTCACTTAAATCCTATTATAAAGTTCTCGCTGCACCAGCCTTAGCCCCCACTCAGGAAGGTATTTTTGGGTCTGTTAAAAATAGGATGGAGACAAGTCAGCCTCTGGAGACATCGGGAGTTACCCCCTTGTCCCTCCCCTCCCTCTGAGCCTCCCCACACTGGCCCGAAGTGACTACAGTGGAATCCAGTAGCTCCAGAATGATCCTGCACCCCTCAATCCCTTCCACAAACAGATTTACTGTGCTGGAGCCACAAGAAGGGGATAATCAAGATGATCAGCCAGTATCAATGCAGCGTGCACCGAGCCCTTGTCACACTCCTCAGACTAGTCCTGAGTCTCTGGCGGATATTCTTTTAGCCCTCAAGGAGGAGATGGGGAATAGGTTCACGGTATCTGAAAACAACCAAGTGACGATACAGGCCTCCTGCGTAGTTCTAGCACAGAAGCTAGAAGAAGTGTCTTTAAGAACTGACACTTTGGAGCAGGAAATCCCCAAGATAAAGGAGGCACTTGATACATCCTCAGCAGAGATGAATAGATTAATGAGGCAAAACAAAGAAATGAGGGATGACTTAAAGTGCCTTGAGAATCACTCAAGAAAGAACAATTTGAGACTGATTAATGTTCCAGAAGTCCTAGAAGGAACTGATATTAGGGCCTTTGTGACCTCGCTGTTAAGAGACACAGTCCTCAAAAATTACCCAAACATAGATCTATCCACAGAGATACAGCGGGTTCATCGGGACCCCTACAAGAGAAATCCCGCAAGACAGAAGCCGAGGAAAATTTTGATAAACTTTCTTACGTACACCACAAAAGAGGCTATTTTATCGATTGCACTTAAGGAAGGCTTACTGTCGTCTGGATCATTTTCGTTCTCAATCAGATCAGATGTGTGCCACACACTGCCCAGACATTAAAGATAATGGGGTAACCCTGTGTCCCTCAGAACCTGGGTAAGTACAATATGTAAAGCAAGTGGTTCTGTCGGATAGGCCAATTGCTTTGTTCAGGGTATTAAATACACCACGAAATTCAAGTTATAATCATGCTTTCACGGAACACACCAAAAGGAGACAACTGTTTTACCAAAAATAAAGTTATTTACTTAGTATTTGTACATCTGTAAATATTGGAAATGGCTGTCTATGACACAATAAACATGCGACGAATATACAAGTGACTGTGGTGTACAATAAGTGACTTGTGATGATACGTGACAAAGTGCTGTACAAGGGTTACATAAATGACATAAACATGAAAAAGACAAAAGGGGTACTAATTAGTCAAGTCCATTAGTAGTAGCATAAAACCCCAACATTAGTGTTAATTTCCTGTTCAAGTCAGGGACACTGCATGGACTAATGGTGACAATAACGTTGACGTTTCGACCCTTGGCGAGTGCGCAACTTATTGAAGCGTCAGGGGCGGGTCTTCATCAGGACAGGGGGGAAATTGACAGCCGCTGACGAAGGATCCTATTGGTTGGGCATCCAACTTGAATCAAATTACGTGAAGGCGTCAGTAAACAACAAGACTCACACCAGAGGGTTGTGGTCTGATTTAGAAAAGTCAATCTTTCTTCACCAGCCGGTTGAAGATTAGAGTACTCATAATGGAGCCGAAGGCGATCGTGGGCATTGAATCTGAAATACGTCCTCGTCCGTCGGAGTCAAGTCAGTGCCCAGAAGCAATGGGAAATGGGCAAGCGGATGGAGGAGTTGAATAAACTGGGTGCCAGGGCACAATTAAAATTCCCGGCCTCACTCCGCACAATGTGGAACAACCATATGTATGTCCATCGCTCAGTGGAGGAGGTTGATGATCTGATAGCAGAAATTAAGAAGGGAGCGGGAACGTAGAGGAGGAGAGGGAGGTGGAGGAGGGCCGGGGAGGCAGGGGAGCCCGGAGGAAAATAGTGAAATAAAAGAGTTAATTTGCCCGGGGGACTAAGGCCCATTAGGCTTTAAGCCTAGTGTAGTAGGGAGGGTTCCCCATAGGGGGGGGGAATCGGCAGGGGCACGGGGATTGGGAGGGGGAAGGGAAGAGGGGGAGCACAAGGTGGGGGGCAGCGGGAGAAAACTTAAAAAAAATAATCCTCTATCACGTCAGAAAGTTAGCTTCATGATTATCATAATAACTATAGCCTTAGCTAGGACGACACCTGGCTGGATAACTCTTCTTAATGGGAGTTAGGGACTTAAAACTCCTTTCATGGAATATCAATGGCCTTAGATGTATGCGCAGACGGAGATTAGCTATGAAATACTTAGAGCAAAGCCCAGCTGAAATATGCCTGATCCAGGAGACGCACCTGGATATCTCAGAGAGCCGCAACACCTTTTCGTGGTACCCCTGGATAGAATCCTTTTGCACATCAGAGCAGACATTTCATTGCAAAGGGGTTGCTATCCTGATTAAACGAGGGGCAGGCTGTGTAATAAAATAGTTCAAAACAGATAAAACTGGGAGGTGGATTATAGCCCTCTTAGACTTTGGAGGAACAGAGTTAGCCTGCACATCATTCTATGGCCCGAATATCGACGATCCTACATATCTAAGCAACCTACAATGGAACCTGATAGAAGTTACTGCCCCTATAATAATAGGGGGATATTTTAACGTTCTGCTTGACCCGCTGCTTGATAGATCGAATCAGAGTCGGCATGTAGGGGCTCCTCGAGTTCGTCAGGCCCTAAATAATATGATGCATGATCTGGAACTTTCAGATGTATGGAGGGCTAAGAAGGGCAATACCCATGGATTCACTTTCCAAAGCAAGAAATACGGACATTTTTCAAGAGCATTTTCAGAATTGTGACTTAAAATCCAACTTTATCATTAAAAAGGATTTTACATACAATTTATTTGAGTCCAAACATGATACTTCTACCGCTTCCCAATCAAAAGTTAGCATTTATAAAAATGTAATAAGGTAACCCAATGTTATCCAATGGGAGAAATAGGCCTTACAGTAGTGAAAAACACATTTGTTTTTACTACCAGGACATGTAAAACAAACCCACATGTCCTACTTTTTATATAAAATGCACCCTGCCCTATGGGACTTTAGCGTCTACTTTAAGGGTGACATATGTATTAAAAAGATAGGTTCAGGCCTAGTAAAAGGTCAAATTGGCAGGTTAAAACTGCACTACAGGCTGCAGTGGCAGGCCTGAGACATGCTTTAAAGTGCTACTTTAGTGGGTGGCACAATGAGTGCGAGAAGTTCCACTAGTGGCGTTTAATGTATCAGCCCTAGGCACATGCAGTAGCACTTTAGTAGCACTTTCAAGCAAACTAGATGTGCAAATCAGGAATAGCCAAATGTTACCATGTTTAAGGGAGTGAGCACAACCACTTTAACACTGGTTAACAATAATATGGTGAGACAGCTAAACTGTCTCTAAGGCCAGACCTAAAAAGAACTAAAACACCTGTTTGTGAAGTATCTCTCATCAGTGCCCTCCTCTAAAAATCCCTATTTTGTGTGCAAAATGCTAATTCTCGCAGTACCAGCATACAACTAGGGGGATGGGGCTTGAGTTGCCCGCCTGGTTTGTGCCAGTTAAAACTTTGCACGAACTGTGTGGGCAAACTGCTCCCATTCCGAGCTTGCACACCTGGAAATGTGGGAAAAGGCAACATTATAGTATTATTCCACACTTTAGGTAAGAAACTTGGGCTGGTGTGGTAATTATGCACCCAGTGTCATTAGTAAGTTGATGCACAATTACCAAGGAATGTAGAATGACGCCCTTAATATGGCAACCATAAGCTGTGATAATAAATCGGTTGGTCCTCTTATCTCTTGGGCTCCATAGCAACTGTTCCTCTTTCTGTCACATGTTTATTCACTGTATACAAGTTTAGTATTTGAAGGTTACTCTCTATCTGCACCCTGTAAATAGCAACACTGTTGTATGTAACATTCTTTTCTACAATATTTGCCCTCGTCTATTGACCTCTTTAAAGCATGGTGATGCCCCCTGGGGCCTAGATTGTGCTAAGGCAAACTATAAACATAAATAAATTAATTAAGAATTCTGGTGGAGTCTTCTTCCCACAGGGTCCTCAACTTGTAAATATCCCCCAGGCACCAAACTGGATCCAGAAACATTTCTTACCCAGCAGTAGCGTGCCGCCAGATGATGCCATTTGGCTTCAGCTTTGGCTTCATTCATCCATTACGTGAAAACGTCAGGAGATATAAGGTGCTCACTGCCGCACTGGTGTCAGTTTCTTTTATTCTGCACTTTATCGACATGAACCCGGAGTCCTCTCTTGGTGCTTTGCATTGAACTTCCTCCATTCTCAACAGTGACTGGTTCCAAATGTTTCCTCCTAAGGTTTCATAATCTAAACTATTTCCTATGTGCCCTAAAAATTCCTTTGTCATATTCACATGACTTCTGCATGTGGCGACTTTTTGGCGACTTCTTGCCTACAATCATGATTCATCGGCCTGAGACTCCTGTTCTCAGTGCTTAATTTGATCCGCAGGTTTCCGGTGCTCGGCACCGGCACTTAATTGCCAGCACCGGCACTTATGACAGTCTGCACATGGTGGCACTGTCACTTGAATGCAGAGATAAGGACAACAGCTGTTCATTAATTCAATACACAATAAAAAATTACTAATACCTACCTCCTAGGGTGTTTTTATAGCTTTGGGGGCCTGGAATTGTCACTCTTTTAAGAGTGTGGCGATTAGTAGTGTGATGGTGCTGTCATTGGTAGCTCTGGCAGAAGCAGTGGGTGGTGAAAGCTGCAGTGGCCTCTTGAGGAGGGCCATGACACATATTGTTTTACGAATTGAGCACTGCCTGTTCTTCGATGCATCCAAAAGCAGTCAAAGAATGGGATGTCAAATTATTTTTGTCCAAGACCTGAGGGGACACCCCAAAGAGGTACCTCTACACTTCGGGTAATTCTTTTAACAGGAAACAATTTACAAGGAGGTCTTCCCACACACAACACAGAAATTGCTATAGGAAGGACAGGTCTTTTTCGTTGCAGTAAATGTGCCCTACACTGGTCTCTTCTTCATCATTGGAACTGATTCTGATACTGAAAAGATGAAATCAGAGTTCCATGCCCCATCTGTTGACCTTAAGCAAGGTGAGGTGTTTCGTTAGGTCATGCTGAACATATGGAAGTATGGCCCCTCTACCCTCTGTGCCCCCCCCCAAGGTTAGGTTTCCACGCTAGGTGTCTTTAGTGATTCTTGCAGCTCTGATGCTTCCTGACTTCGTGTCCTCATGAACTCCAGTCTCAGTGCCTCTCATGAAGAAGCATATGTCTTCTAAGGTGCCAAACACTTGCCTAGTGCAACTCTTCCAGCACCACCTCTGGCACCATCTAGACATTATCCAAGAGGTGCAAAAGAGAGTTAATGCCTGTTTTCATGATGAATCCCTAGCATAGCACCTCCCTAGGGCCAAGAGACTTGACTGAATGGAGGAATATTTTGTATTGGACTCAATGCTCTAGCTATGCTGGACAAAGACTTCAGCACAGAAGATGCTGTCTCAGGCTGAGAACTGCCTTACTTTCAGTAACGAAGCTGGTGTTTTCCTGGACTTAAAAAAGCTAGTGCCTCAAAACTTCTCCAGAAGGAGATATCCCTTACCTCTCTGGGTCTCCTTGTTCATCTTGCATCCATATTCTCAAGTGTCAGGGTTACTGTTTTCTTTCAACAAACCACTGTTGAAGCTGGTTTTGACTTCTGACCAAATAAAAAACAGCTATTTTGAGATCTGGTAATTGTTGGCCCGAATGTTTCCAGACAAATCTTGAAGTGTGGCTTGGACTTCACTGACACGATGGCTCAGGCTATGGCCACAGCCTTTACCTTGTGCTGATATGCATGGATGTGATCCATGGACTTCTTAGGAGATGCCCAAGCAGCGTAAATGACATGCCCTTTGAAGGTGAATGACTCTTAGGCGAGAAGGCAGATTCCTCCTTGGAGCAATCAGAAACAGTTGCACTCCGACATGCTCCCTGGATCTAGCCTACCAGGCAAAACAGTCCCACCAACAATGTAGGAAATTTGGGATTTTCTTCAAGGTGCAACAGTTGTGACCAGCATTACATCCAACCCAAACCCCCAGCAATTGTATTGCTCCTTCGGATGCATGGGTGGATCCAGGGAACACCATTACCAGCAGCAGAAGCTCCAGTTTCCTCCCTCTTCATCTGGCTCTGCTGTCTCAAAATGACTTTGACTTCCCTTCATTCTGGTGGGGGCAGGGTCTCCCATTTTTCTACCAATTGGGAGATGAACACAATGGCACTCTGGGTCATCCAGTGTATCTGTAAAGGTGAGGCTTTACCTTTGCTGTCCTCCTTTCCGGATCACCCTCCTTCCACCAGGATGTGATGCCCAACATACTCCTCAATCTTGGAGGTGAAAATGTTTACACTGCTGGACAAAGGAGCCATATAGAGGTGGTGCTCTTCGAGGAAATGGACACATAATTTTACTGCCTTCACTTCTTGGACGCCTCTTAATTTTTCTCATTTTCACAACAAGTTTAAAATGTTGTCTTTGAAGCAGGTGTTGTTTGCACTCAATACAGGCAATTTGATGGTGTCCCTGAACCTCTAGGATGCATACTTTCATCTACTGATCCTGCCTTCTCACAAGTGATACTTGAAGTTCACTGTGGTGTTGCAGCACTATCAATTCACTGTTCTACCATCTGTTCTGCTGATGAACCAAGATGCTGGTTGAGATTGCAGCTTCGCTAAAAAGGTGAGGAATCCATGTATTACCATACTTGGATGAGAGATTGCTGAAGGTGGGGTCTCCTGTGCAAGATGAAGAAAATTGTTAGTGCACCCTGGCCCTTCTGCATGACTTGGGCTTCACTGTTAACATCCAGACGATTCAGCTTGCTCCCATGCTGAGGTTGATTTTCAGAGGTGCAGTGTTATACATGGCCTGTATGGAGGCTTTTCTTATTTATCAAAGGATTGCAGACTTTCTTGATGGGATTCTGATGTTACTGGCTCCAGTGCTTAATTTGTAAAATAATAAGTACCAGGGCTCTCGTCAGGAGGCCACTGCAGCTTGCACTACGCATTGCCCCTCCTATGCTGCCAAAGACAGTAAAAGCACAAATACTAGCCATCACACTCTTACAAGTGTGACAATTCGGACTATTTTATGCCCCCAAACCTATAAGAATAGCTTGGGTGGCAGGTAATAGTCATTTTTAATACATATTGAATTGATTCTTAACTGTTGTTGTGGTCACCTCCAAATTATCCAGACAGCGCCACCTTGTGGCAGACTGTACAAGCGCCGGTGTTGACAATTAAGTGCCGGTGCCGAGGACTGGAAACCACCGTCTCAAATTAAGCACTGACTGGCTGAGACACCAATTCTAATTCTGCAAGTCTTACGCTTTTTAGGCCTTATGAGTTCTGTGAATCCGGCATGCCATATGGTGGGTGAGGATCTTTCAGTGGTGATTGAGGAAATGGCTGCTCAGCATCAGGGAAATCTCTCAGCTCTGGTTCAGATTTATAACAGTTCTCCAGTATCTTACCTTGTTGGTGGGCCCATTCAATATTTTGAGGGGTCATCTATTCAGCTCTCTACAGGTCCAGGTTACTGTTGTTACAGATTGCCTTCTCATTGGGCTTAGGTGTTCATCTGGACTACATCATGGTTCGAGGCCTGTGGTCCTTGTTGGAATCTTGAAGTAGTGCCACTCGGATGAGTGGTATCCCTCTGGGCACAGCGGTGACTGAATAAATCAGATTTCAAATTGTGACAAAAAGTTGAAAAAAACATGGCGTTTATAAATTTGTTTTCATCATGATGACTGTAATCTTTATTCATGCATGAGTGTATCCATTAACTCATGGATTGGAGATCATAATATCCATTATGTATGAACTCTCATGTTTTCCATCAAATATAAACTCCCCCGATGCATTTCGGGCATGCAAGCCCTTCGTCAGGGGAAAAGAGTCTGAAAACAATAATGCGGAGACAAAAGAGCGTCACAATTCTCTACAACGAGTATGTATAAGCATTCAAACTAACTGTATAATAGTGAATCATGCCTGTGATCGCATCTCAAAAAGTAAGTGAAAAGTGGTTAGAAAGACCCGTTGAAACCACGTGTACAGTGAATGAAGAACGTGCTATCAAAATACATCAACTGTGACATCAGGACACCTCAATATGTCCATACTACCTGTTTGAAAAATGCCCGATTAAAAAACCTATAAGGACAAGCATAAAAGTGAAAAGTGCTACTTAAACTGAACTCGCCGCGTTATGTGCGTGACGAATAAACCGAAATGTTCACAGAAAAACAATACCCTTACCGTGTGACAAAAAATAATAATAAATGAGCGGTTAGGTGCAAAAGGCTAGAAAGAACCCGAATAGGTACATGCCAGTGAGTGAACCTACTTGTGTCCGAAGTAGTTCGAATCAACGGTGGCGGGAAACAAAATGTAACCGGCTGACTGCAAGAAATAGTCATTCGATGTGCAAGTGAAGAAGGACTAAACCATTCATGTCAAGTAAGCTAAAATTTTAAACGCCATCTTGGAATGTGTTAAATGCATCAGTTTCTCCAATTTAACCGGTGACCAACTACTTAAAAAGAACGGTGTGCTAAAAGGGTTAATTCCGTAATGATTACCAATGAATAAATCTGATTGTGTGGACAAAAATGAAATCAATTGATATACCTGACAAAAATAAACCACGAAAAAGCGTTAAATGTGGTATAGAAACGTCAGAAAACGAAGAGATAAGAAAAAATGCATGAAGTGACAATAACAATAAAGTTTGAAAAAAGAAAGAAGAAACAAATCAGAAAGATAAAGAAAGAAACAGCATGGAATAAAAAATGAAATGTGCGTAACAAAGAAGTGAATCAAATGTGCAAATCGAGTGTACAGATAGAGATATCACAGATAGCAGAGAAATTCCATCCGGTCATTCAGACCGTTCGGCTTCATAGAGTCCAGAAACTTAATCCAATAATTCTCTCTTTGAAGAATTAAAGCATTATTATTAATGCCTTCACGTTTGGTGATTGTTTCCAAAATGGCAAACTTCAATTGGCTGACATTGTGCCTTTGTTCCGTGAAGTGTATGGCTAGAACTGATTTGATGTTGTTCAAACGGATGTTACTTTTGTGTTCGTTCAAACGGGTCTTCATTTTCTCTCTGTCTTGCCCACGTAAACCAATCCACAAGGGCATTTCAACATGTAAACGACGTTGCTGGAATCGCAATTGGCATTAACTCTCAGTTTGATTTTGGTCCCTTTCATTGGGTGTGTTATAACTGGTCCCTTGATCATGTTATTGCAATTGTTACAATTAAAGCACGGAACATTTCCTTTGTATATCGTTTCAGCAGTTGGAGTATGTGTTCTTGTAATTAATTCCTTGATGTTTTTGCCTCTGGTATGAGCAAAGATGGGTGATTCTTGAAAAATACCTTTAAAATCCGGTTCCATATTCAAAATAGACCAATGTTTGAGGATGAATTGTTTGTACCGTGCACTGAGCGTTGAAAATTTAGAAACAACTACAATGCGTTTAGATAACGTTTTCTCAGGAGGTGTCAAGAGTTGTTGGCGATTCTTCTCAGTACAGCGCTTATTGGCTTGATCAAGTATGTTCGGCGGATATCCTCGTTGCGAGAACTTCTTAAGCATGATTTTTACCTGTGAGTCTAAACAATCTGGATTGGACACTATACGTTTCACTCTGAGAAGCTGAGAAAAAGGTAAGTTGTTCTTCAAAGATGTCTGATGAAAGCTGTCATAATGCAACAAGTTGTTCCGATCAGTGGACTTCCTGTACAAATTGGTTTCTAAGCAGTTGCCTGTTCTGTGAATTGTTACATCCAGAAATGCAATAGAATGTTGATCAAATTCGAAAGTGAACTGTATCCTTTCGTTGATGTTGTTGAGACCATGTAAGGCTTCTGTAAGACTGGACTGGGTGCCTTTCCATATCACTAGAATGTCATCAATGTACCTAAGAAAGGTAATGGCGTGTTCCTGCCATAGTGTTGTATTGAGTATGTTGTGTTCTTCAAAGTAATGCATGAAGATATTCGCATAAACAGGCGCGGCACAATTGCCCATAGAAGTTCCGGATAATTGAAGATAGTATTTACCTTCCCACTCAAAGTAACTCTGATATAATGAAAAGTTAACCAATTCCATCAAGAAAAGTTGAAGATCTGCGTCTAGATCAGAATTTAATAGTGTCTCTTCAATTGCTTCCAGTCCTAGATTGTGTGGGATTGTCGTGTACAGGGACTTGACATCCACTGCGCACAACCAAATTTCTTCTTCTGTTGTGAACTGTACGTTGGAAATTTTTGAAAGCAAGTCGGTGGTGTCCTTAATGTAAGATCTTGAACGAACGACAAATGGCTGAAAATATTTATCCACAAATTTGCCCACAGGTTCATGAATGCTGCCTTTGGTGGAAACGATAGGCCTGAATGGAGGATGGTGACGATTCTTGTGTACCTTAGGTAACATATATAGCGTGGGAATGCGTGGAAATTGTTGACCTAAAAATTTAGCTGTCTTTTCTGAAATGATCCCATTGTCAGTGGCTCTTTTGATGATTTTGTTAAGAAAGAGAGTGAACTGTTCAGTAGGATTGTAATCAATGGTGCAGTAAGTATTAATGTCGGAAAGATGTAACTGCACTTGTTCCCGGTAAAACTGAGTATCCATTATGACCAATGCTCCGCCTTTATCGGCGTTTTGACAAGTGATATTCGGATTATTCGCCAGGTTTTTCAATAGTGAGAACTCTTTATTGGATAAGTTACGATGTTTAGAAGAACGGCTGTAATTGAAAGAGTTGATGTCACGTTTAACTAGATTTTCGAAAATGTCTAAACTTTTATGACTCACTGGGGCCATATAAGTGCTCCTTGGTTGTAAACCGCGAAGTTGATCCGTTGTTTTGGTCTGTTGAGGGATAACGTTGTCAAAAAAATGGCGTAAACGCAAATTGCGCATCAGTTTTAACAAACTGATTTCCAGTTCAAGACTGTTGGTGTGGCTGGTGGGAACAAAGAAGTTCCTTTCTCTAAAACCTTCAATTTTGTGGTTTTTAATGAGTAGGAAGAAATGTTAATCACTAAACTATTGGTGTCTTCTTCCCTTTGGGACCCTTGAGAGCTGCTGTGCTCCTCGTCGTTCTGTCTCCTTCTTTGTCTTTGGTTTTTCTTTGGCTCCTCCGGGGTCGTCCTTGTCTCTGGGGCCTACTTCTAAAAAAGAAACCTCTGTGGAAGCTGGTAAGATTGAACTGGTAGACGTGGTAGCTTGGTCAGTATGGATGGTGCGTGATAAACGTCTGGAATCCTCCTCAGACGACGAGGTCTCAGTCTCTGTGTTCTGGCTGTATGGTTTGTATTGGCGGCGTCTAGCATAGGCTTCGGCCCATGAGTACACCTCACCATGTTTGTAATCTATTGTGTCACGTCTGTATTTGCGAATTTTCCTTTCATTGATCTCGTTTGTATATGTTTCCAACTGATGGTTGGTTTCTTCAAGAATTTTGTTCCATTCATCTGGTGGCACCATCTCTACAATGTCTTCTTTAATCTGGCTGATTTCTTTGTTAAGATCTTCTAGTGTTTTGGACAATTCTTCTACAATCAACAGAATTAAATCCAACGAACATTTATTTAAGATGGAATACCATTTTTCAATGAATTTAGGGTTATTTTTGCATAGAAGAGGTTTCAACGGAATCCGTAATCCTCTAGGAATCCTCTGTGCTCTGTGGTATCGCACCAATGTGCAGGCATGTAATCTTTGATTAATCTCTCTCTTAGTTAGATATAACAATTGTTTGATATTGCTTTCTTTGCTTTTTTTTGATACTGCGTGAGAAGTGGCCTCTGGTATCAACGCATATATTTTGTTGACATCTTCATCTGAAAAGGCAAAAGTTTCTGCTCGAATGTCAGTCAGACTTGTAATGTCAGCATAAGACATGTTGAAGAAAATAAATACTGTGCGTGCAAAGCTCAGAAATGTTCCAGAATCAAACTATGAAAATGTAGGTGAGCAATGCACAGCGAAGTTGAGTTTGGTTAAGAATTGTAGCGTGCTCCTGAGGTATCACCCTCTGGACGGGGTGTCTAAATAACTCTTGAAGTAGTGCCACTCGGATGAGTGGTATCCCTCTGGGCACAGCGGTGACTGAATAAATCAGATTTCAAATTGTGACAAAAAGTTGAAAAAAACGTGGCGTTTATAAATTTGTTTTCATCATGATGACTGTAATCTTTATTCATGCATGAGTGTATCCATTAACTCATGGATTGGAGATCATAATATCCATTATGTATGAACTCTCATGTTTTCCATCAAATATAAACTCTCCCGATGCATTTCGGGCATGCAAGCCCTTCGTCAGGGGAAAAGAGTCTGAAAACAATAATGCGGAGACAAAAGAGCGTCACAATTCTCTACAACGAGTATGTATAAGCATTCAAACTAACTGTATAATAGTGAATCATGCCTGTGATCGCATCTCAAAAAGTAAGTGAAAAGTGGTTAGAAAGACCCGTTGAAACCACGTGTACAGTGAATGAAGAACGTGCTATCAAAATACATCAACTGTGACATCAGGACACCTCAATATGTCCATACTACCTGTTTGAAAAATGCCCGATTAAAAAACCTATAAGGACAAGCATAAAAGTGAAAAGTGCTACTTAAACTGAACTCGCCGCGTTATGTGCGTGACGAATAAACCGAAATGTTCACAGAAAAACAATACCCTTACCGTGTGACAAAAAATAATAATAAATGAGCGGTTAGGTGCAAAAGGCTAGAAAGAACCCGAATAGGTACATGCCAGTGAGTGAACCTACTTGTGTCCGAAGTAGTTCGAATCAACGGTGGTGGGAAACAAAATGTAACCGGCTGACTGCAAGAAATAGTCATTCGATGTGCAAGTGAAGAAGGACTAAACCATTCATGTCAAGTAGGCTAAAATTTTAAACGCCATCTTGGAATGTGTTAAATGCATCAGTTTCTCCAATTTAACCGGTGACCAACTACTTAAAAAGAACGGTGTGCTAAAAGGGTTAATTCCGTAATGATTACCAATGAATAAATCTGATTGTGTGGACAAAAATGAAATCAATTGATATACCTGACAAAAATAAACCACGAAAAAGCGTTAAATGCGGTATAGAAACGTCAGAAAACGAAGAGATAAGAAAAAATGCATGAAGTGACAATAACAATAAAGTTTGAAAAAAGAAAGAAGAAACAAATCAGAAAGATAAAGAAAGAAACAGCATGGAATAGAAAATGAAATGTGCGTAACAAAGAAGTGAATCAAATGTGCAAAACGAGTGTACAGATAGAGATATCACAGATAGCAGAGAAATTCCATCCGGTCATTCAGACCGTTCGGCTTCATAGAGTCCAGAAACTTAATCCAATAATTCTCTCTTTGAAGAATTAAAGCATTATTATTAATGCCTTCACGTTTGGTGATTGTTTCCAAAATGGCAAACTTCAATTGGCTGACATTGTGCCTTTGTTCCGTGAAGTGTATGGCTAGAACTGATTTGATGTTGTTCAAACGGATGTTACTTTTGTGTTCGTTCAAACGGGTCTTCATTTTTCTCTCTGTCTTGCCCACGTAAACCAATCCACAAGGGCATTTCAACATGTAAACGACGTTGCTGGAATCGCAATTGGCATTAACTCTCAGTTTGATTTTGGTCCCTTTCATTGGGTGTGTTATAACTGGTCCCTTGATCATGTTATTGCAATTGTTACAATTAAAGCACGGAACATTTCCTTTGTATATCGTTTCAGCAGTTGGAGTATGTGTTCTTGTAATTAATTCCTTGATGTTTTTGCCTCTGGTATGAGCAAAGATGGGTGATTCTTGAAAAATACCTTTAAAATCCGGTTCCATATTCAAAATAGACCAATGTTTGAGGATGAATTGTTTGTACCGTGCACTGAGCGTTGAAAATTTAGAAACAACTACAATGCGTTTAGATAACGTTTTCTCAGTAGTCCTTGTTGGAATGGCATCAGTTAGAACTGCGGGCAATCTGCCTTGCCGTGAAAGTCTTCCTCCCTTCTCTCAGGGACCACATTTAGATTCTGTTGGATACATGGCCACCATCCATTATATCGACAGACACGCCAGCGTAGGACTTGGATCCTCTGTTGAGGGGTGATATGGCTGTGGCATAGCCATGCAATGGGGTATTTCGCCAGTTGTGACCCACATAGTGTTCACCCTTAACACGAGGACGGACACTCTAAGTAGGCCTGGATGAAATTTGAATAAAGGCAATGAAATTTGTGTAATTTTTGGAATTTTGTGTTACGCTTGTTACATGAAACTCTAAAAATGTCATCATTATGTCAAGTTTCAAAATTACGCGCGGTTTGTGACAAAAATTTAACGGCGAGCGCATGAGAATAATGCAAATGGCCAGAATGCATGTGGCTGTTGCTCATGCCACTTTTTTTGTTTTTGCGATACGATATTTTTTTACAGCGGTATACATCCTCGTGTTAAAAATTAACACAAGGACGCATGACATACTATAATATAGCGCTAAATGACAGATTTGCATTTTGTGCAATTACATGTAATTTTGCAGAATTTTACCAAAATGAAGCAAAAGCAAATTAAATGAATTTCACAAATCCATAGCTCTGATTCATTTCTTCCTTAAAGGATTAAGAGTGGGGACTTCACCTCGAAGTGTTCTAGGATTTGTGCTTTACCCTTGCTTCCTAATTGTTCTGTCGTGTAGTTCCTATATTTCCCATACAGGATCTGCGCGTTCGGATAACATAAACTGTAGGACTGGTGGCAGACTGGCTCTGAGCACCCCCACCGAGAATGTTAGCCTTTCTGTTTTAGCTAGCTCACAGTGCCACTAGAATCTCCTCTTATCGGGGAGAGAATAGTTTCTGGCAACCTCAGAACATGACAACCCTGATCCTCCAGGATCGTGGAACAATATACTACTTTTCGCTCAGTCACTCGTGCTCACTTATTCGGTCTCAGAGAGTTACACAGAAGAAACAGTCTGGCGTGTTACAATAAGAATTTATTGCACAGTTGTTCTTCTAGTGTAAAATAGATGTGCTGCAACAACCGTTAGACAGTAGCAGATATATATGATTAGCAATACAGTGAAAATAAAAGGATAGTACAGTTCTACCATTTTGCAATAATCATGAATACATATATGAATATAAAATGCCTGATAAAAATGCGCGTACTCCTACGATGCCTATCTAGATGTACCTAAGTGTACCTAGCATGTGAGTAGGTGTGAAGCCAAGAATCCCTCAAGGATTTAGTCTAACCCCATTACCTGAAGTGAGAGAGTGTGGGACCCCGTCCTGGTCTCGAGTTGGACACCCCGCGAGGGATATGTTAGACCACTGTCAGCTGGAGCGTCTGCATGCAGGAGCCTCAGCGTCTCTGGTCAGTGTGTCGGCCTGGAAGTCTCGGTCTCCTCTCTAACCCTAGCAAGATGTGCTGTAGTTATACAAAAAGTATCTAGGGTTTCTTTGTCCCTTATTTCTTGTATTAGCCATTGTTGGATTTGAGGATGACGTATGGGATGAACCTTGTATGTAGATATTATGCAGGTGGTGTAGCCCCTGCCTGGTTTCCAAGAACCCTCATGAATATTCATTCATACTGTATGAGTCCATTGATGGAGTTATAGGACGCTATTGTTCAGGGAAAACCCTCCTTCTGTGCCCAGGACTAGAACTAGGTAAAGGTTCATTCCTAAAAGGCTCGTTACTGTGTAGTGTAAGGGAGATAATGTAGGTGAAGGTGTATGATCTTACCCGGACCTATATTAGGGTACCTATATGAAACATAACACCCACTCCTCTTCCGAACAGTCAACAATGATAAAAATACTAGCGAACTACTGTTTTTACTAGGTAGCAGCGCATAAAACAATCATTGAGCTTCCTAAAATATTGTCATTAAAACCATCTAAAAACAGTCTAATCGGGGGGAGAAAAAAATTATTTTCGAAAGCTAGTATTGGAAATGTCACTTTAAGTCCTAGATTTTTTTTTTTTGTTGAAATATTTTTATTAACATTTCTGTAATAGAAACTCATTGCATTACATTACATGTGAAATTGGCTTCATTTCATGTGTAAGCCAAAGTCCTAGATGAGTTCGTTTATATAAGCCGAACCACTACAAGCGTCAGAAGGCCATGCTTTTCCAGCGAAAGTGTCAATTTTTAGGAAGTGTTCCAAATTTAGTTGAGTTTTGAAATTTAAAAAGAAAAAATTCCGAATTCTTTCCCGGCACACAATGAGCCAATTATAGATTAAGTGTCCTGGCTGGGAGACGCAACATCGTTGTTGCTTGCCGCTGCAGAGGACGGTCCCTGTAACACCTCGCAGAGTACGTCAATGGAGCACAGATGATATTCAGAACTGCCAATAGCTGGTGCAGAGGCAGCTGGTGCTGTAGTCGATACCTGAGTGCTAGTGGAAGAGCTGATGCTTAACCCAGTTGTAGTAAAAGGTACCTGCAGGTTCTCGAGGAATGCAGCCATCAGTATAGGAATACACTGGGGACATTGCCGAGCATGGGACCTCACGGGTTCCAGCCTGGTATTCAAGTCCGTAAGCGTGTCCGATGCAAGTGCCAGACAGAGATCCAACACGCATTCTTCTCCGCAGAACAGGCATCGAAGAACAGGTAAGATGCAGTCCGTCCAGACTGGTCTAAAAGATAGGAACCAAGAGGCGCTCAGTTCCCATAGGCGAGGTGTGCCCAGATGTTGTCCCATGTGCTCACGATATTTGCGCTCCAGGAGTGCTTTTGCCATCTCGTTGGTGATTGGGCCGTCCATTGGGTAGCAAAAATATGACAATCAGGATACCTGCTATTGAGAGCAGGATCAGCGGAAGACCTCCAAAAACGCTTCCCAATATGGAGTGTATAAAATTTGGAATAACTCCGAGGATTGTCTTAAAGGTGCTTAGAAATCCTGACCCTATGGTCTTAAATAGGTTTACAATACCACTCGTATCACACATATTAAAGATACGACTCACCATTTCTGCAAAATGAAAGGGGCAGTTTGTACGTATAAGTGCCTGTATCTCAGTCGAGGTCCTTGCGATTTGAAGATCAAAGGTCTCTCGAGTGGAGGTTAAGGGTACGGTTTGCTGTAAAAGCATGGCTTTCAGTCTGCTCAAAGTATCAAACTGTATAAAGGAAACATTCAACGAAGATCATAACGGCGCCTCCCTGACTGTATTTACTGGGGGAAACAATACTTGCATACAGCAAGTAACCCTGGAGTTCACAGTGCCCAGATAGGCAATGCCCGGAAGCATCCCACAGCAACCTTGATCGTTCAGCATCAAGTAACTCCCATTCGAGAGTACCCTGAATACCGGAGTAATCACGGCCGCTGGAGTACCTTTCATGTGGCAGGACAAGTTCGCTACTGAACCATTACAAGCTCCGTGCAGGGAAATATCCTGGCACATGAGAGAACCGCTTAAAGCGTTCTTGCAGTTTGTACCGCTTAGAAACACTTCTCGATTCCCCACTCCGGCATTGAAATCTGTACGGTAATTCCCAAGATTCCTTAATGTATTCCTTACCCAATTTTTCATATTTGCCTGCCTGCCTTTGCTCAAGGCAATATTGAAACTGAAAAGTAGTGACAGGTAGAGCTATGTGGCCATGGATTAGCCATTCCATTGATGGTGATTCCGCTACCGTAAATGGTCATCTATCCAGCTTTTCAATGCGCAACATTGTATATTTTGCTCCCCTTTGTGCCATTTCTACCTGTTTATCTGTTAGATTGTATTCAGAAACAGAGACGTACTGTTGATAAAACGCCAAGGCACATAGCCTTCACGCAAAGATTGCAGTGTCCAGCTTAACAACATAATAGAACGTAACTGAGATTGCCCGTGTTGTAATATGGCCAAATCTTGTTCCAGTATGTCTATTGCAGAAGCTACAATGTTGCCTAAGGAATAGATCCTGGAGGTCAAAGTTGTTAACCCATTATCCACTACTGCTAATGCCTTCTCTAAGTTAATACGGTCTATTTCCCGTATTCTCTCTGCGGCCTCTTGTTGGGCTATTTTCCAATTTTCATTGTAGGCAGCATAAATGCCAGCATATATGAAACGTTTCTGACGTGATTTCCTGGGACCTAGCAAAAAATTCCTAAGATCCATGTCATGTGTGAGTAAGGATAAGTGTTGTTTCACTTCTGTGAGTGTTGAGGTCTCTAGCCAATCAAGGCACAACTTCCCAACACTGTAGGATATCACTACCCCTGGGTGTTCTCTTTGTACATAGCGTGGGTCTGGCCTATGGATACTGATCCCTTCTGTAATACCCCAGAATATTTTCTGACATGTGTTCGTGTCTAAGGGCCAAACCACCCATTTCTTCCAATTAGGGTCTGATCTATTGTACTGTAAAATATCATCCACTGTTGCCCCTCCTTGTGAAGTTGAATTTTACCACCCCTCCATCTGTAATGGTGTTGGAAACCGAGGTGTGTTCAGGTCCTTGTTCTTGGCTAGTCCAAGACAGGATGTCTGTTGCACAGTGTCATTTCGGAATATCATCTGCTGTGGAATGAGGCACGCTCTAAATAGCGCCTCTGATCCCTGGACTTGCCAGTCTCTAGAACCCCAGACTGATTTTAAGTCTATTGTGTCCTTCCATAGGTCAAAACCCTGTTCAGACAATTGGGTGATAAAGGAAGCAGAGTATATTTGTTTGGTGTTTGTCAACATAATTTTCAGTGCTGACGTCGGTGCAACCTTGTAATAATACGAGGTCGGTCAGTGGTGTTAAACCCTGAAAAATATGAAAACTTCTGTGCAAATGTATGCAAACTACCTTTTGGTGGTGTAGGGCAATGTTCCCACTGGTGGTACTCAAAAACATTTCTAGGTGATATAGATTTGTGCAAGAAATGATGACCATAATGTTGGTAACAGTACAAAGTGTGATAGTCTGAAGTACCTTCTAACATTTCAGTGTTCGGAAATGCGGCTGTTCTCTCTAAATCAGACAACATATCATTAACAGTTTCCGAGTCCCAATCATCAGAAAATGTACTGGAGGTAATGATATCACTCAATGAAATTTAAAATACATGAGAAATTTTTAAAAGTTCAGTAGGACCGAATATATAGAAATGAACCTTGTCCCAGACTATACCATCCGGTATAGGAACTGCTGTAATGTTCACTGATGACAAGTCTCTTTGTTCACGATGAGAAGATTGATGTGGTTTCAGAATCAGATTTACTGTTTCGTCTGCAGGTCGTTGTTGAAGGTATCGTCCATTAATAAGCATACTAAAAGTTATAACTAAACCTAGACAGTATCCCAGTAATGACCCATAGTTCTACCCAAGGTGATACCAGGTAAGTCTTTTTGAGAAAGTTCAGAAAGTCCGTAATCTGCTGCTTGCGTGTTTGTCGGGCTGGTGTCGTTTCCGGTTCACTTGGATCCAAGGAAAACGTATCAAAGTTCATGAAATAGCCAGAAGCAGTTCGATCAATTGTTGGAATTGCATCAGGATTTGTTGAAATCGTAGTTTGCTCTCGTCGAGGCATGTTGACTAGACATCTGTATTAGATCTTATTGCAACTTGTGTGTTATTTTGAGTTTGATTTTGAAGTTGAACTTCGGGTTCAAGGGGAACGAGTTCCATAGCATTATTGCTTAGTCCTTCATTCCGTGTTAGAGGCTCTTCGAACGTGATGAGTTTTTCCGTTTGAACTTCTTGGATTGTAGCTAGAGGAGGGCGTCTGCTACAGCGGAGTCCACGAGGCCTACTGCTCAGTATCGGCCACATAGTGTGGTTTGATTAAGTTGATTGAGACAAATCTTTTCTCCTTTTTCCCGGCAAGAGGCGGTAGAAGTACAATTTTTGTTCCTTGAATTGCTAGGACCGGTACAGGTTTTCTGTAGGATGGCCCAAATTCTTTTTTATCCGCTATTTTCTCTCTGACCAGATCCCCAACTTTTGGGATCCAGACAGGTCTTGCCGTGACTGCCTTGACTTTCCCAGTGGCGGTCTGTTTCAGGTGGACGTTACTTTGTTGTGTCCTGGATTCATTTAGATCCTGTAAAACAGACAAACGATCATGGATATCAAATGGTTTCTCATCCGCCACTGCGCCTTCACAATCAAGATCAGGTACCCACATTCTTGTCCCAAATAGGACCTCGTAAGGAGTGACACCCCCAGAGAGCTTCTTGGCTGGTTATTGAGAGCTCGTTGTACCCCATATATATGATTGACCCAACTACCGCCCTTGCCTAATACCCTAGCTGTTAAAGATTGCTTTAGGTCCCGGTTTTTCCTTTCCACAACCGAATTTCCCTCAGGATGGTACGGAGAGAAGTACCGTAATGCTATGCCCATACTTTCCATGGCCTCTTTGTAAGCCCGAGAGCTAAACACCGGACCACGGTCAGAATGTAACGTGCCAACTGCGTATGTCCCGATAAAGACTCGCAAATCTTTGATAACAGTTCGAGCGTCAGCCGAGCGCTGAGGCCAAACCCATAGGAATCTTGAGCATGAATCCACAGCAACCATGATATACTTGTAAGCCCCATCTGATTGTAAGGGGCCGCAGTGGTCCAGATATACACAAGCGAGAGGTCTGTCTGATTTTAATAACAGTGTCTGTGCCGGGCGTGCAATGGTGGAGCCTTTCATCTGCTGGCAGATGTCACATTTCAAGACGTAGTCTTTAGTTTGTTTTGTCAGACCTGGCCACCAATAGCGCTGTTTCAACAATGAAATAGTCGCTGTAACGCCTGTATGCGCAGAGCCCAAACCCTCGTGTGCTGCAATAATCAAACCTTGCCTATGATCCATATTTGGTATTACTCTGTCCCCCACTCCAGGAATCTGAGCATATGGAATGTTGTTTGCATCTAGCTTGTAGGAGTACTTGAGTGGAAATTTCTTTGGTACTGCTGAGCTGCCTTTGCGTGAAGCAATGACAGCAACCATAATCTCACCGTCTATCCTCGTTTTTGAACGAGTGATTGCAGCTACGGAAGCCGTGCGTACAGCCCCCTTTGCGGCTTTATCAGCCAATGAATTCCCTTCAACGTGAACGCCATCACGTTGATGACTCAGTATATGAATCACGTGAGCCCGTGGTAGTTCGTTTCTCAACTCAACTACCTGTTCCCATAGCATTTTATGCTTAATTGTGCCACCTTTTGCATCTTTGAACCCGTTTAGTTCCCAATGATGTAAATATTCATTGTATGATTGCACACAGTAAAAAGAATCACACACTATCAGTGTGGGGAAATCGTGATCCGTATTCACCAGTGCCAGTATCAGCGCTTTTAACTCTGCCAACTGAGCTGTGCAGTCTCCTAAACATTGCGTTTTGGTGCAACTTGGATGGAACTTTCCATCCCGCATGCGACCTTTAACGATAGCACATGCTGCGCTGTATTGTTGCTTACTCCCTATGGCCAGTTGAGCAGATCCGTCAGTGTAAATAATATATTCATACTGATCTAGAGGCAAGATTTCATTCGGCAGAGGGTATTCTTGTTCGTGTTGCAGAAATGCTTGTGTTTTTAGACTTGGATCAAATCTGTTTTCAACATCCGTTGCAGTAAGAGAATTAGCCCATTGTATCCATCTCGGATGTAAGGCTTTTGCATTTGGAATGCTAGCCTTTGTAACAGCTTCTAAAGCCGGTACTGGTGTTACGACAATTATGCGCTTTCCCTGAGCCGGTGCTCTTTCTCTTGCTACAGCGGTCTGAACTGCTGTCAGGATTTTTTCTGTTGACGTGAAACTCATTTCTGCGTTTGTGTACAGGTGTGATTTGTAAGCGATTGGTACTGTTTCGCCTTCATTGAAGGTTAAGTAGGTGTACCCGCATTTACCCGCTATTACACGGATCACTAAATTGCGTACGTTTACTTGCGTCTGTAAGTGTTTTGAAGCTAACATGTCTTCTTGTAGTGAACGTAGGATGTTTGTGTGTTCCTGTGTCCATTGTCTAACTGAAAAGTCAGGTTTTATTAAGTAGTAGAAAGGTTTTACTCTTTCTGCGTAATCCAAAATGTATGTTCTGCCGAAATTTAGGAATCCCAGTATTGATTGTACATTTTTGAATGATTTTGGAGGTTGGAGCAGCGCACACTTTTCTAAAAAGTTGGCTGCCAGACTTTTACCTTCACTTGAAAGCTCATATCCTAAAAACAGGACATTGAGGTGGGCGATCTTTGATTTTTTTAAATTAAATTTGTAGCCCTCAGAGGCAATTCCCATAATTATGGTGCTCACCCTGGTCAAGTGCCTCTTTAAGTCATCGTCCGTCAGATAAATATTATCCACATAGGACAATGCTTCCTCATCAAAATTTTGGAGTAACTCAGTTACTCTTGCTGAAAATAACCCCGGGCTATTCTTATACCCTTGGGGAGATGACAAAATTGTCGCTGGGACCCCAACGCTGAGAATGCGGTCAAATACTTGCTTTCAGGCGCTATATTTTGGCAGAAAAATCCATTTGAGATATCAAGTGTAGTTTTGTATTTTTTCCGCACAATGTTATTCATTAATGCCGCACTGTGTGCATTTTGAACTGCAAATGTCTTAGTGCAAGTGTTTAAATGTCTGTAATCTAAAGCTAGACGATATGTATTGTCAGGTTTCATGACAGGAAACAAAGGATTGTTCATTGGTGAGGTACATGTTTCAATGACCCCTTGATATTCAAGTTGATCTAAGATCTCCCTGGCCTGTTTTTTAGCTTCTTGCTTTATTGGATATTGTCTCTGTGCATTTGGTAAAACTTTTAACGGGATCACGTGGTGGGTTGAATCCTCATCCCATCCGGCATGATTTTTGTACAATGCTGGAGCTAGGGCAACTGCCCACTCCCGTGCATATGTGTGTTTTAAATGCATGGGAACGAGGTCGGAGAAGGCTGGAAAAATTACTGTTTCTCCCCTAGGGCACTCCATAATGAATGCTGGCGGCCAATCTTGTTCAGCTAATAGGATGTCATAACCAGATGACAGATTCTTCCAAATGAGACCTTTAAATTTCCTGGGCTTGTCCCCCTCCATCCGGAGAGTTATTTCGTATAACTTATGTGGGACGCTTACCCTCGTGTCTGGTGTTTCTACCGTGATGTAATCATTCAAGTCCGCTGTCACCAGAAATTCCATCAGGTTCTGGCAAGCTATTGTTACTTCTGACGCACTGTCTAGCATCGTCTGAGCCCATTCCCCATTCAGAAGTTGTGTCCTCAGAATTCTGGGCATGTCTGATCTTCAGGCCCGCAACTTTCTTCTTCTTAAACTGAGGTTTTGATTTTGGCTTTTCTTCTTTTTTGGAAGTATAGTCTTGAGCGTGCTGTTTGTCTCTGGACTTTGTACGCTCTTCTTGTCTTTCGGACCGTCCTTCCCTCTCTGAGTTTTTTGATGAACCCTGAAAGGAACGAGAGGAACGTGTATCAGTATCCTGATACCTGTCAGGTTTCCTAATGTTATCCCTATTTCTGAGGTTATACCTCTTTTCGGAGGGCTCCTGTGGAGAAGATCTACCTCGGGATTCAGATCTGTTTCCTTTAAAGTTTTGTTGTTTTTTATTATCCCACTTCCTTTTAGAAGAAGCTGGTGTCTGCTTGGAAGTGTCCTTTTCAGGACTGCCCATCAGTTGTGGTTTTAAAGCTTTCCCACCTAAACTGTCTCTGCCTAATTCTGCATATGCAGTTTCAATTATTTTGGGTAGTTCGTGTTGTTGATCTATAGGACTGAACTCCCTTAGGCATTGGCGGATTGCCACTGAAGCTGCTTCCCCTTTAATATTAGCTAGTATTATGGCTGATACCTGATCATAGTTATCTAGTAACTTCATCCCTAAGTTTAGGGCAGCCTCTGCTCCGTACTCATTTTGTATTTGTCTTAATACATCTGGTACTACAGCTAATGATGGTATACCATGTGTTCTGGTATAAATGGCAGCAAAGTCTGTACCCCAAGTGGTACAATCTTCTATTTGTGGTGTGATCCCCAAGGGCAAGCAGATTGTTAGCATTCTGTGTTTTTCATATGGGGTAGTATTCTGGAATACTGCCTCGAGCTGAGTTATTTTCTGAGGTACCCAGAATGGCATTTGTTCACGTTTCGTGGGCATTTTGCCCATTACCGCGTGTAATGTTTGTGGTGTAATTTTAGTTGCTGTACCCTGAGAATGAGTACCATTTGATGCAACTGTTGCAGGTTGGACTGTGAAAGTCCTCATGATGAATTGTGTCAAGTTTCTGTAGATTTTAATTAAATCTTTGTGTTGTATGAGTGACTCTGCCTGTGGCATTGTGTCAATGTCAGGATGTGGTGTGTAGGCCGCTAATATCGGCCATGTTGCCCCCTCTCCTCCGAGCGGGCCTAATCTTACTCTATTTCTTATGTGGGGTAGGGCGCCTTTAAATCAGTATAACTGTTCCTGGTACGTGAGTGGAACCTCTATGTCCTCGAACGGACCATATTCCACTGGTGCATCTCCTTCTGTATAGTAGTGAAATGTCTGTGTTCTCGCATCTGCTTCCGGGAATGTAACCCACGAATAAAGTACCTCTGTTTTGTTTGATTCGTGTGCCTCAATCATGAAAGCTACTATGCCACCCCTAGCTGATAAACCATTTTCTAATAGTTTAAGGGTGATCGTACGTCTGAATTTTGGTGCAATTTGTATTGCGTTTGAATCTTCTTCTCCGGCTGAGTAGTGTAGTTCCCCTACTGGGTTATTTTCGCCCTCAGTCATTTTTGTAACAAAGAAGTTTTCCAAGGGAACTAAGATAAGGTGTTTTGCACAATTTTAGGAACACTGTGTCCTTCAAGCTTGATTAACCAACAGCTAATAAATAGGATTTTTTCACCTACTCAGCTGTGGCGGAGTTTGTGCCCTCCCACTCCAGACGTCTCTGGCGTTTTGTGAGTAGGGTTCTCTGAGAATTAGCACGACTGAACTACTCAGATTCTACTGTTAAATAAGTACACAACCAACGTTGGCGGCGCCATGTCGTGTAGTTCCTATATTACCCATACAGGATCTTCGCGTTCGGATAACATAAACTGTAGGACTGGTGGCAGACTGGCTCTGAGCAGTGAGCACCCCCACCGAGAATGTTAGCCTTTCTGTTTTAGCTAGCTCACAGTGCCACTAGAATCTCCTCTTATCGGGGAGAGAATAGTTTCTGGCAACCTCAGAACATGACAACCCTGATCCCCCAGGATCGTGGAAACGATATACTACTTTTCGCTCAGTCACTCGTGCTCACTTATTCTGTCTCAGAGAGTTACACAGAAGAAACAGTCTGGCGTGTTACAATAAGAATTTATTGCACAGTTGTTCTTCTAGTGTAAAATAGATGTGCTGCAACAACCGTTAGACAGTAGCAGATATATATGATTAGCAGTACAGTGAAAATAAAAGGATAGTACAGTTCTACCATTTTGCAATAATCATGAATACATATATAAATATAAAATGCCTGATAAAAATGTGCGTACTCCTACGATGCCTATCTAGATGTACCTAAGTGTACCTAGCATGTGAGTAGGTGTGAAGCCAAGAATCCCTCAAGGATTTAGTCTAACCCCAATACCTGAAGTGAGAGAGTGTGGGACCCCGTCCTGGTCTCGAGTTGGACACCCCGCGAGGGATATGTTAGACCACTGTCAGCTGGAGCGTCTGCATGCAGGAGCCTCAGCGTCTCTGGTCAGTGTGTCGGCCTGGAAGTCTCGGTCTCCTCTCTAACCCTAGCAAGATGTGCTGTAGTTATACAAAAAGTATCTAGGGTTTCTTTGTCCCTTGTTTCTTGTATTAGCCATTGTTGGATTTGAGGATGATGTATGGGATGAACCTTGTACGTAGATATTATGCAGGTGGTGTAGCCCCTGCCTGGTTTCCAAGAACCCTCATGAATATTCATTCATACTGTATGAGTCCATTGATGGAGTTATAGGACGTTATTGTTCAGGGAAAACCCTCCTTCTGCGCCCAGGACTAGAACTAGGTAAAGGTTCAATCCTAAAAGGCTTGTTACTGTGCAGTGTAAGGGAGATAATGTAGGTGAAGGTGTATGATATTACCCAGGCCTATATTAGGGTACCTATATGAAACATAACAGTTCCCAGTGGGGACACTTCAGGTTTAATTGGTCTCAGTGTCTTATGAGTTTCCACTGTCCTCGCATCTCTCAAGTTTCATGAAAAAAGTGTGGGAGGATTGAGCACAACTGATTGCCCCAGACTGGGCAAGGAGGATTTGTACACTGATCTGTTGGAACTCAACATTCGACAATGTCTTCCTCTACAGCACAGGCTGGAATTGCTTTTTCACCAGGGTGACTAGTTCCCCACCCCAGTCCTTTAAAACTTGACCACACATTGGAGATTGAGTGATGCCAACCAGAGACCTTCTGTTTGCCTACAGAAATGGCAGATGTCATGTTGACTGAAAGAAAACCTGCCACAAAAGCAGTTTATGTGGGTGCGAGTCAGAAGGTTTGCATCCATTCCAGTCCTATGTTTCTCATGTTCTTTGTTTCATGCAATCTCTCACTGAGAGGTCTTGCATTACTACTGTTAAAGGGTATTTAGCTGCTATGTAGGCCTTTGCGTGCCTCCCTGGCTATCCTTCTTTATTTATGTTTTTTGAAAGGTTTGCTTTGTTTGTTTCTTCCCACTGCCTTTATTGTTCCTCAATGGTATTTGAGTTTGATATTGCCATTCCTCATGGTATCTCTATTCTAATCAATGCAGATCTGCCTGGTTCATCTACTAACACTGAAAACAGTTTTCTTGGTGGCAATAACTTTGCCCCATATGTTCACTGAACTTCATATCTTCTTGGTCCGGCCGCTTTTCAAGGTGTTCTATCCAGAAAACCGATTGACACCTGTACTGAATTTCTGTAAAAAAAAGTTGCATCAGTCTTTCCCATCAGCCAAACCACCACTCTTCCATCCTTCTTCCCTAATCCTCTCCCAACCAAACAGGAGGAACAACTGCATTGATTGGCCCCCAAGCATCAGTGCACAATTGGACAGAGTTGATGATGATCTCTTTGAGGGCTTTGTTTGAGCCAAGAAGGTCCATGTGGTGACCAAATATGCCCATTCCAGATGGGCAATGGCATCTTCTAATGCACTGGCCTAGGGAGTCTCGTGACTTTTGTATGCCAGGCGCACAATTGGTCATCATTACATACTTTTCCTAACTATTAGTGCCTTATGGCTCAGGCTCAAAGTGATGGGTATTTTGCCAGGGCGGTTTTACTTACTCAGCACAACTCAAGGTCAGATCCCAGAGGTAATTGCTTTGGGTGAAGAATCTGTGGAAATGGTGAATAATATGTGGGAAGAAGTATTCCTCAGCAGAAAAAGTTACTTTTGGTTACCGTATTTCTGGTGGATACTATGGGGTCTATTACGATGTCAGGCGGACGCCCGACACCGTCTCGGAAATGGAACCGACCGACCTCCAGTCGGCAGTACCGACCGCCTCATTATGATGCAACCGGACATGGTGCGGTCGCATTCTGACATTTCCCTATGGGAGCATATGTTTCGGCCGTATACCAGCCGTAGTACATGCTCCCAAAGGGAAATGTGTGGTGGTGTTAATCCCTGTTCCCTCTGGCAGGCACCTCAAAGTGCCTGAATGAGAAGAACAGGTATGCAGCTCCTGTGGAGGAGAGAGGAGGAGGCTGGGTCGGTCAACACCCCCTACCCTAAGGTGGAGACGGGGTGTCTCCCTATTTGGGAAGTAGGGCCCTCACACACCCGGTTGGGTGTCATGCTTCATCATTGGGCTTGCTCCTCATCAGGCCGGTGCTGCAATGCCTGACGGGCACCCTATGAGGGGCTCTTTGTCAGAGATCTCTTTCCCAAGCCGTTAGGTGTGGTGTGGGTGTGGGGCCTCATGGTGTAGATGTGGACAAGGTGTGTGGTGAAATGGTGTGTGGAGGGTTAAAATGAGGCGCAGTGGTGCTCCAAAGTGAATTTAATCTGTGAGCCCACTGGTCCAATTAAAAACATCAATGGTGTCATCGTTGATATAATGGTCAGAGGTGGCTACAAGTGGGTGGTCAACATGTTTCTCACCTAATGTGTAAGAAATCACGTGGCGATTCATCAGGACCAGAAACACTACACTAGCTACACAGTGGTTGGTTCGGTGATGCAACCAAGCACTCTGCTTCCTAACATTGAGGTACCTTTTTATTATATATAGAATGGACTGACCTGTACAAATAAAAGGACAAGGAAACACAATAACAGAAATTATAATTAATCAAAATAGACAATGGACACAGTAGCCTCCAAAGTAAAAACATGCCAAATCACATGCATGGGTGGTCAGTGCAACTAAAAAGTGTTTAGCCGTATAAAGTCATAGAAGCAAAACGTGACAAACGTGGCACACATTGTGGTACTGAGGTGAGGGTGGTGGTAACCAACCACCGTCAAATAATTGCAGCCAGGGACTCACCCGATTTGGGTTATGGTCAGGCTCCATCGAGTGACAGGCAAAGGATGTACGTTATAAAAGTTAACGTCCTGTCAGTTCGGAATCAAAATAAAAGTATTGCCAAGACTAAAAAAAACAATAAAGATGAGCTAAAATGGTCGCATGCCATGGAAACGTTCAGCGGTGCCCCCAGGGGAGCGCTCTTATGCTGGAACTACAAGCGCCCCTGATCGCTCTTCTGTTATAGACCTCAAAGTGCCTGCCACGCGGTGCAGGGATTAACAGGGGGGCACCTATGGTCACCAACCGGAGGTCGCAAGGGAAAGGGGGCCCTGCTAGGGGCCCCCAAATATGCTTTCTGACAGGGTTTCCATGTCGGAAAGGCCAGCATGGAAACCCTTCCGGAAATCATGCATCGTAATCCAGACGGTGGAAACCGCCGTCCTGTGGATGACGGCCCGGTTCCGACTGGCCGACGGTGAAGCCAGCCGGAATGACCGGCCAGTTTCAATTCCGACCGGCTGAATCAAAATCAGCCAGTCAGAATTGAAACCGACAATGTCAGTCGTAAGGCCTCAGAACTGAGGTCAGAGGCCTTACGACCGACATCGTAATAGGCCCCTATATCTTCATACAGATTACTCACCAACTCTCCATCCCTGTGAGTGAATGGCATTGTTAATCAGATAGTAAGGGATGCATGGCTCATGCTGTCCCAGTTCCTCTCCACATGCCTTGATGAGGTGCGGAACAAGTGCCCGAAACTGGCATTAGTGTGCCTGTCAGCTCCTTACAACTTCCGATGTCGCCACATCATGGATGGGCAAAGTCTGGTACCTTGAGGATATTCATAAATAAGGAGAGGAATCTGTGAAAAGATAAAGTATCCATCAGAAATACATCAGAAAAATCATTACCAAAGGAAAGTAACTTTTTCTTCTGATTGAAGAGAAATAAATACATTATCTCATAGCCACACAACTGAGAAATATATATACTAGAGTCATAGGCAATGCAGGATATTGAATCCAAATCATTGAACAACTAACGTTTCATCCCCCTTCCGTACTGCACCATTTGTCAAATGGTTGCCATAACACCGTACAATATGCTTGAACCAGCAGTCATCACCATATGTGGTCATTTGGCAGCTCTGATGGGAATTTTACAACAGGGAAATCAAGGTCCATCAGCCTTCCTTTAGCTGCTTTGCTTCGACCTCAATGAAATAAGAGAAAGGCTGTCCAGCAAAATTTCTTCATAGACACCTGTGTGTATTTCTATTTGAAGTGATCACAATATGGCAGCTCCAATGTATCCAGCCATGGGACTTGCATGCAGACATTGACTTCTGATTGTCTCCCCTCTGCTGCGACATAATCATAAACCGCAAGGTGTTAAGGAGGTTAATGGACTCACAACTCCTTTCCAACTAATTACATTTAACTTGTTGTCATCACTTACTAATCCTGGAGTGAATGCCAGGTCCGCCGCTGGGGGGTGCACGACCTCAGAGACCTTCATTTAGCAGTGACCTCCCGTCACCTAGCAGCTGCTCATCTCATTAACTCAGAGCGTCACAGGGGCGTTTTTCTAGAACTTTCATCTCTTTTAAAAGGGCGGAATGAACCCAATAAACCTGGAGCCTGGTTAGCAGTAGGGGGCAGCTCAGGGCGCCATGGGTGGCATCGACGTATGGGAACCAGATGCAAGCTCTTTGGTGAGAGACCTGGGCTGCGCCTTTACTGCCAAATTAACCGAGCAATGCAAGGCGATTAAAAGGCAATACTTGTAAACAATGCCAGAAGCTATAAGCAAGAACAAAACCACATGTATTACAGAGTGGCCAGGTGAAAGTGACACAGAACTGAAATCTGGAACGATTAGCAACCGCTCACGTTTCGCATTACAGTCCTTTGATAAACAGCGCGGGCCCTGAAACACACAGTCAGTGAACCAATCTCATCATGTGTTTTAAAGACATCAGTTATTTTTGGAGGACATTACTATTTTTAAACATTTAACAAATCTGGGTTCGGTGTGACATTTTTCAGAAAATCCAATATGCAAGAAAAAGAAATCGGCGGGGTGAAGGTGACCTTATGTTTAAAGCAGGCAGAATAATTAAACATTTTTAACTGAGAATGGTGATCAGACGGTACTTAGGGCTCGGTCAGGACTACAGGTATATTCACAAGAATCATAAGGGTATGAAATATGAAAATACGTTTTTGAAAATACGAAATGGCGAGTCCGAGTTTCGAAAGAGAACTATCGTTCAGCGATATAGGAGAAACTGAAAATATTGTTTATGCGTCAGGAAAAGGCTGCGGATGAAAACGAAAGGAGGGACCCGATTCACAAATGAATTTTTCATCCAAGCGCCTAATGCACACATAGAAAATGTAATTTATACTGGCATAGTTACCGCACAGTTCTTATAGCTTTCAACATATATATATATATATTCGTGCTATTTTCCACTACTCTTAAATAATCAAATTATAAAAACAGTCGAAATCCAGGAATGTTATATTTTATGACAACATCTGACTACATATGATAATTTGCACCTATGTTACGAACTCACCAAACTTTTCTACACAAATATATCTAACCTACAACTGTCCTAAGAAAAAGGCAAAAGCGTCGAGCATTTATGAAGCAATCACAATTAAATCAGTTTTTCTAACAGTGCCAATGTATATTTTGTGAACTAAGGGGCAGATTTACAAGCCCCTTACGCCACTTTTGCGTCATTTTTAACATGGGAAAAGTGACGTAGGGGTGGCGCAAGGGGCTTGTAAATAAGCCCCCAAGTACCCAAATTTCAAAGGAGTTCTCCAGACTTTCTTAAGTGAGGTTAAAGGGCCTGATTTACAAAGTTTCTCTTAGCATAAAACAATGAAAAAATCCATTGTCAATCAGGCCAGACAGTCTTATAATTATCTTGCGACAGAAAATACTTTTTAAGACTGTCTTAAGATGGTGTAAAACCCTTTGTAAATCAGGCCCTGATACCTGGTATAAGACAGTCTTAATTAAGCTGTAAGTCTGGATAACTCCTTAGTAAATTGGGCCCTGTGTATTATACACTAGTTAGGATTCGGAAACTAGATTACATTTTCAAATCCGTTTCTCTCCAAAAGAGTATTTATGAAAGTGGGGAATGCCAAAGGAAATAACAAAAAGATATGGGAGATTTGGGGGAAATATTGTGGAAGTGATTGTATATTAAGAATGTGAGATTCCTTCTTTTCCCCTCTGCTCCTTCCCGTCTACTTTTCGGGTTTCCCCCATGGATGTGTAAGAATCAATGGTTGATAGATAAATATTTGTTCATGAACCTGAGCTATCTGACTTACAGTGGCAATGATGTAACGCAACCTGAGCTGTACTAAGTGTACATTTAAATAATGAGAAATTAATAAAAATAATTTAAAAAAAGAAATCCTGTTTTCTTTCTAGAACCCACTTCCACCTCCGTGAAAGCAGAGATGATTTCACAATTTGTGCCACACAATCAATTCCAGGGCCTTTACTAACTCATCAATTTACTCTTGGGTGCTGTACATCACATATGCATATGATGTACCGAACAAATACTTTGATACACAACATGCATTGTGTCATTGGTTCCCTCTTGGTGCATTGCCAGACTGTTTCTCTGTTGTCCATCCACTGAGTAGGAAGGATGGATGGATAACTTGTTATTGACCTCCACGGATGGTTTCTCAGCGACAAATCCCATTCTTATTTATGTGCTCCAAATCACCCTCACTATGCTTCACCCTTCATTAGATCTTATTCCTTGAGCCGTGACTCAGGGTACACGGTCAGCGCAATGGAAGGTCTGTGTGGCAAATACCAAAACTGCATAGTCTTGATTCCACCTCATGCCTTTTAATTCATCACCAAATACCCCTGCCTCTTTATCTCACTCTTGAAAGTTCTTTTTCATCTCTTCTTTCTCCCTTTGTCATAGCTTTTCAGCCATTCCTTTCCGTCTTATTCACCCTTTTATTGCTCTTCTCTCTCTTGCCTTGGATCAAAGCCTATTGAGATAAAATAAGTGCCAGTCCCCAACAACCACCGGCTCAAATAAAGCTTTGTGGGTGAGGGGCAGAAGGAATCAAAGCACAGACAGGCATTATGAGTAAACATAGGGGCACATGCATCAACCATTTTACTGGTCGCAAACGGGCCGATTCTCAGAATCGGCCCGTTTGCGACCGGTAAAATGCTATTTCCGATGCATCAAGCCCAAAGGCAATCACAATTAAGGAAATCGCAATATTTGCGATTTCCTTAATTGCGAATGCAGTTAGGGAATCGCAAATTGCGATTCCCTAAATGCGATGCATCATGCATTTGCAAATTGCGTTTTCGCAATTTGGAATTGCAAATTACCATCAACTTCAAGTTGATGGTAATTTTCAATTACTTAGAAAAATGCATGAAATTGCATTTTCTAAGTGCCATGTGGCACACACATATGCCCTTAGGGCATATGTGTGCGCCACATGTGCACACATGCCAATTTTGGGGGTGCAGCAGGGTGGCCTTTTGGCCCCCTAGCACCCTTCAAATTGCATTCGCAATTTGTGAGTACCTATTTGGTATTCGCAAATTGCGAATGACTTCCTATTCATTCCTATGGGCCTCTAGGCCCATAGGAATGAATGGAAAGGCATTCCTTAATAGCGAGTCGCAATTTGCAAGTCGCTATTAAGAAATTTGTAGGAATCGCAAATTTTTTTGCGATTCCTACATGCATAAGGAATTGTGATTCCTAAATAGCGATTCCCTAAAAATCGCTATTTAGGAATCGCAATTCCATTCTTTGATGCATGTGGCCCTATGTGTCCTTTTTACAAATTCCAGTAAAACATTACTTGCTAACATTGATTTTAAGCTGCCATTGTAGAACTATTTGAAAACAGGTGTTTCTAATTAATGTTTTGAAAATACGAAATCAGACATGGGGCCTAGAAAAAAATTAACTTTTTTCATCCAAAAAGTGACAAAGTCCAATTTCAATTTTTTCTTAAAAAAGAGACAAAGCCCCATTCTGAGTTGGGACTTAGAAAAAATAATTTAATGTATGTATCATAAGGCTTCATCAAAACCATGCATTTCAGTTTATTAACTGCCTAGAATGAGTACACATATCATTTTATTTCATTTCAATGTAGAGATATGTAGAACAGAAAAAAACATTGAAATGTTGTCAGTTTTTGCTTGTCCAACCACATCACATTTTAGTGGCTCTGTCAAGCAATATTTAGCAACATATACAATTAAAGTTATACATAGAAGCAAACATAATACCCATACTGATGCATCTCTACTTATTGTAAGAAGCCAATAATAATTAATGTTCTTGATGGTTGAGCAATTGAGATGAATCTAAAACTAAAATCTTACACACAGTTAACCACTCAGAGCTTTCATTGCCTTTGTTAATGCCGACGACATGCACATCCTGCTCTCCTTAGATGGCGACAGTTTTTCCAATTTTCTCTCGTGCATGATTGCTGTGGCAAACTAGATGAGCATAAACTCACTCAAATAAATACCAAGATAACAGAAATCCTCATAATTTCCTCCAATCATTCTCCTATGCCTCTTCCATCCGGAATCTTGGCTCCTGAACTCTGCTCTGCTCCTACGGTCTGGAATCCTGGCTTCCATTTAGTTTACAAGCTCTGCCTGTCTGATCATTTCAGCAGGCTCTCTTCTACTTGTTTTCTACATATAAAACTACTGAATAGGATTGCTCCTTTTCTTCCAGCTCACATTCATCAGGCAGCAGTTTAAGCTATTATTCTTAGCAGACTTGACTACTGTAATGCCTTGTTTCTTGGATCCTCTGACCAAATTTTTCACAGGCTACAATATATCCAAAATGATGCTTCACACATTACATTGCAACTGCCTAAAAGGACTTCTACAACAGCTACCCTTAATGAATTGTATTAGCTACCTATTCATAAGTGGGATATCTTCAAAGCCATGTGCATTACATTTGGTGTTTTCCATCACCCCTGCCCAAAGGTTCTACAAAATACATTTACGGAGTACCATCCTTCACACTCGCTTTGCTCCTAGAAAGCATGTCTTCTCATGGGAAACATCCTTTACCCCGCATGCGTTACTCCGCATGCCATTACCCCACATTTTTTACTCCGCAAAATCTTTTACAACGCAGGGCTTTACACCGCAAACTATTACAACGCATTCCCCAAAGTAACGCCCCGTGGAGTTAGAATAGTAAATTGCGTTGTAATGGGGAATGCATAGTAATGGATTGCGTTGTAAAGCCCTGCGTTGTAAATAATTTTGCGGTGTAAAAACTGCGGGGTAATTGCATGCGGAGTAATAGTGTGCGAGGTAAAGTGTCATATTCATTCTCATGATTCCCCAGTTTTGCAAAGGAAGAACTGGAGGTTTCCAGTTTATTTTGATCAGTAGCGTCTCGTCTGCCATACATTTCTGAGAAAAGAATCTCCAATAATTCATGTTCAGTATCTACATGCTTGGCTTTAGCTGGTAAAGCTGAATTTTGAAATTATATATTGCTGCATTCATTATGTACTGAACCTTAAAGAGTTTTATAATTTAAAACACTACAAATGTGCTTATTTATTTACTTTTAATATAGAACAATATTAAAAAATGCTATCGCACTATTAAATTAATTTTGAATTAAAACTTTAATTAGTGGAAATATATTAAATTAATGTAAATGTATTTTATGATGTTTAAATTAAAAAAAAATCCCACCTCTAAAGAAAAAAACATTCTGTGTAATAAAAATAATTAAAAGCGATCTGTAGAATTAATTATAATCAATTAAATTATTTCTTAATGAAATGTATTGTTAAATTATGTTTTAAATGCAGAATAAGAGACTGATTACGATGGTGGATGGACTTCAGCCCATCCGCCATCATCTCAGGGAGTGGGACCGCCCGCCTACAAGGCGGCAGTCCCACAGGGTGTATTACGATGCGGCCGCCACCATGGCAGCCGCACTCGCCATACATTACATTGCGGCGGGTGCTGCTGTATGCAGCACCCACCGCAATGTAAAAAATTCACTTTTTACATTTCCCTGCACTATGTGGCAGGCACCATGTGGTGCCTGCCACATGGTGCAGGTAAATGTAGGGGGGCACCATAGGTGCCCCCCAACCCCACAACTAAAGTGCCCGGGTGAAAGGGGGCCCGCTACGGGCCCCCAAATTCCATCCCCGCCAGCCTTTCCATGGCGGGTGAACCGCCATGTAAAGGCTGGCCGGGATGGACCATCGTAATCCTGGTAGGCACCACTGCCATTTATGGGAATTTGAGGGCCTCCGCAGGACCGGCGGCCTCAAGGAGCCCGTCGGATGCGTGGCAGTCGGAGTTTCCGACCGCCACGGTACCGCCCGCCATTATAATATGGCGGGCGGAAAATGGCCTCACGATAACGGTTCACCGTCATCATAATCAGGCCCTAGGTTCTTCAATTATTTTAGAATTAAATAATACACATGTACTACTTTTATACATTTTTAATAGAAATTTACATTTATTTGCATTTTGAACTATTTTAAATAATTTAATTTAATTTAACATTATTTCTTAGGGGCTTTTATTTTAAGTCCCTACCTCCATTATTTCTATGGGATGGTGTTGCAGGACCAGTTGTTGGTCATGATCATGTGTAGTGCTGGACTTACTACCATTAATTTCTTTTAGTACTAACTTATACTCAGAGTTTGTGAATACCGAAAAGTAGTAAACATACTCAGATACGTAAATATACTCAAAAGTGTAAGTTACTTTTGTATCAGGCCCTAAATTACTACATGTCCTACTTTTAAATAAAATGCACCGGCCTTATGGACTACAAGGCCTACATAAGAGTGACTTATTAGTATTTAAAAGGAGGTTTTGTGTAAAGGGTGTACTTTGTCAGGTCAAAGTGCAGTGTTTAAACTGCCAGAGTCAGGCTACAATGGTAGGTCTTAAGCCATGGTTTACACTTTCACTGTAGTGGATGCAAGATAGGTGCTGCAGTCCACCAGTGCCATTTAACTTACAAGCCATGGGTGCATTTTACACCATATACTAGGGACACATTTAGGTTAAATATACCAATTAGGAACATGGCAATTTAACCATGTTTAAAGGGGAGCACAGGCACTTTACCACTTGTTACCAGGGTTAACATGCACAGACTTCTAAAGCAAGCAAAATAAAGGGTCTGGCAAAAGATGTAAAATCAGGGGTGATCACGCAGAAAAGATGAATATACTACAGAGGGCCAGAGGATACCACGTTCATGAAATAGTGGATGTCTTCTAAGGAGAGAGAGTTAAAGTTGGTGAGGAATCTGGAATGACCATCTGGAGGTGGAACAGAATCAGTATGTGACTCTGCTGGAAGTCTGAGTTGGGATGAGTTTACAGATGAAGTCAATATAGTGAAAAGTATTTGAGAGAACATCACAGAGAGCTTGACAATTGCAATCTCTGGTAGATAAAGAGCTTACAATAAAAGGAAGAATTTTTAGCTGAAATAATTTTTGGAGCATAGAAATTAGCTTTGGAGGAGCAAACCAGTTTTTTTTATATTTGCTTACGGCTGACTTGTGCAGGTTTATGTTTTCAGGGATATAATCTTTCCTCCAACCCTTTCCAGCCTCTTACACCTATGTTTGGCTTCCAAAAGGATATCATTATATCAGGGAGCCGAATGCTATGCTTTTTTAAGGAGCGAGACAACAGAAGGAAACCAATATCTAGAGCCTGACTAACCCAAGAATTTAAGAAGTGTACATTGTCTCCAAGCTATGAATGGGAGAGTGACTCCCTAGCAGAGGCAAGGGCAACTTGAAAGGTTTCTGGGTTCAGACCATGGCCATTTGCAGCTAGGGGTGGATGGAGTAAATGTATGGACTTTGAAAGATTGAGAATGTGAATGTCAAAGGAAATCAGGGCACAGTCAGACAATGCAAAACGAACGGGGGAGCTGCAAACACTTAGCTTGGGAGAGGCAACAATAAGATCTAGGAGATGTCCAGAAGTGGGAGTGAGCCTTATCACCTCTTGATACATATTGAAAGAGATTGATCCCAGGCATAGAATCTAGAAGATCAGAAGAGGAGGTGGAATTATGGGGCTCATTACGATGGCGGAGGGACCGCCACCGCCGGGCCGGCGGTGGCAGTCCCTCCGCCATCTGGCTCCCATTTTCCCCCGCCACATTAGGATGGCGGGGGGAATTGTTCCGCAAGCGTGGCGGGCGCAAAGAGCGCCTGCCACGCTTCCGCCACAGGCAATCGTTGCGATTGCCTGGCGGAGCAGTACAGACTGGGGATATGGTGGCGGTGCCTAGCAGGCACCACCCACCCGATCACAATGCTGGCATCAGCCAGCCTTTCCATGGTGGTGGAACCGCCATGGAAAGGCTGGCGGAGGCTGGCTTCGGGGGGCCCGTTACTGGCCCCCTCTGTGGTGGGGGAGCCAGTTGTGCACTGGGGGTAATGGGTACCCCCCTACATTTCCATGCACAAGGTGGCATGCACCGCGCAGTAACGGCCATGTTGTGCAGGAAAATGCACATCGTGCCATTTAGGCATTGCGAACAGTGCTGCAGCCAGCAGCACCGTCCGCAATGTTAAAAGGCCAGGATGCGCCCGCCATACTGGCGGGCGAATCATAATTGGGCTGGTGGGACCGCCGCATGTCTGGCGGGCGGTCCCAGCACCGCTATGATGCCCCCCATCATAATGAGCCCCTATGTTTGTCACCCCAAATATTCAAGTCTCCTAATACCATGGGGGAGGAATGACTCAGGATGAAAAGTGTTAGGATATTAATCAAAGAATTCTTAAAACTCAACCTCGCATAAGAAGGTGGTCAGTAAGAAACACTGCCTGAGGTGGTAGATGAAGCAGAGCAGATGATAGAAAAACCAAAACCCCAAAAGTTTAGCCTCTGGGAAATAGAGAAGAGAAATATTGGAGATATTGAGATGATTGTTATCGCAATGAGAAGGTGAATGGCTTTATAAACGGGTGGAAATGCCATGCCAGTTCTGGTGCAAATGCAAATGATGTTCAAGATTCTGTAATGAACAGAATATCTAGAAGTTGATTACAAGTATTGTGCATTTCAATGGCATGCTTGATGAGGGAGGCGGTGTTAACCAGAGCACCTTTTAAGGGGTAAGTAGACATAATATTGAGTTTTAAATATCGTTGTGCTATAATATTGAGTTTTAAATGTCAAAAGTCAAAAATATCGTTGTTAAAAATATCGATTTTGAAAATATCATTATTTAAAAATATCGATTTGTAAATGTGTTCATAATTTTTAATAAATTGGATATGTTTTATAGAAAAATTGTGTTAGGAGCGGGATGTTGGGTTTATAGGGGATAAGGGTGGGGAGTGTTTTAAATTTGTTTTTTTTAAAAACTTTTAAAAGTAATAAAGAAATTTAAAAATGTTTTTTAGGCGCGGGATGTTGGGGTTATAGGGGATAAGGGTGGGGAGTGTTTTAAAAAATATATTGTTTTTAAATTTAATTTTTTTAAATTAATATTAAAGAAATTGAAAATTGTGTTTTAGGAGTGGGATTTTGGGGTTATAGGGGATACGGGTGGGGAGTGTTTAAAAAAAAAAATTAAAAAAAAGTTTAATAAAAATTGAAAACTCCCCCCCAAAAATTATTTTATAATAAATAAATTTAAAATTGGATTTTAGGAGCGGGATGTTGGGGTTATAGGGGACAAGGGTGGGGAGTGATTTAATTTTTTTTTAATTTCAAAATAAAAATGTAAGTAATATTAAAAAAAGGTTAAAAATGTTTTTGGATTGGAATGTTGGGTTTATAGGGGATGAGGGGAGTAGTTTTTAAGTTAAAATAAATTAAATTTAAAATGTAAAAATTAAAGAAATGCTTTCACAAATATTGAGATTTTTTTTTATTAATAGTGAAAATTTGTTGATTTTGCATACAATTTTGTGGAGTAATGATTAAATTTAAAAAATAATTGGAAAAAGTGAAATGTTGAAATAAAAGTTAAATTTTTTTATTATGATTTGTTGTTTTTATATGGTATTACAGTAGTGAAAAATATAAATTTATAAAAAATAAATAAATATTTAATGTAGAGGTGTTTTGTGTTGAGATGGGATTATTGTGCTTTTTTAAAAAATATTTTGTAATTAAATTCTTTAAAAATTCAACATTCTAATTACAAAATTAATAAATTGTAAACTTTGAAGATGTTTAATATTTGTTTTTCAAATTGTTAATGTTACAAAACTGAAAAGTACATTTTTTTAAGTTTAATATTTTTATATAAAATTATTAATTATGTTATTTTCTAATAATTTTTTTTTTTTATCATGTAATTTATAAATACAAGAAAAGTTATAAAAATACTTTAAAAAGTCTCATAACTTTGGGGGTCATTACGATGGCGGGCGGACAAAGTCCGCCCGCCATCGCAACGGAAAAAGGGACTGCCCGCAAGAGGTGCGGCGGTCCCGCTGTGCATATTAGGATGCGACCGCAAGCATGGCTGTCGCATCCTGCATATTTAACATTGTAGCGGGCGGTGCTGTATTCAGCACCCGCCACAATGTTGAAAGGGCATGTTGTGCATTTGCATGCACAACGTGACAGGCACCGCGCAGTGCCTGCCACCTTGTGCATGCAAATGTCGGGGGGTACCATGGGTACCCCCAAGTGCAGCCACCCACCCCCCCAGCCCCCTGGGGGCCCGCAACTGGCCCCCAAAGGCATTCTCTGCATGCCTTTCCATGGGTGAGTCTCCGCCATGGAAAGGCATGAGACCGCCATCATCGTAATATAGATGGCGGTGCCTGCAAGGCACTGCCTCCATATTGCAGGCCTTTTCCACCCGTTAGGCAATCGGGCGGATTGCCTACCGGCGGAAAACTGGCAGACGGTCTTTCCGCCCGCCTGGGTCCCCACCCCCGCCATCGTAATATGGCGGTGGGGAAATGTTATGCGGGCGGGGGAAAATAGCGGGCGGATCACCACCGCCATACGGGCGGCGGCGATCCGCCCGACATCATAATGACCCCCTTTGTTCTGGATATGTTTTTAGAATTGGGGATAGGTTAATATATATGTATAATGTGTATTCTTTTAGATGTGTTTATGTAATATTTTTGGGAATATTACATTTAATGAGTATATTGTGTTGCACTTTCTTTGAGTTGATATAGTTTGGAGTGGGAATAGTAAGTTATATATGTCTAGTGTCCAGCACCTTCTCTGAGTTAATATAGTTTGTAGTGGGAATAGTAAATTATACATGTTTAGTGTCCAGCACCTTCCCTGAATTAACATAGTTTGGAGTTGGAATGGTAAATTAAATATGTTTAGTGTCCAGCACCTTCCCTGCATTAATATAGTTTGGAGTTGGAATAGTAAATTATATATGTTTAGTGTCCAGCACCTTCCCTGTCTTTTTATAGTTTGGAGTGGGAATAGTAAATTATATGTTTAGTGTCCAGCACCTTCCCTGACTTTTTCTAGTTTGGAGTGGGAATAGTAAATTAAATATGTTTAGTGTCCAGCACCTTCCCTTAATTAATATAGTTTGGAGCTGGAATGGTAAATTAAATATGTTTAGTGTCCAGCACCTTCCCTGCATTAATATAGTTTGGAGTTGGAATAGTAAATTATATATGTTTAGTGTCCAGCACCTTCCCTAAGTTAATATAGTTTGGAGTGGGAATAGTAAATTATATATGTTTAGTGTCCAGCACCTTCCCTGTCTTTTTATAGTTTGGAGTGGGAATAGTAAATTATATATGTTTAGTGTCCAGCACCTTCCTGACTTTTTCTAGTTTGGAGTGGGAATAGTAAATTATATATGTTTAGTGTCCAGCACCTTCCCTTAATTAATATAGTTTGGAGCTGGAATGGTAAATTAAATATGTTTAGTGTCCAGCACCTTCCCTGCATTAATATAGTTTGGAGTTGGAATAGTAAATTATATATGTTTAGTGTCCAGCACCTTCCCTAAGTTAATATAGTTTGGAGTGGGAATAGTAAATTATATATGTTTAGTGTCCAGCACCTTCCCTGTCTTTTTATAGTTTGGAGTGGGAATAGTAAATTATATATGTTTAGTGTCCAGCACCTTCCCTGACTTTTTCTAGTTTGGAGTGGGAATAGTAAATTATATATGTTTAGTGTCCAGCACCTTCCCTTAATTAATATAGTTTGGAGCTGGAATGGTAAATTAAATATGTTTAGTGTCCAGCACCTTCCCTGCATTAATATAGTTTGGAGTGGGAATAGTAAATTATATATGTTTAGTGTCCAGCACCTTCCCTGTCTTTTTATAGTTTGGAGTGGGAATAGTAAATTATATATGTTTAGTGTCCAACACCTTCCCTGACTTTTTCTAGTGTGGAGTGGGAATAGTAAATTATATATGTTTAGTGTCCAGCACCTTCCCTTAATTAATATAGTTTGGAGTGGGAATAGTAAATTATATATGTTTAGTGTCCAGCACCTTCCTTGAATTAATATAGTTTGGAGTTGTAATAGTAAATTAAATATGTTTAGTGTCCAGCACCTTCCCTGAGTTGATATAGTTTGGAGTTGGAATAGTAAATTATAAATGTTTATTGTCCAGTACCTTCCCTGAGTTAATATAGTTTGGAGTGGGAATAGTAAATTATATATGTTTAGTGTCCAGCACCTTCCCTGACTTTTTCTAGTTTTGAGTGGGAATATTAAATTATATATGTTTAATGTCCAGCACCTTCCCTTAATTAATATAGTTTGGAGTGGGAATAGTAAATTAAATAAGTTTAGTGTCCAGCACCTTCCCTGAGTTAATATAGTTTGGAGTGGGAATAGTAAATTATATATGTTTAGTGTTCAGCACCTTCCCTGACTTTTTCTAGTTTGGAGTGGGAATAGTAAATTATATATGTTTAGTGTCCAGCATCTTCCCTTAATTAATATAGTTTGAAGTGGGAATAGTAAATTAAATATGTTTAGTGTCCAGCACCTTCCCTAAGTTAATATAGTTTGGAGTGGGAATAGTAAATTATATATGTTTAGTGTCCAGCACTTTCCCTGAGTTGATATAGTGTAGAGTGGGAATAGTAAAAAAGTAGTTCTTTATTTTGAAGTAAGGTTAATGATAAAAATGTATGTTTAAGTGGTAATAGTATGTTATATATGTGTGTATTAAAAATATATTTATAACTGACAATTAATGTAAGATAATTATTGTATTGTAAATATAGAAAAAAATAATATAGGAACTAAGGGGCTGATTACGATGGCGGACGGGCTGGAGTCAGTCCGCCATCGTGGTAGTAACCGGGACCGTCCGTAATACATGCAGCGGTTCCGCACACCAAATTATGATGCGACCACCACCGTGGCGGACGCATCTTGCATTTTAACATTGCGGTGGTTGCTGCTGACAGCAGCACCCGCCGCAATGTTGAAAATGCATGTTGTGCATTTCACTGCACTACGTGGCAGGCACCATACGGTGCCTGCCACTTAGAGCACTGAAATGTAGGGGGGACCATGGGTACCCCCCCAGTGCACAAACACCTCCCCCCAACACAAGGGGGGCCTGCAACGGGCCCCCAAAACCAATCCCCTCCAGCCTTTCAATGGCCAGCATCGTAATTCAGCGGACGGAGCCTGCTAGGCTCCGCCACCATTTTAAGCATGCTGACCGCTCCGCCAGGCAATCGTAACGATTGCCTGTGGCGGTTCTGTGGCGGACGGGCTTTGCGACCGCTGCGGTCCGAATGCGATTCCCACCACCATTGTAATTCGGCGGTGGGAAAATTGCTGTCAATTGACGGAAGGATCGCCACCGCCGGGCTGGCGGTGACGATCCTTCTGCCATCATAATCAGCCCCTAAATACAGAACAATATTTATATTGCATTTATGTCTATTTTCATTCAATATTATGCATTTTATTTTATTTACATTGTTTGATATACATATTGTTATACAGAGAAATAATAATACATTTTTTTATTTTTGGATACATTGCATTTTTAATACATATTTAAACATAAACATATAATTTTTGACTATAGTCAGCATGAAACATTTTTATGTTTTATATAATGGAGAAGTTGGTAAATATGTAAATTTTTTACAAATAAAAGATGCAGGTATCCACTGATTTTTATACATTTTTTAATACATATATTTTTGGTAACAGTTATAGAATATTTATTTATATTGTAAATATGCATTACATAATTACATATAGTGTACATTTTAATAACATATATTTTGTTACAATTTTTTCATTGTTTTTATATTTTTGCATAATTCCTAATAAATAATATTATATTTTGTATAATATTATTTTAATTGTAACAATAAATAATATTATAAAGGTAAGAAAGCATTTTGTAAAAGAAAAATATTTTTTAATATTAATACATTTTCTCACATTTTTAGCAAGCTGTACAATTTTTTTCTTACATTGGTAAGTTAACACAATTTGTTTTAATGTATAATAATATATAATTGTTTTGTTCTATTTACTATTATAATTTAACAATTTTAAACAGCAAAGAAAAAACATTTTGTACAATATTAATATTAATTAGTATTTTTTAACATTTCTTTGTATTACATTTGTAATGTACATTGAGTTTAATGTACAAAAGTATTTTTCTAATTTCAATTAGGCAGCCATTTTTTAAACTAAGTTCTATTTTGTAGGATATCTGTGTTGTTTTAGGTAAATTCTGAGGGGAGAAGCTCGCGGTTGAAAGCTGCGTCTCATCAGTTAAGGTAAGTTGAATTTAATTACTTTTAGGCTTAATTTAGGAGTAGGGCGAAGGTAGTTAGGTAGTCTGTAGTATATGTAATGTTTGTATTTTGTGTTTTTAGTGAGGTTTCGTTTGTAGTTTTGCGTATGCGAAATGTGGTTAGTGTGTTGATAGGTAGGTGTTAGGGTTTGCTATATATGTTTAATTATGTTTAGAGTATGGTGTTATTAGTGTGTTTATGTGTGTATTTTTAATGATTTTAATTGTATATTTGTGCGGGAGGGATTGTGTTGTTTTTTCCACAGGTTTTTGTCGTTTGGAAGCTGCCGTTGGGAGAAGTATGCTTTTTTTTAAGGAACTGCGTATTAGTTTCTAGTAAACTAATAATTATTTTACAGTTCCTTTATTTTTCGGGTATTCCTGGAGCATTTCTTTTTTTAATTAAATTTTTCTGTTTTTTTATGGATTCAAGTCTAAGGATATATTGCCGGCGGATTATATTTTACACAGTTGTATTTTTCCATTTGTTTTGGGACTTTTAACTAAGTAGTGGGATTTTTACACGTTTGGATTTATTTGTGGCAGTTTGGATTCAATTCTTCAGCTACAAAAAAGTAAGGGGCCCATTACGATGGCGGGCGGAGGCACCACCGCAGTGCTGGCGGAAAATGCCATTTTCCGCACGCCAGCAGCGGTCTCCACGCCCGCCAGATTAGTATGGTCAAACACAGCCCATTTCCCATCCGCCGCGGTGCGACGCGAACCGCCAGAAAAATGCGCCCGCCACCGCGGCGGTGGGAGCCAATGGACACCCACCGCCATGCGGAATGATGTCCCGAACGCCGTACAAATCAGGATGCCCCAAATAGCCAGTTGCACCGCAGCGGAGAAACCGGCCAACCAGAGACGGCGGAAGCACGACAGCGGAGCACGAAACCTGATCCCCGGTCCCAACCGCCTGGTCCCGACCGCAATGGATCCAGCTCTACACGTCTTCCCGGCGCTGTACCTGATACACCACCAGCAACTCATGCACCGTCGGGGACGTTGCTGCAGGTACGCAACAACACAACTCCGCACACAACAACAACACACAATGCATGGGCAGATACAGGGTTCCTGTCCACACCAGACACCCTGGTGGGGACAGGAACACATCCACAATTGTACCCACACATGTCCTACCTCTCACCAAATCACCCCTCCGCATCCAGGTCACCCACCAACCACGATCTTGATGTAATGTCCCGTTCACGTCACCGCAGCAGTGAAGACGCGGGAAAACATGCACACAATGCAGAAGGCAGGGCCAGCGACAGGCATGGGCAGTGCACAAAGATCATAGGGCCACACCTCCACCCTCCACACAACAGTCCCCCACCCCAAACATGAAGGGACATGCCATGTGCTCCTCCTGTGCTCCCCCATGCACAATAACCAGCCAGGTGAACCCACACCCTGCACCACACACAAAACAACTAGGGAGACAGCACAGCAGGTGGGGCTGCAGAGGAACACACAGCACAGAAGCACAGTGCCAGAGCAACCCACACACCACACCTACACCTACACCACACTCATAGCAAGAAAACTGAGTCCAAGCACAAAATGAACACTCATACAGATAAGGTACAATAACTCAACTGGACACACACAGCCTGCCAAGTCACACAGACATAGCCCACACTGACACACAGCCACGTACACAGACCAGATGTCAGCAGCAATGGAGGACAACAAATAGGAAATCTAAAGTGAGGTGCACACAAATGGAAGGCCAATGAGTGAACCTCCAAGCATGTGTACACCACATGCAAGAGAAGGAACATATAACAACACCATCAGCCCATCAAATCACACATGGCTGGCACAGTGAGTGAAGTCAAACCAGTCACCTCAGTGCAACAACTCAGGGAGACAGCAAGGCAACCCATGTTCAGGCACAGGGATGACAGGAAGGGTCTGAAGTCAAACAGTGAACAGCCACATATCTGCATCCAACTACCTGACAGGTGTATGTCAGCAGCACAACACACAGGGCCCACTGTAACACTCCATGACTGTCAAACACAAGTAGGAACCTTCACACATACCCCACCCCCCTCACACCTGCAGCACACAACACCAGTGTCCAACACACAGAAGGGTGCCAATAATGTCCAGTCAATACACTGTCAAACAACCACACTCCCTGGGGGTATCTACAAACATCACACACACACACCCAGGGATGCCTGAACCAATGCTTGCACAAAACCAACAGCCAAGCACAAAACTACAAAACAACACACACATAAGTACAACCAGACCACACCTGACCTGTGCAGCAAAACTGTGGGAAGGCAATGGGAGCCCAGACAGAACAGGAGTACACAACCTCATCAGTCAGGAACAATGCACAGACAACATACCATAACACAGACAAGAAGTGCATCATCACAAAACAATCATGGACACAAACTTTGAGAAATGGGCCTACAATGATACACAGACAGACATACCACACCACCCATAAAGTCAACATGGTGTCATAATGTACCACATGCTTGCACATGCACAATAATGACAACTGACAGCTCAAATATGAGAGGAGAAAACACCAAGGACGCACCCAAAACAAGCCCAGGAACAAGAATAGCCCTAAGTGCATGTGACAGAAACACAAGGAATGCACAATACACTGGCAAGACACAACTGACTGAAACACAACACACCAACAAAACACACACACCAACATACAAATAGAACAACACACACAGAGCATCTGTCAGCTGCAAGAGACAACACAGCCCAAACACTGCCCACATCCACATCAAACACACAACAGATGCACATGCCAATACATCACATTGCAAACACAGCAGGACATCAGGGGATGCACACCAGGCAAGGAGAAGGCAACATACACTCACAGCACTGCATGCACGACAAGCAGTGTGTGCACAATAAACATACCAGTTCCACACAGACATGAGCAACACACCATGAACACCCACAACACCAATCAGCACAGCACACAGACAACATCACACTCAGGAAGTGAAGCAGTACCTCAGCAAACACACATACAGCTAACCCAACACCCACAGATGCCCAAGTCTGGGACACCCAGGTGAAAACAACATGATCAGAGGACTGTGCAGCACAAACAATTGAACTGCATATGAGCAACCATGGCTGCAAAACAGTACCAGAAAATCACATATAACCAATAGGGAAACTGTCATGAGTGGCACATTGGTCTTGTGCACAGATCAGCAACACAAACCATAGTGTAACAAATGAAGTGATGGGAAGGCACACACACTGTCAACCCAAGGAAACAGCTGACCTGAGAGTGAAGTGTTGTGTACATCAGTAGTGGACATGGCAGGAGTGCACCATACACAAATAGATGGAGTGCAGACTCACAATGGGTAGGCATCAGAAGCACAGATAGGGGATGGTATGACTCCACACCCCACATGCCATACTGGAGGCAAAAAAGCACAAAGTGACAGCAATGCATGAGAAAACACACCCACAATGTCAGTGTGGCCGAGCAGGTCTGCACAGTGACCACAAAGACACATGGCTGATCAACAAAATACAACACTGAATTGCCAGTCACACACTCTGCATACCCACAATTGCCACCAACAACAATTTGGAATCCCACAGAAGTGCAGGGACACACCAACACACTGCACAGTGCACAACCTACAACTCCCACATGTGCACACAATCACAAGCATAGGGCTGACCAATCAAACAAACAGGCACTCAAATCCTGGCTGACACATGTGTGCAGTTTACATTGCAGGGGCACACACACATCAACACTACCGACAAAGTCACCCCCTACACACTGCACACTTCTTGACCACCCACGTGCACACATAGAAATCAACCCATGTGACTAGGATGACTGGCCATCACAAGATGACCATACACCAACACTGCTGTGCCCACATCAAGTAAGATCCCACATACATGATGACCCTGGCCAGCCTGCCTGCAATCCTGTGGATAGAATCCCACCTTGTGTTGGCAGTGCATACAAACATGACATGTGTACAACATAGCCAATCTGACAAAAGAATGATTATGATAACAGTAGTCCATCACAAACCACCATCATTGCACCCCCAAGCCTCACAGTCAATAAGAACTGAAGTGCCTGTCACCCCTGTAAAACCCTTAAAAAGTGAGACAAGCATTGGCATAGCCAATAGGTCTCGCCTTTGGGACCTTATAAGTGTTTAGCCATGCAACAGTTGTTGTTGCACCAAGGATATTGTGCTGCATAACTAAATACTTATAAGGTCCCAAAAGCGATACCTATTGGCTATGCCAATGCTTGTTTTGGTAGGCAGGGGGAGATTAAGTGATTTGCCTAGAATCACAGGATGTGGACGCGACCCCAAGGCTCGAACCTTGGTTTCCCAGCTCCAAAGTCGGCAATCTAGCCGTCAGACCACATCCTCTCCCCTTACTTACTCGTAACTGCCAGGTTTCCCAGGTCCATGATGTGCTGCTCCAGTCCAGATTTTTATTTGAATTATGGGACTTGTAGACCTGTTTTACAATTTAATAAACAAGACCTTAAGTGGAACAGCACATTAAGCGTGGACCTGGAAGCTTGGCAGGGCTGTTGATTTAACATTTCTTAGTGTAATTAATTCAAGACTGCAACACCCAGGCTGCACGCTGCTACACAGGACAGTCTAGGACTAGACACGGTGTCCGGAATCACCCTATGTGGCACTCGTATGAAGACCTGCTAAGTGGTCCACAAACGCACTTACCTAGCTCCAGGGTCCTCAAGTCTTATTGAGTGATGAACTCATTAGGGATGCACCAGGATCACCGGTGTCTTCCCTTACTACTAGAGGTACTTCACTCCCAACACAGAACTTGCCTGCTACCTCCGTTCGTTGAGACCCTTCACAGGGGACTCATGTCTGCCCTGCCAATGTACCGGCGCTCAGTTCACGTGCAGCTGAAGAACACCAACCATGCGTACAGAAACTGAGAGCACTGTGTACCTTGGAGAGCCACTCGGGCTATACGCTGCGTTGCATTGCGTTGCGTCGTCTCCTGTGAGTGGAGGGCGGGGGGAAAGGGAGGGACACAAACATGACGTTGGGGGCAGTTACTTACGGTGCCAATCACCCAGCAGCATGGTCTGAGTGGCACATGCTTGTGCGAACCAATGAAACATCGCCTCCTGTGCAGCAATACTCCAGCGCAGTTAACCTACTACCACTTGCGACTGAGCCAGCCTCTGAAAGTGTCTCGCAGGTCCCAGTGCGAGCACGGTGAGTGCTGACCCTTGTATTCCGCACCCGCGGTTACGTGATTGCCTGTCTCAGGTTTTCCCTCTGTTGTTCCGTGGAGTGCTTTCTCCTGTTATCGCCTCTTTTGGTTTCATTTGTGCTTCAAGATCCACGTTCAGCAAGGTCCAGAATTGTGCATGACCCGCACAGGTGCTGAAACACAGCCCAATGAAATGCATTGGGAACGTTAACGTTTACTTCTTCATTTTCAAAACTAGGGTGTTTCAATCGGAGAAGTGTTTTTTTGCGTGCTTTGCTTCTCTCAAACAGTGGTGGAAGCGCATAAAAAGTATGGTAACTATAGCCCTGCGAGCAATGTGGCAGGGTCAAATGCGTGGTTAAAACAACAAAATATCCAGCAACTATTTAGTTGGTCTTTTACCTTAAGGCAACTGCAGATAAAGCATTGCGCACACTTCAAATAAAAAATAAAGAGAAGATGAACTGAATAAGGGGAAATTCAATCTAACTTTATGAAAGCTCAGTTGGTTAATGATCACGGCAGATGTGTTTGTATCACTAGAGTCACAGAATTAAATCCCGGTTGGTGCTGTGTGGAATATAGACTTGTGCATTTATCAGTGGCGGCTGGTAATTAGAGGATGGGGGTTACCACACATGCACACTCACTCACACCCATACATTCACACGCACCCATTCCCATCATGCACTCGCGTATACATTGATATATACAGACACGCACCAATCATTAAATAACAAGCGTGCGCGCCTCAAGTAAAAAAAAAAAAAAACTGTCGGCAAAAGGGAAAGCGTTTCCCTTGCGGGAGCGAGCGGCGCCAGGAGCGATAATTGCTACCATATGGCGCCGCTCGCTCCCGCAAGTGAATCGCCAAACGTGCACGCGTTGCCATTGAAGGCAATGGAACGCGTGCACGTTTTTGGCTGAAAAGCCGAAGCGATTCCAAAAGGTCTTTTTGCCTATGCAGCGCATGCGTGCTGCGTAGGCGAGACCTAAAAAACCATTGGCAATGTTGAAGTGGCATACAGAGCATGTGTCACAGTAAACCATACCCACACAGAAAACCCTTAATTCAGCAAGGACACTGACAAAACAGACAACAGGAGTAACTGTCTTTATTCACATATTACACAGATAGGCACCAATAGTAGAAAAGAGCAAGGCCAGTGGCCAGCACAAAGTGCAGATGAGTTACATGAGAAGCTGCACAGGGAAGGGGCAAACAGCAGTGAACATCAAGGCCAGTGGCCAGTCCAAGGTGCAGATGAGGTACATGAGAAGCTGCACAGGGAAGGGGCAAACAGCAGTGAACATCAAGGCCAGTGCCCAGCACAAAGTGCAGATGAGGTACATGAGAAGCTGCACAGGGAAGGGGCAAACAGCAGTGAACATCAAGGCCAGTGGCCAGTCCAAGGTGCAGATGAGGTACATGAGAAGCTGCACAGGGAAGGGGCAAACAGCACTGAACATCAAGGCCAGTGGCCAGTCCAAGGTGCAGATGAGGTACATGAGAAGCTGCACAGGGAAGGGCCAAACAGCAGTGAACATCAAGGCCAGTGGCCAGTCCAAGGTGCAGATAAGGTACATGAGAAGCTGCACAGAGAAGGGGCAAACAGCAGTGAACATCAAGGCCAGTGCCCAGCACAAAGTGCAGATGAGGTACATGAGAAGCTGCACAGGGAAGGGGCAAACAGCAGTGAACATCAAGGCCAGTGGCCAGTCCAAGGTACAGATGAGGTACATGAGAAGCTGCACAGGGAAGGGGCAAACAGCAGTGAACATCAAGGCCAGTGGCCAGCACAAGGTGCAGATGAGGTACATGAGAAGCTGCACAGGGAAGGGGCAAACAGCACTGAACATCAAGGCCAGTGCCCAGCACAAACTGCGGATGAGGTACATGAGAAGATGCACAGGGAATGTGTGCAACTGCACCCTGCCATGGTCAGCAACACAGTCAGGGGGCTAGCAGTAGGCAGTCCAGGCATCGCTGTGGGTGAGACAGGTGTGTGAGGGGGACTTCCACTCAGACTTGGCTGTCAGTCGGACTGGGAGGTGGCTGAGTGTCGGGGACATTTGGAGGACTGGACCGGGGAGAGAGAGTCCCAGCTGAGGTAGAGCCATCAGTGGCTTTTGAAGCCGGAGGGCTGCTTGGACCAGGTGGTGTGGTGGCACGTGGAGGTGGAGCCATGCTGCCGTGAGACACAGTGTGGGTGGGAGATTGTGGAGGGGTGCCTTTCCACTTCTTGGGGATTCTAAATGGCTTCCCTGTCTTGGTATTAGTGGTAAGTGGGGCGGACACAACAGGCACACTCACCACCAAAGCTGCATCAGGTGCAGACGGTGGCCCTCCCTCTGGGGACATGCTAGATCCTGCGGTACGCTTGGCCTGGCCTTGCCTTTGCCCCTCCATCCCTTGTTTACCAGGTGTCCCCCTACAGTGCCCTCCTTCCCCTGCTTCACAGGCCTCTGGATGGGAGTTGAGGTCGTGGGTGAATCAGCCTTGGAGCTCTTCTTATGTGTACTCTTAGCAGGCACCAGCTTTTCTGCGGGCACGGAAACAGTCTGCTTGTCTTTGCGAGACACTTTTGGTACAGGACAGTCCTTGGCTGGGGATGCCTCTGAGGCATGTGAGCCTGAGTCCTGCTTCTTGGCTTTATGGCCCTGGGTGTCACCTGACGGGCTTTTGCCTTTGTGCTCTGGGGTGGCTTTAGTTTTCTGTGGGGATGGTGTCTGCGCCCTGGACCGCTTGGGCTGCTGCTGCTGTGTGCTGCATGTGCTGTATCTTGCCCTAGAGCTCTGTGGTGTGTGGTCACTATCGTCAGATGTAGCCACTGGCAGGGGGGTGGCCAAAGGGACTGGAGCTGGACTCTGTGACTGTGCAAGCTGAATGGCTGTCGTCACTACGGAGGACAAAGCTTGGACAGTCCGGTGTAGCCCACCCACGTCTGAATGAATGCCCTCCATGAAAGCAACGACCTGTGCCAATTTTGTGTCGTGGGCTAGAAAGGTGTTGATGAGAGTTGTCTGGCCCACACATAGCTGGCGCAAAAGGTACACAGACTCCACACTGAGGGCAGCAGGGGAGACAGGGGCAGGGGCAGCGGTGCCTGGGGTGAAGGTCACTCTTCCCTTCTTACTGGTGCGAACACAGCCAGCACAAGTGGAAGTAGGTGGGAGGGTGGGCGCTGGACGCTGTGTGGTGGAAGAGGAGGCAGAGTTCCCGCTCCCTGTGCCCGCCAACAGAGATGTGTTACCGCTGGCGTCAGACGACGTTGAGGTTGGTGTCTCTGGCTGTGATTCCTCAAGCAGACTCCTGTCCCCCTCCGAGGCGGTGGTTACATCAGTGTCACTGTGCTCGTGTGTAGCAGTTGTGCTTGTTGCCTCACCACTGGTGTCCGTTCCCTGTACTTCCGTGCCCACGGGAGATGCTGCATGAGAGAGAGAGATGTAGGGTCAGTTCATTGGCATCAACACAACCATCATATGCAATCAAAGCACTAAACAAGATAATGATGTCTCCATGTTGCACCCCACCCGGTGCAGTAACATTGTGCAACCTCAATTCTGAATTTGAATTTAGCGTGTTATCAAGCAAACGTGGCATAAGTGAGCCATGTGATGACCACACAGACAAATTGCCTGCCGGTGGCTCCGTTTAACCAGACACACAGATACCTCTGAGCACACCTAGGGCCCTGAGGGGGGCAAAGATGTACCTCCCAACATGTTGCCACTCTCACATCTGGAGGGAGCAGAAGGGGACAACACAGATACAGATTACAACATAACAGGCCACAATGGCCATGAGCACATGCCATCCACCATGGCGTACTTCGGGGCCCAAATACAGTTGGACATTGGTGTCAGATTTTTTGTCCTCACAATTCTGAGGTCAGGCAATGCACACATTGATGAAAGCACACTCAGATGATGCACACTGCCGTTCCCTTCCATGGGATTTCCTTGACTACCCCAATGCAGACGATGCCAGAAGACCACGACTCAGAATGCAATGTCAAGGGCCATTACCCCAATGACAAGAGTAAGTACAGGTAGGGAAAATGCATGACAGCTGCACCCAACACAGAGGCCACTTACAAGCCACTGCATCACACTACCAACATCACCCGGCACAGCGCTGGCCCAATCTGTGGACACATGCAGCCACTCACAACCAAAGTCACCCTTCCCAGAATACTCACCCCCAGCTTGCTGCTGATGCTCCTTTAAACGTGCATCCAGCTCAGGCTGTGTCACAGCTAAGATGCGGGCCATCAGTGGTGTCATGCTCCTGCGCGCCAACCTGCCAGTCCGAGGGATCAGCCCCAGCGTCATCTCCGCCACGTTCTTGCTCAGCCGGCAGATGTCATCCCACCTCTTGTGACAGTGCGTGCGCCGTTGGTTGGAGACACCCAGAGCCCGCACCTTGCATGCAATGGCCCTCCACACGGCCTTACGCTGGTGGACTTTGAGCTGCAGGCATGGGAGACAAGAGGGGGAAAAATCAGTGCCACTGTGTCATGTACCACTATCTCACAGTACAGGAGCATGATACTAACTCATCCCAACTTCACAGATATGTCTAGCAGAGACGATAATGCATCTCACATGGTACATTAGCATGGGAGACTCATACGCTAATGCATGCAGGTATGAGGGTGGACACAGTACCTGCCCATATCATACACATGCAGGATGCCAACACAGAAAGCCATGTGTAGGCTGCCCACATCTACTGTCCATTTTGAGGGTGAGCAAGACATACATGACATTTCAATATATGTTCAGGGGAAGACTCACTGTGTCCAACACTGCGCAGCCCTCAATGTCCTTGCCCTGTGAATGGCTCACTGTGTCATGGAGGTCACATTGAGGGACATGATCCTACAAACCCACACCCTTCTCACAAGGCCTGTCGTGTGCAATCTACAGGGCTGAGATGGCTCATTGATGGAGAGTCCTGGAAAAAAAACACACATGTGACACTCTGTACATTCAGTGATGTGTCCTTGTCTGCTTGGGCAGTGACTGTGCAGGCCAGGTGTGATCACACTGAGGTCCAACATGGGGTATCAGAAATGTCACATGAAGGGACAATTTGAGAGCGTAAACAGTGCCTACCCATGTCAGTCTGTACACATGCTGGTGGAAATGGAAGGGGCTGTGCACAATAGTACGACAATCTGCTGTGTCATAGGTGAATGACCACCAAGAGTGTCACCCTCGGGTATTGACGTCCTGAGCATAGTGTTGAACTATAGATGATGCCAATTTTGAGTCAGACACAATTCCATCAGTACCCTCTGGACGAAAAGCCTTGCTAATGCCACAGATGAGCCTGTGAAGGACATCAGGGACCCACACAGCCATTCACACAAGCAAATACTGTCCTGACTCCTGCATTACCAACTTGCTGCGTCACTGTATGGCTGACAAGACAATACATGTCCCTCCAATTCTGATGTTCAGGCAGGGAAATGTCTGAAATAGGCTACACACCCCTTTCCCCTGGTGACAGCATGCTAGGCAGTGCATGATACAACCCCACACTCTCAGGCACATACTGCACCACATCAACGTCATGTGTGCACCCCCTGCACTCTCACTTCCACTCTGAAACACTTACCACGACATTTGGAGCACCATATAGCCTCCCATACTGTGTGAGCACCTCGTCCACCAGGACCTCCAGCTCCTCGGTGGTGAAGGGACTGGCACGGATCTTCTCAGTCCTCACCATCACTGTGTCCAGAAGACAGGAGCAGCAGCAGTTGGTGGTGAGGGGTGGCAGGCAGCAGGCTCTGGAGACCGGAGCAGCAGCAGTTGGTGGTGAGGGATGGCAGGCAGCAGGCTCTGGAGACCGGAGCAGCAGCAGTTGGTGGTGAGGGGTGGCAGGCAGCAGGCTCTGGAGACAGGAGCAGCAGCAGTTGGTGGTGGGAAACGACCTTAACAACGTGGTCAAAACACCGCAGTACATTTAGATCGCTGCCTTTACAACGCAAGTCGTTACCACGACTTGCACTGGAGGGCGCTCTAGACTAAGGAATAGTGTGATTTACTATTCCAACACCTTCCCTACTGTACGTAGGCTGGAGTTGGAATAGTAAATCATACTATTCCTAAGTCCAGCGCCCTACAGCGCAAGTCGTGGTAACGACTTGCGTTGTAAAGACAGCGATGTAATGTACCGCGATTTAATTGATCACGTTGTTACATCATACATCCGTTGGTGGTGAGGGGTGGCAGGCAGCAGGCTCTGGAGACAGGAGCAGCAGCAGTTGGTGGTGAGGGGTGGCAGGCAGCAGGCTCTGGAGACAGGAGCAGCAGCAGTTGGTGGTGAGGGGTGGCAGGCAGCAGGCTCTGAAAGCTGTGGAAATGTGAGGCTCTCGCCCACACATATATAGCCCCTGGGGTAGTTTCAGTGGTTCTAAGCTGCTGCAATTGGTGTTTCAGGTCAGCCTTTTTCAAATGCATCCAATGACCGCCTCCGCGGTGGCGGAGCATGCCTACCGCAATTTTCAAAATAGCATTAGGCTACCGTGATTGCGGTTCCCATTGGCTGTAAGGGCATGGTCCATGGCGGTGACACACCGCAGGGGCCAGGCTGGCGCTACCGCGGTTGTGCATCTTTCAATTGCATCCAATGACCGGCTCCGCTGTGGCGGAGCACGCCTACCGCAATTTTCAAAATAGCATTAGGCTACCGCGATTGCGGTTCCCATTGGCTGTAAGGGCATGGTCCATGGCGGTGACACACCGCAGGGGACAGGCGGTAGCTACCGCGATATGTGTGCCATGCCTTGCTGAGAATGACCGGGATTTGGGTGGCAGAGCATGCCAACCGCCATTTGGCCATGTGTATATGCCAGACACTACCGCGATTGTGGCTGGGGCATTGGCGGTGACACACCAGAGGGGACAGGCGGTAGCTACCGCGATATGTGTGCCATGCCTTGCTGAGAATGACCGGGATTTGGGTGGCGGAGCATGCCAACCGCCATTTGGCCATGTGTATATGCCAGACACTACCGCGATTGTGGCTGGGGCATTGGCGGTGACACACCGCAGGGGACAGGCGGTAGCTACCGCGATATGTGTGCCATGCCTTGCTGAGAATGACCGGGATTTGGGTGGCGTAGCATGCCAACCGCCATTTGGCCATGTGTATATGCCAGACACTACCGCGATTGTGGCTGGGGCATTGGCGGTGACACACCGCAGGAGACAGGCGGTAGCTACCGCGATATGTGTGCCATGCCTTGCTGAGAATGACCGGGATTTGGGTGGCGGAGCATGCCAACCGCCATTTGGCCATGTGTATATGCCAGACACTACCGCGATTGTGGCTGGGGCATTGGTGGTGACACACCGCAGGGGACAGGCGGTAGCTACCACGATATGTGTGCCATGCCTTGCTGAGAATGACCGGGATTTGGGTGGCGGAGCATGCCAACCGCCATTTGGCCATGTGTATATGCCAGACACTACCACGATTGTGGCTGGGGCATTGGCTGTGACACACCGCAGGGACCAGGCGGTAGCTACCGCGATATGTGTGCCATGCATTTGAGCCAGTGACCGTGATTTGGGTGTCAGATCACCTTGACAGCACTTATGGACACGGCATGCAGTGTGAATGGCCAAAGGCAAGTCCTCCACAGTGCACAGTAGACACATGATTCATGGCACAAGATTGTGCACTCAATGCCAATTTGACCTTTACCCCACTGCTGATTGCACATGCCATGTTGTTGTATCTGATTAGGAACATTGGCATGTACTCACTCACATGTCACTTGTGATTTTCTGGGCATGTACACAGAACAGTGTTGTGATGGACTCTACAATGGGTACACATGTCAATGTGTGAAAGGGCTGAGCAACTTACAGTGATGAATGTCTCACTACAGAATGTGCAGATTTGACTGTCTACTTTTCCTGGCTCATGCACATACTTGTCAATAAACGCACAGTGTTGGGTCATTGTGTGGTTGATGTGGGCCCTGTGTGACTTACACAAGAAGGTGTGGCAGTTACAGCATCTATGTAGGAGACAGTAGTGTTGCTGTTTCACACATATGCTTTTGGTACTACTCTCTGGGCTGCCCATGCAAGATGTGGCCATGTTCCTTTGTGCATTCACATAGTCGGATATTGTTTGTGAGATGCTAGCTGTGTGAAAAGTGGACAGGTGTACGGATAGTGTATCTGAAGGTGTCCCTACAAGTAAGTTGTTTTGTAAGGTGTACTGTGATGTTAGTCATTGTTTCCGTTGTGTCAGTCAAAACGTAAGATGTCAGACACATCTCCTGGTGTATTGCTTTGACATGTGTCCTCTTTCATCACACCTAGGAGAAGACCAAATCTGCATCGTCCCTTCACAGTGCTGGCAGACATGGAGGATGAGGAGGTCATACGGAAATTCCGGCTGGATCGAGACACCCTCCAAGACCTATGTGCTATGTTGGAGCCCCACCTGCAGCCTCGCAGGACATATCCGGGTGCTTTCACACCAACGTCTAAGGTGATGGCGGCCCTGCATTTTTTTGCTTCTGGATCTTTCCAGCACACGGTGTCCAGCGCAGGTGGGATGTCACAACCTATGTTCAGTATGGTGCTATGGGATGTCCTGTCCGCTATGATGATCTACAAGGACAGATATATCCATTTCCCCAGGAGGCATGAATTGGCGGCTGTGAAGGGAGATTTTTATGCACTTGGGCACATCCCCAATGTTGTTGGTGCCATTGACTGCACACATGTTGGTCTGGTTCCACCACAGGCACGGGAGCACATCTACAGGAATAGGAAACATTTACATTCCATCAATGTGCAGGTGGTGTGCCAGGCCGATATGATCATCTCACACGTCTGTGCCAAATTTCCTGGCTCCGCCCATGACTCCTACATCATGCGTAACAGCATTGTGCCACAGCTGATGGATAATCTGCTACCGGAGCGTGCATGGATTGTGGGTGAGTACGCAGTGTCAAGTAGCGTGCTGTGTGTGTGACATGCTGTCCTCTGCCACAGTTGTATTACAAAGTTGGTCTGTGTATCTCCCACCTAGGTGATTCTGCATATCCCAACCGTCCTTGGTTGCTGAGCCCACTGCGAAATCCCAGGACCCCAAGTGAAGTACGCTACAATGATGCCCCTGGGAGGACACGTCGTGTGGTGGAACGTACTTTTGGTCTCCTGAAGTCACGGTTTCGCTGCCTGGACAGGACCGGAGGTGCATTGATGTACTCGCCCAAAAAGGTGTGTCAGATTGTAGTTGCATGCTGCATGCTCCACAACCTGGCCTTGCGCAAGGAGATCCCCCTGCTCCTGGACGCTGATAAGCAGCTGAGGCCCCCGCCTGCAAACCAACCCATGTCCAGTGACGAGGATAGTGGAGAGGAGGAAGGTGTCGACCTGCGTCAACAGCTCATCAACCGCTACTTCACTTGAAGGTGAGTGACAATGTACAACAGTCCCATTGTCTGCTGATGTTGTTGTTGGTGAAAAGGTCTATGTGAGCTTTGAGACTGCAGCCTGTTGTTGACTCAGTGCTGGCTGCCAACGTTTCTTGGACAGGGTAGTTTGGCACAGTTCCAGGATGTCTATGTCGGTACTGTTGCTCATTGTGATGTGTGCATATTGGAGTACCTTGATGACAGGTGTTGTGTGATGGCTGTGATGCCACCGCGTGACTAGTGAATATTATTATGTTGTGTTTTTCCAGGTCCCATCAGCCTCTCCTTGCCTACAAACAATCCGTGCTCCTGGTACATTGTACTCATGGTGAACATTGCACATCCTGTGATTAAAACACGGAGCAGACACAACAACATTGGTGTGTAAGGAGTGTTTATTTACAATGGGTACATGTGGAGAAGTGTGGCTCAATGGTTAGAGCGGCAGACCCTGATGCAGAGATCTGGCCCGGGACCAGGGTTCAATTCCCGCCTCGGCGGGTCTTGGGCTCAATTTCCTCGGACCTGATAATTCTCGCCTCGGTGCCTATTCTAATCATGGGTCCCACTCTGCAACTCTGGGCAATAGCTTGCTTAATCTCCACAACGGCCCCAACAGCGCTGGGATGCCTGGCTTCACCTTGGGGGTGCCCAGGAGTGGACATTTCACAGGGAAAAGCCAGGAAGGGTTCCACAGCGGTATGCGTACAGCGCCAGGACACCCCTTTGGGGGTATAAGTGCGCTTTACCAGTACAAATTTCATTTCATTTCATTTCATGTGACAGTGGAGTGCATATTTACCAAAAGGTGAAGCAATGAGTTGTCAGTGATGGAAGATGAGACAATCAAGTAGTCACCACATAGATGTGGTGACCCAGTCCAACAGACGGATGCCATTCACATTGCAGTGTGGGGAAGGACAGTCTATGGCAGGGTGAAGAGGGGTGCCATCATGGCTGGCTCCTTGACTGGCGTTTGGCAGGTGCTTTGCCACAGGATACTCCCAGGGATTTCTTAGGACGGCCCCTTGATCGTTTGGAAGGGGGGGGCCTCTGCTGCAGGGCCAGTGGGGTCTGAGGAGTCCCCCCGCTCCGTGGCGGCAGGGGAGGATGTGGAACTGTCATCCTGTGGGCCACCGGAGGGAGGTGGAGGTGTTGTTTGTGCCGCAGGCCTGGCCCTCAGTACCGCCACTAGCTGGCCCAAGAGGTCCACGATTTGGCCCATGCAGGTGTCTATGGACCTCAGCAGCAGGCGGAGCTTGCGGGAATCTTCCTGAGCCTGGCCCGTTTGTCCCTGGGCCCATTCATTGGCCCCAATGACTCTGGTGATGTTGTCCAGGGCTTCGGTCCCAGTGTCCGTTTGGCTCAGACTCCTCCTTGCCCTCCCATCTGCCCTGCTGTGACGGACCTGTTGCCTCACCACTGCACGCACCCGCATACTCTCCCTGCACTCCTCTGTTGTTGGGGTGGGGTGGTCATCCTCTGGGGCAGGGCGAGTGTTGCAGGCAGCACTGGTGGTTGTGGTGGTGGTGGTGGAGGCCGCACAGGTCGTTCCAGCAGGGGTCAGCGTGGTTGTTGCTGATGTGGTGGTGGGGGGGACAGTGGGGTCCTGGGACCTGTTGCGCTCTGGCATGCCAGATGGGCCGGCTTCAAGCTCCGCATCCTCGAAATCCAGGGAGTCATCATCAGTGAGTCCATGTTCCCGGGGGTGGAGGCTGGCTCTGCAGGTTGGTGTTGTCATCCTCTGCAGTCAGTTCTTGGTCACCTGTGGGACAGAGGGGAAATGGTCACTGACGGGCACCCCTCAGGCTTGTTGTTCAATGTATCTTATTTACAGGTCATGCAACACACAGTTTACTAGTTTGCACATTGCATGTCTGCACAGTAAGGTGCATCTTGACATGATGTGGAGGTACATACATTAATATTCAACAGTGTGACATGTCAATGGATACCATGCCCCACGTGCAAATTTTGTGATTACGAGGACATGTTGTCATCTGTCAACTGGCGGCTATACGACTTGATGAGCGGCATCTTTGCTGATTACAAGGCCTGGCATGCGTTACATCTGCACATGAACTAGCCATTGTCATCTCATGCATACCTTTGTCATGTCCTGTGCTTTGATTTATTTGTTCTACAGACCATGCTTGCTTTGTTTTCATATGGTCCTTCAAGCTCAGCCCACATGGATCTTACAGGTAGCATTCAGTGCTGTACATGTCTGGGCCCTGATTCACTTCAACATGGTATTTGGTGAGTCAAACTTTTGTTTCTGTGACAGTTACATACTCTTACCCGTCTGCACACTGTAATTTGATATTGTATCTGTGTCAATTTTGTTGGGATGTGAGGGCTGGTGTTGTCATATGGCTCCTTGCTTTTGGGAAGGAATGGTGGTGTGCATGCACTGTCTACTTACCTGTTCTGTTGTCACATTGGGGTGTACTTTCTAACACATCTCTCTGGCTGTGTGTTTAAGTGCTACTTCCTGCTCAGGGGTAGGACAGGGGTACCTGGTGGGAGTTGTAGTGCACGCCTCCCAACCCCAAACACCCCTTCCTGTGAAGATGGCTATCTACCTGTAAGTTTGATTGTTGTTATACGATGGCTGCCACATGCTTCTGGGTGTGGTGGAGTGCTACATCCTGCTGAGGTGTGGGACAGGGGGGCCTTGTGGGAGTTGTGGTGCAGGCCTCACACCCCCAAACAGCCCTCCCTGGGAAGATGGCTACCTACCTGTTATGTGAGGGGGAACATTACAATGTCTGCCACATGCTTCTGGGTGTGGGGGGAGTACTCCATCCTGCTCAGGGGTAGGACAGGGGTGCCTGGTGGGAGTTGTAGTGCAGGCCTCCCACCCCCAAACAGCCCTCCCTGGGAAGATGGCAACCTACCTGTTAGATGAAGGTGAACAGTGCAATGGCTGCCACATGCTTCTGGGTGTGGGGGGAGTGCTACATCCTGCTCAGGGGTGGGACAGGGGGCCTGGTGGGAGTTGTTGTGCAGGCCTCCCAACCCCAAACAGCCCTCCCTGGGAAGATGGCTACCTACCTGTTAGGTCAAGGTGAACAATGCAATGGCTGCCACATGCTTCTGGGTGTGGGGGGAGTGCCATATCCTGCTCAGGGGTGGGACAGGGGTGCCTGGTGGGAGTTGTAGTGCAGGCCTCCCACCCCCAAACAGCCCTCCCTGGGAAGATGGCTACCTACCTGGTATGTGAGGGGAACCTTACAATGGCTGCAACATGCTTCTGGGTGGGTGTGGAGTGCTACATCCTGCTCAGGGGTGGGACAGGGGGCCTGGTGGGAGTTGTTGTGCAGGCCTCCCACCCCCATGCAGCCCTCCCTGGGAAGATGGCTACCTACCTGTTAGGTCAAGGTGAACAATGCAATGGCTGCCACATGCTTCTGGGTGTGGGGGGAGTGCTACATCCTGCTGAGGGGTGGGACAGGGGGCCTGGTGGGAGTTGTTGTGCAGGCCTCCCACCCCTAAACAGCCCTCCCTGGGAAGATGGCTAACTACCTGTTAGGTGAGGGTGAACCATACAATGGCTGATACATGCTTCTAGGGGGGTGCTACATCCTGCTCAGGGGTGGGACAGGGGGCCTGGTGGGAGTTGTTGTGCAGGCCTCCCACCCCCAAACAGCCCTCTCTGGGAAGATGGCTACCTACCTGTTATGTGAGGGGGAACATTACAATGGCTGACACATGCTTCTAGGGGGGGGTGCTACATCCTGCTCAGGGGTGGGACAGGGGGCCTGGTGGGAGTTGTTGTGCAGGCCTCCCACCCCCAAACAGCCCTCCCTGGGAAGATGGCTACCTACCTGTTATGTGAGGGGGAACATTACAATGTCTGCCACATGCTTCTGGGTGTGGGGGGAGTGCATCATCCTGCTCAGTGGTGGGACAGGGGTGCCTGTTGGGAGTTGTAGTGCAGGCCTCCCACCCCCAAACAGCCCTCCCTGGGAAGATGGCTGCCTACCTGTTAGATGAAGGTGAACAGTGCAATGGCTGCCACATGCTTCTGGGTGTGGGGGGAGTGCTACATCCTGCTCAGGGGTGGGGCAGGGGGCCTGGCGGGAGTTGTTGTGCAGGCCTCCCAACCCCAAACAGCCCTCCCTGGGAAGATGGCTACCTACCTGTTAGGTCAAGGTGAACAATGCAATGGCTGCCACATGCTTCTGGGTGTGGGGAGAGTGCTACATCCTGCTCAGGGGTGGGACAGGGGTGCCTGGTGGGAGTTGTAGTGCAGGCCTCCCACCCCCAAACAGCCCTCCCTGGGAAGATGGCTACCTACCTGTCAGATGAAGGTGAACAATACAATGGCTGCCACATGCTTCTGGGTGTGGCGGGAATGCTCCATCCTGCTCAGGGGTGCCTGGTGGGAGTTGTAGTGCGGGCCGCCCACCCCCAAACAGCACTCCCTGGGAAGATGGCTACCTACCTGTTATGTGAGGGAGAACCTTACAATGGCTGCCACATACTTCTGGGTGGGTGTGGAGTGCTCCATCCTGCTCAGGGGTGGGACAGGGGGCCTGGTGGGAGTTGTTGTGCAGGCCACCCACCCCTAAACAGCCCTCCCTGGGAAGATGGCTAACTACCTGTTAGGTGAGGGGAACCATACAATGGCTGACACATGCTTCTAGGGGGAGGGAGTGCTACATCCTGCTCAGGGGTGGGTAAGGGAGACCTTGTGGGAGTTGTTGTGCTGGTTGCCTGGTCACATACAACCCTGTTAATGTTGGCTGCCTTTGGGGTGATTAAGATGGAGTGCATGTTACATCTGTGAGAGCTGTGTTGGGTATTGTGGTGCACATGAATGCATTTGGGCCTGGGAGGTGTCGCTTTGTAGTTGTGCAAGACAGTACATAGCAGTGTAATGAGAGACATTTGTTGGTACTTACCAGCCTCCACTCCCCCGGCTATTCCTGTGAGACTCTCTGGATGCAGTATGGCAAGCACCTTCTCCTCCCATGCAGTGAATGTTCTTGGTGGAATGGGAGGGCCACCACCAGTCCTCTGAGCCAGCTGATGGTTCTTGTTCCTCTTCTTTTTGACGACACTCTTCAGGTCATGCCACCGCTTCATGATTTCCTGTTTGTTGCGTGGGGTGGTCCCTACTCCATTGATATTGTCAACTATCCTTACCCACATTTGTGTTCTGGTGGCTAATGGTGTCTGTTGGACGAGGTTACCAAACAATTGTGGTTCTACTCAGATTATCTCATCTACCATGACTGTCAACTCACTGTCTGTGAATTTGGGCATTTTCTGTGGTGACATGGTGTGTGATGTGCAAAGGGGTTAGAGGTGCAGGTGTGTAAGTGGTGGTGGTGATGGTGATGTGTATGGTGTGTGATGTGCAAAGGGGTTGGAGGTGCAGGTGTGGGAGTGGTGGTAGTGATGTGTGTGGTGTGTGTGAGTAGTGATGGTGTGTTGATTTGCCTCTCCTTTCAGCTGTGGTGTTTGGCCCTTCACTTCTGGAGTATTGCAAAGGATTGTTGTCAGGGAAGGGGCTGGTTTTATATTCAGCTATGTGGGTGTGTCAGAATGGGGTATTGCTGTCAGGTGTGTTGTGTGGGTTGTCCTGGGATTTGTAGTTTAGGAGTTGCCATGGGGTGGGTCATTGGGGTGTGTTATGTGTTTTTGGGGGCAGGGCTAGTTTCCTGTGTGCACTTGCTGGCCTTGTTGTGGGTTTTTTGGTCGACCGCCATTTTTGTCACAGAGCATCCACAGGGGTGGCTATGCTACAGCCCTTCCGCTGGCTCTCCCATTCATCACTGTTTGCGACCGGGGCGGTCGGGAACTGCGGAACGTACCGCTGTCACATCGGGGAAATCCTAATTTCACGGGCGGTTACTCCGCATGCCTGGCGGCGGTTTTGGGTGTATCCGCTGCAAATCCGACCGTCCCGGACGGTTTTTCACCGGCTCTGCCCGCTGCGGGCGGGTTTTCTTTGCCTCTTTCCGCCGCGGTCGGGATTTTTGGGTGGTTGATCCTAATCTGATCGCCGGTTTTGCCGCGGTACCAGCGGGCGGTTGATTTCCGCTACCATGGCGGTCGGGGTGGTTTTCCGACCGCCATCCTAATAGACCCCTAAGTTATTTTAAATTATTTACAATGGGAGGGAAATGTAATTTTTGTAATTGTTATTGATATTTTTTAATATATAAAATATATTTATTATGTCAAATAATTATTTTAAAAAGTCAAAATGAATTGACATAATAAATATATTTTAGATGTTTGAAAATAAATGTTTAGGTAAGAACTCAGTTCACAATTACGATTTTTCTATGTTTATGTATTAGTGTTTTAAAGTAGGGATTTAGCTATTGTTTCTAGATATTCTAGCCCTTTAGGGGCTGATTGCGATGGCGGGCAGATCGCCACCGCTGGCCCGGCGGTGGCGATCCGCCCGTCATCGTAACCTGATTTACCCACCGCCAGATTACAATGGCGGTGGGTAACGCGGTGGACGGAAAGTCCGTCCGCCGCTTTTCCACCGGTCGGCAATCGTTCCGATTGCCGGCCGGGCGGACTTGGGCCACTAATATGGTGGTGGTGCCTAGCTGGCACCGCCATCCATATTAGGATGTGTGCGGAGAAAGGCCTTTCCATGGCGGCGATGCCGCCATGTAAAGGCTGGTGGGGAGTTGCTTTGGGGGCCCGTTGCGAGCCCCCGGGGGGGAGGTGGGGGGCTGCACTTGCCATGCACAAGGTGGCAGGCACTGCGCAGTTTCCTTGCACTACATGGCAGGCACCATGCGGTGCCTGCCACCTGGTGCAGGGAAATGTAGGGGGGTACCATGGGTACCCCTCCCAGTGCACAACTACCTCCCCCCAAAACAAGGCGGGCCTGCAACGGGCCCCCAAATCCAATCCCTGCCAGCCTTTCCATGGCGGTTTCACCGCCATGGAAAGGCTGGCTTTCAGCAGCATCGTAATTTGGCGGACGGTACCTGCTAGGCACCGCCACCATTTTACGTATGCTGCCCGGGTCTGCCAGGCAATCGGAACGATTGCCTGTGGCGGACCTGTGGCGGGTGGACTTTGCATACGCCAGCACACCGCCCGCAATCATATGGCGGGCGGAGAAGTGATTGGCGATGGCGGTTTCACCACCATCGTAATCGGCCCCTAAAGGTAGATTTTTGAAGGTGTCTCCATATGCATTGATTAAAGTGGTAATAGCAACCTTGTATTGTTGTGTGAGGGTAGTTTTTCTGGATATCATTGACTGTTCAAAGTCTATGATAATTTTTTGAGGGTAGTAATTCTTAGTTTCTTCCTTTACTTTTGTTAAGAGTTCTACATAGGTAGTGGTTTGTTTGTTTGGTAACAGGGCATATATAAAGGGGAGGTTGGTATTGTGATACAGTCCATGGATTGTGTATAATTGGTAAAATGGTTTGGGACATATTTTAAATGTTCCGTCCATCATCCATGTTTCACAATTCTGTAGTTGAAGTAAGTTTGTGGGAGTTGCAAATATTATAATCCTTTTGTTGTTAGATTTATTGTCATAAAGAAGAAATTGCTCTTCATTATGAGTTACAGTGAGTTCAGGTGGTATTTGAATTTCACTGAAAGTTTTGGGGGTAGGTGGGGTGGTAGGAGTTGATTTTTTATTTCTAGCTATTAGCCTTTTTAACGTTGAGACAGAGGGTAATTGGCAAGTTACATGTTCTGGAACTCTGGGGAGTATGTCTTTTAGTATTTCAGTAGTAGGTTTTTGAGAGCTAGTGTTAGCTTCTTTCAGAGTCTCTAAAGTGTCTCTCACTTCTATTTCAGCTATGTTAGGGGGGTGGTTATGTTCCTTAACATTTAATACAGTAGTTTATTTTGTTGTAGCCCTCCCATGACATGCATTTACATAATATTTGCTGCATTTCCAATTAATTTTGTCGCCTGTCTGTTTTTCTTGGGTGTAGACATATTCCATATAGCATAATAACAGTTTTCCTTTCTGGGAAGTAATGAATTTTGCACCTTCAGTCATTCCGATGTTTCAAATGCTATGAGAAATGTATATAACAAATATTAAATGTATTGTAATTGTTTTTATTGTAATACACATTTCCATATACAAGATTATACGTACATGCTTAAATATGTTGAAATTTCTTTTGACGCTGAGGCCTTTCTGTTGGTGCTTGGCTTTAGTGTTTCTTTTTCTTTCCTGCAGAAAAAAAAAAGGATTTTAATAAATTTGTTTAACAGCATTTTCTGTATTTTGTGGGGTTAGTGAGCACTTCGGGTTGGGATTTTTAGTTGTTATATTAGTTTATTTGTGATTTATACTTACTTTTTTTGCAAGTTGGTTTTGTGATGATTTTTGTAGTTAGTTGAGTGTCTTTTGGAGTTTCTCTAGAAGAGATATAATTAAAAAAAATAATACATTACTTATTTAATTATTGTAAAAAGTCCTTTACTATTAGTTTATACAGTTGTAACATTGAATTGATATTTTACTTACTTTGTGAAGTTGAAATCAGAGTTTTCAATGAGGAAGTCCAATGTTGTAGAAGCAATTCAGCTGAGATTCCCCTTATTCTTGGTTTTGTTGTTGTAGAATAAAATAATGTTAAATTTTCTTTAGTTTATATAGTGTTTGTTTAATTGTCCTTTCAATCTTATTGGGTTATTTAAGCTGTAAGTGTTTTTCATTGGTTGTTACTAATATTTTCAATTAATTTGGCAATTGTTTCCTTATAAGGGAAACGCTAATTAATGTTTAGTTAAACATTTTTTTATTTTTACTTTATTTAAAAGTATAATAGTATATAATTTGTAATTCATATTGTATTGATTGTATAATAATAATTATTTATTTTATATATTCTGTTTGTAAGGAGTAATTAATTTGGTGGATTTAATTATGTTAATTTTCTTTTTTTAATTATAATTTATGTAACTTTTATTTTATTTATTTAATATGTTGTGTGTGTTTGTGATATTGTTTATATTTTGTTTGTTATATATTGTGTTATTAAAAATATTTTTAAGGAGTCGATATTTTGTTTTTGGCGATAATTGTGTAGTCTATATTTTTGTTATCGATATTTGTGCCATTTCGTATGTTTACTTAATTTTTGCGATATTAGTTATAACGATGTTTTTTTAATCAATATTGGTGATCTCGATGTTAATGTTTGACGATATTTTTGTGTCGATATTTGTGTATTTTTTTAAATAAGTATAGAATATCGATATTTATGTTATCGATATTTGTGAGTCGAAAATTTTGAAGGTCGATATTATGAGTGTCGATGTTATGTCAGTGATCCCTTTTAAGGTAGATGCTTTTGAAACGATATGCCTCGAAGTTTGTGGGGGGATAGAGAGTATGTGTAGAGTTCCCTGGGTGTGGGACCGTGTGAAAGGAGATGGTCTCAAAAGTAAATGAGGCAGGAGACACGTACCCTGGCGAGGGCAAGTTTAGCAGGGAGAAAAGCAGGATTATGGCTGTCACTGGCTGCGGACAGGGTATAGACGGGTGCAGACATTCTTGCCTCATGCATGCCTTCAGTGTACCAGCAGTGGTCCAGCGGTGGGTGTTTAACACACAACTGCTTACTCAGCGGCTTTAAATGGCTGTCTTACATGGATGGAGTTGGCAGGTGTGGGCGAGGCAGAAACCATTGCTAGGAACTGTGCAAGCGTTGCCCTGACACAAATGATGGCCAAAGAAAAGTGGAAATGGAGCCCAGCAGCTCACGGCGTTGGCACCTAACATTCCAGGTGATGCACTTTCCAGAAAGAAAGAAAAAGATAAAAATAAGAAGTCCAAAGAAATGTGAGCAAAGAACACATAAAGTAAATAAAATGAGAGAGGCCTGAGTCCTGCAAGCTAGGCACCCCGCTGATTACCAGGAAAGACAAATTAGATGGTGCAGGGCAGTTAAGCGCAGAAGTGCACTCTGTAATTAGCTTAAATGGCATTCAAAGTCGTTATATAGCATCATGACTCCAAAATGTATATCCATTAGGCTTTTCTTATGAAACAGTGAGCACTAAGACCAAACCAAATCTGTAGATGTGTAATTATGAGAATGGTGTGTCTGATGCATAGGATACCAAGTAAGCAAATTACCTTATTCAGAGGCGGGTATAAAGAGAATTTTATTGAAGAAGGCGGATAGATTGCTCGCATTCATGGCTGTCCTCCCACCCTATTTTAAGTTCCCTGAATCTTGGTCATACTACCCATGGGGAGTCCTCTGACTCATCCATTAAACCCTCCAAGTTGCAGATTTTACCTTACCTGAAATGATAACACATAATTCCCTTAATATAATAGGACTAATAGAGCACCATTTACGATAAAGTTACCTGTGTGAATTACCAACATTGGAAGGTAGACTGACCATCATTAGAAGGTAAGCATTGTGACCATAACATTCAGGTAAACAAACACCAACATATAAGAGAGAACTAATATATGGCCACTGGCAATGCAGTCTCCCTTTGGGGTGCACTTCCAGTGACACATTAAGTGGACGAAATTTCACCATCTGATATTGGTGACAGTGGATTATCTGAAGAGATTTCCCACCTAATGTTGTTCCTACAGTGGCTCTTTCCATTGCAGTCAGTCACTTTGGTGGTGAAGCCAACATTCAATGGCATCACACTGAAAATGTGGCAGATTTTCGTGCAAAAGCTAAATCTGTAACAACAAAACTCTCAACCAGACAAAAAGTTGTCCAATCTTTATTATAACCCCCTGACTTCAGCAGCTATCTTAAGAGAAATAGCGAAAAATAAACTTATTTTTGAAGTTACTTAAAAGAAGAAATTGTGTTAAATTTGGATTATGCCTTCTGTAAGCGCTTGTGGCATTCCACAAGACTTTTTCTCACTAACCCTGTTCAACATCAATGTAAAGCATTTAGCTCTCCTCATCTGCTCCGTATGTGATTGGTTCTGTTGTTACATTGATGACATTCAGATTCTCCTCCATCTTCATCAAAACTCTCCCCCACCACTTCCCACTACATTGACTGCTTGATTGTGAGAGCAAAGTTTCTTAAGATTTCTCCTACTTGCCTCTGATATTAGGCAGCACTCCAATTCCAGGTGATGTGATGAGAATCATCAGCCTCAACTTTGATAACATGCTTACTCTCACCTCTGAGATGAACTCTGTGGCACACTCCTGTTTTCTTGGAAGTTAATGTTTTGCCTTCTAAATAACTTTTTGTGCTGTTCCATGAAACTCAATTAAATTTGACAGAATCTTGATCAGTCAAGCTCAGGATCTTCATTTCAAATGTTGTGAAGATGGACAAGAGATTACAAAGTAATCTAAAAGTAATGTTTGTACTTTTAAAGCCCATCAGATATTTTGCTCCTGACTCCAGACAAAAATGTTGAATGAAATTACACTAAACTTAGCATGAAGATAAAAACTTTATTAGAGTGGGCCTTTTTTTGTGTTTGGTATAAATCCATTCAGGAGCTTTTCAGTTATTTGCAGTTCAAAAATGTGTCAGGCAGGTTTCAAATTGTTATTCTTTAGCTTATCTGGCCCATTGACTTGAAATTTATGTGCAAATTTAGATCTGAAGATCGGCAAGTGACAATTAAAAAATATTCTAATTTGATTGTGCAAGGTGGGATATTTTTCTTTTGCCATTTTGATGGTATCTGGAGATTTGTGCTATTTGATGACTTGGGTGTGATTTAAAAAAACGTTTTTGCATCCATCATTATGCAATTTGATGGATCCGCAGCAATTTGTGGATTCTCTGTTGCATGAAAATACTTGTGGGGTACAAATGGGCTCTTAGGAGCATATCCAAGAAAAATATAAAAGATGACACTGAAGCACAGATCAGTGCCTTAAAAATATAACAAGAAGTTTATTTTGTACAACGGAGTCTGTGGATCTGGTCATGGGTGACATTTTGTAACCCGCTAACAAATATCTGTTGATATAGTGTTGCAGAAAAGAAATTGTGGATGGGTGACATAAGGAAGCTGGAGAAGGATATATGGCCAAGAAAGGAATTACAGAAGTGTTCTATGCCAAAATATTGAGAGACAAATATCTACCTGCTACAATATTGAATACAGAATAGTGACAACCACTATATCCTCAAGGTAAGTATGTATAAGTAATTATAGATGTACTGTTACCTTCACATATACATGCTTAAAATATAAATAAATAAATATAAATATAAATATATATATATATATATATATATATATATATATATATATATATATATATATATATATATATATATATATATATATATATATATTACCTACTGGTGGTCGCCAGTAGGTAGTTATGGTTAGGACCTATTTTCCATAGGACATTCACAACATTCTATTCCCAATAACTTTGGCGCCGGTCTACGAATCTTCGCGAAATTATCAAAACCCGTGGAGCGCTCCAGTCCGCTCCTATCTTGAAAGTCTCGGAGTGATTCGGCAAGCGGGGGCCGAGAAAAAAGGGAGGTCCCAAAACATGTTTTCTCCATGTTATTTTCCATAGGAAACTTTAGACAAAGCTACAGCCCGAACTGCTGAACAGAATTACACCAAATTTTGCAAAAAGGTAGCCCTTAGTTCAGAAAGAGCCCTTTTTGTTAAATGGTGTAAATCCGTTCAGTAGTTGCTGAGAAATTCACAAAATAAGAGTCAAAAGATCAATTTCCCATAGAGAACCTTGTACAAGGCTACAGCGGATACTACTGAACGGATTTACCCCAAATTTGGCATAAAGGTACTGCTTGGCTCAGAAAGTGACCTTTTCAAAAATGGTGTAAATCCGTTCAGTAGTTTTTTAAATATTAAAGGAAAAAGAACTATATATATCTGGGCGGAGCCTAACCACACATGTCATCGTGAGATCTGATTGGCTGTCAGCACTTCATCCAAGAAGTGTTGGCAGCCATCTTGGGACCAATATACATGATAGCACCCCAATGAAATGCATTGTAGTGAATATAAGATTTTGAGGGTCACCAAAAGGAGAACTATAAAGGGTGATAACAGACTTTAGTTACATTAGAATTCATTTGTTGATGGTACCATACTAATTTTAGGAATTGTGGTGTGTTCTAGGGTGATTTTACCCTGTGAAAAACCTTCTGCTGGGATTTCATGAATCATGTTTGAGAGAAAACTATTTTCTCATGCTTGTCCCACAGAGGTTTGGAAGGTGCTCCAGAAGCTAAAATGAGAGCATATTTTCTGTAAATTCACATTATCTTTCTCAGTCATGTGAGAACAAAGTCTGACATTCTCGGTAAACATGTAAATCCAACAAGGGCAGAGACTGTCAGTTGATTCCTTTGTGTTCTACTGCAGCTTCCCAGAGTGTTCTAAAGAACAACTAGAGCGCTAACAGCCTTACCTATGACAAAAGTATGGCACACCTGAAGCCATCTTGATTGGAATAAACTGGTAACACTTAAAACATTTAATTTAAAAAGGAACAAAATGATGGGGTTCATTTTGTCATAGAAATTATGGTTAGTGCTGTAGAAAGAAAAATTAGGACATGTTTTAAGTGAGATCTCAAATATCTTCCTGTTATATTTCAACAGGAGCAGCCTACCAGTTGATTCCTTTGTGTTCTTCTGCAGCTTCCCAGAGTGTTCTAAAGAACAACTAGAGCGCTAACAGTCTTACTTATGAAAAAATTATGGCACACCTGAAGCCATCTTGATTGGAATAAACCGGTAACACTTAAAACATTTAATCTAAAAAGGAACAAAATGAGGGGGTTCATTTTGTCATAGAAATTATGGTTAGTGCTGTAGAAAGAAAAATTAGGACATGTTTTAAGTGAGATCTCAAATCCTCTTCTATTTCATTAGAAAATTCTGACATGCAGACTGAAACAATCACTTTCAATACCAGCAGTAGACTTCCAGTTAACTCCCTGGTGAGCAGTAGCTTTACTACAGTGATCTAATGAGCAACTAGAGTGCTAACATTCTGAATTTATGGCAAATGTGTGACACATCCGAATGCCTTCTTGATGGAATCAAAGTAAAAAACTGAAAGCATTTCCTACTGAGGAGACTGCAGTAAATGAGGAAATTAGGAAACTTCATAACAAATAAGTATCCCAAGATGGCCACCAGAGAAAAAAGAGCCCAAATGTAGCACAAATATCACCCACATGTAGCCCACATATAGCCCAATGACAGAAGTGTGGAAAACACTTTTTATTTTTAGTTTTTTTGCAGTTTTATATAGTGCAGACTGGTCAGGTATTGGAGCGTTGCATCTTACTTGGACCCCTTATTGCGTATTTTGCACGAAGTACATGAGAATGATCTTGCGAAACATTGAACTTTACTATTCTGTTAACCTGAAGTTGCTCTGAACCGGGCTTTGTAACACCCGTTTTTACCTACTGGTTTTAATTAATTCTCACTGTATTGTATTAAGAAAGAGGATTTACTGTTTTTATGTACACTTTTATGATCTATGTTTCTAAATCAGATCGAATAAAGTTTAATGAATGTAATGGAAGTCTCCCAAGATGGCCACCAGAGAAAAATGAGCCCAAATGTAGCACAAATATCACCCAGATGTAGCCCACGTATAGCCCAATGACAGAAGTGTGGAAAACACTTTTTATCCTTTGTTTTTTTGCAGTTTTATATAGTGCAGGCTAGTCAGATATTGGAGTGCTTTACATGAGCATTGGTTACATCATACAAGGACAAACTCATTTTGGTTGTAGGCATGGGGAGATTAAGTGATTTGACCAGAATCACAGAATGACGAGCTGAAGCAGAAACTCCAACTTGGTAACACCACATTTTCTCCCCTAAGCGTAACATTTAATCAAGTGGTCAACTGGATAAAAAAACATAGAGATAACAAATAATTCAAAAGTGCTTTGTCGCTATTTGAGAACTGCTTGGCTCAGAAAGCGACCTTTTTAAAAATGGTATAAATCCGTTCGGTAGTTGCTGAGAAATTGTAAAAAAACAAATATCGATATCTAGAGGCGTGGTGGATCCGCGAACCCTCCCGACCACGAGCTTCATTTTAATTGGCTGCCAACACTCCAAACCAGGAAGTGTTGGCAGCCATCTTGTGACTCGGTAGAACCGAGTCACAAGAAAACAGGGAAACAAAGGTGAAAAAGAAGAAAAGGGGGCAGGGTAGAAACACCCTGACCCCTAGGCCTGCTCAGGGGGTCCCACAAGGACCCCCAGGGCCAAAAAAGCATTTAAAAAAAAAAAATTGGCGAAATTCGCGCTGGGGTCGCGAATCCCGCCGAAATGTAAAAAAAAAATGAAGCGCGGCATACCGCGCTTCATTTAATTGAGACCCCCGGGTGGGCCAGGTCCCGGGGGCATTGCCTACAAATATATGCAGGGCCCGGCGGGGGCCCCAGCATCCCCGGGGACCGCCACCTCCCGGGGCTTGCTTTTTAATGTTTGGGGGGCCTCCAAGGCCCCCCCAAGCCCCGGGGACCGCCACCGCCAGGGCTTTTATCAAATAGGGACCCTCAGGATTCAAGGGGAATTAATACTCCAACTTACCCTGAGCACTACTGATGCCGACAAGCCATCGCCCTGTCACTACCCATGCACTGCTCCAATCAACCAGCGAGCACCATGTACTTATCCAATCACTCCGCCAAAACACAAGCACTTATAAATTCACCATCCACTCTCCTTGCAGTACTCTAATCATCCAGTCAGTACCCATGTACTCATCCAATGACCCAGGCACTAACTCATGGCAAATACAGAGGAGGTCATGCTAATCACAGGGGTACCCCAACGCATAGTATTCCCTAGTGTATGTAGGTGTTTTCACTGTATTCTAAGTGTCTTTTACCACCAGAGACAGAGTCAGTTACCACCAGTACCCATCAGCAAAAAGTTGGGGGCACAGGAGTACTTTCTACTCCTCTGTTGGTTCTTTCTGCACATCTCTTCCTTCTTCTTGCACTTTTCTTCGTATTTCTGGACTTCTGTTGCCTCTTTCTGCATTTGTCTTCCTTCTTTCTGCGCTTTTCTTCTTCTTTCTTCACATGTCCTACCTCTGTAGGCATAGTTAGAAACTAGCATTTAAAAAACCTTTGAAATTCACTTAAAAAACCATAGGTTTCAGGGACGTTTTAGTTAGAAACTAGCATTTAAAAAACCTTTGAAATTCACTGAAAAAACCATAGGTTTCAGGCACGTTATAGTTAGAAATTAGCATTTAAAAAACCTTAGAAATTCACTGAAAAAACCATAGGTTTTAGGGAAAGTTATAGTTAGTTGGACATTTCACTCGTACAAAACCAGAGAAATTCCCCCGTTATAGTTAGTTCAGCTAACTATAACTCGCGCCTCGCAATGCACTGCTGATGACGTCACATATGACATCACTCATGACATGGTCAGTGACATCACTGATGACATCACTGATGACATCTCAAATGACATCACTGTTGACATCACTGATGACATCATCCATGTGATAATTTGATGCATCTTCTCACACCCTAATGTAACCTTTGATACACCAACTCTAAAAAACAGACTGCCATTCTCAAAACCATAGACACTCCAGGAGAAATAACTACATACCCACTCACTGATTCTTAGGTCTAAACACATATCCACTCACTCACCCGTACAGTCACTCATACTTACAATCACTAGTCAGTACAGGACTATCATATGCACTCATACGCCTATATAGACACTCACACACCACCACTCATCCATAGAGGTACTCACACACCTAGTCAGTCATGCAAATAATTAATCACACTCCCATTTACTCACCTATACAGTTATACACACACCAGCTCACTTACTCATACAAATACTAGGACATTCTTACGCTCTTATACAATCACTGATACAAGCACACACTCATCCATACAGTCACTCTCATAATCACACACTCTCACTTATAGCTATTTATATATTCCAACACACATATATACTGCCTTTCACATATGTAGTTACTCACACATGTACCACTGAGATATACATTCACTCACTAACACACCCATACACACACTCACACACCCATACAGTCCATCACAGATGCACTCTTGAAACCATGCACCCAGTGAATCACCCACTCACACATCTATGCCCAGAGTCACACACACCCCACCCATACAAACACTCAGGCATCCATACAGATACTCAGACAACCAATCAATAACCCATATAGACACTGATGTAGCTATTCACAAACCCATGCAGCCGCTTACACACCAACAGACAGACGGATACAGACATTCACACAGTTTAGTCACTAACCCGTGCATTCAGTAAGATACATTTAATCACTCACTTATAGAGTCAGTCACACACCTACTAAATCATCCATTCAGACACTTATACACCCACTCATTCTTCAATACGCCTTTCCCTATATATATTAAACATATTTAAACTTTACAGAAACACACAGTCACTAGATGATGTCATCAGTGATGTCATCAGTGATGTCATTTGAGATGTCATCAGTGATGTCATCAGTGATGTCACTGACCATGTCATGAGTGATGTAATATGTGACGTCATCAGCAGTGCATTGCGGGGGCGCGAGTTATAGTTAGCTGAACTAACTATAACGGGGGAATTTCTATGGTTTTGTACGAGTGAAATGTCCAACTAACTATAACTGTCCCTAAAACCTATGTTTTTTTCAGTGAATTTCTAAGGTTTTTTAAATGCTAATTTCTAACTATAACGTGCCCGAAACCTATGGTTTTTTAAGTGAATTTCAAAGGTTTTTTTAAATGCTAGTTTCTAACTATGCCTACAGAGGTAGGACATGTGAAGAAAGAAGAAAAAACGCACAGAAAGAAGCAAAAGATGTGCAGAAAGAACCAACAGAGGAGCAGAAAGAGGCCTTGTTGCAAAATCATCCTGTGCCCACAACTTTTTCAGACGGGTACTGGTGGTAACTGACTCTGACTAACCAGAGCCAGTGCTATGCTAAAAGACACTTAGAATACAGTGAAAACACCTACATACACTAGGGAACACTATGCGTTGGGGTACCCCTGTGATTAGCATGACCTCCTCTGCAAGTCCCTAGTACATAATAGGGCAGGGGGATTAAAACTACCTCTTAAAACGCGCTACAGGGCGCGTTTGCACAGTGGTGAAGGGAGGGGGGCCTGAGGTGACATGTGTGCAAACGCACCCCGTGGCGCGTTTTAAGTTGCGGGATTAAGTCCCCTTGAATTCTGAGGGTCCCTGGGGCCCAACTAGCCCCCAGGAACCTACAGTTAGGACCACAGAGCTGAGTTGCAGAGAGGCGTTCCGAGGCCACGCACCTTTTTCACCTCTCTGCAACGCAACTCTGTTGTGCTTACTGAAGGTACCTGGTGGGCTAGTTGGCCCCCAGGGTCCCTCAGGATTCAAAGGGAATTAATTCCCCAACTTAAAACGCACCACAGGGCGTGTTTGCGCACATGTCACCTGAGGCCCGCCCCCTCCCTTCACCACTGTGCAAACGCGCCCCGTGGTGCGTTTTAAGTTGGGGGATTAGGTCACCTTGAATCCTGAGGGTCCCTGGGGCCCAACTAGCCCACTAGGTACTTCCAGTAAGCACCACAGGCCTGCGTTGCAACGCCTGTAACAAATTGTGCAGTTGTGTTTAGGTAGTGAAGAGGGTCGTGCTGGGGGTAGTGTTTTAGGGTTTAGGGTAGTGCAGTGGTGTTTGTGTAGTGTAGGGGTCATGCTGGGGGTAGATTTAGGGTTTAGGGTAGTGCAGTGGTGTTTGGGTAGTGTAGGGAGTCGTGCTGGGGGAGTGTTTTAGGGTTTAGGGTAGTGCAGTGGTGTTTGGGTAGTGTAGGGGTCGTGCTTGGGGTAGTGTTTTAGGGTTTAGGGTAGTGCAGTGGTGTTTGGGTAGTGTAGGGGGTTGTGCTGGGGGTAGTGATTTAGGGTAGTGCAGTGGTGTTTGGGTAGTGTAAGGGGTACTGCTGGGGGTAGTGTTTTAGGGTTTAGGTTAGTGCAGTGGTGTTTGGGTAGTGTAGGGGTACTGCTGGGGGTAGTGTTTTAGGGTTTAGGGTAGTGCAGTGGTGTTTGTGTAGTGTAGGGGTAGTGTTTTAGGGTTTAGGGTAGTGCAGTGGTGTTTGTGTAGTGTAGGAGGCCATGTTTTAGGGTTTAGGGTAGTGCAGTGGTCTTTGGGTAGTGTAGGGAGTCGTGCGGGGGTAGTGTTTTAGGGTTTAGGGTAGTGTAGGGGTCAAGCGGGGTAGTGTTTTAGGGATTAGGGTAGTGCATTGGTGTTTGGGTAGTGTAGGGGGTCATGCGGGGGTAGTGTTTTAGGGTTTAGGGCAGTGCAGTGGTGTTTGGGTAGTGTAGGGGGTCGTGCTGGGGGAGTGTTTTAGTGTTTAGGGCAGTGCAGTGGTGTTCGGGTAGTGTAGGGGGTCGTGCTGGGGGAGTGTTTTAGGGTTTAGGGCAGTGCAGTGGTGTTCGGGTAGTGTAGGGGGTCGTGCTGGGGGTAGTGTTTGAGGGTTTAGGGCAGTGCAGTTGTGTTCGGGTAGTGTAGGGGTTGTGCTGGGGGTAGTATTTTAGGGTTTAGGGCAGTGCAGTGGTGTTTGGGCTGGTTGAGGGTTACCAAAAGGAGAACTATAAAGGGTGATAACAGACTTTAGTTACATTAGAATTCATTTGTTGATGGTACCATACTAATTTCAGGACTTGTGGTGTGTTCTAAGGTGATTTTACCCTGTGAAAAACCTTCTGCTGGGATATCATGAATCATGTTTGAGAGAAAACTATTTTCACATGCTTGTCCCATACAGTTTTGGAAGGTGCCCCAGAAGCTAAAATGAGAGCATATTTTCTGTAAATTCACATTATCTTTCTCAGTCATGTGAGAATGAAGTCTGACATTCTCAGTAAAACATGTACATCCAACAAGGGCAGAGACTGTCAGTTGATTCCTTTGTGTTCTACTGCAGCTTCCCAGAGTGTTCTAAAGAACAACTAGAGTGCTAACAGCCTTACTTATGACAAAAGTATGGCACACCTGAAGCCATCTTGATTGGAATAAACTGGTAACACTTAAAACATTTAATTTAAAAAGGAACAAAAAGATGGGGTTCATCTTGTCATAGAAATTATGGTTAGTGCTCTGGAAAGAAAAATTAGGACATGTTTCAAGTGTGATCTCAAATATCTTCTTGTTATATTTCAACAGGAGCAGCCTGTCAGTTGATGCCTTTGTGTTCTACTGCAGCTTCCCAGAGTGTTCTAAAGAACAACTAGAGCGCTAACAGTCTTACTTATGACAAAAGTATGGCACACCTGAAGCCATCTTGATTGGAATAAACTGGTAACACTTAAAACATTTAATTTAAAAAGGAACAAAATGAGGGGGTTCATTTTGCCATAGAAATTATGGTTAGTGCTGTAGAAAGAAAAATTAGGACATGTTTTAAGTGAGATCTCAAATATCTTCCTGTTATATTTCAACAGGAGCAGCCTGTCAGTTGATGCCTTTGTGTTCTACTGCAGCTTCCCAGAGTGTTCTAAAGAACAACTAGAGTGCTAACAGCCTTACTTATGACAAAAGTATGGCACACCTGAAGCCATCTTGATTGGAATAAACTGGTAACACTTAAAACATTTAATTTAAAAAGGAACAAAATGAGGGGGTTCATTTTGCCATAGAAATTATGGTTAGTGCTGCAAAAAGAAAATTTAGTGCATGTTTTAAGTGAGATCTCAAATCCTCTTCTATTTCATTAGAAAATTCTGACATGCAGACTGAAACAATCACTTTCAATACCAGCAGTAGACTTCCAGTTAACTCCTTGGTGAGCAGTAGCTTTACTACAGTGATCTAATGAACAACTAGAGTAATAACATTCTGAATTTATGGCAAATGTGTGACACATCTGAATGCCTTCTTGATGGAATCAAAGTAAAAAACTGAAAGCATTTCCTACTGAGGAGACTGCAGTAAATGAGGAAATTAGGAAACTTCATAACAAAGAAGTCTTCCAAGATGGCCACCAGTGAAAAAAGAGCCCAAATGTAGCACAAATATTACCGAGATGTAGCCCACATATAGCCCAATGACAAAAGTGTGCAAAACACTTTTTATTTTTAGTTTTTGCAGTTTTATGTAGTGCAGACTGGTCAGGTATTGGAGCGTTACATCTTAAAACATGACCCCCCTACACTACAAAAACACCACTGCACTACCCTAAACCCTAAAACACTACCCCAGCACGACCCCCTACACTACACAAGCACCACTGCACTATCCTAAACCCTAAAACACTACCCCCAGCATGACCCCCTACACTACACAAACACCACTGCACTACCCTAAACCCTAAAACACTACCCCAACACCACTGCACTAACCTAAATCCTAAAACACTACCCCCAGAACGACCCCCTACACTACCCAAACACCACTGCACTACCCAAAACATGACCCCCTATACTACACAAACACCACTGCACTACCCTAAACCCTAAAACACTACCCCCAGCACGACCCCCTACACTACACAAGCACCACTGCACTACCCTAAACCCTAAAACACTACCCCCAGCACGACCCCCTACACTACCCAAACACCACTGCACTAACCTAAATCCTAAAACACTACCCCCAGCACGACCCCCTACACTACCCAAACACCACTGCACTACCCTAAAACATGACCCCCTACACTACACAAACACCACTGCACTACCCTAAACTCTAAAACACTACCCCCAGCACGACCCCCTACACTACACAAGCACCACTGCACTACCCTAAACCCTAAAACACTACCCCCAGCACGACCCCCTACACTGCCCGAACACCACTGCACTGCCCTAAACCCTGAAACACCAGCCCCTGCACGACCCCCTACACTGCCTGAACACCACTGCACTGCCCTAAACCCTGAAACACATACCCTAGCACGACCCCCTACACTGCCCGAACACCACTGCACTGCCCTAAACCCTGAAACACCACCCCTTCACGACCCCCTACACTGCCCGAACACCACTGCACTGCCCTAAACCCTGAAACACCACCCCCAGCATGACCCCTACACTGCCCGAACACCACTGCACTGCCCTAAACCCTGAAACACTACCCCCAGCAAGACCTCCTACACTGCCCGAACACCACTGCACTGCCCTAAACCCTGAAACATCACCCCCAGCAAGACCCCTTTACTGCCCGAACACCACTGCCCTAAACCCTGAAACACCACCCCCAGCACGACCCCCTACACTGCCCGAACACCACTGCACTGGCCTAAACCCTGAAACACCACCCCCAGCACGACCCCCTACACTGCCCGAACACCACTGCACTGCCCTAAACCCTGAAACACCATCCCCAGCACGACCCCCTACACTGCACGAACACCACTGCACTGCCCTAAACCCTGAAACACTACCCCCAGCAAGACCCCCTACACTGCACGAACACCACTGCACTGCCCTAAACCCTGAAACACCACCCCCAGCAAGACCCCCTACACTGCCCGAACACCACTGCCCTAAACCCTGAAACACCACCCCCAGCAAGACCCCCTACACTGCCCGAACACCACTGCACTGCCCTAAACCCTGAAACACCAGCCCCAGCACGACCCCTACACTGCCCGAACACCACTGCACTGCCCTAAACCCTGAAACACCACCCCCAGCACGACCCCCTACACTGCCCGAACACCACTATACTGCCCTAAACCCTGAAACACCAGCCCCAGCACGACCCCCTACACTGCCCGAACACCACTGCACTGCCCTAAACCCTGAAACACCACCCCCTGCATGACCCCCTACACTGCCCGAACACCACTGCACTGCCCTAAACCGTGAAAAACACCACCCCCTGCAGCACCCCCTACACTGCCCGAACACCACTGCACTGCCCTAAACCCTGAAACACCACCCCCTGCACCGCCCCCTACACTGTCCGAACACCACTGCACTGCCCTAAACCCTGAAACACTACCCCCAGCAAGACCCCCTACACTGCACGAACACCACTGCACTGCCCTAAACCCTGAAACACCACCCCCAGCAAGACCCCCTACACTGCCCGAACACCACTGCCCTAAACCCTGAAACACCACCCCCAGCAAGACCCCCTACACTGCCCGAACACCACTGCACTGCCCTAAACCCTGAAACACCAGCCCCAGCACGACCCCTACACTGCCCGAACACCACTGCACTGCCCTAAACCCTGAAACACCACCCCCAGCACGACCCCCTACACTGCCCGAACACCACTATACTGCCCTAAACCCTGAAACACCAGCCCCAGCACGACCCCCTACACTGCCCGAACACCACTGCACTGCCCTAAACCCTGAAACACCACCCCCTGCATGACCCCCTACACTGCCCGAACACCACTGCACTGCCCTAAACCGTGAAAAACACCACCCCTGCAGCACCCCCTACACTGCCCGAACACCACTGCACTGCCCTAAACCCTGAAACACCACCCCTGCACCGCCCCCTACACTGTCCGAACACCACTGCACTGCCCTAAACCCTGAAACACCACCCTAGCACGACCCCCTTTACTGCTCGAACACCACTGCACTGCCCCAAACCCTGAAACACCACCCCCAGCATGACCCCCTACACTGCCCGAACACCACTGCCCTAAACCCTGAAACACCACCCCCTGCACGACCCCCTACACTGCCCGAACACCACTGCACTGCCCTAAACCCTGAAACACCACCCCCTACACTGCCTGAACACCACTGCACTGCCCTAAACCCTGAAACACCACCCCCAGCACGACCCCCTACACTGCCCGAACACCACTGCACTGCCCTAAACCATAAAACACCACCCCCAGCATTACCCCCTACACTGCCCAAACACCACTGCACGGCCCTAAACCCTAAAATACTACCCCCAGCACAACCCCCTACACTACCCGAACACAACTGCACTGCCCTAAACCCTCAAACACTACCCCCAGCACGACCCCCTACACTACCCGAACACCACTGCACTGCCCTAAACTCTAAAACACTCCCCCAGCACGACCCCCTACACTACCCGAACACCACTGCACTGCCCTAAACCCTAAAACACTCCCCCAGCACGACCCCCTACACTACCCAAACACCACTGCACTGCCCTAAACCCTAAAACACTACCCCCGCATGACCCCCTACACTACCCAAACACCAATGCACTACCCTAATCCCTAAAACACTACCCCCGCATGACCCCCTACACTACCCTAAACCCTAAAACACTACCCCCGCACGACTCCCTACACTACCCAAAGACCACTGCACTACCCTAAACCCTAAAACATGACCTCCTACACTACACAAACACCACTGCACTACCCTAAACCCTAAAACACTACCCCCTACACTACACAAACACCACTGCACTACCCTAAACCCTAAAACACTACCCCCAGCAGTACCCCTACACTACCCAAACACCACTGCACTAACCTAAACCCTAAAACACTACCCCCAGCAGTACCCCCTACACTACCCAAACACCACTGCACTACCCTAAATCACTACCCCCAGCACGACCCCCTACACTACCCAAACACCACTGCACTACCCTAAACCCTAAAACACTACCCCCAGCACGACCCCCTACACTACCCAAACACCACTGCACTACCCTAAACCCTAAAACACTCCCCCAGCACGACTCCCTGCACTACCCAAACACCACTGCACTACCCTAAACCCTAAATCTACCCCCAGCATGACCCCTACACTACACAAACACCACTGCACTACCCTAAACCCTAAAACACTACCCCCAGCACGACCCTCTTCACTACCTAAACACAACTGCACAATTTGTTACAGGCGTTGCAACGCAGGCCTGTGGTGCTTACTGGAAGTACCTAGTGGGCTAGTTGGGCCCCAGGGACCCTCAGGATTCAAGGTGACCTAATCCCCCAACTTAAAACGCACCACGGGGCGCGTTTGCACAGTGGTGAAAGAAGGGGGCGGGGCCTCAGGTGACATGTGCGCAAACACGCCCTGTGGTGCGTTTTAAGTTGGGGAATTAATTCCTTTGAATCCTGAGGGACCCTGGGGGCCAACTAGCCCACCAGGTACCTTCAGTAAGCACAACAGAGTTGCGTTGCAGAGAGGTGAAAAAGGTGCGTGGCCTCGGAACGCCTCTCTGCAACTCAGCTCTGTGGTCCTAACTGTAGGTACCTGGGGGGCTAGTTGGGCCCCAGGGACCCTCAGAATTCAAGGGGACTTAATCCCGCAACTTAAAACGCGCCACGGGGTGCGTTTGCACACATGTCACCTCAGGCCCCCCTCCCTTCACCACTGTGCAAACGCGCCCTGTAGCGCGTTTTAAGAGGTAGTTTTAATCCCCCTGCCCTATTATGTACTAGGGACTTGCAGAGGAGGTCATGCTAATCACAGGGGTACCCCAACGCATAGTGTTCCCTAGTGTATGTAGGTGTTTTCACTGTATTCTAAGTGTCTTTTAGCATAGCACTGGCTCTGGTTAGTCAGAGTCAGTTACCACCAGTACCCGTCTGAAAAAGTTGTGGGCACAGGATGATTTTGCAACAAGGCCTCTTTCTGCTCCTCTGTTGGTTCTTTCTGCACATCTTTTGCTTCTTTCTGTGCGTTTTTTCTTCTTTCTTCACATGTCCTACCTCTGTAGGCATAGTTAGAAACTAACATTTAAAAAAACCTTTGAAATTCACTTAAAAAATCATAGGTTTCAGGCACGTTATAGTTAGAAATTAGCATTTAAAAAACCTTTGAAATTCACTGAAAAAACCATAGGTTTCAGACACGTTATAGTTAGAAATTAGCATTTAAAAAACCTTTGAAATTCACTGAAAAAACCATAGGTTTTAGGGACAGTTATAGTTAGTTGGACATTTCACTCGTACAAAACCATAGAAATTCCCCCGTTATAGTTAGTTCAGCTAACTATAACTCGCGCCCCGCAATGCACTGCTGATGACGTCACATATTACATCACTCATGACATGGTCAGTGACATCACTGATGACATCACTGATGACATCATCCATGTGATAATTTCATGCATCTTCTCACACCCTAATATAACTTTTGATACACCCACTCTAAATTACAGACTGCCATTCTCAAAACCATAGACACTCCAACACCAAAAACTACATACCCACTCACTGATTCTTAGGTCTACACACACATCCACTCACTCACCCGTACAGTCACTCATACTTAGTCACTCAGTACAGGACTATCATATGCACTCATACACCTATATAAACACTCACACACCGCCACTCATCCATAGAGGTACTCACACACCTAGTCAGTCATGCAAAAAACTTAATCACACACCCATTTACTCACCTATACAGTTATACACACACCAGCTCACTTACTCATACAAATACTAGCACATTCTTACGCTCTTATACAATCACTGATACAAGTACACACTCATCCATACAGCCACTCTCACAATCACACACTCTCACTTATAGCCATTTATGTACTCCAACACACATATATACTGCCTTTCACATATGTAGTTACTCACACATGTACCACTGAGATATACATTCAATCACTAACACACCCATACACACACTCACCCACCCATACAGTCCATCACAGATGCACTCTTGAAACCATGCACCCAGTGAATCACCAACTCACACATCTATGCACAGAGTCACACACACCCCACCCACACAAACACTCAGGCACCCATACAGATACTCAGACAATCAATCAATAACCCATGTAGACACTCATGTAGCTATTCAGAAAGCCATGCAGCCGCTTACAAACCAACAGACAGACGGATACAGACATTCACACAGTTTAGTCACTAACCCATGCATTCAGTAAGATACATTTAATCACTCACTTGTAGAGTCAGTCACTCACGTACTAAATCATCCATTCAGACACTTATACACCCACTCATTCTTCAATACACCTTTCCCTATATATATTAAACATATTTAAACTTTACAGAAACACACAGTCACTGGATGATGTCATCAGTGATGTCATCAGTGATGTCATTTGAGATGTCATCAGTGATGTCATCAGTGATGTCACTGACCATGTCATGAGTGATGTAATATGTGACGTCATCAGCAGTGCATTGCGGGGCGCGAGTTATAGTTAGCTGAACTAACTATAACGGGGAATTTCTATGGTTTTGTACGAGTGAAATGTCCAACTAACTATAACTGTCCCTAAAACCTATGGTTTTTTCAGTGGATTTCAAAGGTTTTTTAAATGCTAATTTCTAACTATAACGTGTCTGAAACCTATGGTTTTTTCAGTGAATATATATATATTTATATATATGAGCCTAACTATAATGCCCCTGTAACCTTTGGTTTCAGTGAATATATATATATAACCAGTCACTCACCCATACATTCAATAGGACACCTAATCACTCACTTATACAGAAAGTCCCGCACCCACTGGATCATCCAAATAGGCGCTCATACACTCAATGATTAACCAATACACCTTGGTATATATATTTATCACACATAAACTTTTTTTAAATGCTCACAGTCACTGGCTGATGTCATCAGTGATGTCATTTGAAACGCCCCTGTAACCTTTGGTTTTTCAGTCAATATTCACTGAAAAAAACAAAGGTTACAGGAGCATTAGAGTTAGGCTCAGGTTTCACTTATAACCTCACTTATTATATCACTCAGGACATGGTCAGTGACATCACTGAACAACATCCCTGATGACATTGGTCAATGTAGAAGCTTGCAACATGACCCACATACTGCATCACCACCCCTAACTCATACACCTTCCACCCTAAACAGACACAAACAGAATAGAAGAACATGCCACTCTTCACAACTTCGCATCTCCATATCTACTGCAGAACAAGGCTACTCTACAAAAACAACACAGCTCACCAACTCACTCTCCACCACCATCTTTGCCATGCGTGGCCCATGCAGGTAAGAGCAGTGGGGCAGGGCGGGGGTGGGGAGTCGACAATTAACGACGAAGGAAACTTAAATAAAAAAATGAAAACCACTTATCTTTCTCTTTTTTATTTAAGTTTCCCTCGTCGTCGTCTGTCGACTCCCCCCCACCCCGCCCCACCGCTCTTACCTGCACGGACCGCACCTGTTCTCTGCCACCTATACACGAAGACCCAACAAAATGCTTTCATAGCCTGTTGGATGAAGAGTATAATACAGAAAAGCTAGACTGCTGCTATCCTCATACAGCTAATACCAGCACTAAGGGCACGTCTTCTTCAAGTCCATAAAACACTACTCACTCTTCTACAAAACAAATTCACACAATCACCAAAACACATTCTCTAAACTGCCTACTAATAAATGCTCGATCACTCTCTAAAAACAAGCATCACATCTACGACCTTCTCACTGACACACAACCTGACTTACTCTTCATAACTGAATCATGGTTGGTAGATGATATGGATCCAGTGTTGCATGCAGCCATTCCTCTAGGCTATCAAACTATCACACAAAATCATATAGGCAAGAGAGGAGGGGGCCTGGCTGTTGTATTCATGCAAATATTAAATATCACTAAAGCTGACAATGTCTCCATACAAGGTTGTGAGGCCCTCTACACCAGATGCAACCCTACACCATCTTCCTCCTGTAACCTCGTTCTTCTTTACAGACCTACACCTAGCAATGAAACATTCCCAGACACACTTCTAGACACAGTTTCAAACCTTATAACACTAAACTCAAACCTATAAATTCTTGATGACCTAAACATTTGATTTGACAAATCCAATATGCCCCACCGGAAAACAATCATCACTGGCCTAGACGCACTGAATGTACATCAGATCATCCACAAACCAACACACATCGCTGCACACATCCTAGATGACATTTCTGCAAATAGAGAACTAGTTACCTTTCGAACGATGACTCCACTCACATGTTCAGATCGGGATTTGCTTGCTTTCCAACATAAAACAACACAAAGCAACACACCTAAAACCACCTTACATTTATCCACCTATCGACCGTGGAACAAACTAAATTTTGGACACTTAGAATCACAACTAACATCCAATAGAGATCTAGGCACAATAAATGCCATTTAAAAACTATATAAGTGGCTACAGGAAGCATTTGATATTCTGATACCACTAAGGACAACAAAACAGGACAATGGAAAACAGGCACCTCGAAGAAATACAGAGCTAAAAGAGATAAAACAGAGAATTAATAAGCTGCAACACACCTGGCTCAAAACTAAAAACAATCAAGACAAATTTCACTTACAGCAACTTAACAGATTATACAAGTCAGCAATCAAAAAAGCTAAAAAAATACTAGTTAGACAGAATTCAAAATGCTAAGTGTGCAAATAAAGAATTCTATAAAATTCTCACCGAATTTTGTAAACTAAATTGCCTAGAAGGAACTTGTCTCATTACTCAAGAATTCACAGACAAACTGGCGAATCCTTACACAACCAAAGCAGACATTTTTCACTCCTAGTTAAAACAAACGAAAACCACCAGCACCTGCCATTTTCCAAAGAAAACCTCCAAGAGTAGGCTAACCCAGCCTCTGCATTCCTTCCAACAAATATCGTGCAATGAATTAATGGATCTGGTCAAAGCAAGCAAGCCTGCTGGCAGCCCTTCTGACCCATGTCCACCACAAACCTTCAAGAAAATTCTTCTAACTATCTCTGCTGCCACACCATTAAGAAGAATCATCAACAATTCCTTAACTAAAGGAATATTTCTAGAAGACCTAAAAAAGGCATACATGCGCCCATTACTAAAGAAAACAAACCTGGACCTGCTTAACCCTGACAACTACAGACCAATTACAAATGGACCTTTCCTGGGCAAATTCATAGAAAGAGCAGCATTCGCCCAGATGTCACAATTCATTGAAGATAATTCCATACTTACAGATTTCCAAACAGGATTCTGTCCAGGAAGAGGCACAGAATCTGCCCTCATTGCCATCTGGGATGACCTTAAGAACAAAGTTGACTGGAAAGGGGTTGCTGCACTACTTCTCTTGGACCTCTCAGCTGCCTTTTTGACACAGTTAACATGACAGTCTAATACAAAGACTCTACGAACCCGGCATAGAGGAGACTGCTCTCAACTGGATCACATACTACCTTCAAAAAATCCCTAGGTGGCACATCCTTCTCTGTTCAAGCAGCCAAATATGGAACTCTCTACCCCCAAATGTAAGATCCACAGATAACTATCTTATCTTCAGAAGACTACTCAAGAGTTGGCTCTTCCCCACATAACCACCATATTCAAACATAAATGTACAGCAAATCCCTTTGTATATAAGCATTTATTTGGATGATATGTATGTATCTAGATATGTATATTCCTTTGTACAAATGTGTATAATAATTATGCTTATAAATATATAGTTATGCATTAGGTCTGCTTAACAATTGGACATATTACTTACGGTTTAACATGTTAATAGGTCACTGCATAAATGAGTAAGTTTTTATCATAACTATTTTTCTACAATTGCTTCACTATTAAATTATTAAAAGAAAAAAAATAAACAAATATATTAGCTTAAAGTACAGGAATACATGAACGTCTGAGTTTATTAAATGCAACTTAAATCTAGATATATTACCTTCCTTATACATATATACCTTCCATGTACTTATGTAGCTTTATATTTATTATTATATTCCTAATTCAGCATCTCCAATGTACTACCCTATATATCACTCTATACCTCCCTCAATATATCCTCTGCCTCCACTCTCTGACTTATCCCTTACCTCAGTCCACTATTCTCTCCAAAGCACTACCCTATTTCTCACCCTATACCACTCTCAATATATCCTCTACCTCCACTCTCTGACTCATCCCAAATTCCATTCTACTACCATGATCTCAAAAAAAACCCTTTCTAGACTCTTCCCTCCTCTACCCCTCCATGCATCACCTCAAACCTCTTTTACTATTCAGATCATCCAAATAAGCCTTTCTAAACCCTTCCCTCATATATCCCTCCTACACTCATCCGATACCTCATCTCTCTCCCATATCTACTTCTAGAGACTCTTCTCTTCTCCATCTCTCCTTTACTCATCCCAAACCTCCTCCTATTGCTATGAACTTCAAATAAACACTTTCTAGACCCTTCCCTCTTCTATCTCTCCACTATCGTTTTCAATCCAACTAACAGACTCACATGTCCGCCGCTCAGATTCATTTCATATTTCCCTATACTAATTCACCACTAATACTTTTTGGGTTCTGGAGTAACATGCTACCCGCCAAAAAGCGCTTTGATGCCTCGTCAGGGGTAGTAAGCACTATATAAATGCAATTACAATAACAAATTCAATCTTTGCAACAAAGAACAGCTTCTTTGCTTCTATGATAGGTTTGTGGTATTTTTTAATGCTAATTTATAGAGGGCTCTATTTGCTTGAGCGTATGTGGCCCTCCAGTCCTGCTCTGATTTCCTACAGTTAGGACGGTCTTGTGCCAATGAGGGAGAAAACCAAGGGGCAGATCAAGCTCAGTTCTTCTAAGTATTGATAATTGGAGGTAATAGTTCATCGATGACCTCAGTGAGCCAATGATTAAACCTTTCTAAGTCATTGTTTACTTCTCCTAATTTCAAAGGGAGAGAACTAGAAAGTCCTGAACAATCACAGAGTCATGGAGTCTGCCCCATCGCTGCGACATAATACCAGTACCTACCAGGACCTACTGTCATAAGTGGTAGAGGGATAAACTTATGATCTGACCATATCTGGGTTTCTGGGGGGCCAGCTATAAGAGACTGTCGGTTTTTAAAGACTACGTCCAGACTACGGCCATCCTGATGCGTAGCGTTAGTGATCAATTGAGTAAGATTGAGAGCTGTTAGGTAGTTGACATGTGTCCTAGCAGCACTGCTCTTGGCATCAGTATGGTGAAGTTGGAATACTGGAGCCAATAAAGAATTACAGCCTCTACTAGTAAGTCCAGTAATTGAGCGCTAGGTCCCTGGGGAGGTCAGATTAATGTGCCAAACAAGGAGTCCTGCTGAGAAATCTACAAACAGTATCTCAGACTTTCTGCCCCTTCTAACGTATCAATATGAAACACAGAGCACAGAAATGTTTCCTCTAATTATTGTTTTCTTTGCAGAAATTAGATATTGATATGCACACTTTTCTTTGACGCTGTTTAAGTGAGCGGTGAGGTCAACCATCGTTAATGAAAAAAGCACACTGCCACCTCAAAGGGAGATTTATATCGGTGTTGGAAAGGTGTCTCACCCAGAAGTAATGTGAAAATAGGGCATATATGCAATTTGGCATTTTAAAACATAATTTCTAGCTACACTATCATACAAAATATTTTTTTGCATACATTTATCACCAAGAACTTTTTTAATACCTAAAGGTGCAGCACCATACCAACAGAATTACTCTTCTGTAACAAAAAATGGTTTATATCCATCTATCAAAATGCTTAGTTTAAACATGATATGGGGCTTGTGGATGGAGTTCCACTAGTGATTAACATTACAGGAAAAAACATTTGTTTTGCTTTTTTAATGTATATAACAGACTATATTTGGTAATTGTTTGAGGTGGCACATTAATTTTTAATCAAAATCTCATTTAAAGTGGAACTTAACAAATTTTAAAAAATAGCTAAGGTCCCTGCAGCCACGTAGTACTTATTTTTCTGTAAAGTCTGTGAGATTTTTAAAAACACATAGAAATTATGCAGTATCAGGAGTGTATAGGCCGTTTCTACTTCTTCTTATGGTGCAAGGCTTTTGAATAATGGGAGCTCAAGGGATGTGTAATCCCAGGCAGTGTTATCAAAGCATACTCAAAGGGGCCGATTCCGATTCGGTCCGGAAAACATACCGACCGACTCGGTATGGGAATTTAGTCCGACCGACTCGGACCGGCGCCGCATGACCCGGGTAGTACGATGAAATGCATGTGAAATCCGACAGACTCGGACGGAATACAAAACGACCGACCGAGCCGGACGGAAACAAGCCATCCGGCCGGGAAATCACGCGAAACGAACCGACCGACACGCACTCGGATTGAACCTGAACGAAACGTACCCGCGAACTCCGAGCCGCGTAGTACGATGCTGTGCGTGCAAAACACGACCGACTCGCCCGGAGCACAAGCCATACGACCGACACGCATTCAAAACCCAGCCGAAGCAACCCAATACTACGCGACCGACTCGTACGCCGCATATGAAACCTAGCTGACACACAGCGGGAACGAGTCGGACAAGATCGCACCAGACAACTGCAGCGTCCTACTCGGACACAAGAACGACTCCTACATGCACCAAAAACACCAAGGAAATTTTTTTAAAAAAGGGCCAAACAAGCAACCACTAAGCCAATAAATACAGGGAGGAAAAAAAATGGAACAAGAACACACCTCCAACTCCACCTACATAAAGGCCACAAATCCCTACCATGATCCCTTGCAAATTCCACTGACCTGCCAGACAGAACACCATCACACAGCAACCACAGACACACTCACAGCTCATACATCACACAAGCCACACACCATTACCACACCTACAAATAGCACCCTCACACACACCCAGCTAAACCTACACTCACACCCCCCCACTTGCACACACACACACATCAATCACCACCACCACCCATCACCATGCCCCCAAAGAAGAACCATAAGTTCTTAGATTGTGAATTGGAAGTCCCGGTAGATGAGATCCTCAGGGTAGAGCCACAGTTGTTTGGTACATTGGTACAACAGACCCCCATGTCGCAGAAAACCAAGATGTGGGCGAGGATTGTCGACAGGGTCAACGCACAATCACCATGTTTGCGCACAAAGGAAGACATCCAGAACAGGTGGTATGATGTGCGCAGGAGGGTCAGGGACCTACTCAAAAAGGACTACCTCCTCAGCCAGCACACCAGCAGTGGCCCTCCTGCAAAACCAGTATACCTCAGGCCCTGGGAGGAGAAGGTGCGGGCCATCCTACCACCAGTGAGCGTATACGGACTAACAGACATCCCAGAGCCTGGTGAGTACACAACTAATATACACAATATGGTGTGACAACACACACACATCACAGTCAAGGGGATAGGCAAACCATGCACACTTAGCAAATACACAGCAACCAAAAGATATCCATCCCAAGATGTGAATGCTAGTCAGACAAACACAATATCTGCCATCTCATAGTGATATGTAACTGTGTCATGACATCTACAAACCTAACAACAAATACAGCAAGGCAGTGGCACAAATAGAACCAACAAATACTCCCAGATATTTACCCACCACTAGAACACCACCTCACAGGGAAGCTCACTGAAAGGAAGGAATTCTGTGTATGCTGGGCAAGTCAGTGTAGCCAATAGCATGATGGGAGTGGTGGTCACAGATATTGGTCACACCCACAATTGGCCCATCAACACCACTCTGAACCATGCTCACATCACAGGGAGTGGAAAACAACTGACAAGATGGCTGACACTGGCTACTGCTGTGGGGAGCACAAGGCCCTGCTGGGAACTGGGCACCAACAAACAACAGGACCACACTGTCAGCCATCTTGCCATTGCTGTCACACTCACACACACTGAAGTCCACTCAAAAGGAAGGAAGGATGGGCATGCTGGGAAGGGGGTGTAGGCAATAGCATGATGGGAATGGTAGTCACAGATCAACATCTCACACCCACATGGCCCAGCAAGTTAGCACTGAAGCATGCACACCTCACAGGGAGTCAAAAGCCACTTCAAAGATGTCTGACACTGGCCACAGCTGTGGGGAGCACAAGGCCCTGCTGGGAACTGGGCACCAACAAACAACAGGACCACACTGTCAGCCATCTTGCCATTGCTGTCACACTCACACACAGTGAAGTCCACTCAAAAGGAAGGAAGTATGGGCATGCTGGGAAGGGGGTGTAGGCAATAGCAGGATGGGAGTTGTAGGCACAGATATTGGTCACACCCACAATTGGCCCATCAACACCACTCTGAACCATGCTCACATCACAGGGAGTGGAAAACAACTGACAAGATGGCTGTCACTGGGTACTTCTGTGGGGAGCACAAGGCCCTGCTGGGAACTGTGCAACAACCAACAGCAGGACACCACTGACTGACATCCTGAAAGACAACTTGCACTCCCTGCAATGGAAGCACGTTCCATGGTGGGATATCTGGCTGGGTGGGAAGGAGAACTCACAGCACTGACCATAGTTACAAGCACCTCCCCTCACACAACCCCTCAACACTAACTCCACATAACCCACCTGGGAGAATGCAATGCCTCACATCCTAACTGAAGATCCCACAAAGAACCACCACCCTGGGTTATGCTGTGTGAAGCACAGGGACACTCTTGGGACTTGTAGCCAAACAACTGCCAGGACAACACTCCCAGCCATCCTGTCAGCACAGGCACCCCACCCCACAGGGAAGCAGAGTCAAAAGGAAGGAAGGATGGGCATGCTGGGAAGGGGTGGAGGCAATAGCATGATGGGAGTTGTAGGCACAGATATTGCTCACCCTCACAATTGGCCCATTCAACACCACTCTCAACCATGCTCACATCACAGGGAGTGGAAAAGGACTCACAAGATGGCTGACACTGGGTACTGCTGGGGGAGCACAAGGCCCTGCTGGGAACTGTGCAACAACCAACAGCAGGACACCACTGACTGACATCCTGAAAGACAACTTGCACTCCCTGCAATGGAAGCACGCTTCATGGTGGGATAACTGGGCTGGGGGAGAAGGAGGCCTGGATGGCAACCAAATACCACCAATGCTGGTCATGCACACACCACAACATTCACATTGACATGCCACAGGTTGGCAGGACAATGTGCTACACCAATATCACTCTCTGACTGTCACAATTTAGGAGAATGCAATGTCCTGGCCCACATCCAGAGGTACAGTCACAACTGTCAGGTGTTTGAACAATTGATGCCAGTAGAAACATAACATACAATCTGTGTCTCTCCCCAAAACAGGTGATGATGGGGACACAGCAGCAGACGAGGAGGAGTCCCTGTCCCAGGCTCCGGGGAACACTGAGCTCACTGGTGTGGATCAGCCACTGCACTCCTCGGATGGCAAAGAACCAGCTGGACCCTCCGGTGTGAGTCATCATGCAGCACCAGCAGGACCAACATCTGCACCCCCTGCACCCACCCCTCCAACAACTGCCAACACACAGGCCGCCCCTGCCAACACGGACAGACCAAGGACCATAGATGACAACAGCGCAGGGACCCAGGCCCAAACTGGAGCTGGTGACAACGAGCCCAGGAACAACACCCAAGTGGGCCCACGGTCACCTGTGCGTGCCACCGCAGGTCCTGCACGTGTCGCCAGGGTTGGTGGGAGGGGTGGTAGACATAGGTCGCTCTTTGCAGAGGGGTCTGGACTGCATGATGACCCACAACTGGCACGCATCGCGGATGCGTACCAGACTAGCACCGGAGAGGTCAGCCAGGTAGTGGGGATCCTCAAGGACATACAACAGCAGCAGGCTGCCCATCATGCCCGCTTGGACTCCCACATGTCACATGTCGAGACACACATGTCACGTGTCGAGGCACACATGTCTGGCATGGAGTCCAAGTGGGACACATTGGAACAACTGACAGCGGTGCATAGGGACATACTGACATGCCTCTGCCAGATCAGCACCAACATGGCCTCACCTCCCTGTGTGCCCACAACAACTGCTGCTGAAACAACTGCAAATGCCACAGGGAGGGAGGAGGACTCTGGCAGAGAGTCCCCTGCACCGCCGCAGCCTGCACCTGAGGGTCCCCCCAAGAAGAGGGGCCGTCCGAGGAGGCCAAACTGAGAGGCCGATGGCCATCTACATCCCCCAGGAAGCCAACACCTGTTCTGGAACTTTTCCTCTGTGTGCAAACTGCACGCCCTGTCGAAGCCAACCCAACTCTCCCACATGACATGGGGAGCTCTAGTTGGCCAAATTTATCAGATGACTGTGGACTTTACTCTGGACATTTCAGCTACCAAGACTTCCAATACACATGGCAACTTTGGATTCCAATTTCTATGTACAGCACCCACCATCCTGTGCACCATCCTCACACCTGTATGTAAATAAACTCACCAATACACCATATCTGCCTCTTTTGTGATTCCAACGTGGTTTTTGTCATGTAGATGGTGATCTGCTAAATGACACTGTGCATGCTAACTGCTACAGCAAGTCCAACACCGTCATGTCAGTCATGGCGACATGACACATATGAGGGAGACACACCACTAGGGCCACACAACACATACACACCAGGGCCATCAGACTCATCACCTATACTGGTGTTGCAACTAAATACAGTGGAATGCACAGACACGCCACCTATTCACAGTCACTGTCAACTAGACTACAGGGGCAGTAAGCAAATGTCAGTCAGATGTTTGACTACAGACAACGCACATCCCAAAGTGAAGCACAGGTTTATTACACATTTGCAACATGTTGTTTCCACTACAAATGCAAGCTAATCCAACCTGGCTGTGGCCACAAAGTCAAAAAGTGCAGAAGATAGAAAGTCCAGGGGTGTGTGGCACATCACCTGTAGGGAAACGACTGCTTCCACCTTGGAAGTTGAATCATGGATTCGGGGGATCCAAGTTGATCAGACAACTCCGGCAGCACCCTGTGAAGGACAGACATGACACACAGTCAAAACCACTGAAGAACAGCACAGAACAGCAATACTCATGTCTAATACATGTCACGAGATAACTACACAAAACCAAGTTAGCATGTCAACACTGTTGGGCAGTACAGACCACCTGCAAGGACACATCACTGCACGCATCCAGTCAAGTAGCACATGGCCACACTCAAACAGCACCAGAGCACCACACACACATATCATGCAAACTCAAATCATTGACATTACAACCCTCTGGAGACTCACATTCAGCTGAAGAAGTTGGTGATGAGCTGTGTGCGGACATCACCATCATCATCTTCACTGGCATCGTGACCCAGGCCAGGATCTTCCACAGGTGGCGGACGTTGGTCATCGTCATCCAGGATGAGAGGCAACTCCTTCCGCACTGCCAGGTTGTGTAGCATGCAGCAGACGATGACAATCTTGCACACCTTTGCTGGGGCATATGGGAGGGCCCCTCCTGTCTTGTCCAGGCAGCGGAAGCGGCTCTTCAGGAGACCAAAGGTCCACTCAATCACCCTCCTTGTCCGACCATGTGCCTCATTGTAGCGCATCTGGGCTGGTGTCACAGGGTTCCTGAGGGGTGTCAGCAACCACGGCATGTTGGGGTATCCCGAGTCACCTACAGACAGACAATTGCACATTAGCCGATTTGAAAATGTGTGCGGAAAACAACATAGCAGAACACACACAATGGTACAAAGTCAGTACACACCAACAAGCCAGGCACGCTGGTTCGGCATCTGTGACATCATCCTCGGGATGCGACTACTCCTCATCACGTAGGCATCGTGTGCCGACCCGGGGAAACGGGCACACACATGTGAGATGGTCATATCTGCAAGACATACCACCAGAGCATTGATCGAATGGTAATGTTTACGGTTCCGGTATGCCTGCTCATGTGCCTGTGGTGGTATCAAAGCCACATGTGTCCCATCAATGGGGCCAATTACATGTGGCATCCTCCCAGGGCATAGAAGTCACTCTTGACGTCAGTGAGTCGTTGACGTGTTGGGAAATAGATGTACTGGTTGAGGTATCTCAACATTGCCCCCAAAACATCGCGTAGCACATGGCTGAACATAGTCTGTGACATCCCACCAGTAGTTGCCACAGTGTGTTGAAAGGTACCGGTGGCAAAGAAGTGTAGGGCTGCCATCACCTTCACCTTGGGGGTCAGCGCTGTAGGATACGGCCGGCCAGGCTGCAAATGTGGGTCCAACCGCACTGCCAAATCCTCAATCAGCTGCCTGGTGAAGCGGTACCGTCGGATGCTGTCACGTTCCACCATCGTTGCCAGGTCTGGGAATGGTCGATGGACAGCAGGAGCCCTGCAGTGCATAGGTGAAGAAAGCAAGATTGTCAGTCACCCCACCTATGTGCTGTTCACCATACTCAATTTCACATGATACATCATTAACAAACACAAGTACTTGATGTGTGTGTCGTTCCGTTTGGACATATATGGCACCTACATGGACATCATCTAACATCTCTGTTCAACAAGTGTTGACAACAGGTTCCAGGGTGTGCTATGGGACACCATTAGGCTGTGTCACAGTACCCATTAACTGCTCTCACGTTCCACACACATACCACAGTGACATGTCTGGACAGATGCTCCACAGGCATCACAGCTCATTGACAGGTAGATTCCCAGGGACCCTGTCTTGCCACATGGACACTGGCATGACATGGCATATCATGTACACGTCAGAAAAACAAACATGACACCCACAGGTAGTGGCCCCTGTAGCCTCTGCAGGACAGACATGGACGTCTGTGACACACACACACACACCATCAAAGTTCATGCACAAACCACGTGGATGTGGAGACTGTCTCCCATTGTGCACATGGAGTCAGAGACATGTGATACACAACATGCACACAGACTGTGGAGGGACATCACTATTGTTGGAATGGGCCACCCTGTGACATACATGCCTTCCCACATGTGAGCCTGGGGGTATGTGACATGTCATACACATACACAACCTGGAAATGTGACCATGACACATGCTCAGAAATGAAAAGTTGCACACCACAGTGGTCAGGTGCACAACACACAAAGGACCCTGTCCCCATGAACACGTGCACAGCCTGGGTGTGTCTGCCCCCAAGTGCCACCCCAAAATCCACATTTTCACCCCCATACACAGATAAGGTTATGCTGCCACACATGCCTTATATACAGTGTGGACTGGGTGTGGTGTTGTAGGTGTGCCCCTGAGTCCCTGGAAAGTAAATGTGGCTGGCATAGGTTCACCAGTGACCAGCATGGTGACGTATGCGTGTGACCTGTCCAGGGACGCGTTGTAGAGCAATGGACCGATCGGTGTGCCCGGTCGGCCCATTGAATTGTATGTGAGCGGGTACGCGTTGTATGCCTGGTACGCGTTGTAGAGCAATGGACCGATCGGTGTGCCCGGTCGGCCCATTGCATTGTATGTGAGCGGGTATGCGTTGTATGCCTGGTACGCGTTGTAGAGCAATGGACCGATCGGTGTACCCGGTCGGCTCATTGCATTGTATGTGAGCGGGTACGCGTTGTATGCCTGGTACGCGTTGTAGAGCAATGGACCGATCGGTGTGCCCGGCCGGCCCATTCCATTGTATGTGAGCGGGTACGCGTTGTAGAGCAATGGACCGATCGGAGTGCCCGGCCGGCCCATTGCATTGTATGTGAGCGGGTACGCGTTGTAGAGCAATGGACCGATCGGTGTGCCCGGCTGGCCCATTGCATTGTATGTGAGCGGGTACGCGTTGTATGCCTGGTACGCGTTGTACAGCAATGGACCGATCGGTGTGCCCTGGCGGCCCATTGCATTGTATGTGAGCGGGTACGCGTTGTATGCCTGGTACGCGTTGTACAGCAATGGACAGAACGGTGCGCACACATTGGCTGGGGCCTGGCATGGCAACGGACGCGTTTTCGAAGCTCCAACGAGTCTGATGCAGTGAATTCAGTTGGCCAGCCACAACAATGTTGCAAAATCATGAGTGTCATGAAGTTGAAGATTTGAAGGATGCTGTGGGCGTGTATTAGTGCTGCTATTCCATGGATTGGTCAAATTCAGAAGATGCAAACGACTTGGACCTATCACTTTGGACACATGGGACAGTACCTGCCTCTGCAGCACACATATAATGCTGGCTGTTCCCCTGAGAGCTCACTTGCCTGCACTACACGCTCCAGGACGACATCTGCCACCAACACTGCTGCTGTTTATGCATCCTCTGGCTCCTGCAATGGCACGTACTGTGGAGAGAGCCCCAGCCTTCAGCCTTGAGGAGAACCAGGCCCTGCTGGACAGCCTCCTTCCACAGTACAGCAAGCTGTATGGGAAACCAGGGGAGCAGGTGAGTGTGCTGTCTACTGCCTCACTAATTGTGCATGTTGTCTGACTAGCAGGGCTTTCAGTGTGCACACCACTGGCTGGCATGCCCACTGAGTAGTTGTCACACCCCAAAGTGTGTAGTTACATGCACTGAACTGGTACAGTGCAGTAACAGTGCATTCCAACTAGGTTTACTTCCCATGCAATGATACCATGTAGTGACTGCTGGCAAACTGTTCATAGCCATTGTTGCACTGCCTGTGTACATCATATGCCCCTGTGATTGAGACATGTATATCCAACTGTGTGATGCACGTATATGTTGCATGTGTAGTAATGGCCTTTTCACTTTGTCATCCTCACAGATTGATGCCCACCAGAAGCAGGAAATTTGGCTGACCATCGCCCGGAAAGTAAGATCCGTGGGGGTCTACAGGCGCAGGATCCGCAACTGCCAGAAGAGGTGGCAGGACCTTCGTGGCTGGACCCGGAGGATCGCAAGGGTCCAGCTGAAGCTGTCGCCTCCTCGCAGGAGGGGCGGACACCGGACCCTGACCCCCCACATGCTCCGGATCCTGGCGGTGGTCTTCCCTGACCTGGATGGGCAGCTGAAGGACAGACAGCAGCAAGGAGGGGGTGCACTGTGCACTTTGTGTGACATGCTATGTGCCCTCCTCTGGCCTGGTTAAACTTCCACAGTACATCAGTCATGTGGTCCAGGACCCATGTCCCTCATTTGTGACATGCCCACTTCTCCTCTGATACGCATATGTGTGGCCCTTATAGTCGGGAAATTGTGTCATTTGGGGACTGTGTCATTGCATTTTGCTTTGCTGAAGGTGGGGGACAGCATTTGTTTCCGTGACTATGTTGTGCGATTAATGGGTGGCTCAATTGCTTACACAATGCCTAAGCTCTGACATGTGATCTGGGTGTAACTTTGATATGTGGTCCGCTTGCTGCTCTGACTCGCCACATGTCACTGGGGAATTTGCCACACACCCATGCTGCTGGTGGGAACAATGTTTGGGCCTCAGGAGTATGTGTATCCAGTGTGTCACACATGCTTAGCCACCTGCCTACTGTCCAGGACTCATCCCTCTTACAGGTGGAGCTGGACAGTCATGCCTACTCCAGGGCATGCAATACACTCTGTACTCCCACTCCCGTGTATCATCTGGCATGTTGTGATCAGTGAAATGTACCCTCAGGTGTCTGCCTCTGTCTCATTGTGCTGTGTCTTCGTTGTCAGGACTACTGGTATGTTTATGGGTTAGGGCTCAGCATGCCATCTGAGATGTCACCATGATAGACGATACTTCTGTGACTTATAGGTGTCTGATCACTTGACTGTGCACACAGGTGTTTGCGACTGTGACTTTCAGGCAGCTGTGTTGTGATTCACAGCACACTGTGAGGTGCTCATGTTCAGAGAGTTGTGTTTCATGTCTCCCATATGTCCAGTTGGTATGACGTGGACAAATAGTAGTACAGATGATGTGGTATTTGGGGGATGGACATGTGCACTTGTCAGTCACATAACTTGCATTCCCCATGCCCTCGGATTGTGACACAGTGCAGACTGTTGTTGGCAGGCTGCCATGGCCATGTGACTTGAGACAGTAATGTATGACTTTGCACGCATTCCTGTGTCATGGCATTAAACTTCCTGAGACTGATCCTGCAGGGGAGTGACATGTGCAACATGCACCCCATTGTGGCATTGACTATCCGGACATGGGTGCATCAAGGTGTCTGGTGCTGGTATGCATCACATGCATTTCTATTTAGACTCTGGTCATCCCTTTATCCGGACACCTGCACTGACTCAGTGGCAAGAGATGTGATGTGTGCATGTTCACATACTTCACCGTGTTCCCTGCAATGTCCAACAACTGTGTAGGTGGTGCATGTGTCGCACTGGGGTCTTACCATCAGACAGGCACCAGACAGATGGGTGCAAGGGCAGGAGGGGTGTGAGTCCCATGGTTGACCATCAGACTGACAATTGGCTTCCCCGAATCTGTGTGGGGACTTTAGGCAATGTTCAACTAAGGATGCCAGGGCTTGCTCTGTAATGTGCTGTACTTACTGTGGTGTGTGTGGTCAGTGCAGGTGACTGTTGTTTGTCTGTTTCCCTAATTGTTTGCAGATACATCCACGGCCACAGGAGGGGACAGCTCCACGGACCAGGAGGAGCAGCGGAGCCAGACTGGGTCAGCATCAGACGAGTGGTCAGAGGGACCCAGTGGCACGGAGGGCGAGGGGAGCCACACCGAGGAGTCCTCAGCACCATCCAACTCAGCTGAGGACCACAGCAGCTCGGAGGATGACTCCCTTGTGGAGGCGGGTGTCAGCAGCCACCAAAGGCCAGCTAGTCTGTCTGGCCCCGCCGCCACCACCACCACCACCACCGCCCTCCCATTGGCTCCCATTCCTGAGGTCCGTGGAGGCTCCCGGACTCGGGAGCGTGTCTCCTTCTTGCCAGGCACCACACCCCCTGCCCCTGTGTCCCCTGCTTCCCTGAGTGAGGAGTCTGTGTACCTCCTTCGGCAGCTCCATGTAGGGCAGACAGCAATGCTGAGTGTCCTCCATGCACACACCACTCTGTTGACACAGCTGGTGTCGTTCATGGAGGGCATCTCGACGGGTATGTCTGCCCTACAGAGGAGCAATAAGTCCATGGACTCCTCCCTGACGGCAGCAGTGTCCCTCCTCCAACAGTCCCTCACCCCTCCCACCTCTGCCCCATCCACACTTCCTGCCCCCTACCTGTCCAAAGCACATGCACACCTGCACAGTCACCCAAACACACAGACACGAGCAGCACAGACACACCCAAGAGAAAGGCAAGACGTGCATACAAGCATCCTAAGGGGACTGATACCACAGACACAGGGGAAGGGGAACACACACACACACAGGCAACCACAGTCACTCCGCAATCCTCAAGATCCTCTCCCTCCAAGACCCCTTCACTTGCCTCACCTGCAACCCCACCTGATCAGCAGCTCTTCCTCAGTGACCTCGGCCTCTTCCTCTCCAATCCCGCTGATCCAACATACCAGGGGAAGAGGAAGTCCACCCACACAGAGGGAGTGCCCTCGCCCCCGGACACCCTCCCCCAGGCACAGGCAGAGTGAGCCCCCCACCCGCAAGTCCCCCGGTCCCGGAAGAGCAAGACCCCGCCACCGCCCTGCAAGTCAACCACCCAGTCTCTCACCTCCATCCCCCAGGCCACCACTCCACAGGTTCCACCGCCACACCCTGCCCCAGGTTCCCCCACACACCGATACCGCATCCCCAAACTGCTTAGGCCCTCCCCCCCTGCCACTTGCTCTTCCACCCACAAACCAGATGCTCTGCCTGTTTGTGCCACTGGTGTGGAGACCGTGTCCCCCCCCTCTGTCCTGCCCAGCTCTTCTGCCCCTCCTTCCACTACCTTGGAGTCATGCACTGCAGTGGAGTCCACAACCACCCCGTCTGACTCGGGCACTGCATTGGGGACCCAGTCAACTCCATCTGACCAGCCCACTGCAGTGGTTGCAGCACCAACACCATCTGACTTGAGCCCTGCGGTGGTGCCAGCCCCCCCTGAGTCAGACACCTCCACTGCAGTTGCCGGTGACACTCCTGCACCCACCTCCCCTTCACTGCCTCCTTCTGGCATCCCCTGATCCTGTCCCTGCGGTGCCTGGCCTGCCCCTCGTATGCCCCTCCAAGGGGGATGTCCCCTGTCCCTACCTGTGCAGGCAAGCAATTGTTGACAAGTTGTCACACATCACCCTGTTGGGACTGTATATTTGGACTGGCCATTGGCCTTAGTTTATTTTGGACTTTTGATTTGAGTTGCACACTTGCAGAATAAAGCCTCTTTTTGTTTACTTGTGGTTAATCTTTGGAGGTACATGATGTAGATGTGTGGAATCATGCATTTGCTGTTGTAATAGTGTTCAGATCAGGTAAATGAAGTTTTGCTGTGATGGGCTCCATGTGGTCCATGGGATATGTGTCCTAATCTATCCTGGATCTATAGCATCCTTTGCTGCAGTCTGAGGGTGTAATGTTCAGCATTTGACACAGGGATGTACGTTTAGCATTTGTAGATTACCATCTTTGTCCTACACTGATGCACATCTGGTGGGCTTACGACTGTCCAATGTTCCTAGTACCCTGACTGTGTGCCCGTCTCCAATGGACATGCAGTTTGGCACATCAAATTTGGAGGACTCATCTGTGTACACAGTGCAAGTTGCTTGACATGTGTCTTGGGTGTATGCAGATGACTGACGTGACACTCCCGTGCCCAGGCTGATATGAGCAGAGCCTTCATTGTGTTGTAGTTGTTGACTCACTGACCGAGTGTTCTGCTGACAGGTTTGAGTCGTGCACAGACAAGGTTTGGCACAGCTGACCTTCCACAGGAGTAGAGTGCCCTCATGGCAGTGCATGATTCCGTGATATAGGCTGTGCCCGTGTTGTGTGTTGTGTAGGCATGTCTGTGTGTGTACCCTTCTCCTTTTCCTACACAGGCTGTGTCTCTACAGATGTTCCTGTTTGTGATGCTTGCTGAGTTGTTCTGTGTTCATCCAGCATCTTGGACCTGGTTTCTCCGGGATGTGGGTGCATGGCAAACTAATGTTAATGAGGTTGTCATCCCTAGTTGTCTTTGTTGTCAGGGCTGGGGATGTGGGCAAACGCAGATGGGACACAGTCAAGATTCCTCTTGGCACTTGTTGGTTACACGAGTAATGTGATTTTCTGTTTGTGTATGCTTTCAGTGATTGTGACACGTTGTGTGTGTGACTGCTGCCACTCCTCAGGGTCAGAGCTGCAATGTTGGAAGTTGTCTATGTGTGTCCTTTGTGGGTCAGCTTGGCTTCTTCATTGGTGTGTGACTATGGCCAGGATCCCATTGTTTGGGGTGGATTTGACGTCATGCCCATGTACGGCATACTGTGCAGTGTGTCAGACATTCACAAGTATTGTTGACTGGCCATGTGTGATGGGTTTCTGCACCTTATTTCTCCCCACCACCACTGGGATTTTCATGGGTGCATGTGCAATGTCAGCAGTCTATGTGAGCTTCACTGCTGCACATTGGTGGAGTTCAAGGTGTGTGTCATTGAGTGTGTGCAAATGTGAGTTGTTGCACGGCTGGGGCACTACCTCCATGTTGTCCGTGGCTGGCAGGCCATGCTGAGTGCTTTGTGCTTGTATAGGTGTGATGGTAGTTTGTTGCTCAGGACACATGGCTGTGGTTCACAGTGTGGATGACATCTACCTTTGCCATCACAGTGTGATTGTCATGCAGGCTAGTGTCACCACAATGTGGGGTCCCTGGGGGGGAGTGCTATGGTGGTTCTGTCTCTTGCTGTGTTTGTTGCTGTTCCTACAAGCTTGTGTGACATGTGTAATTTGGGCTCCCTCTCATCTCACAGCGCCTGTTTGCCCACATAGGGGAATCCAATCCCTGAGTTAGTTTTGTATGTGACTGTGTTGACATCTGTGTATTAGTGAATCTGGCCTCCTCATGTGTTGTGTGTTTGCCTGGGGACACTGGCACACAACCCCCTCACCTGTTGTGTATGATATGCAGTGTGAGTCTGCCTGTTTGTGTTTGTGCATTTGCACCACTGCATTGGCATATCTTTAGTTTGCCATTGGCTGTATGTTGTTTGTTGGCTTTCCCCTGCTGGCTCTGGGACTGCTAGGTCATCAGTCAGCACATTGATCATGGTTAGTATGTCCCATTGCTGCCATGGTATGGTATTTGTTCACATGACATCTACAGTCTCCACAGGATATCTACATTTGTGTGTCCATTGCTGCAGATATGTGGGTCTGCATTATGATGCTCACTTCTGTCATTGTGTTATTTGTGAATGTAGACAATGTGGGCCCCCATGGCTGATGTTTGTGTGCACATGGCTAGAACGATGTGTCATTGGCACTGCACTGCTTGCCTCACACAATCTATGTTGCTATGGGACACAAGCACTACAATGCCACTGTAGTGTTTGGTGTTGTGTGGCCAGGAATAATCCCTGCATTTTTGGTTTAGCAGCTTTTACCAGGACTACACTTACCTTTTGGGCACTGTGGTGATGGGGCTTTGGGCCCCATTGCCACACTGTTCAAAATGTGCTTCAGCTATGGAGCACACACTTACCTTTTGGCCACTGTGGTGATGGGGCTTAGGGCCCCATTGCCACACTGTTCAAAATGTGCTTCAGCTATGGAGCACACACTTACCTTTTGGGCACTGTGGTGATGGGGCTTAGGGCCCCATTGCCACACTGTTCAAAATGTGCTTCAGCTATGGAGCACACACTTACCTTTTGGCCACTGTGGTGATGGGGCTTAGGGCCCCATTGCCACACTGTTCAAAATGTGCTTCAGCTATGGAGCACACACTTACCTTTTGGGCACTGTGGTGATGGGGCTTAGGGCCCCATTGCCACACTGTTCAAAATGTGCTTCAGCTATGGAGCACACACTTGCCTTTTGGGCACTGTGGTGATGGGGCTTTGGGCCCCATTGCCACACTGTTCATAATGTGCTTCAGCTATGGTGCACACACTTACCTTTTGGGCACTGTGGTGATGGGGCTTTGGGCCACATTGCCACAGTGGTCATGGTCTGCTTGCATTGTGTAGGCCACACACACAATTATGTGTGACACATGTGTTAGGGGGTCACATTGTATGTTCAATGTCATGTTCAGTGTTGTATGCATTTGACACAGACCACACACGCTTGTCATGGTGTTGGGTGTGGGATGTAATTTACAGACAGTCCTTATGTGGGATTATGCTAGTTGTGTCATGCATTACCCGTCCTATGAGTAGGGGTGGTTGTAGTGACAGGCATCCTGCCCCCCATGAGTGGGGATGGTAGTAGTGGTAGGCATCCAGCCCCCCATGAGTGGAGATGGTAGTAGTGGTAGGCATCCAGCCCACCCTGAGTGGGGGTGGTGTTAGTGGCAGCCATCCATCTCCCCATGAGTGGGAATGGCAGTAGTGACAGACATCCAGCCCCCCATGAGGGGGGAGGTGGTGGCAGGCATCTAGCCACCCATGAGTGGGGATGGTAGTAGTGGTAGGCATCCAGCCCCCTATGGGTGGGGATGGTAGTAGTGGCAGCCATCCAGCCCCCCATGAGTGGGGATGGTAGTAGTGGTAGGCATCCAGCCCACCCTGAGTGGGGGTGGTGTTAGTAGTAGGCATCCATCCCCCTATGGGTGGGGATGGTAGTAGTGGTAGGCATCCAGCCCCCCATGAGTGGGGATGGTAGTAGTGGCAGCCATCCAGCCCCCCATGAGTGGGGATGGTAGTAGTGGCAGCCATCCATCCCCCATGAGTGGGGATGGCAGTAGTGACAGGCATCCAGCCCCCATGAGCGGGGGGTGGTGGCAGGCATCTAGCCACCCATGAGTGGGGATGGTAGTAGTGGTAGGCATCCAGCCCCCTATGGGTGGGGATGGTAGTAGTGGCAGCCATCCATCCCCCCATGAGTGGGGATGGCAGTAGTGACAGGCATCCAGCCCCCCATGAGCGGGGGGGGTGGTGGCAGGCATCTAGCCACCCATGAGTGGGGATGGTAGTAGTGGTAGGCATCCAGCCCCCTATGGGTGGGGATGGTAGTAGTGGCAGCCATCCAGCCCCCCATGAGTGGGGATGGTAGTAGTGGTAGGCATCCAGCCCCCTATGGGTGGGGCTGGTAGTAGTGGCAGCCATCCAGCCCCCCATGAGTGGGGATGGTAGTAGTGGTAGGCATCCAGCCCACCCTGAGTGGGGGTGGTGTTAGTGGTAGGCATCCATCCCCCTATGGGTGGGGATGGTAGTAGTGGTAGGCATCCAGCCCCCTATGGGTGGGGCTGGTAGTAGTGGCAGCCATCCAGCCCCCCATGAGTGGGGATGGTAGTAGTGGTAGGCATCCAGCCCACCCTGAGTGGGGGTGGTGTTAGTGGTAGGCATCCATCCCCCTATGGGTGGGGATGGTAGTAGTGGTAGGCATCCAGCCCACCCTGAGTGGGGGTGGTGTTAGTGGTAGGCATCCATCCCCCTATGGGTGGGGATGGTAGTAGTGGCAGCCATCCATCCACCCATGAGTGGGGATGGCAGTAGTGCCAGGCATCCAGCCCCCCATGAGTGGGGGTGGTAGTAGTGGTAGGCATCCAGCCACACATGAGTGGGGATGGTAGTAGTGGTAGGCATCCAGCCCCTATGGGTGGGGATGGCAGTAGTGGTAGGCATCCAGCCCCCATGAGTGGGGATGGTAGTGGTGGCAGCCATCCAGCCCCCCATGAGTGGGGGGGGGGTGGTGGCAGGCATCTAGCCACCCATGAGTGGGGATGGTAGTAGTGGCAGGCATCCAGCCCCCTATGGGTGGGGATGGCAGTAGTGGTAGGCATCCAGCCCCCCATGAGTGGGGATGGTAGTAGTGGTAGGCATCCAGCCCCCTATGGGTAGGGATGGCAGTAGTGGTAGGCATCCAGCCCCCCATGAGTGGGGGGGGGTGGTGGCAGGCATCTAGCCACCCATGAGTAGGGGTAGTTGTAGGGTGGTGTTGGTGGTAGGCATCCATCCCCCTATGGGTGTGTATGGCATTGGTGTTGGCCATCCCACCCCTATTGTTCTGCTGTTGCTTGTGTACGTCATTTGTGCATCCCTATGTGTGTGTGACATATTTCGGGTACGTGTCGTTTGTTTGTGTTGTGGGTGTTTGACTTACCGTCTGTGCCGTACGCGTCCGTGCCGGTCCCGGTAATAGATGTAGAGTATTGGTAGGACCTGCGCGATGGGATTCATGGTTGGTTCGTCTCGTTCAGGTTTCTCGTGTCTTCGACTCGTACTCGTCGCTGGCTTGTTCGTCTCGTCGCCGTGGATCGTCTTGTGGCGCGAATCGGAGCTTATGTGCAGCTCTCCCGGATGCTCAAACGTGCCGTACGTAGCGACGAGTTTGGCGCGTACGGGAGACGCATCGTACTAGTCCGGCCGGAAGGTGCTGTGTATTTGGTTCCGTGCGACTCGATTCGGCGTTTACGGATCCGGCTCGGGCGGGGAACAGGAGCTGGAATGGTAAGTACTGCTCGCTCGGAATCTGGGCTGTTATGCGCATCGTACTTGTTCGTTCGGTAGAGTGTTCGAGTCGGTCGGAAAACACGCGTTTGGCTCGTATTTTTTCCGGACGAATACTGTTAGGTGCGCTTCCGGCCGACATCGGAATCGACCCCAAAGTGTTTTTTCAGAACCTTTCTTTGGTAATCATGCTTGGTGGTGAGTTAGAGCCGGTTTATTTTTTTAAATTTATTTTAAGAAAATCGGCTTGGATTTCAACTTTAAAACTCTCAGCACCAGAGCTTGGGACATAGGAAATTCGTGCAGTATATACACCTGTAAACAGAGAGCACCAAGTTTTACTGCTGTGAAAGATGTCTACACGGGCTGGTGCACATTTAGTGTGCTCCTGAGGGTCTCCCTTGGGAGGGGAGGTAAATGAGTGCACCAGGGGTTCCAGGAGACACACAGGCTTTGCCCCACAGGTGGATGCAGCCCCTCACTCCGCCCACCTGTAGGGGTTCCCTGCCCCTCTTTAAATGTGAGGCCGGTGAAAAACAGCCAGTCTGCCTTTCACTCATGCTCTGATCCAAGTGCAGGCACGAGTTTGAACTTGATAAAGAACATTTGGCCGGATATATCAATATTAGGAATAGAGATTACCTAATTGCAGTTTTCTACGAATCGCAATTAGGTAATCTCTATTCCTAATGTAATAGAGTTTCATTTAGGGATTTCTAGTGGGTTGCAAATTGACCTTCCACATGAATATTAATGAGGTAGGTCGCAATTTGCGACCCATTAGGATTTGCTACAATGACAGGGATGGTGGCCTGCTGGAGTCAGCAGACCACCATGTCTTTGATTGCTTTTCCTTAAAGGAAAACAGGTTGCATTTAAAAAAGAAAAATGAACAGTTTTCTTTTAATTTTTTAAGAGCAGACAGTGGTCCCATGGGGACCCCTCCCGTTTGCGAATGGGCTACCAACTACTTGAAGTAGGTGGTAAAATGCAAATGTTTAGCGACCGCATTTCGGCCCTAAACACGCCCCTTCCTAATACCGAATCGGTATGTATTCGCAATTACAAACTGCGAATCGGTAACATGTTACCGAATCACAATTTGGGAATGATACATACCAAAATGCATTTTTTGGTTCAAAAACGGCCCGATTCGTTTGCGAACGGAAAAATGATTTATACATCCGGCCCATTGACTGTAATAGGATGTACTGTCCTAGTCTGCGCCCACTGCACCCAGTTAAAGGTATGCTACGATACAGAGATAGACAGTGCTCCACATTTGTAATACATCCCCACAATTGCTATACAACACAAAAAAACTGAGTTTTTGTTCTATCTTTGCTTTAATTTGGCACCAACACTAAATGGCACAATCAGACCATACCTCTTTGTAAAAGCACCGTCCCAGGTGGTGTGACAACATGATTTGGGTATTCTGGTCCGTGTTTAAGTAAAGAGGCAATGCGCTGTCCAATGAGCCGAGGAGGATTTTGGAGAATTGTGCTCTGTGTGCACAGGCGAGAAGCCATGCCAGAGTATGGTCACAGCGCCATCCGATGGTGGATTGAGCAAATGTTATTAGAGTACTTTTTTTCAGTACACCAATATTTTCTTAAATGAAAAGTTATTCTTTTCACTCTAGCTTATTCTTTCATCTAGCAGGCTTTCAGGCTCACTTTACCTTTTGAAGACTTAAGCATGCTTGTGTTCCATTTTAAAATATTGTTAGAATACGTTTAATTTTCTCAACAAATTCATATAATGTACCTTCTGCTTGCACAGTAGGGCTCAATTCTCCTTGTGCCAAACAATCCAAAACAGGAATCATCATCAGTGCCCATTGTTCTTGAGGTTTAACTTGAGTGCTTCGATCACCAATTAAATATTATTTGTCTGCACTCTGCTCCTGCTGCACAGAAAACAGAACAAACCATCACTCTATTTTCCGACCCTTCTTTTCCAATGCTGTGATTATCCACTTTAGCTAACTTCATTTTCACACTTCCATTAAAGTCTTTCAAACTGTGCTCAGCAGCCGTTCACTCCTCTCGAGATAGCACTCATTCTGTGGACTAGCCAGCCCCTGTGCAAGACATTACATCACACAGTAATTTTAGCAATTACAGTATTAGATTTGTAATAGGAGAGCTGCTCGTGGAGCAGCCTGAATCTCTTGATGCCTGAATAGATTATCTGACCCCTCATACCAATTTATGCTGCTATTTCAAGCAAGGCTATAATGCTATTAGTCCATCACGTGAGGTCCCTAGATTAAACCAGGGGATGGTTAAATGAGTGTTATTATTGTGTCTCTTTCTCAGCAAATCGCAATGAACACTGTCCATCTCATATGATATGCTTCTTCATATACTCTATATCTTCATGCAACTATTAGCAACTAAGGGACCGATGTATGAAAAAAGCATATCATATGAGCAGTATTGGGTGCAAATAGCACACTAACTTTTTGCGTCCTGTGTTTAATTATGTGATGCAACCTATGTACTAATAGATTGCGTAGCCAAATGTCCAGACACAAAGGGGTTGTAGATTGACATAACTAATGAATATTAATTAGGCAGGTTGCTATTCAAAACCTGCTGTGATTGGCTAAAAACGCAAGGATGGTGGCCTGCAATGAATAGTAGACCACCATCCTCATGTTCACATTCTCAAAACGTAGACCACCATCAGTAGTTCACATTCCCAAAACGAGCAACTAGCTCTAGGAATTCTTCTGTAACAAAATTGCCTCCATATACAGCATCTTCGACCTTCGACTGGACCCTGTCACCATAGCAGCTCAACTTCCCATTACAGCTGAAGAAGGAAGCCTGAACTCATGGCTCACCATCCCCTTTGTCGAATCGCTGCTACCATGAAGACAATCCACTCAGAGATCCTGCCTGACCCTGGCCCTACCCACATCTTTACCAATGGGTGCCTACTGATTAGCAAAGCACTAACACCCATCCTCAATGCCTCCATCGACCCAGCCACATTATCAGGCACCTGGAAACATGTCACTGTCATGCCCCTGCTTAGGAAACCATCTTCTGACCCAGCCATGCTTTCCAACTACAGACTCATCTCCCTACTACTCCACCTCAAAGGTCTTAGAGAAACTAATCAACCAACGGCTCACTGACTCCCTGAACAAACACAAGCTCCTTGATGCTACACAAGTCAATGCCATCACTGCATCCTGCTTCCACACCCAGAAGCTGCTGAGAAAGATCTTTAAATGGCTCCCAAGCAACACCACAAAAAACCTAGTGCAGCAAGTTGGACTACAGAAGCCCTCTACGCTGGAATCACTAAGCAACTCATTAGAAGACTACACACCATCCAGAACTCAGTAGCCAAACTCATCCTTAATCTCCCACACAGATCACCTCACACCTTAGGGAGCTCCACTGGTTCCCGATTACCAAACGTGTTAATTTCAAAATCCTCACACATACATTCAAGGCACTACACAACTTAGGGGCCGATTCCGATCTCGGCCGGTAGGGCTCCGAATAGGATTCGGCTTTACCGGATCCGATTCGGAGCCCTTTTTCCCGACCGAATCGTACGCGGGTCCGGCCGAGCGAGTACGATGCGAATTCGCCGACCGACTCGTCCGGGCGACCCGACCGCTCCGACCGACTCGTACCCGGATCGTACCGCTCCGACCGACTCGCTCGGACCCGATTCGCACCGCGCAATGGAGACGTTTTCCGGCCGGGTAAGTACGATGCGCACCTCGACCGCTCCGACCGACTCGCGCCGTCCGACTCGAACTCGCTGTCGGAGCCGTACTTTGGGGGTCCGTGTCGGACCCCCTGTACGCGTACCCGCGCGAGGCGCACACAGGGGGACCCATGGGTCCCCCTACCTGTGCGTGTACGCCGCGAGCGCTCCGCGGCGTACTCGCTGTAGGGGGAGCCCTTGTCCGCCTCGCACCCATTGAGGCAATGGGAGCCCGCGTACGCGTTGTACGACCGGCTCCCATTGAGTTCAATGGGAGTCCGACCGACTCGTGTCCGGTGGCATACGAATGCATCGGACTCGTTCGGTCGGACTGCACGGGGCCGATTCGGTCGGAAATCTCTCCGGGTCCGGCTCGGTCGGAGAGATTTCCGGCCCGAATCGGAATCGACCCCTTAGGCTCTATTTACCTGAGCAGTTGCATCTCTTTCCCCCAGCCGCCCAGACACCTTCGCTCTCAAGGACTTCTATTTACACACTCATACACAGAACCAGATCAGGACATAACACAGCATAACATAACATAACATAACGTATGGAAATCTGTTTTTTTAAAGCTGCACTTGTTCCTTAAAGGAACTGGTGCTGCTTTAAAACAGTTTCCTGTTTGAAAAGATATTAGCAGGAGAGGCTGGCAGTAGTCTCCTGGAAACTGCCTGCTCTCCCCTCTGCCACCCGGAGGCCATCTCACTCAATTCTCAAGGGGGAAGCTGTCCCATGGGAAAGGATTCCCCTTTGTGAGCTGTTACCTCTTCCTTTGAGGAGTTGCTAATAGTTCAGTGGTCTGCGACCGCAATTGCAGTGGCCAACCATTGGTACATCTCATACCAGTTCATAATTAAGCGGGGGTAACCCTTTCACGCCCCTTCCTAAATACAATTCAGAATGAGTTTCAAAACTACTTTTGCAATTCAGCAAGGCATATCCAAATTGTAAAAGGGGTGTAGTACTATAAAAAAAATGCATTTTGTGGACGCAAATCCTGTGATTTTGCAAACCACAAAGTTTGCAACCTCAGAATTCTTTTGTATATCTGGCCCTAAGTTCTCAAGTAAATAATGTAATTGGCTGTGTATAAAATACCTCAGATGCTTAAAACAATGATTGAAAAGAAATAACTTGAAATATTTCTCAGTTTCTCTTAATGGTACGTAGGTGATGTGCAATAAGATTATGTCAATGATATTAAAGCAATATTAGAATTTTATTGTACTATTCTATTTGCTCCAGTGAAAAACTCCTAAGCCTTCATTACGCGAAACCTGTAGATTGGCAAGTAAACCTGTTATTGCGCCCATCGGAAATTTTGAGGACTGTGGAGTTAATACATATCTCTCATGCTTCCCCTGGAGATTTCGGCTGCTAAAAACAGAAACTATGGGCGAGAATGAGCAAATACTGGGAGAATCAGGCCAGGACTTACTGACTCCCTTTATAGTTCCTCATTGTTCAGGATATTATTAGGGTTCATCCTCGAATTCCCATTAATTCTGCATCTTAGGAATTAATTACGGGGTGCAGAACTAACACATCCAAATTGAGGGATTTTATAAGGAGGCCTTACAGGCCAGGACTTTTAACACAAAATATTAAATCATTTTTATGATAAGGCATGGTACAGTTGGGGGGTGCTGTCTACATTGGTTGTCCTGAATCTGGCAGTCCAAATGCAGTCAAACTGTTTTTTGCTTTACCTCCCTAAGTGCGAAAGGAATGCCCAGACGTGGGTCCCGGGCTCACTGTGTCACTGGATTCAAGCGAGCCTGGCTGATGCGGGGTGATGCCCCAAAACCGGTCCCAGGATGCTTGTTTCAGGTCCAGGGAGGAACTGGCTTGGCAGTTCGGGCTGGACTGTTCCCATGAAGCACAGGGTCAAGAATAATTTGCATACGGCTGGGTCTAAACTGGGGCGGCATGGTGAGCAAAGGAGCAATGGATTTAACCCAGATCTATGGACTGGGGGTGAATGTTTGATTTGCTCTGCATTCCGTCCATCACCTTTGTGTCTTTTGCTTTCTCGCCCTAAGTGCGCCGGGTATGCCCAGATGTGGGTCCTGGCCTCACTGTGTCACTGGATTCAAGCTGGCCTGGCTGATGAGGGGTGATGCCCCAAAACCGGTTCCAGGATGCTTGTTTCCGGTTCAGGGAGGACCTGGCTTGGCAGTTCGGGCTGGACTGTTCCCATGAGGCACAGGGTCAAGACTGATTTGCATATGGCTGGGTCTAAACTAGGGTGGCATGGTGAGCAAAAGAACGATGGGTTTAACCCAGATCTTTTGACTGGGGTGAATGTTTGATTTGCTCTGCATTCCGTCCATCATCTGTGTGTCTTTTGCTTTCTCGCCCATCATCTGTGTGTCTTTTACTTTCTCGCCCTAAGTGCGCCGGGTATGCCCAGACCAGAGTCCCGGGCTCACTGTGTCACTGGATTCAAGCTAGCCTGGCTGATGAGGGGTGATGCCCCGAAACCAATCCCAGGATGCTTGCTTCTGGTCCAGGGAGGACTTGGCTTGGCAGTTCGGGCTGGACTGTTCCCATGAGGCACAGGGTCAAGACTGATTTGCATATGGCTGGGTCTAAACTGGGGTGTCATGGTGAGCAAAAGAACAATGGATTTAACCCAGATCTATTGACTGGGGGTGAAAGTTTGATTTGCTCTACATTCCGTCCATCATCTGTGTGCCTTTTGCTTTCTCGCCCTAAGTGCGCCGGGAATGCCCAGACCTGGGTCCCCGGCTCACTGTGTCACTGCATTCAAGCTAGCCTGATTGATGAGGGGTGATGCCCTGAAACCGGTCCCAGGATGTTTGTTTCCGGTCCAGGGAGGACCTGGCTTGGAGGTTTGGGCTGGACTGTTCCTTTGAGTAACTTTACTACGTTAGGCTATTCCCCATTTACAAGTGTAAAGTTACTCAAAAGTGTAGGCATGCATGTTTCTACCACATGAATCAGAGGTAGAGCCAAATTCATGAGTATAAATTTATAAAGTTATTACAGCCGAAAAGGAGCAGTAGTACGTTCACCACCATACGTAGCTGGCCACTGATACTGCAACTTCTCCCATAGAAAATAATAGAGGTAGGGACTTAAAATAGAATCCCATAGTAAATAATGTTAAATAAAAATAACTTATTTCTATTTTCTAATTTTATATATATATATCGTTTCGGCGAATGCCTTCCTCATTGCCAGCTTCGTGTTTGTCCTGTTTGTATTCCGCGGGGCTTTAACATACTGTGTCTTCAAATCCTATTGGACCAAGGTTGCCCAATCAGGAGAGTCGATTTTCAAAGTCTCTGTTCATAGTATGGATTGTCGCGTTGCTGGTAATTTAAAAGCCCCCCAATGCACGTTTGGTCTCCACAAAGTCCCGTAAGCAGAACCTGCATGCAGTTCCATTCAGCGAACGTCGGTTCAGTAACCCGTTCGAGCACACAGTGTTGCCCTGACAATGTCAGCTGTAGGGCCGCATACTCACTGCTCCGGAATCATCTATGGCGATAAATTGTCACCTGGAGGGGTCCCGTTCAGCAGTAATTTGCTGCTCTCTCCCCGATGCCTCAATCCTGCCTCGTATTGTGGGACACGGAACTTGGATTTATGATGAACCCGTATGCGGAGGCCCATCCAGGGCTTTGAGTGATCGCTAACACAGCAGGAAGAAAGGTGTACCCATTCAGGGTTTATAACTGTAACACACTACGTGATCCAGAATCCTTTGCCCATCAGAGGGCGTAGTATTAAATAAAATGAAGGTGTGTTCGAGAAACACGTTGTTGTCGAGCCTCTGAGGAAGAAGCATATGGGCTTTGAAACGCGTTAGGCGATATCGACTGCAAGCTGTGCAAGCTTTCCGCATATGTGAGACATCTTTACCAGTAAAGGAGTTGCTCCTGTTCGGTGTAGAGTGCGTTCCTACCAGAGGGGCAAGTTGGAGCTTTATGTAAATCGCGGCAGCCCTTGCCGCGAGGAACGCACCACCCCGTGAGGACTGGGGGCCACAGGGCATGGTATTCAACCTGTCTCATATTGTGGGACACAGAACTTGGATTTATGATGAACCTGTATGCGGAGGCCCATCCAGGGCTTTGAGTGATCGCTAACACAGCAGGAAGAAAGGTGTACCCATTCAGGGTTTATAACTGTAACATACTACGTGATCCAGAATCCTTTGCCCATCAGAGGGCGTGGTTTTAGATAAAATGAAGGTGTGTTCGAGAAACACGTTCTTGTCGAGCCTCTGAGGAAGAAGCATATGGGCTTTGAAACGCGTTAGGCGATATCGACTGCAAGCTGTGCAAGCTTTCCGCATATGTGAGACATCTTTACCAGTAAAGGAGTTTCTCCTGTTCGGTGTAGAGTGCGTTCCTGCCATTGTGGCAAGTTAGAGCTTTATATATATATATATATATACATATATATATATATATATGCAAAGAGCTCCGTCTCGAAACATCCAAATTCCAAGAAAAGACGAACACGGACCCAGATAATTGCGTGCATAAAGGTATTTAATCCATGTGTGTGCGTGTGTGTGTGTTACCACACAAAGGGGCCGATTACGATGGCAGACGGACTGGAGTCCATCCGCCATGGTGGTGGCGACCGGGACCGTCCGCAATACCTGCGGCTGTTCCACACACCAAATCAGGATGCGACCGCCACCGTGGCGGTCGAATCCTGCACCTTTAACATTGCGGCAGGCGCTGCTGACCGCTGCACCGCTGCCGTCTTAAAAAATGCATGTGGTGCATTTCACTGCACTACGTGGCAGGCACCACACGGTGCCTGCCACTCGGTGCAGTGAAATGTAGGGGGGTACCCCCCCAGTGCACATACACCCCCCAACACATTGGGGGCCCGCAACGGGCCCCCGAAACCAATCTCCACCAGCCTTTCAATGGCGATTTACCCGCTGCAGATAGGCTGGCTGGAGATCGCATCGTAATTTGGAGGACGGTGCCTGCTAGGCACCGCCACCATTTTACGGGTGCAGACCCCTCCGCCAGGCAATCGGAACGATTGCCTGTGGCGGTTCCGTGGTGGACGGTCTTTGCGTCCACCGCGGTCGTGGTCTGGATCCCACCGCCTTCGTAATCTGGCGGTGGGAAAATCGCGGTCCGATGTGGGAAGGACCGCCACCGCCGGGCTGACGGTGACGGTCCTTCCGCCATCGTAATCGGCCCCAAAGTCCGGAAGTTCGGGGCTTGTGCTTGCGGCAGTCCTGGATGGACTGCGGTACTCCACAATGTTCCAAAACCAAGTTTCCTTTTCTCAAAGAAAATGCCAGGACTCACCGGGACGCTTAATGAATTTATTAGCAAAAAAATGCCTCTACCAACGCGTTTCGCCTTTCGACTTGATCACAGTATATATATATATATATACACTATATTGCATTGCAGCACTTATATAGCGCTTAATATGGGGGCTATAAAATTTATGTTAAAAATGTAAATGTATACTTTTGATGATTATTTATGGTAATTACCTTTTTTATTTTAAAAATAAGTGTAACCTTATTTTTAAAAAATCAATTAATTGAAGTCAATTCAATACATAACATTTTGTATATATTAATGCATAATGTATAAACATAAAATTACATTTAATATTTAATTAAAAAATGAAGTTAATAGTACTGTTGCATTATTTATTTTGTTATACATTTCAGATAAATATATAACGTTAATTTACATAAATAGTTAACATAAGAATATTTCTACTATTTTTTTCAAGTTTATTAAACCTTTTACAATTTGCTATACTCTATCACAGGTAAATCTCTGCCTATGCTAACCTATAACAAAAACAAAAAGTAAAAAGTTCATTCAACAATTAAACTTGAAAAAAAAAAAAATATTTGTCTGTTAAATATTAATGCAAATTATTTGTATATATGTATTTAAAATGTAGAACAAACAAACCTGGCAGTGCATTAATAACCATGTAAATTAAAATGTAATTATGTTGAATATATTAAATTAAATGTCAATTATTTTTCTGAAGTTTAACTTATAAAGAAAAATGTTCACTGTAAATAAAATATATATATCTATTCATTACATATTAATAATTATTAAAAGTGATGCTTAGAATTAATTAAAAGTAATTTATTATGTTAATCATATTGTAACAAAATGAATGTGGCAATTTCAAAAAAGTTACTAAAACATTTTGAAATAAAATAAGAAATATGTTTCAGTTTCAGGTGATTGTTTTAAACATTAAATTAAATTTATTTATATATTTAACTTTTTAAAATAATTTAATTTAGTGTGACATTATGTACTGTGAGGCTTTATTTTAAGTCCCTACCAATTTATTTTTTCCTATGGGAGGATGTTGAAGAACCAGTGGTTGGCAGTGTGTGGTGCTGCTCCTACTTCAGCACTGAGCTGGAGTACATTTACTACTGCTTGGGGTCCTCTTTGGCTGTATTAAGTTTAGATATGCATTTTACTTTTTGTGGGTTGCACATCCCTCCCTAAACCCCTCCGTAACACTCTTCCCTATGTAGTAAGTATTACCCATTTTCCAGCCACTCCTCCCTGTCCATCCCACCTTTACTACAAAAAGGTATATTTACTTGTGCAGAAACTACGCAGCCGGGGTTGAGATGTCTGCAAAGAAAACAATACGAGAGGCAGAGGTAGAACCTCCTCATGCAGGTTTGTGTATAGCATTTAGTAGTACGTTAGTAACAATATTGTAGTTCTACTCAGTGGTGGCTGCTACTGAATAGTACGGGTGGGGCGGGGGTAGAAAAAAATTATTTCACTTACCAACCGGCCGCCGCTTTTCCTCCGTCCTTCTTCTGTCCACGACTCATGGAAGCAGGAAGCACACAAGTTTCAAGACTCCCCTAGCCAATCACGACGCTGCTGTCACCAGCATGACAGCAGCGTTGTGATTTGCCTGAGCGGCCTGGTTAGTCAATTCAGACAGTGACTGGGAGCCTGGGAAAGGTCTCCACTCGGCTGTACAACACAGCTGGGTGGAGAAATGCTAAAGTGCGCATGCCGGTTAGGCCGGCCCAAGACTGCTGGCCGAACTGTCATGCGCACTTATGGTGCATCAACCACTCCTCCCCGTGACACAGCCCAGCCCCGCCCCACCCAGTACTAAAAACCAAACTGGCGCAGTACGGAAAATCAAATAATAATTACATTGCGTTATTATCATTTTATTTTTCCTTTTTGCAAGTGGGGTATGCTCCTCCTCCTTAGTGGAGGAGCTGGCGCTGGTTCTACTAAACATACTACAAAATGCACTTGTGAATAGGTCCCAAAATCTCTTACGTAATTGCAACTAAATCCGATAAGCTCCCTTTAGAATGTACATCATGCAAACCTGTTGCACTCAAAATGTATACTGAAATTGTATTTACATATTAGACAATATCCTTTCAAATCGTTACATAAGTTCCTCTTCAAATTTTGGGATCTTTACCATACTGGCTTTCTCTAGAAAAGACAAAGATCTATTAACATTTTCATGATTATGGAAAAAAAAAATTGAGAAATCAAAATAAAAACACCTTCTAATTTTTAGTGGTAGACACTGAAAAAGGTTTAGTAGATTTGGGCTTTCCAAAAAGGCTCTGAAGGTAATTTTGCGCCCTGAGTCACCGCTTTCAACATTCACCCGCTTCCAGTGTGAAAATTGACAGCTTTTTTATACTTTACAAACGCTTATGTGTCTACTGTTGAAGTAATTACACGCAGTGCGACTTTGGGAGAGGTTGCGAAGTTATGCACATGGCATGACAGCAGAGAGAGAATCCTTCACACTAAGGCTCACCAGTATTCCCACTATGTGCATTAAGATTTGCAATAGTAGTTGTGAATTGGTACTTTGAATTTCTCAAATGAATTCTGTTGGCTAGGCAAATAGAAAGCGGTTTAGTGTATCAGGCTTGGGGTCTTTTGCTTCCATATGGATTGACACAGCCAATAAGTTCCGCCTATGGGACCTGTTGGCTTTGCTAATGGTATTTAGCCATACTGCAAAGCATCCCCAATGCTCTTCAGCATGGTTAAAGAACTGAAGGAAAAAAACACTTTTGCAAGTGGCCATGCCATTTAGTGGATGTGCACACCACAACTGTGAGTGCCTACAGTACTTTCTTTTTAAAGTTAGTTACCAATTCAAGTTGGAAGGGTAACTACAAAAGAAACAAAAATTTGCATAAGTGTGTGATTTTTTAAGCAAATGTGGGGGAAACAATACGGGGGAAGTAAGCCAATGGAGGGCAGAAACAACATGTTGGGGTGCCTATTGGGGGTGGATCAACATGGGGATAAGGGTGGAAGCAACACATGGGGCGCAAGTGCGGGTTGGAAGCAAAACGTGGCAGTAGGGGGGGAGAGCAACATGGAGGGCACGCGTGGGGGAAGTAACATGGAGGGCACGCATGGAGGAAGCAACATGGGGGCATGGGTAAGAGGAGCAAATGAGTGAAAGAGAGCAAAGTGGTGCTGGCAGGGAGAAGCACACAGGTGAGAAAGCAACACAGGCAAGAGAGAGGAACATGGAGTGCGGCATGGGAGATACATACATGAGGGAGATACCTAAAAAGCACATGCACTCTTGCGGAGTGCTTAACAAAAAGAAAAAAGTAGTCCTAAAAAAGCGAGCAGTGGAAGCACACAAGTAATGCATCAATGCAACAGGGGAGGGACAAACAAATAGGAAGGAAAGCCGACACTATCTAGCGAATAAGAGGCAAGCAAATGAGAGTGACAATGAAGCCAACCAATGGTAAGACATGGGTTGGCTGAAAGCCCACTGTAATCTAACAACATATCTCGCAACAGAAAGCACATGCGCTTTCTAGTAGATGAGACCTAACAAGCAAAAATATCGCCACTAGAACTAATTTCCTCTAAAAAGAACTTGCTTTTATATAGTGCTTCCTACCATACCTCTGCTTTTTCTAAGAGCTGTGCTGTGAATAACAGATCTAATTTACCAATTTCAGAAAGTTTAAACCAGAATCTGCTTTTCTAGGATTAATACTTATTATCTTCAGAATGCCACATCTGTCAGAGACGATCTTTCTGCTCACTGAGCCATTCTGCTAGCTAACATAAAATTTTCATGAAATATTCTACGTTTCTTTTGTGAGGGTTGATAGCTCATACTTGTTTTAAACGTTATGTATACTTGTCAATAAATACAGTGTGTACTCACTGCATGAACTTAGAAATAGTTAAACTGAGGAGTTTATCATTCACCAATGTCAGAGAACGAGCACAAGTATGTATATATATGTATATATATATTTTTTAATACTTCCTCTTGTACATTATTTTTTTGTTTTTGTTCTAAATCTCATGTCAATATTTAACAAGCAACACAAGAGTTCTTGATCAACAATGTTGCCTCGTACCACAACAGTGAACAGGTATTGAGGGAAACTGTGCTTTATTTTCATGCCTGAGCTTTAAAGTGACCTGTCAGATTCAGGGGGAATTTAACCCCTATAATTAAGAGATTAATTTAAATAATATGCAAATGGGAATGCTATTGGGCCTTTGAAAGTGTCAAAGATTACACGGACTTGTATTCCATTATTCTTTCTTTGAGTGAGAAAATGTGTTCTCATTATTGTAATACCCACTTTAACAGTAATTATGGCCTTACACACTTTTCACTGATGTCACCTGGACTGTTGTTTCCTGAATTTTCACATGGGAACTGTGTGAAGGAAAACAGGTGATCTGCGCGCTCTGCTCCTACCACCCCATCTTCAAAAAAATGTACCGTTCCTGGACTGATTTATTTATACAAGACTGGAGGGAGCTAGGAGTATTTCAGTATCTCGTAAAATGAATTGACATTATTTGTATTAACATAACTCGCATTTGCATAGTGTATATAACCAATTCAAGAACTCCAGGGATGAAACTGCTGTACTGTTCCTCTGTGGAGGCAAGTCCAGTTTAAAATACTCTGTGACAGATGTATTGAATTTACTAAATCAAATCACCACAGAGTACTAGGTACTGGGGACTTGATCTCCAGAGAAGGTTAGCCAGAAACAGTGTATCAGTAGCCGAACAGACTATAGGTGCATCAAATGGCTTCATGATAGTTTGAAAATGGTGGCACTTGGGATGCCAGAGAGCTGGCGCGCAAGATGTCCACACAGGCATGAGGCTCCTGCAGTTCGGGAGAACTATCTGGTATTATCCTGCCGTAATTGCACCCATCGTGCCTTAATTTTTGGCTGATTGTACAGCGCTTGCTGCGGGGTGCACCCCATGCCCACATCATTGCTGGCGTGTTGAGGGAAATGTGGATTCCCATTTATCTTGGTGCAGGCCGTGTGATAATGATGGCGGCCGCCTAGACGTCTGGAGCGCTGGAGGGCTCCACTGCGGGCCAGTGAGTGACTGATAACGCGACTTGGGTGCACCTGTCCTGGGGACCACTGCGAGAGTATTGGAGCAATTCCCCTGTGGGCGGACTGGCTGGTTCGGCTGAGGCGGGGGAGCGCGAGCGAGGTGTTGCTGCCGGCCCGTGTGGCCTGCTGCTGGGGGTTGCTCATGTGGTTGTGTCAGTGTTGTTGTGATGGCTGGAGGCTGGGACGGACTGGGTGGCCTGCCTGCTGTGCGGCTGCACATCGTTTGAGTGGAGCCCTGAGAGCAGTGGAGGAGACGGAGTGGACCCACTCATTGCAGCCTTGTGGAGTAAGGCCGCTACATCACATGCAATACTGTGGAGAGAAAGGCCGCGCACCACGTACGGTCAGACCTGCAGCTGCACTGAGACCTCCTGGGGATTGCTGCAAACAATGTCGGCCATGCAGACATTTCTGGGAGCCCCCCCTGCTGGTGAGGACAGAAGTGGCTTGGCGATTTACTGTGGGGGCGTCTGCCAGTCTGGCAGGTGTTGTGAGCTTGCCACGCACCCGGGGCCCACCCGAGGGCATCTCTTGTGGCACTGGATGCACTGAGGAGGAATATTCTTGCCTAAAGGAGATGCATGCCTCGGTTATAAAACTCCCTACTGGACTGACAGACTTTGATTTGAGCAACCTCAGCACACCCTCAGCTGTCACGATGTTGCGCTGTTGGTGGAGAGCCGGGTGCACAGTACCATCAGTAGCTGTGGGCCACTGGGCCCTTGAGTATTGAACTGCAGCCACTGAGGTTGGCACAGCATCCTGGGGTGCTAGAGGAGCTCTGTGCCCGCTACTTTACATATATTTCTGGGCCCACATCTGCTCGTGCCCCTCAGAGACTTTGCGGGGGTGTGGCGGTACTGGGCATTAGGATGCAGGTGGCATAAACTGCTTGGGATCTCCTTTCATCACCTGGGACCTCTGCCATTGATGACGGGTGGATGAGGGTGCACTGGGATAAACTGAGCCGAGATCAGCACTGCTAGGATAGTTACCTATTTGATGCCAGTGCTCCCCTGTGCACTGCCCCATTTCTTGCATAATACATGTCTGGTGCTCTGGTATGAAATGGGGAAAACAGACAGGCACCAAACTAAACTGCAATTCGATGCTCGCAGAGTAGCCTGTGCCCCATAGAGTTCAGTGGATAGGCCCAAGTCAAAGGACTCACCCTCTGATGATCCCAACAATGAGATAGATGCGAAGACGCTGCTGATGGCAATGCAAAGGCAACCTCTATGTGTGTGAGGCAACAAGGGCTTACACCCATAGAGGCCAAAATAGACACCAGAATGAATTCCCTAACAAATAAATTTGAAAAGCAGGAAGGGCGCGTTACTGAGGCAGAACAAATAATCTCTGCCTTAGAAGATATTGTCACCAATCGCAGTGAACAAATGCTTAACATGGAGAAGGTTCTCAAGCTCAAAGCTGCCAAAAATGATTTGGAGGCGAGATCTCAGAGAAACAACCTCCGGATATTGGGTATCCCAGAATCTACAAACACTGGCACGCTAGAGGGTTATATTGAACGCTTACTTACCACTCTTTTTGGTGTGGGGGTTTTTCCAAAATACTTATTGTGAAACATGCCCACCGGGTGCTGATGTCTCAACCTCCACCTCAGGCCCCGGCAAGGCCATTCCTGGCTAAACTCCTGAACTAAGCAAACACAAGGAGATGAGACCGATGATGGATTCAACCCAGATCTGTGACTGGGGGTGAGTGTCTGAAAAGTTTCAGCGCTCTGTCCATCATCTCCTTGTGTTTGCTTTGTTCGCCGTAAGTTGGCAGGGTATGCCCAGATGTGAGTCCCTTGCTCACTTTGCCACTGGATTCAAGCTAGCCTGGCTGATGAGGGCTGTTAGCCCGAAACCGGTCCCAGGATGCTTGTTTCCGGTCCAGGGAAGTCATGGCTTGGCAGTTCGGGCTGGACTGTTCCCATGAGGCACAGGGTCAAGACTGATTTGCATATAGCTGTGTCTGAACTGGGGTGGCGAAGTGAGCTAAAGAACGTTGATGGATTCAACCCAGATCTGTGACTGGGGGTGAGTGTCTGAAAAGTTTCAGCGCTCTGTTCATCATCTCCTTGTGTTTGCTTTGTTCGCGCTAAGTTGGCAGGGTATGCCCAGACGTGGGTCCCTTGCTCACTTTGCCACTGGAATCAAGCTAGCCTGGCTGATGAGGGCTGTTAGCCCGAAACCGGTCCCAGGATGCTTGTTGCCGGTCCAGGGAAAACATGGCTTGGCAGTTCGGGCTGGACTGTCCCCATGAGGCACAGGGTCAAGACTGATTTGCATATAGCTGTGTCTGAACTGGGGCGGCGAAGTGAGATACAGAACGATGATGGATTCAACCCATATCTGTGACTGGGGGTGTTTGCTAAACTCCTGAACTATCATGATCGGGACACTGCCCTTCGCCTGGCACAGAAGAAGCGAAATATGCAATTTGAGGGAAATGCGGTGGCTATCTACCCCGACTCCCCTGCAACTGTTCAGGAGAAGCAACAGAAATTCACACAGATCAAGCAGAACTTAAAGGCAGCTGATATTCCTTATTGCCGTATCCTGTGCGCCTTCAGATCTCCTATAAGGGCAAAGACCATCTCTTTGCCGCTCCACACCAAATTGAGGAATTCCTGCATCGTAATGCAGTTTGTAAATCTTCAACAGGATCCTCACCTGCAGTGTCCAGAGCGTCATCCCCGCTGTCGTAACCAGGCTGACCTGGGGGTCTGAAGGTCCTACTAAACTGGTCTGACTAACTTTGTTGAGGGGGCTGTGAATTCTTTGATTGTGTAAATACATGCATTACTGCTCCATGCCGCTGGCCCACTGTAGGGTCTGGGGTGGTGATTTATGACATGGTACCAGCACCCTCAACTCTGATTAACTCCCCCCACAAGCACAAGATGGGGCACATGCGGGGTATCAGCTTATCCTCCCCAGACGCCCTCATCTTTACGAGGATGTCCCAGTGTGGCTCTTTGGATGACTCCCACAGGCTACACCCACATTCGTTTCACTGTTGTTTACTGGATTTCCTGATTTAGCATTCTTAATAATATTGTTCTTTCTTACTCCATTCATTATTTCTCTTTTCTTCTGGCTTTTCACTCACCCATCTCTCGCCTGCTGGCCCTGCAGCCTTAACAGTGAGTTCTAGTTGCTCCGCTCCTTCTTTTACTTACCTCTCTTTCTTATCCAGCTGGTGTACAAGTGATAAAATCGCTGTAGTGCCCATATGGCAGTTAGGGATCTGCTGGACACGTCTTTGCTTATTTGGGAGGGTTGCATGTTCCTGACGGGTTTGGGCCGTCAATGTGGCGGGGGATGGGGAACATTTGTTTTACCTGTGCATACCGACCAATACCAATGCTGGCGTACTGTTCTCACTTCACCGACTGTTATTGCCTCAACTGGCTTGCCTTGTATATGTATGCAAACTCACTTTATGCTGGCTACCACTGACATGGCACGTACTCAGTCTGCACGCACACAGTATAACTGCTTAACTTGGAATGTTAGAGACTGGGAGATCACCATAAGTGCAGACACATAATAGCCGACTTTGACAGGCATAATATTCATATAGCTTTATTGCAGGAGTCGCACTTCACAAACTCTACACAGACAAACTTTGCTGCTCGCTGGGCTTTCCACAGACAGTCGCTACCTACTCCTCACGCCCACGAGGCACTGTCACCCTTATCTGAAAGGACCTGCCTTACACCTTTCAGGAGTCCTAAACAATACACAGGGACACTATACCATAATGTGGGGGTGTCTGACATCGGAAACTGTCACTATTGTAAACTACTATGACCCGAACACAGATGGTCCGGACTTCTTTGATAGGCTATGGGGGAAAATTGTGGATATTGGCCCTACCCACATTTTATGGGGGGGGAGATTTTAATGTTTCTCTAAATGTGTTGCAGGACAGATCACAATCCACTGCCACATATCACACTGCAGCAGCCTGGCACATTCAGGATATCATGAAAGAGAATGAGCTTACAGATGCGTGGCGGAATCTGCACCCTGCTCTTCAGGAGAGCACCAATTACTCAGGAGTGCACAATAGCTGGTTGCGGATAGACTGCTAGCTAGTTTCTTGCAGACTAGCATCCTGAATACCTAAAGTAACACATCTGGCGTGTACCTACTCGAACCACTCTCTGGTCCTGCTCGAATTGTGTCCACCTGTCCTTGCCTTCTCTCGCGTGAAATGGAGGCTCTCCCCCACTCTGCTTCTTGACGATCCATTATGGGAGGAACACAGACAAGAAATCACTGATTTCTTTGATAGAAACAAGGATTCTGTCCCATACCTGGGCACCATATGGGAGGCTTTTTAAGTCACTATCTAGGGCTGCTGCATGGCCAAGAGCGGTAGGATCCTGCGCTCCATTCGAGACCAGTTAAATCAGCTGAAGCGAGACTTGAAATGACTGAAAGCCTGTGCGGGTTCCTCTGGAGGTTAGGGATGTCTGCACAGATCGAACTCACTTCATCTGAATATCAAGACACTGCCGAATGGAAATGCCTGTTTCACAGTAAATGCGCTCAGGCCCAGGCATATGGTGAAGGTGAATGCCATGATCATACGCTGGCAACCATGACGTGCCAACAGCATTTTGCCAATTATATTCTGGAGATATGGGATGAGAGAGGGACACTGGTCAGAGACACTGGTCAGAGACACGTCAGATATCTTGCGCACTTTTTCCACATTCTATAGTGACCTTTACTCTTCCTGTCGTACGCATGTTGCAGACATTGATGCTTATCTTGACGATGTGGCTCTGGTTTGGCTCAATGATGCGCAACGGCAACTCCTAGCAGCTGCTATAGAGGAGGACGAAATTAGGGAAGCAATTATGCAGCTCCAATCTGGCAAGGTTAACGTCCAGATGAGCTGCCCACTGAGTTTTATAAGACATACAGTGCTGCGCTGATACCGATCCTCAAGGCTGTTTACCTGGTGGCACAGGCATAGGGGCTCCTTCCACCGTCCATGCGGGAGGTGATGATTATTGTTTTGCTTAAACCAGGTAAGTCTCCTGACAGCTGTGAATCTTTTAGGCCCCTGTCACTTATTAACTGTGATGCCTAGATACTAGCAAAAATATTGGCTAATCGTCTTTCTCTCCTCATGACCTTGTTAGTCAGACCTGATCAATTATGATTTATCACTGGACATTCCGCATCACACAACTTGCGGACGCTCTTTTTGCTCTTGCAGAATATAGATCTGGACCTTGATGCCACTAAAACTTTTGGTTCACTGGAGTGGGACTATCATGGTCGTGCTTTGAAGCATGGGATTTCCAACATTGTTTGTGTCCCAGATAGCACTACTCTATTCACAGCCCTTGGCAAAGGTGCGGAATAACGGCACTGATTCGGCCCCCTTTGTCATTTCGAGGAGTATGTGGCAGGGTTGCCTGCTTTCGCCTCTGCTCTTCGCTCTGTCAGTTGAGCCATTTGCTGCTAAGCTCCGACAGCAACATCATGAATATGCCATTAGACCCTTCTAGACACTTATCGGTCTCATTATACGCTGATGATATTATGATCTATTTGAGGGACACTCAGTTTAGCCTAAATGGGGTACTCCGAGCATTTGTTCGCTTTGGATGGCTCTCGGGCATTCAGATTAATTGGGGGAAGTCTACCCTCTTCCCCCTTACTCCAGCCACAAAGGAGTTCACCCATGATTTCCCATTAAAATGGTGGGACACTGATTTGCATTACCTGGGAGTGGTGGTGACCAGAGACAGGGAGAAAGCTATCCGAGACAATTATGGCGTGGCCTTTTCTGCAATAACTGATAGTATTACACGTTGGCTATCACTGCCTCTATCATTGTCAGGGCACATCTTGCTCTTGGTGGTTATATTGCCGAAGTTCTTTTTACCTATTCCTCAATATTACTGTGTCACTGGGTAGACATTTCTTTAAAACATTGATGTCACCAATGATATGACTGGCCTGGGCGGGTAAGCAACCACATCTACAATGGGATGTCCTCACACAGCCCTTCTCTAGGGGTGGCTTTGAGGCTCTGGATATGGGTCTTTACTATTTATGCACCCAGGCACATTATGCTGTCCATTGGTATAGGCCCACTCCCTTTATGCCACACTATGTAACAGGGCTACATGGCTCCTATCAATGCGCTACACATATTATTAAAAGAAGAGATCCCTAGAGATCTCGTTTCTATTTCGTACCACACTGCTCAGATAGAGGCTCCCCATGTGGAGGGGCAGGCAAGCGCAAAGTGGGACGTACAATTGGGAGCACCTCTCACAGTTGAACAATGGCGATATTGTTGTATACAGACAGGGCAGATTGCCTCGAGTAGCAGGTTACGTATCTTTCATTATAAATTCCTCCAAATTGCACAGATACCGCTTCTGCCCCGATGATTACTGTGCCAGATGTGGGGTTGCAGAAGCGGACTTCCTCCATCTATCTTGGTCCTGTAGCCCTTTACATGTGTATTGGGGGGAGGTATCTTCAGCCGTCCTTCTTATGATAGGCCAAGAAATCACACTCACCCCATTTATGGCCATTTTGGGACACACAGGGGAGGTCGAGGCGGGCTACCAAAGGTTCCTGGTGTTGGGCCTTCTTCTGGCGGAACATAGAATCACCTGCAGATGGGGGAGGGGTAGGGCGCCCAAGTTCAAGGAATGGATACAGGACTTGGTCTACTGTCAAGATCAATTAATCACATATGTGGAGCTTCTAACCCAGAGGTCTCGACCCAGAGATATAGGTGATCTGTTGAACACATACAGATTGACTCGAATGCTGGAAGGGAGCAGGGGCCTGAACCTCCCGCCATACCCTGTGCTTCCCCTTTGGAATAGTGACAGGAGCTTGTTAAAACACCTTATTCCCCATTGCACTCCATCACATCGTGGGATATGTCCACAATGCTATCTAGCTATTTGTTTCATGAAATTGTGACCCTTATGTGTGTTCTGTATGTACACAAAGTGCAGGAACGAACTGCAGGCCTCAGGAATTTCTCCTGTGTATATACTGTGCTCTGTGAATGATGGCAAGTGATGTAATCTGCACTGATTAATGAGAACGACATGGTCAAACAAAGCTTGATAAGCAAATGGTTGGATACTGTACAACTGTATGTAGCTGTATTTCTTCGAATGTGTGTAGCACTATGTTGGAAAATTCAATAAAGAAATTTATCAAAATGAAAAGAATCTAAAAACAAAAGTGTGGCACTTGGGGAGGGAATGAGCTGCAGTCTAGTTTATAAAAGTGGAGCACAAGCATTGATGTGTTGAGAAACATCGTGTGACTTATTTACCAGCCTTGAGCGCCTCCAGAACGTCACTTTTGTTGACGTTCCGGTGGAGCAGAGTGCAGAGCCATATCCCTGCGTGACTTTTTATGCCTTGTAGATATGGTGTAAGGCAACGCAGTGCAAGTCGCTCCGTTGCCTCACACTGCATTGGAGAGGCGTTCCATGGGTGTTGTGGTGGGTGTTCCCACTCAATGCTCATGGTATTTGACGCATTACCAGATTTACAACACAGCATAAAACTGGGAATGCGTCAAAACCGTGCGCCTCCTCCGGAGAGAGTTAACAATTGTTTTTGTAAAGGAGGGTATGAAAACTTGCATGAAAACAATAATGCCAACAACGCAGACACCCTTGCACCCTGGTGCAAGGGTGCCTGCATTGGCGCTAGGCAACCGTTTGTGCGCCATGCAGTGGAAGAGGGCAGGAATGCACTGTATATCATAGATAGGCGTATTCCTGCCATTTTCTTTTGACACAGGGCAGCACAGCAAAGTGACATGCAGAGCTGCCCTGCATCAAATTGTTGTAAATGAGGGCTCATGTTCTTTAATATAACATGAATGAACATAGGGCAGGCATGCTTTTACTGTAATGCTTTCTTTTTTCAGATCAGATCTTTTTCATTGCGGTTTTATGATAATGTGCAAAACACATCAGGATAATATGAAGAAAAAACAAGATGAACAGTACAACATTACAATGAAAAGAATAAATGATGAGAAAGAAATTAATAGGCAAATGTGGAAAACGAAAGGTTTAAAAGTTAAATTTGAAGACAATACTGACTTCAGAGAGAGTGTCATCTTATATTAAACATTTTTACCACTTAGGATGAGAATGTTCTTGCATACAAATGGAGTTGACAAGAAAAGACCATTGTGATAAAGAGTTATGGAACGTGAAGCGTTAAGTTCTTGGACACCATCAAGTCTTAATATGCATGTGAGTATTGGGTTTGTCATAGAATGGATCTGTGTTTATGTGTAAATGGGCTGATATTGTGAGCTGGGGAATGAAAGGTGTTGCGATGGAGAAAGATCCCTGTATGACTCAGAAAAGCATGTACTCCCTCCTCAAATTCACCATAGAAAGTTCTAGCTTTTGACCCCTACCTCAGCACACCTCATGGCAATGTGTGTGTGCTAGAGATACTTTAGTTACGCAAATTGAGACACAGAGCGTGGCTCTGCGGTCTAGAGGGGCACACCATGTGAGCCTTTTTTTCTGAGGGAGACTACTGTCAGCTCACCCGGGATGTAGAGGACTGAGAGTGGTGGCAACAATATAGTTTATAGCGTCAAGGCCGGTCTTTTTATCTTTCCATGCTAAGAAGGGTCACCTAATGGCTTTTCCCATCTTTTTTTTGTAGTGAGTGGTTTGTCAGTCCCCTGCACCTAGGTACTTCACCCATCCATGTGGGACATTAATGTCGCACATGTGTACCTCTTAGCATGTATAGAAGATATGCATATGGAGCTTGTATGACACAGGTGGCCACAGCCACACTTGGGTGCATTTTGTATTTGCTCCATTCAAGAGGTACCAAAGATGGGAAGTTAGAGGGAAAGCACAGACAGTTTTTCTGAATTCAAGTGCTCCCTGCAGGTCATTCCAGGGGGTGTTTGTGATGGACAAAGACAGAGGAGTGTTAAGGAGTGAAAGAATTGGCCCCTTTGAAGGTAGGGCCCTTTTCTAGTACATTAGTCTCTTGAAGGCTGCCCCATATAGGCAGTTAAGTGCAGTAGACTCTCTTGCCTTTGTGCCCTTGTTTTGGGTTTTCCTGCATGGAAACTTCCAGCTCCCCCACGCCATACTGGTCACACCTAATGACAAAGACTTTGACTGGATCAGTCGTAGTGGATGACGCAAAATAGCATAACTACCCAGAACTGATCTCAGAAATGAACTGCTGGAACACACAACTTCTGTCTTCCCTTGTAGTATAAAGTTGGGGCAATGACTCCCAGTCAGCATGCCAACATTTCTCTATGAGGTATCCAGCTGCTCCACACCAGTGGCAATGAGATATTCTATGTGCTCTAAGGTTGGGGTACCCACCACCAATTCTGCTTGCCATGCTCAGAACCAGATATCTGAGAAGCTGATTAAGAATGCCATCAGCAGCTGTCTGGACTCTACTATGAGGAAAGGACTCAGCTCAGGAGGGACTTAGGATGTGCCCTTGCATGAGGGAGATGTTGCTCAGAGGACGTGAGTTCACAAGGCTGGAACTTCGCCACGTGCCTTAACTATGACCCAGTCAGGTTTTCCTGTTACTGTATTTTAGTGACTGTTACACCCTACTCAGTGCCACCAATTACATCAATGTAGTATAAATGATTGAGCCACCTGGCTGTGGCCATGGTCCATTCCATGGACTGTGGCAGTGCGAACACACCTCTTTCTCCCTGAAGCTGCTGGGTTCATCAACCAGCATGTGCTATTGGTTATTCCCCTCCAGATCCTGTTGATGTCTCAACTCTGGTTCCCCCGTCTTGTCGTGGCCTGTTCCCAGCTGCTTCCTCTTTGCCAACAGCATTGATTAGGAACCTGTCTTTGCTGACCCATTATCTTCTTGGACTCTTCCCCGCGTCTTTCCTTCAGATCTCGCCTCTTCCATCTTGCCCTATGACACATCTGAGTCCTCATCATGTGTTGCTTTCGACTCCTCTTCTAAACGCCCTCACCACAACATTTTACGTCTGGTTTCCTTTTCTTCAGGTGACCTGGAATTATCATCCTCCCTACTTCTGGGCCTTCTTGACCTTGCTCTACTAGACCACTCTCCTCTATCTTTTGTCTGTTCTTCGGTGGCCATCTTAGACATATCATAGTTTCCTCTCACACTCTGCTCCATGGATGCACTTGACACAATTGAGGCTATTATCAGCTGTTATCAGCAGGCACTGTGGGGAGGAGTACTAGGAAGGAGCACTGGGGACGGGGCAAAGGTCGATGGGCAGGCTCTATTTCCTGTGCTCGCTGAGCACAGGAAATAGCATTAGCAGTTAGCAGTCTGTGCGAAGAGGGCAGTGAGGAGAGGTGTATGTGCACAGGGTCTGGCTGAGATCAAAGCCCCATTTTTTAAGTGTTCACTGGATGACCAAAGGCCATAGCCATCGGGCACTGAGTTCAAGGGGATTTGGAGTCGAGCTGTGATAACTCACCCTTATTGTTAGCTGCAATCCACGAATGACGACTCATGACCTTTCACATGAAGAATACAAAACAGTGATGGATGGATTGCTTCAAATAATCTCAGCAACTAGTATTTACTTAGGCCACATCCTAGTCCACCATTTTGTTTGCCCGCCACGCCACCTCAGATTAAACCCAGCCACATGCAAATCCAACTTGTGCTGCTCCAGAAGGAACAGTTCAGGCCAAACTGCCAAGGTCAGTCTTTTCTGAACCAGAACAGAAGGAAGCCAAGACCGGTTGTGGCCTTTTCATTCGGGTACTGCATGGTTCCAGTGATACAACAAGCTTTCACACAATTTTAACATCCAGAATTTCTATTAATATGATACAGATCAACAATGAGATCCACTTTTTAAATATCCCAAATACATAATGAATATATATTTAAAAACACTTTAAAAAAGTAAAAAAAAATGTTTTAGTTCGTTCACTTGATTAAATAACAATTGCAAGGCATCATTTGACGAACAAACCACTTATTTAAAAAAAAAAGTTTCACTAAACAAAATCGATTAGCATGCAATGCAGGGCAGGCAAAAAGAACATGCTCAAGTGTTTGTTGAGAGTACCCACAGTTTGTTGAGAGTACCCACACATTCTATTCTCTGGAGCAATCCCACCCCAAACCCCTATAACAGATTGTAATGGCAAAATATTCATACGAAACATTAAAGAAATTGTTGAACACCATGTTTCAGGTTCCACTTTAAGTAGAGTTGGGGTAGTGCCTCCAAGCAAGTGGAAGCTATCATCTCCATCTTCCCTTTTGCCCTTTACAACATCATATCGTGGTTCATTGAACTGGTCCCAGTACAATGTTTCAATAGGTTCTTAAGAGCATAACAAGAGATTGCCATTAGATCAGGTCTACTCAGTCTAAAGTGCAAAAGTGCTTGATTAAATTCGTCAGGGCCGGACTGGGAACCAAAACCGGCCCTGGCAAAGTGCTCGGCTGGCCCCCTGGGGGGGTTGGGGGTGTTGCCGTACTATTTGCCACGGCCGTTTTCGGCCGATTTCGTTACAGCGGCCGATATTGCAGCTATGCTGCAAAAACGGCCCTGTAACAAAACTGGCCCCCAACCATGGCGGCCCACCGGGGAAATGCCCGGTGCCCGCTATGGCCAGTCCGGCCCTGAAAGTCGTTGTGCAAAGTGGATTCCCATCTGCTTTGACCCAACCCCTCTAAGCAGAGTAGGCCTCTAAAAGATTTATCCTTACTGAGCAACAGCCTATGACCCCAACCAATGACTGCAGCCAGCCCCCAAATTTAAGCACCCGAGAGACCCAATTCAAGGCGTATAGCTTTGATGGGGACAAGTGTGTTTAAACTGCAGATTTTACAAAATATTTTCCCCTCTAGTTTGTGCAAAAATTTCCAATATTTCATATCAATAACTTCAATAGTATAAAGTAGGTTTGGACAAATCTTTGCACTATACACCGAAATTAGAAGATTAAAATGCCTGCGACCTAAGGCCCAATAAAGTGTCCAGAGTCCATTAGCATGCACCATCGCTTTACCAGAGAGATGCAAAATGTGTTCCTTTACAGAAAAATTAGCAGAAAACATTTTGCCCAAGTAGGGGTATGAGCCAACACTTTTCAACTCTCCTCTGCCGATATGCCATTTAGTTTTCCTCAACTTATTACATTCCTTAGCTTTAAAAATCATTACTTGACTCTTATTAATGTTTATCTTTAAAAAATGCTGTAAACATCTAGGGGTTAGGTCCAGTATCAAAATATCATCTGCATACAATAATGAAGCTATATTGTGATGACCTAACTTTAGGGCATCCCCTCCCAATTCATTTAGAGCCATGGGTAAATCATAAATGTACAGAGAAAATATGAGCTTTGACATGGCATTGCAGATAACATAACAAATTACATTATCAATGACATTGCTGGTGGCATCACATATATTTTTTACAATGGCTTAATCTATGACATCTCAGAATCTGTAAAATATTGCATTTTTCAGATCAATATGCTTCCACATGAAACACAGCCTTTTATGTACATCATCTATGCAAGGACATTGATTTCTTGACCATGGTATTATAATCTTAAAAACACATTTGGACTCCGATTATAAGTCAGGCGGTGGGGAACTACCACATAGAATTCTGCTTCACCTCATTCTGATTGAGTCAGTGTTTCCGCACCTAGGGGCATATTCTTAAGGACTCATCGCTGAGTTAACGGCACTTTAGCGCAGCAAAAGTGGCGAAAGAATTATCGCCCCATTCACAAGCTGGTGCAAATTCCCCACATCGCCAGTATACCAGCGATAGCTACCGCAAAAAACATCGCCACGGATGAGAGAGACAACTAACGCTAATGATATGCAGGGTAGGCGTTCCCGTGCAAAAACACACGAAAACTCCACTTCGCGATATTCACAACGACCAGCCAGATCTGCGATGCGATCCAAAAACAGGCGATAAGGCACGTTAGCAGCAGGGATTTAACACCTGCCTTCTACTGGTGTTAAGCAGGATGACAAACTGCATTATAAAAGGGAGCCCAGCCCAGAGCCACATCGGCAGACCAACACATGTCATGGAGCTACTGATTATGCAGCTCGGAGCCCCAAGAGGCCCACAACACCGACCGCTACCCCCCCCCAGGTCCCCCACCCCCCAGGACCACCCCCCGGACTACCACTGAGGCAGCGCAGAATGAGACAGCGGTCCTTCCGAAAACCCACCAGCCTCGGAGACTTAACGCCAGAGGAAGTCATTGCCCGCTACAGGCTCAAAAGGACGACCATCCTCCGCATCCTGACCCACATTGCCCACAGGCTGACGGTACCAACACAGTGGACAACCAACATCCCTCCGCAGACAAAGCTGCTGGCTGTGCTGCACCTGTTGGCCTCTGGTACCTTCCAACCAACAATTGCCAGAGTCGGAGGAGTCTCACAGCCAGCCCTATCAAAGTTCCTCACACCTGTCTTGGATGCCATCATCAGCTTGGTACCCCAGTACCTTCACTTCCCCCACACTGCACAGGAACAGCTGGAGACCAAGCAAGGCTTCTACTCCATAGCTGGCTTCCCGCACGTGTTGGGCGCAACTGACTGCACACATGTCCTACTTGTGCCCCCTGCCGACACTGCACACAATTACCGCAACAGGAAGCACACGCATTCCATCAATGTGCAGGCAATAGTGGACCACCGGGGACTGTTCACCAACGTCGTCGCCAACTACCCAGGCAGTGTGCATGATTCCTACATCTTCCGAAGGTCCATCATCAACCAGCGCTTCGAGGATGGCACCTACGGAAATGCACTGCTCGTTGGTAAGTACCAACGGAACACACCACACACCTCTAATCCACAATCATGCAACTCGCAACTGTGGGAATGCACACGTTACAACATCACATACGACATGCCAAACAACATGCCCACCTACCAGACACGACAACACATGGAACTGTGGTAACAGGGGCCAGACATGTAGACAAGCCATCCACGTCATGGCACCTCTGCCACACAATAGCAGGATGTGGTGAGAGGCAGGAACCAAGTATGTGCGAGGGAGGCAAGTGACCCATGAATCAGAATGTACACAATGCCATGTGTGGCGGGGATGTGCTGGACAGACTTAAGTATGAAGAGCACAGACATGTCCATGTGGACATATACTGCTGGTGTTTGTAGTGTCGTAGACAGTGGGCGCAACCATGTTACCTCAGGCAGTTGGGTGGACCCTGGACATGTAGCTATGTTATCCCCCCCTGTAAGCGGAGTGGGCTGGGCCAGCGTAGGAGTGGAAATTAATAGCCCGGGGCTCAGGGCATGGTTCACTTCCGGGATGGCCACCAAGGCAACTACTGCGTGTGTCTCTGTTTCCGCCATATCCTGACCATAGGCCTACACACACGTGGCCGACCACCTTCAACGGCCAATATCACAGTGTCGTTGTCAGGCTTGTAGGCATGCACAGACAGTCATGACAATGGTGTGTCCTAGGAGTGCAAGTGATGCAACCGCACAGCGCACACAAGTAAATAGGCTCGGGGGGAGTGAGGAGCAGCTGTGAGGCAACGTACTACACATGGATGCCACTCATTTGCCACATGCAAGACATGTCAGACATGTATCCCAAAGTCCCACACATCACACACCAATATACTAATAAGCCTGCCAACACAGAATGCTGAACCACCGATTGACACATCTCTCTCCCCTGTCACAGGTGATCAAGGATATGCACTCTGCCCGTGGATGATGACACCCCTTCGAGCCCCGAACACCCAGGCCCAGAGGCAGTACAATGCGGCCCACATACACACCAGGGGCATTGTGGAGCGCTCATTTGGCATGTTGAAGTCACGTTTCAGGTGCCTGGACATCACAGGTGGAAGACTCCTGTATAGCCCGCAAATAGTGTGCAAGATGATCATTGCATGTTGTGTGTTGCACAACATATGTGTACGCACCAATGCCCCATGGATCCATGTGCCAGATGCACCGGACGATGATGATGAGGATGAGGCAGGTGGACCACACCCCAGGGCAGCAGCAGCTGGAATAGCCCGAAGGGACACTATCATTCACAATTTCTTCACATAGGCACGTCACATAGGGACTGTCCTTAGCAATCATGGGGCAGGTCATAATGACCACAGGCACAGTATGTGCAAATAAATTCATTCCAAGACACATTTCCTGTGTGCATGTCACTCCTCTGCATTGGCACATCGCTCTGACAAGTGTATGTGCAACATTCAGTGCTGACAATTTCACCAATGGCAATTGGATGGTGGGAGTGTCTCCTCCTTTCTCGGGGTCCTGTTTTCCTGCGGACTGAACCGCGTCTTCCTCTTCTTCTTCCCCTTGCCCTTCCCTGGCCCCGAGGTCCCAGGCTGGTCCTCCGTGGGGCTTGTGGGGTTCGGGTTGTCCTCTGTACTTGCACCAGCTCCCTCCATTGTGCTTCGCAGTTGTTATGTTTTTTTTATTTATTTCTGGGTTTTTTGCTGCTTTTAAGGTGATTTTTCCCGCCTGACGTGGGAATTGCAAGCCTGGCGCTGCTTGTCGCCGATTTTTCTATCGCGGATGGGCCCATTGCAACTTTTTTCACATTCGGGTTTCCTTTTTTATCGCCGTCGCGGTAGTTGTATCGCGGACATTTGGCGCGTTCTCGGGTGACTATCGCATGTTACCGCCGTGTTGAGAATACGACGTTAACACGGAGTTATTTTCCTGCGATAGACGGCGATATGAAAACGTGCGTTAGCCTTTTTTGGCGATGATTATCGCACGTTCTTGAGAATATCACCCCTAGTTTTCTGAATGCTGGAATTCCAGACCCGTTTTCAACAGGCAGTAATTCTGCCCAGAAAAATTAAATGGGTCTTTGGCTGCAGCGGCCAAGCTTCTTTGCTCAGTTATTTTTTTCTGGGAAGGTGGAGCATACAATGCTATCCACTGCCAGAACTTGTGTCCACTTTCTTCGCTGTTCTCCCCATAAGCCCTTCCCTCCAGCCCCACACCACACAGAGGCTGCAGTTTACATTTACCACCGGCTCAGAGCAAGTGATAAGAGTATTCATTAAATCTCACAGAATTAGGAATACTGTGTGATTTCATGACTGGTAAATCTGGTCCCACATGGTAATTCCCCTTTCCATAGGGTGTAACTCATGACTGCACAGTAGTGGTGATATGTCAACACAGAGCAAAGTTAATTTTGCCAACAGATTTACCACCCTGTCAGTACTCTGTAACTTGTAATCAGGCCCTTAATGTGTCAAAGCTAATCTGTTTCCTGTGACTGTTGCAGATTTTACTAATAATATAATATGTATAGGATATCTAGTTATTGATAAACACACTTTAACCTTACATGTATTTTTCACTCACTACAATATCCAAAACAGCATCCAGTTGTTGAGAGTGGTGCTGCAGGTCTATATCTCCATTTCATGTTTGTGAAGATATTCTGTACTAGTGAGTGAATGACAGCAGCCATTCTTCTCCATATGAAGTTTGCAAGGACACTTGGAGCCTGATTTAGAGTTTGGTGTATGGAGTAAAGATAGTCAGGGTGGTGGAGACTTGAGGTCCCCCAAACTCCCTTTACTCCACATGACAAATTCCGCTGGTTCTGCGATAAACTCCATGGTTTTGAGTGAACCGCCATCACGGCCGTTCATACAAAGTCAGTCAAATGTTTGGTGTGTGTCCGTCAATGGTGACAGTTGATTACTTCAAGCTTTTAAAAGTATTTACTTTTCCTAAAACAAACTCCCAAAGTAGGAGTTTGCTTTTGGAAAAGTAAAAGCTTATGACCCCCACACTATACAATTTTCCTCCCATGTTGTGTGTCATTTTTTATTTTTACTGTTCCCACAACACCACTATATTGTTTGCGGTGACAGACAGTAAAAAAAAGTCATTTCACCACACACTTTACACTTGGCTGACGGTCGGACGTCTTACCTCCAAAAGCCCACCCTCCCTTGGGCCGTTGGAGGAAGGTTTATGGTGACAGCGTGAATTTTACTCCGACTGCAAAAACCTGGCAGTCCGCCTGACTCAAGATTGGGTGGGCAGACAGAGAGTTTAGTGTATAGGGTACTCCTTTGCCGTTGAGACTGAATACCCTGTCCATCAAACTCTAAATCAGGCCCTTCGTTGCTGACAATCATACTTTTGGTTGTAGCCTCCATGCAATTGCTGTGCCTGATGGTTACCTGAAACTAATGTACTGACGCCCGGAGTGGCTTAGGATATGCCCTATGTTCAGTTCTGCTCCACTCGATCACAGGCCTTGGACATTGGAGTCCAAGGACAGGACTGCTGGATAACAGGAGTGGTTCTTCATTTAATGCCTGCAAGAATATTTATTACCTAAAAGTAGAACTGATACATCATTTCTTCCCTGTAAAATCTCTGAGCGGACATTTAGTTACTGGCAGTGTTACTTTATGCTTACATTTGCATGTAAAGTGTGTGAGGGTGTTTATTACTTTGGAGTGGAATTGCAGCAGAGTTTACATTCCCTATATGTTCTGTGCCTGGATAATTACTTGCTAACAGGAATACTACAAGCCCAGCTGGTACTGCATAGGGGACATGGACTTTGGTCATGCCCTTTAATCTGCCCCCTTGTCCCCAGTGCTTACTGAATGTGAACTGCAGTCATACCCCATTGTTTTAGTCACTGAGTATGGATTTTTCACATTTCCTTTAATCTTTAGCCCTGCCCCTCATCACATTGGTTTCAATGCATTCTCCTCTGTGGGCAATGGACACAAGGAGTTCATTTAGCGTTTGTACAACACATAGACCCAACCGCGTACACATCCAACTAACTACTACATACCCTTAAACTACAGAGCTGACATTCCAACTCATGTTCATTAATGCACGATGTGCAGTACTCCATGTTCCAAACATCACAGACCTCATCACCTCTCACAAGTCTAACACCCTCTTCATCACAGAAACATGGCTCACCCCTACATTTTCACTCATCTTAGATGTCCTTCTTCCCACAGGCTACAGCGTCCATCATGTGGACTATGCACATAAGAAGGGAGGCATCACTGTCATCCATAATTCCTTCTGGTCCTTCACCCTTTCCATTTCTCACTCTATGCATTTCAGACCCCCACAATCCATCTCATCTGGGGATCTCCAGGGCACAACAAGGACTTCATTGATGAATTCTCAGATTTTCTCACCACCTCATCCATCCAACATGCCAACACTCCTTTATTGGATGATTTTAACTTCCCAGACAATAGAAACTCAAAATAAAAATACCCTCTTCAACCGTATTGACAAACTCAAATGTAGTACAACATATCACAAAACCAACACACTCCAAAGGCCACATCCTCGATCTTTCTTGTCTTGTAAACATCATCAACAATTCAATGCAAACCACCCATACCCTTGGTCTGGACCAACCACCTTACTATCCCTATCTCACTACATCCTACCAAGAAACCAAGGATGCGAAAGAGTTGAACAAACCTTAAGATCCCTTAAAAACTTCTCCATATACAATCTAATGCTTGAATGTACCTCTTGCACTATTCTCAAAAACTTCAGTACTTTTTTGGAAAACTATGTGACCAGCCCACACCCCAATTCAAACACACATGTGAAAGTCAAAACCGTAAACACCCCGGGACTCTAAAGACCTTGCTGACAATTAAAGGACCATCCACAGATTGGAAAGAAAATGGAAGAAAAACAGAACTCCTGATGACTTCATGATACTTGAGTCCATCCACCACTGCTTATGAAGATACCTCACCCTTCATCAAAACTCTCTCTGGGGATACTCACTCCCCCTTACTCACCTCTGTTAATGCCTCCCTCACTCAAAGCATCTTCCCAGAAGCTCTCAAGATAGGCCTGATCCTCCCACTCCTAAAGAAACCTACATTAGACCCTGATGACCTTGCCAACTACTGGCCCATCACTCACCTACCATTTATTGGCAATATAATTGAAAAAGCAGTCTATGCTCCACCCCAAGATCACCTCAATGCTAGCCGTTCCCTGCACGATTATCAGTCTGACTGCAGATCACACTGCAGCATGAGGCTATTACCTTATAATTGCAGGGGATGCTATATTGACAGCTGATGAAGATGACCTCTGCCTCTTGATATTGTGGACCTTTCAGTTTCTTTCACCAGTGAACCATCTCACCTTCATCTGCACCCTGGAGTCTTGTATGGATTGACTGGCAATGTCCTTCACTGGTTCTCTTTATACCTTCCCAATCAACACCAGTTTGTTCACATGGGCACCTCAAGTTCCCAAAAGAGCCCTTTTGTTGGAAGAGTCTCAAGTGTTCTATACTGTCTCCTGTCATCTTCAATCTCTACATGGAGCCATTTGGTGCTCTACTCTCAGATAATAGCATCAAATATCACAAATATGTCAATGATACATAATTTTTCTTGAAAGACTCTTCGGCATCAGTCTCCTCTGCTTCAGTCATTCAAATCCTCAAACACTGTTTGCAAATCATTCAGAACTGGATTCCCAGCAACCCAACCAAGACAGAGCCCTGTTATTTGCCAAAAACAACAAACAGGAAACAGTTCAAACCTGACTTAATGACATGAACCTTGACAGCTTCAAACCCAACCTTTCACTGACTAACAAGTCACTTGGATTTACCATGGACTCCAAACTAGCACTCAAGAGACATTGTCAAAAAACAAAGACAACCTGATACCTGCTATCAGGCCATTTTTCCTAGAAAGAACTTCAGAACTGCCATTTAAGCCCTTGTATTCTTGCATCTGGATGGTGGTAACTTGCTGCTCCGTGGACTCCCAGACTCCATGCTGGCACCCTTAAGGGTATCCTGCATGCTGCAGCATGCCTGATCCAGAGCTCAAGAAAATACAAGAACATCACCCCCATACTGATGGAACTCCATTGGCTCCCCTTGCCAGCCGCACCAACTTCAAAACTAGCTGCATCATTTACAAATCCATCACGACTAGCACTCCTTATTATCTTGCAGGCAATCTCACTATCTCTGGTGGCTCTCTGCACACCATGAAACTACAGGCTAATAGTTGTGAAAAAGACAAACAAGGCAGTAGGCCTTTTCCATCTAAGCATCCAGTAGCTTGAATAACATCCCCGTATCCATCAGGACTGCCCCAATGCTGCTTCAGTTTAGGAAAGTGTTGAAGACTCTCCTCTTTAAAGAACACAACATGACAATGCATTAAATGTTCACAAGCTAGATAACTCTCCTCTCACTTGTTGACTTGATGCTTATCTTTGACCCTGTACAGTGCCCTGCTGCAGTTTGACTAGGTTTGCGCTATCAAAATACTATTTACATAAATATATATATACATACAGGGCCAGATCTACTTTGATTTTGCATTGGGATTGCGTCCCTTTGGGGCACAGCCCCGCCACAAAATACGTTTTGGCATTTACTAAGCCATACAAACCCATTTTGCGCGGCTTTGTAAATACAAAATAGCGCAACGCAGCGCATAGCGCTGCCTTGCATTACTCTGCATCAGGCAGGTGTTACATGGGTGGAGCATGGGCATTCTATGCATCCACCCATGTTCTTTGACAATAACCCAGATTGACTAAGACTTGTAAACCTGAGTTTAGGCCAAAATGGAGGAGAAATATCATTATTATTTTTCCACGTTACTTCCTCTTTCCCTGTGTGTTGCATTCTGCAACACATGTAGAAAGAGGAATATGCCTCTAAGGATTGTTTTTGTGCAGGAAGGTATTCCTTCATGCACAAAACCAATCCTGCCAGTAACGCAAGCAATGGTGCAAGGGTGCCTGCTTTGGCGTTAGGCTGCACACGATGTGCCAGCACAAGGAGAGAGCAAAAATGATCCACATCTTTGTATATATGAAGCATTTCTGCTCTCTCCCTTTCATGCAATGGTGCAAGTACCCTTGCTGTGCCGCATTCCCTGAAATAAAAGTAAATATGCACCACAGTGTCCTTGCCACCAGTGGACAATTGGAAAGTTTGTTGTTTTCAACTACACTATATGCCCAGTAGTCTAGTCTTCAGAGCCTGCTAGGCACTGGGCCCAGGGTGTGGTCTTTTTGTGCTCTGCCACAGCAAAAACCACTCAGAGGATTAATATGAAACTTGTCCTAGGTCACAGTATTTTGTCCAACTTTAACCCCTTCGAGTGATTGCCTATAAATCTGTTCGCAGTTTTTGCAAAAGTTGAGGGCCTGATTCACAAAAGTAACTTACACTTTTGAGTACTTTTACACTTTAAAGTAAGTATAGTACTTTCACAAACTTCGAGTGTAAACTTACTACAAAAGTGTAAGCTACATGTCTTTACCCCTGAGCACCCCCTGAGTATTACAATTGGCTTACTCTTGTATGGGTGGGTGGCATTCCTCCCTAAACCCTTCCCTGACCAACCCTAAACCTCTTTTACTCCTCCCTAATCCCATCCCCCTTTGTTGGAATTCTGCCAATTTTTAATCCACTCCTGTGTATTCCTCCCACATTTTGTACTAAAAATTATACTTGCGTGTGCGGAGACTCCAAAGTTGAGGAGGAGTACTCAGCACACATAAGTATAGGTAATGTGGAGGCTTAAAAATCTGCATATAGTTTGTGAACTGAAATTTGCAGGAAATTTTGTAGTATTACAAAACGTACTTCAAATTTTTGGTTTGCTAACCATACGGACCTCATTATGAAATGAATTCTGCATCCTAAGTGAGGCAGATTAGGATTGTAACTGGTTTGTGAACCTCATTATGAAATAAATCATGGTGTTCTATATGAAGCACAGTGAGAGATCCCACTTTGAAGAAGGAGTATGGTGCTTCCCATAAAGGTAAAAAGCTCCTTTTTTCCCAGATAAAATGTGTTAGATGTGACAGTGATATCCAGGATCCCAATCTTCTGTTCGTGACTCAATATCATTTTATTTCATTCTGTACTATACTTAAGGTGGAAAGCATAGGGCCCGATTCACAAGGTAAAGTTAGACCTTAAGTCTAAGTTTAGACCTGAAGTCTAAGGCCCGATTCGCAAAGGTAAACGTAGACACTTGGTCTAAACTTAGACCAAACGTCTACGTTTATGACTTTGGTCATGAAAATCAGTTTGGCAGGGAAAAGGGTGTGACCAGACACTACATTAAATCCCAGAAAATGTTGCTCCTTTGCATCATGGTACACTCAGTATAGAATTTGCGTTCCCCTCAGTGTTGACTGTAGTGTCAACACTACAGTCAACACTAAGGGGAGCGCCCTTAGTGTTGACTGTAGCGCTAACACTACAGTCAACACTGAGGGGAGCGCAAATTGTACCATGATGCAAAGGAGCAAACTTTTCTGGGATATGATGTGGTGTCTGGCCAAACCCTTTTCCCTGACAAACTAATTGTCATGACCTCCTCTACCATTTATCACACATTCCTAATGTTCCCTTTTGTAAAAATTGCATTCTGGCCCATTGATTACACTTCATCCGGCCCGAGCCGGAGAGTACGGCCCGAGCCAGATAGTACAGCTCGGGTGTGGAGAGTACGGCCCGGGTGCGCAGATTCTGGCCCGACTGCGGATGCAAAGATACGACTCGTAAATGATCTCTGTGAATACCAAAAGTCATAAAGTTAGACTTTTGTCTCAGATTACCTTTGTGAATCGGCCCCTACTTTTATAGCTGAAGTCTACGTTTAGATCTAAAGTCTAAGCTTAGACCTGAAGTCTAACTTTAGACCTGAAGTCTAAACTCAGACTTCAGGTCTAAACTAGACTTCAGGTCTAAGTTTAGACTTCAGGACTAAGTTTAACTTTATGAATCTGTCCCATAATGTCTATCTTTTCAATACCATTTACCTTAAAACAATCCTGACTCTAACACTGACCATTACATTCATCCTGAGCCTGACCCTAATTTTGGACTGTCACGATGGTGTGGTTCGCAGAGAGCAAAGCCCTGTGTCAAGTACCAGTTACTACTGCTACACAATGCCAATATCTACAGCTACAGAAACAAACATCTTTTCATTGTTTATAACTTCGTCCTACAAGGCAAATTTGCATTACATTTTCCAAAAACAAAACATGTAAAGCTAGGTAAAGCCTTTGAAAGCCTTTTGCTGAGAACTCCATGTATATTGAATGGTGCTAGGAGCAGTATTTGGCCAATCGGCATGACTGCATTCCATGCCAACCTAAGACTTACCAGCACAGGGCACTGCTGAAGGCCCTCCATCTGTTCACTAGGAATCAGATTCGGTACATGCCTTATAATATTATCTGCAATTGTTTTTGCTTACTTTGAGTTACAATTTGTATTTCTGCTTAATGGCCAGTTGCCCTATGTTTCTATTCTAATGTGCAGTTAGTCAAATTAGAGTTTTGCACTTTCAAAGAGAAATATCTGAACTATTTTTGAAACGTGTTCATAAGAATCAACAATTATTTTGCATTTAATGGTATAAACAAATATTGGTGCTGTTCTACACATGGCATCAGTTAGGGGGCATTTATAAATAAACCTGTTGGGTTTCAATGAGATAAATTGCACTCACAAATGAAACATTCCTTACCAACACAGTGTAAAGAATAAAAACAGTTAGGCAGTGCTATTTCGTCTAATAAATTTAGTAGCTGAGATAAATTCACACATTCCATCTAACACTTCCTTTGCCTCAGTGCAACAAGCTAAGTGCAACAGGTGCAACCAGATGTGTTGTGTGCTCACTGGTGCATTGGAATGAAGCTATACTTCACTGAGGAAGCTTAAATAGGCTGAAACTGGTCTGGAATTGCTTGCATTCCCATCTGCAGGGGACTCGGTATAGCATTTTGAGTTAGAATGTTCCTATTGAAGCAGGACAATGGCTGGTTTGCATATAGCTGGTGTCTGTCTAGCGTGGCATAGTGAACAAAGTACTTTGTTGCCCTGACGGAGTCCCCACCTTCCAAATTTTGAGATGCCTGCCAGCCCAATGGACATCTCTAGCATTGGCAGGAACCACCCTCACGGTGGTTCCTATCTATGTATTGTAAATTTGGCAGTCATGTCAACATGACGGAGCCGCACAGCAAACTCACGATTTTTTTGTATTTTCCAGTACAAAAATTCAAAGTGGGTTTTTGCTTTGCAAAATAAAAAAATCAATGCCCCCCTCGCCATGGGAGTTTTCTCCCATGGCGAGAGGTGCATTTTCCAGCTTTCTCTGCCTCTTACTATCAGGTTTTACATAGCAGTGACGGTCAGTGGAAACTGGTCATGTGTTCACCCACTCTAAATTGGTTCGGCGTACACATGGCCAATCCACAGATGGCCCTCGCTTTGTCAGAGCTGTTGGAGGGTTATTTCGGAGGCGGAGACGGAGTGGTGTCTGCTGTTAATATAATGAAGGTCCACCGACTCTAAATGAGGTAGGCAGATCTTCCATTTGGCAGAGAGGATAATCCATCACTGTTGCAATGGAGCACCCTCTTCAATAGATACAAAATTAGGCCCTAAGTCATTAGCAGTGAATGAGATTAACTGAAGCATTCCTCCCATCATGTTAGTTTTCCTGGCTTCAAATCTACAGATGGCATTAGTTACAGAGTAGTAGTATATAACTTTATTCGGTTATTGCAACCATCAAAGTATCAACCAACATCCTATACATCAAATGACCAATGACACAACAAATATATGTACAATAACAACAATAATAGCAGCAGTATGTCCATATTTAAAGTGCATAGTGCCTCAAATTACGCTTCAATTGTAAAAAATATAATAGCAGCAATAGGTCCATAGTTAAAGTGCATAGTGCTTCATAGATTAGTACAATAACAGCAGCAATAATATCAACCAGCATCCTATACATCAAATGACCAATGACGCAACAAATATATGTACAATAACAGCAATAATAACATCAGTATGTCCATATTTAAAATGCATAGTGCCTCAAATTACATATCAATTGTAGAAAATATAATAGCAACAATAGGTCCATAAATAAAGTGCATAGTGCTTCATAGTTGGGTAGAATAACAGCAGCAATAATATCATAATTGTTAAAAGACAATAATTTCATTAGCACTATACATATGATCCAACAACAGACAATACCTAAAAATTACACCTAACAGAACAATACAGAATAAAACATAGTTACAGAGTACTGAAAAGTACACCTATTTGGGATAAAAGGGATAATTTGTATTCACAAATTAAACATTTCCTTACCAACACAATATAAAGAATAAAACATATAGTTCATGCTGTGTGGTCTCTAAATTCCTAATATATGAATGAACATGTGTTGTTATATTTCTTTGCCATATACTAGAAAGCCTACTCTTCAAAAGCAAAATAATTATGATTGTCGATGTGAAGAGGGTCTGTGATTTGAAATAGAATATTGTTTTGGAAAGCTCCCTGAATACACACATTATTTCAAAGGAATCACATAGTATTCATTTTCATGGGAAGAAACCTGCTGTACACAAAGTCCATGAATTGTCTCATGCATAGTACCTGCCAGATGGGAGAGGAGCCCACTTTAAACAGTGTATTCTCAATCATATCAAGTGGAATAGAATTGTCTTTATCATTAGAGCCATGAATTTGTGCTGCTAGGTATGCAGATGATAAAGAGGAATTTACATTTTGTGTCCATGAAAGTAGAGGGCTAGGTTTAGCCTGTCCATTAATCAATAAGTAAGAGAATGGGTAACAAACTTAAATATCAATACATTGGGATCTACAATGAGAGCTAAATGCAGTGCTATGCACACAGCCTCAAAATCATGCGCATGTCTTTCTCGTGGCATGTCCTTTCTCTCACTCTGTACTAGCTTGCCTTTTCAGCGTGTACCATGCTGCTCTGTGCCACTCTTAAGGCACCCCTGGCCTTCCATCAAAACCATCTGCAGTGTCAATCTCGGCCTCACCCATGTCCCCCAGTCTCTCATCCACACCCATGGTGTAGAGTGGGTGCCATGGGCGCCACTGAAAGCAGACAAAATGCCCTCCCCCCACTTCTATTTTGGATGCTGAAGGCAAACCAGCCAATCTAAAAACGTTTTCACTATGTGAAAGAGGGCAGAGGTTGGAGAGGGTGGGGCTTACCGATCCTCACTCCTTAAATAGCCCTGAAAGTAGGGTGACCAGGCGTCCCGGATTTGCACGGACGGTTCGGGTTTTTCACCAGCTGTCCGGGCAGATTTCAGGAAATTTAGCTCCTGTCCCGGTTTTTAGAGAGGGTCAGCTGAAAACGGCGGAAGGTGTTTTTTATGTCCAGACCGAACTGCCAGGCCAGGTCCTCCCTGGACCGGAAACAAGCATCCTGGGACAGGTTTCAGGGTATGTCACCCTTCTTCAGCCAGGCTAGCTTGAATCCAGTGGCACAGTGAGCAAGGGACCCACGTCTGGGCATACCCATCCCACTTAGGGCGAAAAGTGTTACAGCAAACAAATGATGGGCGGAATGCTGACAATGCAAACATTCTCCCCCAGTCAAAAGATCTGGGTTAAATCCATTGTTCTTTTGCCCACTACACCACCCCAGTTTGGACCCAGCCATATGCAAATCAGTCTTGACCCTGTGCCCCATGGGAACAGTCCAGACCGAACTGCCAGGCCAGGTCCTCCCTGGACGGGAAACAAGCATCCTGGGACCGGTTTCAGGGTATGTCACCCTTCTTCAGCCAGGCTAGCTTGAATCCAGTGGCACAGTGAGCAAGGGACCCACGTCTGGGCATACCCATCCCACTTAGGGCGAAAAGTGTTACAGCAAACAAATGATGGGCGGAATGCTGACAATGCAAACATTCTCCCCCAGTCAAAAGATCTGGGTTAAATCCATCGTTCTTTTGCCCACTACACCACCCCAGTTTGGACCCAGCCATATGCAAATCAGTCTTGACCCTGTGCCCCATGGGAACAGTCCAGACCGAACTGCCAGGCCAGGTCCTCCCTGGACCGGAAACAAGCATCCTGGGACAGGTTTCAGGGTATGTCACCCTTCTTCAGCCAGGCTAGCTTGAATCCAGTGGCACAGTGAGCAAGGGACCCACGTCTGGGCATACCCATCCCACTTAGGGCGAAAAGTGTTACAGCAAACAAATGATGGGCGGAATGCTGACAATGCAAACATTCTCCCCCAGTCAAAAGATCTGGGTTAAATCCATCGTTCTTTTGCCCACTACACCACCCCAGTTTGGACCCAGCCATATGCAAATCAGTCTTGACCCTGTGCCCCATGGGAACAGTCCAGACCGAACTGCCAGGCCAGGTCCTCCCTGGACCGGAAACAAGCATCCTGGGACCGGTTTCAGGGTATGTCACCCTTCTTCAGCCAGGCTAGCTTGAATCCAGTGGCACAGTGAGCAAGGGACCCACGTCTGGGCATACCCATCCCACTTAGAGCGAAAAGTGTTACAGCAAACAAATGATGGGCGGAATGCTGACAATGCAAACATTCTCCCCCAGTCAAAAGATCTGGGTTAAATCCATCGTTCTTTTGCCCACTACACCACCCCAGTTTGGACCCAGCCATATGCAAATCAGTCTTGACCCTGTGCCCCATGGGAACTGTCCAGACCGAACTGCCAGGCCAGGTCCTCCCTGGACCGGAAACAAGCATCCTGGGACCGGTTTCAGGGTATGTTACCCTTCTTCAGCCAGGCTAGCTTGAATTCAGTGGCACAGTGAGCAAGGGAGCCACGTCTGGGCATACCCATCCCACTTAGGGCGAAAAGTGTTACAGCAAACAAATGATGGGCGGAATGCTGACAATGCAAACATTCTCCCCAGTCAAAAGATCTGGGTTAAATCCATCGTTCTTTGCCCAGTACACCACCCCAGTTTGGACCCAGCCATATGCAAATCAGTCTTGACCCAGTGCCCCATGGGAACAGTCCAGACCAAACTGCCACGCCAGGTCCTCCCTGGACCGGAAACAAGCATCCTGGGACCGGTTTCAGGGTATGTCACCCTTCTTCAGCCAGGCTAGCTTGAATCCAGAGGCACAGTGAGCAAGGGACCCACGTCTGGGCATACCCATCCCACTTAGGGCGAAAAGTGTTACAGCAAACAAATGATGGGCGGAATGCTGACAATGCAAACATTCTCCCCCAGTCAAAAGATCTGGGTTAAATCCATCGTTCTTTTGCCCACTATACAACCCCAGTTTGGACCCAGCCATATGCAAATCAGTCTTGACCCTGTGCCCCATGGGAACAGTCCAGACCGAACTGCCAGGCCAGGTCCTCCCTGGACCGGAAACAAGCATCCTGGGACCGGTTTCAGGGTATGTCACCCTTCTTCAGCCAGGCTAGCTTGAATCCAGTGGCACAGTGAGCAAGGGACCCACGTCTGGGCATACCCATCCCACTTAGGGCGAAAAGTGTTACAGCAAACAAATGATGGGCGGAATGCTGACAATGCAAACATTCTCCCCCAGTCAAAAGATCTGGGTTAAATCCATCGTTCTTTTACCCACTAAGCCACCCCAGTTTGGACCCAGCCAAATGCTCATCAGTCTTGACCCTGTGCCCCATGGGAACAGTCCAGACCGAACTGCCAGGCCAGGTCCTCCCTGGACCGGAAACAAGCATCCTGGGACCGGTTTCAGGGTATGTCACCCTTCTTCAGCCAGGCTGGCTTGAATCCAGTGGCACAGTGAGCAAGGGACCCACGTCTGGGCATACCCATCCCACTTAGGGCGAAAAGTGTTACAGCAAACAAATGATGGGCGGAATGCTGACAATGCAAACCTTCTCCCCCAGTCAAAAGATCTGGGTTAAATCCATCGTTCTTTTGCCCACTACACCACCCCAGTTTGGACCCAGCCATATGCAAATCAGTCTTGACCCTGTGCCCCATGGGAACAGTCCAGACCGAACTGCCAGGCCAGGTCCTCCCTGGACCGGAAACAAGCATCCTGGGACCGGTTTCAGGGTATGTCACCCTTCTTCAGCCAGGCTAGCTTGAATCCAGTGGCACAGTGAGCAAGGGACCCACGTCTGGGCATACGCATATCCACTTAGAGCGAAAAGTGTTACAGCAAACAAATGATGGGCGGAATGCTGACAATGCAAACATTCTCCCCCAGTCAAAAGATCTGGGTTAAATCCATCGTTCTTTTGCCCACTACACCACCCCAGTTTGGACCCAGCCATATGCAAATCAGTCTTGACCCTGTGCCCCATGGGAACAGTCCAGACCGAACTGCCAGGCCAGGTCCTCCCTGGACCGGAAACAAGCATCCTGGGACCGGTTTCAGGGTATGTCACCCTTCTTCAGCCAGGCTAGCTTGAATCCAGTGGCACAGTGAGCAAGGGACCCACGTCTGGGCATACCCATCCCACTTAGGGCGAAAAGTGTTACAGCAAACAAATGATGGGCGGAATGCTGACAATGCAAACATTCTCCCCCAGTCAAAAGATCTGGGTTAAATCCATCGTACTTTTGCCCACTACACCACCCCAGTTTGGACCCAGCCATATGCAAATCAGTCTTGACCCTGTGCCCCATGGGAACAGTCCAGACCGAACTGCCAGGCCAGGTCTTCCCTGGACCGGATCAAGCATCCAGGGACCGGTTTCAGGGTATGTCACCCTTCTTCATCCAGGCTAGCTTGAATCCAGTGGCACAGTGAGCAAGGGACCCACGTCTGGGCATACCCATCCCACTTAGGGCGAAAAGTGTTACAGCAAACAAATGATGGGCGGAATGCTGACAATGCAAACATTCTCCCCAGTCAAAAGATCTGGGTTAAATCCATCGTTCTTTGCCCACTACACCACCCCAGTTTGGACCCAGCCATTTGCAAATCAGTCTTGACCCTGTGCCCCATGGGAACAGTCCAGACCGAACTGCCAGGCCAGGTCCTCCCTGGACCGGAAACAAGCATCCTGGGACCGGTTTCAGGGTATGTCACCCTTCTTCAGCCAGGCTAGCTTGAATCCAGTGGCACAGTGAGCAAGGGACCCACGTCTGGGCATACCCATCCCACTTAGGGCGAAAAGTGTTACAGCAAACAAATGATGGGCGGAATGCTGACAATGCAAACATTCTCCCCCAGTCAAAAGATCTGGGTTAAATCCATTGTTCTTTTGCCCACTATACAACCCCAGTTTGGACCCAGCCATATGCAAATCAGTCTTGACCCTGTGCCCCATGTGAACAGTCCAGACCGAACTGCCAGGCCAGGTCCTCCCTGGACTGGAAACAAGCATCCTAGGACCGGTTTCAGGGTATGTCACCCTTCTTCAGCCAGGCTAGCTTGAATCCAGTGGCACAGTGAGCAAGGGACCCACGTCTGGGCATACCCTTCCCACTTAGGGCGAAAAGTGTTACAGCAAACAAATGATGGGCGGAATGCTGACAATGCAAACATTCTCCCCCAGTCAAAAGATCTGGGTTAAATCCATCGTTCTTTTGCCCACTACACCACCCCAGTTTGGACCCAGCCATATGCTCATCAGTCTTGACCCTGTGCCCCATGGGAACAGTCCAGACCGAACTGCCAGGCCAGGTACTCCCTGGACCGGAAACAAGCATCCTGGGACCGGTTTCAGGGTTTGTCACCCTTCTTCAGCCAGGCTGGCTTGAATCCAAAGGCACAGTGAGCAAGGGACCCACGTCTGGGCATACCCATCCCACTTAGGGCGAAAAGTGTTACAGCAAACAAATGATGGGCGCAATGCTGACAATGCAAACCTTCTCCCCCAGTCAAAAGATCTGGGTTAAATCCATCGTTCTTTTGCCCACTACACCACCCCAGTTTGGACCCAGCCATATGCAAATCAGTCTTGACCCTGTGCCCCATGGGAACAGTCCAGACCGAACTGCCAGGCCAGGTCCTCCCTGGACCGGAAACAAGCATCCTGGGACCGGTTTCAGGGTATGTCACCCTTCTTCAGCCAGGCTAGCTTGAATCCAGTGGCACAGTAAGCAAGGGACCTACGTCTGGGCATACGCATATCACTTAGAGCGAAAAGTGTTATAGCAAACAAATGATGGGCGGAATGCTGACAATGCAAACATTCTCCCCCAGTCAAAAGATCTGGGTTAAATCCATCGTTCTTTTGCCCACTACACCACCCCAGTTTGGACCCAGCCATATGCAAATCAGTCTTGACCCTGTGCCCCATGGGAACAGTCCAGACCGAACTGCCAGGCCAGGTCCTCCCTGGACCGGAAACAAGCATCCTGGGACCGGTTTCATGGGCCTGCAGCACTGTGAAGTGCCGCGTTGAGATTTCAAAAGATGAGCGGACCAGGTAAAAGTACAAATCCAGAAGTACGTTTATTAAGTACAACAGCTTGACCACGGGAGTGCGTCCATCCTCAACGAAGCATGGGCTGTTAATGTCTGTTCAAAGACTGATATGCTTCGTTGAAGATCGACATCACGAGCGATGCACTTTCAAACGTAATCATGTTTCAAGGTGCGCACGCCAAGAACATAGAACAGGTAAGTATGTCATACAGCTTAAGTCAAACAGTAATGAAAAGCAAAGAGGGACTTCAGTCCATTAATGATATTACGTATGAGAACAGGTACGTAATACAAACCTTTACAAGCACTGATTGTGCCACCCACTTAAGTAACCCCTTAACCATGCATCAGGCCTGCCATTGCAGAGCCTGTATGTGCAGTTTGCACTGCCTTTTCAACCTGGCAAGATAAACCTCTTGCCAGGCCTAAACCTTCCCTTTTATACATATGTTACCCCGAAGGAATGCCCTTGACAACCCAGACAAGGCAGGGTGCAATGTATATAAAAGGTAGGACATGTACTTTTAAGTTTTGCATGTCCTAGTAGTGAAACACTATCAAATTCGGTTTTCACTTCTGCAAAGCCTATCTCTCCCAGAGGATAAACGTGAGATTACCTTATTAAGGGGCATATTATCAAGAACGGCGATAAAATTATCGCCGCTTTAGCGGCAGAAAACTGCCGCTAAGCGGCGATAATGGGCTTGATAATATGCCCTGGAGAACTTCAATAGAAGCCCATGTTGACACCAGAACATGGACTTCTATTGGAATTCTCCAGGACATATTATCAATCCCATTATCGCGGCTTTAGCGGCAGTTTTCTGCCGCTAAAGCGGCGATAATTTTTAACGCCGTTCTTGATAATATGCCCCTCAGTCTTTTAACTCCCAATTGCGAAGGGATAGACTTTTCAATTTTCGTGTCTCTGGACTCACAATTTAAAATCACAGCTTATGGTGCAGTTGGATTTTAAATTGCAAGTATGAAAATGCCACCTTTAGAAACTAAGACGCCGTTTGTGGCGGTGAAAGATTTAACTTTTTGATGGCATGCCAGGACACACAGTGAGTTATTCGTCCAGTTTGAATTCTGCACTTGTTTGTTTACATCTCTTGATCACGATAATGTTGAGTTTTTAACTTCTTTTTCTTTTTCTTTTCTTTTAGTTTTCTTTTGTTTAGATTGTACACACTTTTGGAGCTTAGCAGGTAGTGGTGTAGATGTTGAGCACATTTAATTCTTTTCGAGCACGCATTACGGTGGTTTTCACATTTTTACATATGCATATTGGGGTCCTTTACTACCTTTGATTGGCTCTCTTTTCGGTTCTAGTTACCCTTGACGAAGGGCATCAGTGTCCGAAATGCATTGGGAAGTTAGCAGTATAAACACCCAGGATGAACAGGACATTCCATGTGCCGATGAAAGACGCCTGGATGGGTATTTCTCGTGTATTTAAAGTTTCAAATTTGACTGTTTAACTGCATAAGTGTACATTCCAAGTATAATGGAATAAATTCAGATCAAATATGGATTACGTGGTGGAACTTGTATATTACTGGGAGCATATTTCTTGTAATTTCCTCATCGCAGTGCAGCTTGAATCTGGTGTAAAACCATGCACTGGCTTTTTCTTGACTAATCATTGTGTTCAGGGACAGAACACAAATCAAGTTTGCACGCAAATCGGAGCCTGGAGCATACCCAAAGCGATGTGTAGATTAGTGAACTAGGAGTGCATTCGATCATTTACAATTCTCTTGGCATGAAGCATTATCTGTCCCTACCGATTGTTTGCACCCATAATGAGCATGTGAATATAAGACGCAGTTCTATTTGGAAAATCACTCGGAGGATTTCTGGGATGGCACGAGAGAGCCTTGTCTTTCATCTTCAAAGGATTGGAAATTTCATCAGTAGAGGATTGGTGTTCTGTAATCTTTAGGTATTAGCAGTGTTTTTCAATTTATGTTTTTTAATTCATGCATTGATTATTATGTTTAAATTTTAGCAGCACAATTGAATTATGTTGTTTTACATTCGTCATGCAAACAGTTTTTGTAGAGAGTTCACATTTTATGTTTAGTTTACTGCCCTCTCCTACTGACACTTGCAGTATCACAAGCGTATTTCTTTTATGTTTGTTTCTTGGACGGGGTCTCTCTGGCACGTGACAAGAACGGTTACACCTGAGCTGAGCACTATTTATTGGTTCACGTACATTGAGCTCACTTGGAGTAAAGACTTTACGGTTGACCAAACCAAGACGCCGTTTGTGGCGGTGAAAGATTTAACTTTTTGTTGGCATGCCAGCACACACAGTGAGTTATTCATCCAGTTTGAATTCTACACTTGTTTGTTTACATCGCTTGATTACGATAATGTTGAGTTTTTAACTTCTTCCTTTTCTTTTCTTTTTGTTTTCTTTTGTTTAGATTATACACACTTTTGGAGCTTAGCACGTAGTGGTGTAGATGTTGAGCACATTTAATTCTTTTCGAGCACGCATTTCACATTTTTACATATGCATATTGGGGTCCTTTACTACCTTTGATTAGCTCTCTTTTCAGTCCTAGTTACCCCTGACGAAGGGCATTCGTTGCCGAAATGCATTGGGACGTTGGCAGTATAAACACCCAGGATGAACAGGACATTCCATGTGCCGATGAAATACGCCTGGATGGGCATTTCTCGTGTATTTAAAGTTTGGAATTTGACTGTTTAACTGCATAAGTGTGCATGCCAAGGATACTGGAATAAATTCAGATAAAATATGGATTACGTGGTTGAACTTGTATATTGCTGGGAGCATATTTCCTGTAATTTCCACATCGCAGTGCAGCTTGAATCTGGTGTAAACCATGCACTGGTTTTTTCTTGACCTTTAGAAAGTTGCACTTTTCTTACTTTAACCATTGTGTACCTGCAGCCTGTCTCTGAATACACGTCTGGGGTGGGTGACAGCTGGGATTTGTGCATTCCCTCTAGACAGCCACACACAAAGGGAGCTTAGGTGTGACTTGATGGGCCATCCACATCCTGATGGGCTATCCTGGGCAGGATGGCAGGCATGGGCTGACACATACCTGAATAGGCTGTGTCCTGTCCCCACACAAAGGGCTGAATACCCTCTTGTAGTTAGACTGGGGCCAGGGCAGAAAGAGAGGACCTCTGTGCACCTCAAATACCTTCCTTTGAAGTCTCCCCCACTTCAAAGGTGCAACTGGGTATAAGTACAAGACCTCTGACACCATGACTTCAGTACACTTTTGGACCAGTGAATACTTTGCCCGGAATAAGAGCTACTTTGCTGCTGAAAGGACTGCCACTCTGCAGGAGTGCTGCTTTGCTGAACGTCTGCTTTGCTGTGCTTCTTCCTTGCTGAGCTGTCCTACTGCCTGGGTGAGAAGGACTGGACCTGCATCACTTGAAACCCAGAGTGACTCCAAGGGCTTGCTGGCTTGCCTCCTGATCTAAGTCTCAGGGATATCAAAGACTTCAACTACCTGCATCTGCATCTGGTCTCTACAAGCTGTGAGTCTGCAATGCCAAGTGGTGCCATCCCAGTCTTGGACCCTTGAAAGTGAGGCCTAAGGTGTTGCTACATCCAGAACCCATGCATCCTCAATTGAACTGGCACATCTTTGCCTTTTGTGTGAGTCGGAACCAGTGCATCTTCGTCGTTGTGTGGAGCAGATCTGGTGCATCACCTTCGGAACCAGCGCATCATCTTCGGAACCGATGCATTGCCTACCGTGGGAGCAGCAGCCCTGCATCGCATTCTGAACCAGCGCTTTGCAGTTGAGTGGAGAAAGTTGATGCATCTTGTCCACTGCTTGGCTCGACACTGACACATCGCTTCAGCTGCACCTCACATCTTCGTCGACGATGATGCATCCCGAATCAAGGTACTTTGGTTCAGTGGGCTCAAGCAGTTCCCTGTATCCGGCTCATGCTACTTTCGCAGTCCGCCTGAACTTTTGACTTTGCCCTGGTCCAGCACGCCCAGATAACCCATTTAACCGCTTATTGCTTCTAAATGCTATTTTACATTTATTCTTTAACAAATCATATCTTATCTCGACTTCTACTTGATATATTTTTGTCGTTTTGGTCTTGTTTAATTTATAAAATTAAGCTCTATTCTTCTAGCCTGGTGTTGAGTCTTTTTGTGGTGTTATCACTGTGTTACTGTTTGAAGTGTTGCACAAATACTTTACAAATTGTCTTTTAAGTTAATCCTGACTGCTCTGTGCCAAACTACCAGAGGGTGAGCGCAGGATAATTTAGGGTGTGTTGTGACTTACCCTGACCAGGATTGTAGTTCCCCCTTAGACTGGGTGCATACCTTGGCCATCCAGAAACCCAATTTCTAACACCAACCATCTAGAACTCCACACCTTTCTCAATCATTCCCAATCCAGCTTCTGAAGCAACCACAGTACAGAGACATCACTCATCACCACCACAGATGAGATCAGCACTCTACTAGACTGAGGAGAAACCGCTGCCCTTATAATGCTTGACCTCTCAGCTGAGTTCAACATTGTGTTACACCCCAGCCTCATCAAAAGACTATACGCAAAAGGCATTCAAGGTCCAGCCCTTGAATGGATATGCTCTTTCCTCACAGGGAGAATACAGCAAGTCAGACTCCTTCACTACACATCAGAGCACAAGGACCTGATCTGCGGAGACCCTCAAGGATCATCTCTCAACCTCACCCTATTCAACATGTACATGACACCCCTCGCCAACATCATCATATCTCATGGCATCTCCATCATCACCTTCTACGCTGCTGACACCCACCTCCTCCTCTCAATGTCAGAAAAGTACCCCATGATCAGATCCAACTAAACCAATTGCATGATCTGTGTAGCATAATGGATGAAAAGCAACACGGACAAGAAAGAAGTGCTGATCGATCTGCTGGAACAATAACTCCCCCTGGGATTCCACCTGGTAACCATAAGAGCTTGGCCCACCACTATCCCCCACTAACCATGCACAAAACCTGGGAATTGTCCTAGACGATAACCTCAACATGGTCTCACAGGTGAACACAGTTAGCTCCTTTTCGTTCCACATACCACTCCTCTTCAGAAAAATCTTCAAATGAATCCCCAAGAACACCAAGCATACCAAGCCGTGTGCCACCAGTTGACTAGACTACGGCAATGCACTCTATGCCAGAATCCCCAACCACCTCATCCACCTTGTCCAGACCATTCAGAACGCTGCAGCCAGACTCATCTGGACCTCGCACAGTGCAACCACATCACGTCTCACCTCAGAGTACTCCACTGACCTACGATACACAAACCCTGCCAATTTAAACTACTCACACATGCATACAAGGCACTGCACAACATAGGACCAGCTTACCTCAAATGCTCGCTGGGCCACTGGATTCAAGCTAGCCTGGCGGATGAGGGGTGATACCACGAAACCTGTCCCAGGATGCTTCTTTCCGGTCCAGGGAGGACCTGGCTTGGCAGTTCGTGCTGGACTGTTCCCATCAGGAGCAGGGTCAAGACTGATTTGCATATGGCTGGGTACAAACTGGGGTGGTGTGTTGAGCAAAAAAATGATTGATTAAACCCAGATCTTTGAGACTGGGGATGAATGTTTGCATTGTTCAGCATTCCATCCATCATTTGTCCTGTTTCCTTTTGTCCCCCTAGGTGGTGAGGGTATGCCCAGATGTGGGTACCATGCGCACTGTGCCCCACAATTCAAGCTAGCCTGCCTGATGAGAGGTGATATCCCGAAACTGGTCCCAGGATGCTTGTTTCCGGTCCAGGGAGGATCTGGCTCCGCAGTTCGTGCTGGACTGTTCCCATCAGGAGCATGGTCAAGACTGATTTGCATATGGCTGGGTACAAACTGGGGTGGTGTGTTGAGCAAAAAAATGATTGATTAAACCCAGATCTTTGAGACTGGGGATGAATGTTTGCATTGTTCAGCATTCCATCCATCATTTGTCCTGTTTCCTTTTGTCGCCCTAGGTGGTGAGGGTATGCCCAGATGTGGGTACCATGCTCACTGTGCCCCACAATTCAAGCTAGCCTGGCTGATGAGAGGTGATATCCCGAAACTGGTCCCAGGATGCTTGTTTCCGGTCCAGGGAGGATCTGGCTCCGCAGTTCGGCTTGACTGTTCCAATGAGGAATAGGATCAAGACTGATTTGCATATGGATGTTTCCAAACTGGGGTGGCGTGGTGAGCAAAAAAACTATGGAATAAAACCAGATCTTTGTGCCGGGGTGAATGTTTGCATTGTTCAGGATTCCGTCCATCATTTGTTCTTTTTGCTTTCGTCGGCCAGATGTGGGTCCCTTGCTCATTGCGCCACTGGATTCAAGCTAGCCTGGCTAATGAGAGGTGATACCCTGAAACCGGTCACAGGATGTTTGTTTCCGGTCCAGGGAGGACCTGGCTCGGCATTTCGGGCTTGACTGTTCCCATGAGGAACAGGATCAAGACTGATGTGGTGTGGTGAGCAAAAAAATGATGGATTAAACCCAGATCTTTGTGACGAGAGGGAATGTTTGCAGTGTTCAGCATTCCATCCATCATTTGTTCTTTTTGCTTAAAATTAACGGCACAAATATATAATATGGTGAGTATGACAGATATCAATGTTCAATGTTCGTTTTTATGTGCTCATCCACTTATTAAGAGTAGATTATTGGCTACATTGCCATTTTCAGTAGTAAGACTTTAGTCGGTAGTCCATTGCTTTGCAGGAGATGTTAACTAAGGAAACCAGGTTTAAAGAATTATAATCTGGTATTATCACTGCCTGGCCATCACCACAACATTATAACAAGGAATGGAATAAATCAGGTGCTGAGCCAGTGGTGGTGGAGGTGGGATTTCATAGCAGATAAACCCAGTTCTTTAATTGGGATGAAAGAGTTGAGGCGGTCTCTAAATGTGGTAAGGCCAAAGAAGAGTAATTAGAAATCCATTCCAAGAGGTGTGGCATATGTGATTAAGGGTGTATCATAAAACATGTGAACCAGAATCCCATGCTTCACACAACTTGCCACCTGATCAGTATTTAGATGCCCCTCTGTGAGTTTCTGGTTTTGCATCCAGACATATGACAGGACAATAAACATACACCTAAAGCAAGTCATATCTATTGGCATTGCCAATGAGTGTTAATATTATTAGAAAAATGAGCAACAATAATATTGTTGCAAATAATTAGAATTGAAAATATTTCAATTCTGAAAATATGAGACTGTGAAATAAATATTCTTAAGGGCCTGATTTATACTTTGGTGGATGGATTATGTACCTATTCCATGGTTGATACTTCACTCCCGCCATGGCAAGGGTACTCCACTCTCCAAATGCAAGCGATGTCTGCCGGCCCAGCAGTCATCTCTTGTATTTACAGGAACAACTGTCATGGCAGTTCTTCTAAATGCTTTGAAAGTTTGACAGACAGCTCCTTCAACATGACTGTTGACGTCGCCATCTGTTTTTGCAGCAGAGTTTTTAAGCATAGAGGGGCATATCAGCAAGGACGGCGATAAATAACGCAAAGCGCGCTCAGCGCTTTTGTATTTATCGCCATCTATCGCTGGAATTTATCGCCCTGTTAGCGCGTTATTAACAACGCGTTTCTCCAGGGCGATGTAAATTCCAGCGATAGCAGGGAAATCGCCGTTTTGCAGGGAACATCGCTGGTTTTCCAGCGATGTTCCCTGCAATACTGCAATATGCTTGATGATACGACCCTGTGGTCGTAACACAAGAATCCACCCCCCATGTTAAACATACATGGGTCAGGATTTTAGCAGACGTTAGTTTTTGGCGAAAACAGCGGTTTTCTCCCAAAACTAACGCCTGCTAAAATACGTGGGCCTCCTTGTAAATATCGCGATGTGCACATCAGGGATGATTTACAGGGAGTACTGCCCAGTGACGCCCACTTTGCATCTCATTAGAGATGCACAGCGAGGCGTCGGGAAAACGGGTGCTAACATGCGCTAATGCATGTTAGCATCCCCTTGTAGATAGGGCGATAATATTATCTCAGCTTTTTTGGCTTTTAAAGCCAAAAAACGGAGATAAGGCCCTTGTTAATATGCCCCAAAATTAGCAGAGTGCCATCCACACAGAGCTAGAAAGTGACAAAGCCTTCTAATAATATAACACAACACTTTTATTTTGGACTTCCTTCATCTACACTGTTAAAATTAATGAAAAAAGATCACTGAGATCGAAATTTCAAGCAAGCTATTGCTTGAATGTTCTAAATATGGATGTTGAGATGTGGCATGGGCCCAACACGACTTCAATCGCCTGTTTCTGCAATGATCAACCATTGCTTGAAAGGTTTGTGTGCAAGCCATGTAAGCTCTATGGGGTGCATGCATTCTGCCTGAGCTATGTGGTCCCCCTAAAGCCCACTGCCAGTTGCTGCTGCAGCAGCTTGGTCAAGCCCCAATGTTTTAAAAGCCTGTTGGCAACAAATACGCAGGGATGCCTTTGACCATAGTGCCACTATCCTATAATGTGCAGTTGCAGGACATGATTTGTAGGGACTTCGCAAATGCACCTAATTCCCCTCCCCACCCTCTGCAGTTGCTTATGCTGTCCTGCCTGGTACTGTACATTTCTTGAATGCAGCAGGGATCTCCCACTGCCTCTTGAGAGCCAGCATAAAGTCTCTGAAGAGAGTGGTATCCCTCTATTTGCTAGAAATGCAGTTTCCTTATATGAACATCTTGTACCACAGCTGGGCATTATCTACTCTAGGCCACACCACCTCACCCGGTGCACAATAAGAAGACACACATACTTAACTACAAAGGGCACACAAATTCAGAACCCTTCATCCTGAATTGTGTTCTGAATCCATGGGAATACAGGGAAGGGTAATAATTCTTTCTTAGGTGTGTCCTCTCTGGTGCATTATTATTCTGTATTTTTTAAAGTTTGTTGCACATCATATTCATCATATCATCTGCTGGGCACTCAAATGCCCTTTTCACCCTCTTATTTAATGTCCTTTCCTCACAATAGAAAGTGATGTGGGACTGTGAGATCCCTATGCTTCAGCGTTCTAACATGTACATCAGAACACTATGATAGAGGATCTGGCACATGAATGGCATTGCAGAACTGTTGCAACAAAATATCACATTTAAAAGGAACGGGGTTCCCATCACTAGAAAAATGGGGGAAAAACATCTCAGAAAATTTAGCTGTGACAACGCACAAATAAATGGAAAATGTCAACACCTCTAAAAATGTCTGAAAATTTGGAAAGGAGTCGAGAATGCAAACCCTCCAAGTTTATTTTGTCAGATAACACTTAAAAAATACATCCTGGCAGTTATAGATGATTACTCATGTTTTTTGATTGAGAGTGCTGAAAGAAGGTTTTCTTGGCTGCAAGAATTCTGGATACTAAGATAACAGATAATGGTGGACCTTTCACTGATTTTGGGTACGAGATGCTTGCAAAGCACAAAATGTTTCATAGATATCCATATCACCATCCATATTTATTCCTAGCGCTGGGACACCTATAAGGTAGCACCGCAGTTTACCTTACAGAAATGGTTCAAAATTTGGGAGTCTCAATGTAATTGGTTGGTGAAGAGGATCCTCATCAATGTTGTTAGACAATTCATGTGAAGATAGATCTCTTCAATTCTCAGAGGAGGTGAGATTAAGAAGGTCCCTGTCTTAAACTGTGCCTGGCTCCTGTTTATTGGGAGCATCAACAGTGGAAATCCATCTCTTTATTTTTTCCAGGTTTTTAGCTTTTTGAAAATTCCCCACCAAATGATGATATATTTCTTCCACTTTAGAAACATATTGACTGTTGTTGATGTGCAGCCTTCATCTTGTGTTTTTCATCTTAGGGGGTACCATGGAATTGCATGTGATTGCAACTACTTAATCAGCCTAGGCTTAAGCATATTTGTAGTGGGCTTGCTTAGTTATTCCACTTATAAAGTTTGAACTTTATCCCAGTAATCTAGGTCTCTCATCACTTCCTCTAAAAAGTCTCCTCTTATTTACTTTTTATTTCCCTTTTTCACAAAGTCGAGTTATAGAGATTTTCTGTTTGGAAGGAATTGGGCTAATCAATTGAAACCTCATCACAGGTATGATACCACTATAGTTCAATCTCACTGCCTTTGCAAAAATAATACATGACCCTTCATGTGCATGAGTGCTACGGTCAATTGGGTAAAGGCCACTGCTTCCATAATGTCCTCCAGTCTTTGTGAAAGAGAATCAGAGCAGGAGATCATATGAACAGGGGGCTATCCTAGGAGTAGTACATTCTTAGAGGAGCCCTCTAATCTATGATTGAAATATCCAACTTGCTTTCTGTCGTATTCTGGGGATCAATAGATTAGTATAAATTAACACAATATTTGGGGAAGAATTGTAAAATAATTAGCATGTCGACAACCTTCATGCTGCATTTAGTTCAAAAAGCTGGACTAGATGCCGTCAGCATGGTCATGTGTTTTTTCCTAGTGACAATATAGCACTCTGGTACCGAAGATGGTTGAATGAAATAATCATCTGGCTTAAGCCACATCTATGTAAAAAAATCAACAGTCTAATTCTTTGTCAATCCTCATTCCATGGAAGCATACATAAACATTTAACGTTGGATTCAACCAAATCTAAATGTCTGATGTGACTATAAGGTATAGTTTACCTAACAAATGGTGGTTGTTCTTCCTAGTACACTCATCTGGTGCCTATATTAAAAAAAAAAATTTGCATGTTTTTCCGATTAGATCTTGTCTATTAAAATGCAATAATGTCCCCTCCACTGCCTTGTGGTGGAACAAATTTTCTATGGTAGCACAAGCATTTCAATGCCCACACCCTCATTGAGGTTCTGCGACCATTTGGACTTTGTCAGAGATCCTTTCCTAGTAGATAGCTTCCAGAGCCTTTTCATCCAGGCCACCAATTTGTACAACAAAGCTCCGGTGCAGTCAATGCCTTCTGTTTGCAGACACCTCACTTGTTGTAACCCACATTACTAACCCACATCATTAAACAACAGGCAGGCAAAGATGAGTAAGAACTGCAACAGAGAGCGATAAAGAGTAATTAATTATAAGAAATCTTTATTCAGATGCAATCACAACCATAAAAGATACATTAAGATAAAAAGTAAGCAATAAAACACTTCATCATAACAGTTCAAATTCATTCAGGGTAATGCGCAAAAAACGCAAAGGCCAATCAGCCAAAAAACACATCTAGAATTTCTAGATCTGAGTGCTGCTCTTAGGAAATTCGTGACTGCAAAGAGCATGTATTCATTAGGCAAAAGCTGCAGATACATTAAGGCGACAGGGGCTTGTCTAAATATCAACACTTTTAAAAGGGGCTTAAGATACAATCTCCTGGGGTGAGTAAAGTATTTACATAAGAGGACAAAATATAGGGTATCCTGCGGAGACCTATCGTCGCATCCACAAGGACCTCTCATCTCGTCCTGTAAAACAAACCCAGCCGGGGAAGCTAAAGGTAATGAAGCTGATTAAATCTAAACCGAGTTATTAAAAATCTATCAAAAGCACTTGTTACATTGTTAAGATAATTCTACATACCCTGTACTGATTTTAGAAGAACTTGCCCTCTCACCACTGATTTGATAAGCTCAATATTTTCACAGGAAGCCATAGCATGTTTAAAAAATAACTGCTTAATTATAATCAGATATTGAGGCTTCACTGAGTCATGTTTAAGAAAAATATCCACCCTGCCTAGAGCCATAAAAGACTCTTTAACGTAGCGTAACCAAGGGATTTTCAGTGCGTGATCTAATGATAGACAATCTAAAATAATCAAACGATTGAATTCTAACTCATTATTAGAACAGATCTTTACCTAGCACATCAAAGGCTTTACTGCCACCAGGTCAGCTATATAGTTAACTCCTAGTTCTTCATGTACGGAGAACGAGGGGGTGCCCTGGGGAACCTTCAGGATTCGTTTCAAGAACTTATTTTGGGCAGTCTGTAGTTTGTTAATCGCAGTATGACCCCAGACCTCGCTTCCGTGCAAGACCTTGGAAATGCAAAAAGACTGATAAAGCTTTAAAATCACACCCGGAGCACAAATGCCTAATCTAGGAGCATAATTAGCAATGGCTCCCATGGATTTGCTCATGTCACCTACTTTCCTCTCCAATAAATACTTCCAGTTCAGTTTTGCATCAAACAAAATACCCAGATAAGGGAAGGCCGAAACCTTGGCTAGAGTCTGATCACCTGCCTTAAATGTCTTAGAGCGGGTTGCCCGAGGGCCAACTTCCAAAATGTGCGACTTTGTGAAGTTGGCCGATAAGTCCGTTCATAAAGGAAACAAATCCATTAATCAGGGCCTGTAGGCCCATCGGTGTGCGTACCATCAGCACCGCATCGTCGGCATATAAAAGAACTGGAATTGCTTTCCTGCCCACTCGAGGGCAGTCGATCTGTAAAGATGTCAGGGCAGCCTCTAAGCCATTAATATATAACGTGAATAAAAAAGGGGCTCAAATACACCCTTGACGAACCCCCCAATTACAATTAAAATAGTTGGTAAGCCCTGCCCCAGGCGAATGTCTAACTGCAGCTGTAGTATGGGCGTGAAGGGTCATTAATAGGTTTACAATGTCGGGCTCAACCCCCAAGGAATCAAGGAGGGCCCACAATGTCTTCCGGTTCACGTGATCGAATGTGGCAGTGAGGTCCATAAAACCCCAAAAAAGGGCACCAGGTTGGGGAACCGTGTATTTAGAAACTAAAAGTTAGAGATTTAGGCACTGTGCTGCGGTTGATTTCCCCGAACGGAAACCATACTGCACGTCAGAAATAGTTTTATTCGAATCTGCCCAATCCGAGAGCCTATTTGATAAGTCCTGGCCCAAAACTCTAACTGTAGAATCAATGAGGGAAATGGGGCGGTAACAATGGGGATTATCCTTATCCCCCTTCTTGAAAATCGGAACGATTGTGGCGGTTGGCCATGAGGGTGGCATCCCACTCTTTGCTTCTGCGTTCAAAACCGGAGCCCATACATCAATGTTATCCCCGAAAATGTCCGGAGGGACCCCATCGGGTCCTGGGGCCTTATTCCGGGACAGTCCCTCAATGCCCAGCCGTACTTCCGTACTTCTTCCAAAGAAGAAATGACAGAAGTATAGGTCTGGCGAAGGACTGTCTCATTAATGGGTCCCCCACTTTGAGAGATAAAGAGACAGGAAGTGTAAGGTGGTGGAAGAAAGATGTGTAAGGTTGAAGTAAGTCTATGCAATCTTGGCATTTGGCAACCGTGGCATTCAGCAATGCATATTCAGTAGCACTGGGTTCCTGAGGAAAATATTGTAACACTGCTCCTATTTTAATTTTACAAAATAAACACTGGAAATAATCAAAACCTGTTGCTCTTTAAACCAAATGTGCTCCAAAAAAGAAATAAACAAAAGCAAAGGAAATAAAAATGCCAACAAGAGACATAACTAGCAAGACTCCAAGTACGCCACCATACTCTACCTGCATGTATTCTCTTTCACCTACATCATGAATGTGCATCGGTATATTTAAAAAAAAATATGAATTATGTGGATTTGTTTCTCCTTGACTGTATATATTGCAAAATAGTGAATCTTGCACAAATACAGTGAATATTCCAGTCTCTGACATTATATTCTGGAAGTAGGGTTTGGAGTAACATTGTAGTTTCATTTCCATTAAAGCCAGACATTTTGGTGCTACTTTGCTCGAAAACAAAAAAACAATTTTGTAAGTGATGTCTCTCAAAAGATTTTCCCTGGAAATAATTTGCCTATGCATCCTTGGAAACTAAAGTTATGTGTAAACATGCTTTTCTAATTCTCTTAACGTGACGTGTTACAGATCTTGTTGCAAGGTAACATGATCATGAATTGTGAAGTGAAAGCAGACTGACTTTGTTCCTGTTCAAAGCTGGTAAAATGCAGAAGATATAAAGGCAATTGCTTCTGCGTGCGTCATAATAAACTAGTAAGAACATTACTTTCTATATCCTGTGAACAAAAATAAGGCAGGTTCCGAAAGCAGTGGGTGTCCACTTACTCCATTCAATAGCCAATGTGATGGGGGCTTCTACATTTAAAATGCACCATTTGTCTTAATTCTTTAAAATGCTTTTTGGGAACATCTTGAGGACCCTATAAAGTGGTATTTGAATCCAATCCAAGTTTGACCACTATGCTCCGTTATTGCTCACCTTGACTGAAAAGGGGTCAGCAGAAGCCTGTACCAGATATAGTCAAGTAAGAAAAATAGGGAGCGACCGCATACTATCAAAGGGGACAGGGTTTCCACAACTCAAACCAGACCTACAGTTTCCCCTCTGTGACAAATTGACACTATATACATGTAAAGTTTGTCCTCAATAATTTCACTCATTTATACCACAAACACAGCTATATAAATATTGTATTTAATATTTATTTCAATATCCATTACATAAGAACATATTGCACACTATATTAATAAAATAATTGCTCAAATCAATGTTATTCAAAATACAGATATAATCACAATATTGCACATCCTATTTTGTAATTCATCCTTTCCCAATTGTTCATACAGGTTTGATCAAGGATTCCCAGGCTATCCAAATTGATCGTAAAACAAAATTTCAAGACAGTCAACGTGGCATTTCTTGGTTCACCCCATCTTCATTGGGACATACAAAGTGATGTACCCTCATTTTTTTAAACATATCAAAACTAGTTATCCCTTGTTAATTGGGTACCCTGGACTACTTGTTTCCATAACTTTCCACCAGGGACTCACCATCATCTCCAGAGTACAACTCATATTTTCTCCATATACCCAATCAATCCTTCACTCAGGATAATGTGTCAGTGCTTCAATACAGCATATTCCCAGATCAATAAGCCCATAAACACATCTACAACTTGCAGAAAATAAGCACTATCCACAGATCCCCAATGGATGCTCGATTTTCATTTTTTTTAGAGTTTTATATAGCGCGAACTAGACCCGAAGATATCAGGTATCAGAGCACTTTACATGAGCACCGGTTTCGTTACAGATGGACACATTCATTTTTGTTAGGCACGGGGAGATGAAGTGATTTGCCCAGAATCACAGGATGTTGAGCGTTGTTGCTGAGGCTCGAACCTGGTTCCCCAGCTTCGAGGTCGACCGCTCTAGCAATAAGGCTACATCCTCTCCTGGCTCATAATGCAAAGGTTTGAAGATGATGGTGAGTCTCTGGTGAAAAGATATTGAAAGGATTGAGTCGGGGTAAAGCAAAGAACCACCGAAACACCATGTCAGCAGTGTTGGAAATATATTTATGATCAATATTTAAGTGTAAATATATCTCTGAAATTAAGTGAGAACAGCTGTTAATCACCCTTTCCGTAATTAAAGTAAAAAATTTAAAAACATTTGCTTACATTTTTCTACAATTTTTGGATCATTGAGCTTCTCTATCAGCAAAATCAAGGAGGGAACCCAGACTGCCAAGCATTGATACACTGGTGGCTGAAGTAGAAGAGGATGAGGGAGACGTGTGGAGAATGGAGGAGTTTTTAGATTGAGCCTAGGCAGCAAGCATTGCGCTGTCTTTGAGACATGCTGTCTTCACTCTCTGGGCCTTGGCCACACCCTCAATGCCAATTGGATAAAGTGTGTGTTGTTCCAAAAAGTTTTCTTCTCTATGGTTTCTTGTGGTTATATGTCCCACCTTCTTGTGTGTTGCTCCTCCCCTGAAGTATTGGCCTGTTACATGTCCCCCTACTCTTTTGTTTATTTCTGGTTTGTTGGCGCACTCTTTTTCTTTGTTGACCCAATCCTGTACGCGTTCATGAGGGGCTTGGCCGTCAACGGTCTAACCTTAAGCAAGCACCAATAAAGCAATATTTTATAAAGTTCTTACTAGTCATTTGTGCTTGAGGTGGTCCTGGAGATCCCCTCTCGCCTCTGTGTGGGTGATTGACTACCTATATCCGTGTTGGAAGACAGCGCCTCCAAGGTCATTTTGTTGAAATTCAGTTCCACTTCCTTTTTGCCAGACTTTGATCTCTTAAGTTTGCTTCTGTGGGTGCAATGTCTACCCTCTTTTGTGTCCCTCCCTTGCTGTTGTGATGTTCCCTTAACTCTTGGGACTCACTCCCACTTCACCACGGGGGTTGTTCCTCAACCTATTCAGTCTGGATGGTCAAAGATTAGGGTCTTGCCCTGGAAAAGCACCCGCACTTTGGTCAGTGAGCGAAACATGTATTTTATGTCCATATCTCACAACTTCTATTTCACCTGTTTAAGTGATTTTCTCTGCCGCTGTACCAGTATAATGCAGTCTGGGAAGACTAGGATCCTCCGCGACTCATGTTGATGTCTCCCAACCTCCCGATTGTGCGAAGCACCACATCTATGTCCCTGTAGTTCAGGAAACAAGCTATCATTAGCCTGGGAGCGCCCCAGGGGGACCCAGTGTTGCCAGGGCACAGTATGCTTGTTCTATGACAAATCATGTTGAGATTTGGTCACGGGCAGGAAGATGTTTCCGCGTTTGGCGCCTCGCCTTTAGTTTGAGCATTATTCTTGAGTGAAGGGCTGTTTTTATTGCACTTAGTTTTAAAAAGAAGTATATTTTAATTAATTGCTGCTACTGTGTGTGTTTAAACTTGTGGGGGGATCACGAGCTGTGTTCAATGCTCAAGGGGGGAATTCTCATTGCGCATTAATATAGGTCAGCGGTCTAGTTGTAGACGCTGACGCGATCAATCGGCTTTAAAAACCGCCGATGACGCTTCCGCGCAGCGGGCGCGCCGCCGGCTCACCGAAGGCGCGCCAAAGGCAAGCCCGTCTGCGCCCGTCCGCGCCAGACTGGGCCCAGGGGCCAGAACTCCTCTTGAACTCCCCTCTGTTAGCCATATGTATACCAGGGAACAGCTCACCAAACTTAGAGGTAAGACCAATAGTGAGTGCTTTCATGTTATGCTGCCAGATAGGATGAGCCCTCCTTGCACTCACTGTGATTTTAAATTTTGCCCCACTCTTATACCCTATGGAATCATGGATGATAATAATAAAATTAAAATGCTACTTCTGAATTGCCGATCTTTACCTAAACATGCCATTGAGATACACTTACTTATTGAGGACAATAGCCCGGATGTTCTATTTCTTACTGAAACCTGGCTAAATAAGGAGTCTGACTATGCTATTGTCCGAGCTTTGCCCCCAAATTATGTCATTATGAGGCAAGACCGAGATAGCGGCCGAGGCGGGGGCATTGCTATCATCTACAAAAATATTTTTAGATGTAGGTTTACTAATAATCCCTTACCTGACTGTGAGAGTTTAGCCTTCTCAATTAGCTTTTCTCCCACTAATACCTTTTCAGGAATTTTAATATATTGCCCCCCGGGTGTATCTACTCATTTTTGCAAGGATCTCCCAGATATTGTCGCCAATCTGGTGAGCTCCCTACCTAATTTTTCTATCCTGGGCGATTTTAATATACACCTCGATGAATTGTCTTCTAACGCCTCTCGTGATCTTATTGAAGGTTTGGACACATTTCAACTCAAGCAAAAAGTGACTGGCCCTACCCATGATCATGGCCATTTGCTTGATCCTATTTTTACTAATATACAGAACCTTATGGTGGCTGACCCTATCCCGGTCCCTTGGTCAGAACATTTTTTACTCTCAATTACATGGATACTATCTGACCCCTTGTTGCCACTCGCAAAAATAAGAAAATGTAGTCGCATTTGGTCCAAATTACCGGTAGGAAAGTGGATCACCGAGTTAAATAATTCAGTCCCCTTACCTCAGGCTAACCCCATTATTGCCAATAATAATTTTAATAACTGGCTTGAATGTTCTCTAGATACAGTGCTTCCCAGGAAAGAATCCTTTCATCAAGTGGGAATCAACAAAAAAGCCTGGTATTCTCAGGAACTGAGGCAACTCAAACAATCATGCAAAAAATTGGAAAGGAAATGGAGAACGGATTATTCTGCAAATAAAAAAGCCAAATACAGAGAGGCAATTAAACTGTACAAAAAAGCAATAAAGGCTGCTCAATCGAGTTATTACCATGACAAGATTGTTTCTGCAGCCAACTCCCCTGCGAAATTTTTAAAATCACAAAATCTCTTCTTACACTTCCCAGCCCTATCTCTGCCCCCGATAGCTCCCAGCAGCGGTGTGATGAAATCGCAGAATATTTCTCGGCCAAAGTCCAAAAGATCTATAAGACTTTCTCACATCCTAACCCCATTAATGACAGTGTCATCTCGAAACAGCTAACCTTGTTGGAAGAGTTTCCCCCTCTTTCCTTATCATCCACGCAGGAACTCCTCAGACAATTGAAATCGGTCTCTCCCATAGACCCTGCCCCTCCGTCCATTCTAAATCTAATCCCCAAAATAGTTTCTCCAGTTATACAGGATGTGATAAATTCCTCCCTTCTTAGCGGAGTGGTGCCCCCTCTTTGGAAACAGGCTAGGGTCAAGGCACTCTTAAAAAAGACAAATCTTGACCCGGAGGACTGGCCGAACTATCGGCCCATTTCCTTGTTGCCTGGAATCAGCAAGTTAGCTGAAAAACATGTCAATTCGGTCCTGTCAACATTTCTGGAAGACAATAAGTGTCTGCATCCCTCTCAGACAGGCTTTAGATGCCAACAGGGTACTGAGACGGCCCTTATTGTCGTGATAGAAGAGACCAGGAAAATCATGGATGACGGAGGCTGCGCTGCTCTGATATTGTTAGATCTTAGCGCAGCCTTCGACACTGTCAATCATCAACTTATGATTCAGAGACTTAAGGAGGTGGGGGTGGCAGGAGCTGCGTTGGACTGGTTTCAGTCCTTCCTTGAAAATCGCTGCTTCTGCGTCTATGAAGGCGAAGTTGCATCAGAGCATATCCCTCTGCAGTGTGGAGTCCCCCAAGGATCATCACTAAGTCCCACCATGTTCAATATTTACATGAGTTCTTTAGCTGAATTGGTGTATCCTTGGGGGATCCAGATCGTCACTTACGCCGACGATACGCAATTAGTGGTCTCCCTTAGTCAGAAGGACAAATCTGAGCCTGGTCTTACATCATGCTTGGGAAAGATCTCTGAATGGATGGATAAGTCATTTTTGAAACTAAACGGAGCTAAAACAGAACTTATGCTTCTTGGGCATACTGTCCCTGCCAGTATTGATGCATTATGGCCCAGCGGTCTGGGTCCTCCACCTGTACCAAAAACTAAGATTAAGAGTCTGGGAATTTGGCTCGATTGTAAGCTAGATTTAAAAGAACAGGCTCGTAAAGTTGCAGCTAGTTGTTGTGGACTTATCAGGATGATAAGGAAGATCCTTCCTCTTCTTCCTTTTGATGCTAGACGGGTGTTAGTCCAGGCGCTGATACTCTCGCGACTGGACTATGCAAACGCAGTGTACCTTGGTGCACCCCAGGGAACTACCAACAGATTACTAATCGTTCAGAACTGTGCTGCTCGCCTATTAATGAACATCCCTATACGCAGTTCAGCCAAACCAGCCCTTATCAGTTTGCATTGGCTTCCCATTCAGGCCAGAATTAGCTTTAAGGCGATGTGCATTGTTCACAAAGCCATTTCTGCAAAAGGCTCCCCATTGATCCAGTCTATGGTTCAACTCTATCACCCTAACAGGATGCTGAGATCCAATCATAAACGCTTACTCATAGTGCCTATGATTAAGCGAGTTCGAACAGGAGGTCGGCGGTTCTCATACAATGCAGCCAAGCTATGGAACCGGATTCCTGAGCATATCCGCCTGGAACCTAACTATTTTAGTTTCAGGAAACAGCTGAAAACTTTCCTTTTCTCCTGAGTTGTGCTTGCTGACTGAGGCACCACATTAAGCGCTGGGATGCCCTCGGGTAGCCATGCGCTATATAAGTGCGTATTCATTCATTCATTCATGTGCAGCTAGGCCTCGAGGACCTGTTTCAGTCAGGCCCCATCTGCGCCTTCGGGAATCCCAGGAAGTGGTGAATATTGCACCTGGAACGGTCCTTAGCGTCCTCCACTTGAGCTACTAATCCCCTGGACTGGCCTCTCATCTTCTGGACTGTCTGCCTCAGTTTCTTAACAGTGCCCTCTAGGGCCACTCTGCAGGTTTCCACTGCTGTCAGCCAGCCTGTGGTTTTGCATAGATCCTGCTGGAGTACTGCTACGCCTGCTGCCACCTTGTCGATTTTCTCCAAGGCCTGACGGGAATACTCAATGGCCCAGAAGATCACATCTGTGCCCTGGTGGGACACCACACCAACTTCTCCCACTTGAGCCTTGTTGAATCCACCCACTGTGTCCCTCTGCGAGGGCTGAGTTAGCCGGTTAGCAAATTTGTCAAGCTTCCCTTATTTGTAGGGGGGCTTTGTCCTTGACCATCATTGCAGGCCCCTCTGGGGCCTAACCAAGGATCCAGCAGTGTTGAATGGCCCACCAGAACTCTGCCCTCAGTCAACAGGAGGGGCATCATGAGCGGCTGATTTATGTACCCCCCACCAGTGCTGGTAGGTGGTCTTTATAAGCCTCAGACATCTCACAGGGGTCTCCATTTTGGGTTGGGCTGCTGCGTAGTCTTCAGGAAGTCTCATTTTACCAGGATTGTCCTCATGTCCAGCTCTCTTCTTTGGCCGCACCAGCTGTAAGCCCTCTCTGCACCTCCTGCACTTAGTACTGCTGGCCTAGTCTACAGGTGGAGTCCCTGCTTGTCTCCCCTAATAGAGTTCAGGGGGGCCGTGAGGGTACCCATCACTCTTTGCCTCTTCCGGAGAGGAGCTTGAGGGCTCTCCTTCGTTCCAACTTGCAGCCCTCCTGACCTGCTGTGCAGGACCCTCTGGAGGTTTTTCCCATATTGTTTCCTCGGGCCCCACCAACGAGCTGTCATTTGTTGACTCCCTGCGAGTGGCCCGGAGACACTCCCTCGCTCTATGGCCCATCTGGCCTGGCATGGGGTGTGTGCACGCCGCAACTGGCCGCGCAACGACTGTCCCAGGTTCCTGTCCCGCTGCACCAAGCCCTTCTGAGAGCCACCTCGGTGTGTGAAGTGGGGTGTGTGGCCACATCCTGCAGGATATCTCCCCCTCCAACCTACGCATGTGCAGCAGTGTAGAGAGAGGGAAGGAGGATCAATTCTATGTCCCGGTCAAACCCTAGGGCCGCTCAAGGTGAGTGCCCACCATCTTGGCTACTCATGGTCTCGTGCTTGATCTGTCCTCAATGGCTGGGACTGCTCTTATCTCTGTTTCAGAGGTCCGCTGTGGGCACACTTAGATCCCCGCTGTCTGGGTAAAGACTTCTCCCCCCAATCTGTTCTTCAGTTCCAGGATTGTGACAGATGTTCAGTGTGGGATCTTGCGCATCAAAACCACGTCTCATTGTAAATTTTTGGTATGGGCCTCAAGAGTCTTTCACCTACAGACAGCTAAAAGCTATCTGATAGACAAGGCCTATTAAAAGACTACTTCTGCTTTGAAGTCTTGTAAACTTTTCAGTTTATTTGGACCCATATTTAAGAATAGGCCCAACAGGCGCCCCTTTCTTATTTTGCCTTACATTCTTCAATAAATTGCCGAGACAAAGCATTTGCTACACAAGTCCTGAGCGTTTGTGTATATATGGGCTGTTAAGCTTTACCTTATTCCAGATTCAAGGTTCAAGACAGCACGAGGAAATGATCTTGCAAGGGAAATGCTGATGCAGACGAGGAGGTATCTCTTTTGCTGCTTCATTTATTTAAAATCTGCTTTCCAAAGTGTGGATTGACCCATGGCTTAGGTCTTGCCCAAGATCATGACGTAGGCAGGGCCCAGATGCAAAACACTGCAGATGTTCAATTCATCACTGAAGTTAAGTCTAAACTGTATTTAGGAGTGTGGAGAAAATATGTCACTACTAAGCATTAAGAGCCCTTGTGAATAATCATATTTTGTTTTATATAATAACTTCCTCCCACGCTGGGCCAGGACATTTTGTGGCTTTTTTGTTTCTACATTGAACGTGCTTTGCATTGCCTGGGGTTAAATGTTCGCCCATCTTACCAATTAATAAGAAATTAGAGGAAAGGTGGAGTGTACTCTGTTTATTTTTACTGCTATAATTTTCCAAAGTGCCTTATTCCCGAGCGTCCATCCTCACTCCCTGGGCCAGAATCTAAAACAGGCTTCCAAAGTTGAGCTGTGTTTGCTTATCTCATAGTCTGACTATTCATGCAGGTGGGACTTTGTTTTGGAGAGATCTCCTGACATAAGCAGTTGGGAAGTGAATCAGTCACCGCCCAGCCAGGGACTGCTGCAACAGTGATTGCAATCAGGCGCACCCACCGGAAGCAGGGTCTTCTCAAAGGCAGTAGCATTAACCCGCGCGCCTTCAAGGTCAACGAGAACATGAGCTGGGGAACAAGTCAGAGCCTTTGGTGGATAAGGGCATTAAAGAAAAACCGCAAACATGAACGAGGTTTACAATTCAAGACAAGTTCATGGGAGAACTCCACGAGAGAGAGAGATCACTGAATATAAACGTGTAGTGAAAGCTCTGAGTGTGTGAAAAACAAACTGTGTAAACAGCGCAGTCGCAGCTGCAAACTGATCGAACGTGCAGCTGCACTCAAGTTAGTTAAGGATATTTCAGACCAAACAAACGAGATCGTCTTTCATTTAGGATCACCACCTTTGCTGAAGTGAAATGAAGCGCCTTTCTCCCAAAGCCAGACAGACCAGTGCTCCAATGCACTTTGCAAGGCCTTTCATCTGTTCTTTTGAGGTTGACTTACAAAGCTTTGTCTATGTGTGACTCGTGGAAAAAGTAGTGATTTTTGCATCTGTAAATTAAGGGTGTCTCACAAATATGGTGCCAAGATGAAATCATACCATGACTGAGGCTTTTTTTAATGCATTCTGGGACGTTAGACTTGGTGTATTACAACTGAACCAATTGAACTAAAACACCTGAAAACAATGGTTTGTTAAATGAAAGCCCAAGTCAGAAAAATGGTGTCCCTGATGACATGGAGTCATATGTACAAAGGTACAGGCCGATTCTCAAGCCATTGGTGGCAATAAACAAAAGTTTATGGCTGTAAATGGCAGGGTATACATCTGTCAGATATCCACAAAAGGCTACATAGCAGACGCAAATATATTTACTCGTGCGTAGTTGTACACTACAACAGCATACAATTATGCAGTAGTAAGTCTCATGCAAGGGTTGTGCAGTGGTTGGATCAAGGCAGTGGTGCTGGAACAATTTTCAATGTTACATTTAAAGACAGCACAATTTTGTTAAATTTGGCACCAAACTGATTAAGTTTTACTGATAAAACTAGATAGTGCATGTCACGATGGAAAAAGTTGATGCTAATATGAAAAACGATACATTCATGTATGAGAACAAAATAGCATCTTTATTAACAAATTCGCCCATTGTGAACTCCACATCAACCCGACTCGCAAATACGTAGTAAGGCAGGCTCTGAGACTTAGGTCCGAGGTTACTGATTGATAGGTCACAGGTGGGGTGGCACGTAGCCGGCAGATAAATGCATGAGCAGGAAACCCTAGATCAATCCCACAGATAGGGGCATCGACACTACAGTGGTCCAGGGAGATGGGCCCCAATAAAGCACACATGGCCGGAGGGGTATGCACGCTCCCAAAACACCATAAAGTCAGATGCCACATGAGTTAGGAACATATAACCAATCAAGACGCAGCACATGAAGTGATCACATGCTCCCCAATGCTGGACATCTGGACACGTTGCTCACTGGCCACATTGTGTCCACACAAGGTCGAGGTCCACCTGTACTTACCATGAGACAATTAATTTATAACTACTAAGGCAGCAGCTTACATTCCTTGCCATACATGGATCTGCGGAAATACTTTATTGTCCACGATGAACTGTATGAAAAGAGGCCGCAGACAGATTGTAAATTGAGACAGTCTTCAGACCCTGTAACTGTTTTCCCAGCCGCTCCGTTTAGTAAACTAACTGTTCCTGTTTTTCCACGTGCCTCATGTCTCTTACTTTTTCAAGGTACTTCATGTTCAAGCAACATTCACAAACGATAATGTCGGCAAATTGTGTTTTAGCAAACAATTATCATTTGCCCATCACTAAGTAAGGTATCTCCAATGTTTGTTTCCATCACACTTCAGAAGTACAAAAAAGTGTTTCATTTGTGCTTTCTTAACTGCTGAAAGATTTGGAAATATTTCTAGAGTCCATTTGCAGGTATTTAAATGTTGATGTGTTAAAAAAAAATATCATCCTACAACATTTACTTTTACACTCCCTGTACTCCAGCAAGATTGCCAGATAGGTCACTTTACAAATTATTCTCACTTTGCAGACAGAGAACGAAAAGTAAACACCAAACTCCCTCTTTGAACTTACAGTAAATGCAACAAGATAAAAACAACATTAAAGGCATCTTTATTGCTCATTCACCTTCTGAACTCCAGCATGGATATTTTTGGAGGTGCTTCAGCACCCCCCTGCACCCTACTTCACGTGCCAATGTATCAAGGGGTGGTTTGCCATGTGAGGCACCTGGAAATGGTCAGAGATTGCTTCAGCAAAGGGCTCGAGTAACTCTCTCTCTGGGGAGGGAATACGAATGGAAACCACCCACTCTTCACTGAGGTGTAGGGGAAGGGTTTTTTTCCTTAGTGTGGAATTCTGCTGTGTGTGCAATTCCACATTCAGGAAACAGCAACTTGTAAAACAGTCACATGACATTGGCAGTAGTATGTCTGGAAACCTGAGCCTGCCACTTATGTTCAGACATTCTGCTGCCAATGCTTGTGAATTGCAAAAAGTAGTAAATCTACATCTGTTCAAATTAATACTACTCCTACTGCAGGTGTACTACCTTTTTGCGAATCAGGCCTTCAGTCTGCACTGGCGTAGATTACACCACTCATAGGTACATTACACAGACATTTGCTTGAACTTTGAATAGTAGGCGTTCCCTATGGAAATTGATGAGGAATGGTCAAGAGGGTGCAAATATATTTATTTATGTCATTTGGGATATTTATTAAGTGATGCACTCAGCTGGACACTCTCTCAGAGCACGTGAGATGCTCTACCACACAGGCAACTACTATCATTTTTTAAAGCATGTCCAACCTTAATGGATCAGGTTTCAGTACAGAACGAGTGAGAAAGCTCACTAAACATCCTGTGGTCTTATTCAAAGCATTTTGCTATCGCTTACTTGTGTAGTACTCTTGGCTTATTCTTAAACTACAGGAGTAAGCCAGGAGTAACACAAGAGCAAATTACACCTACTCATAACAGTCTTTGTGAATCTGACCCCCAGGTTTCATAGGTTATGTGTAGGAGAGGGAGAGAGTGAATAGAATATATTTCTTTTTATGGAAAATAGTTAATCAAAAGTTCATTCAAAAATTGCACAAATTTCCTGACACTGCACATGTATACTGCTAGGAGGCCAGGCTTCATGCCTGCAATGTACATGAATGCAATACACTTTCACAGGTACATTATACCTACATAGTTACTCTGCCAGCAGTATCATAACCCCATGACACAATGCTTTCAGATCTCTCACAAACTATCCAATAGGCCTATTGATTGTCAAGTTACAATTCGCTGATTACCTTGATAGTAATGATGTCACACACACATTCAGATACATGTACCGGAGAATCCCACCAGAATATTGAGTACAAAATATAATGGGGACAAAGTATTGAGGCCTAAATATTGCGAACCGAAATATTGTGAAGGTAAGTATATATAGGTAAGCATAGGTTTACTATATTTCACATACATGCACCATAACGATACATATATCTTCAAGGTGAATAGATGGTGCGTTAAGAATAGTAAATCTATATTTCCTTATACTTAACTCAAATTCAGGGTATTTTGGTTCTTGATATTTAGTGCACTATATTTTGGCTCACAACATTTTGTTTTTTTGTTCTCGACATTCTGACTTACAACCCCAGTGCTTAATTTGTAAAAATAATAAGTGCCAGGTTTCTCGTCTGGAGGCCACTGGAGCTTGCACCTCTCGTTGCCCCTGTCAGCGCTGCAATTGATAGTAACAACACAACTACTAGCCATCACACTCCTACAAGTGTGACAATTCAGACTATTTCAGGCCCCCAAAGCTATAAGAATGGCTTGCGGGGCAGGTAATACTCATTTTTAATGTATATTGAATTAATAATTAACTGTTTTTGTGGTCATCTCTAAATTAGGTAGACAGCGCCACCTTGTGGCAAACCGTCACAAGCGCCAGTGTTGACAATTAAGTGCTGGTGCCGAGCACCGGAAACCACGGCCTCAAATTAAGCACTGACAACCACGTACTAGAATACCCTAAACATGTTGGCACAGAAATTTCTGTTCAACATTAGTTTTAAAATGGCTTCAACCACACTCCTAGGCAATCAAAAGTGCTACAAGGCAATACTAATGGCAGACTGCACTATACAAACGACAATAGTATCACATAGAATAGCAGCTTTTCGGTTGTAAATCTTTTCAATCAGACAAACATTTGTAATTTCCTGCCAGTAACATATATCATAATATTCAAGTGTCATTGTGAAAAGGCTTCTTCGTCTTTTAGAAGGATCTGACTCTTAAATAGAAAGGTTCCCCTACCATGTGCTAGTGGAACATAACTTTACCTAAACAGACATAATCTCATGATGACAAGACTACTGAAGGGCTGAATGAGACTCTGCTTACTCACACAACAGCTTGTAATTGGATTGCCCAAAATAAGCTGGAAGCAACGCACAACTGTTTGAACTCTCGTGCAAAAGAAACAACAGGAATACACCAAGAGTTGAGCCGAATATGCTCTTTCAACTATCCACTAAAGATACAATTTGAAAGAATATTTTGCATTTTGAAGTATTTTTAGAGTGTTATTCGTTTTGTCAAAAAACAAAAAAGCAACATTCTGCATTTTATAGAAAATTAAATCCAATTAAATTAAATCCAAATTAAATAGTAAGCAAAAATGAAATAATGTCACACTGATGGACAATCATCTGACATTTTCTGTGATTGACATTTATTTTATCATTGGCCCTATAATACAGATTTTGACACATTCAATAAATTACAGACTGATAGACTGTCTATCCACCACTATTACTCAGCTGTCCTAAAAGAACAACAATAAACAGTACTAGCCGCAAAATGCACACCACTGCATTTAATTTAAATTGTGATAGCGACAAAATGCACAATGTGTTTTCCCAGGAATGCACATCCCTGTTGATTTGTCAAGAGAAACAACGATAACACAAATATCTTCCATTTAACATGCCACAGTACGCAAGTGGACCTAAAACGTATGAATTTTGCAGCCTCTTAAACTGCCCACATATACTAGGGTGTGCATCCTCGCTGCAGAAGCACTGGTCTTATATAAGTGGGCAGTGATATCCATCATGGTGGCACACCCAATTTGTAATTGGAAAACTGGCCTATCTCTGTTACCTCTACTACTATGGGGGAGTAAAGGTGTCCAGCAGGTGCGGCCGGCACCAATCGGAGGTAGAGGGGTGGGAGGGGGAACGCATGAAGTAGGGGGGAGGATGCAGGAGGGGGGAGGGCGTGGGGGAAGCGGCTATGTAAAAGTTAAATAAAAAATGTAAAACTCACCTTTTCGAAGCTTCCTCCCCCGTCTCTCCTCTGTAGTCCTCCCTCGCTCGTCCACAGGAAGCACACCCAGGCTTCCAGTCAGCCAATCACAACGCTGCCTTAGCAGCGTTGTGATCAGTCTGAGTGCCGTTTTTCGGTGCTCAGATGCTGACTGGAGGCCTGGGCATGTTCTCCTTGTAGGCTGTAATGAAGCCTGCATGGAGAACATGCGAAGTGCTCAAGACTGTTTTGGGCGGCCCGAGAGGGCCGTCCAAGTAGTCATTGTGCACTTTAGGAGGGTGCTACCACTCCACCCTCCAGGCCTCTAGAGGGTAACATGGAAAAAGCGTGCAAAGTGCGCATGACTTATGGGCCAGTTGTCAATGCTGAACCAATCAGATATGTATAGTTTGTGAATTTAGTATTGTGGTGCACACTGTTCTGAGAAGAGGGCCCTGGAAAGGAGACCCACATGGAGAAACTGCACAACTCACCTTGCTGCACTGCCCTATGTCAAAGTGAAAAGGCAGGAATGCACCATTTTTATCCAATACAGAGCCTTCCAGTCCTTTTCCCCTGCGCTGACGCCATTTGGGCAGCCTAGCGCCAACGCAGGCACCCTTGCACCATGGTGCAAGGATGCCTTTGTTGTTGGCAAGACTGTTTAACTGCAGGAAGGGGCACCTTCTTGCACAGAAACAATCCATAGAGGTGTTTTCCTCTTTTTATGTGTGCTGCAGAATGCAGCGCACATACAAAGAGAAAAAAACAAGGAGAAATAAAGATATTTCTCCTCATTACGCCTGCCCTGGGGAGGCATAAGAATTTGACGCATTCACAGGTTTACAAGTCCATGTAAATCTGGGAATGCGTCAAAGCCCATGGGAGTTGAAAAGGAACACCCACCGCAATGTCCATGGAACGCCTTCCTTGCGCAGAGTAAAGCGACACAGCAATTTGTGCGGCATTAGCTTACTCCAGATTTATGAGGCCACTTAAAGCCACTAATGTGGCTTAGTGTGGCTTCATAAGCCTGACACGGAGCCTTGCATTGCGCATGTACCACTTTACGTGGTGCAAACAAGACACAAGGGGGCAGATTTACAAGCCCCTTGCGACACTTTTGAGTCACTTTTCCCATGTTAAAAATGACACAAAAGTGGCGCCAGGGCTTTGTAAATAAGCCCCAAGGTTCTCATAAATATGCCCCTTCGTTCGTCTTGCGGCATGCATGAGCGGTTTCTTGCCATTGTGTGCATCCTTGGAGCGTGCAGTTTGTAATTTTTTTACTGCAGCACACCGTACATCTTTTTGCAAGCCACAACATAAGAATATTGCGTAAAAAAGGAAAATGCCGAAATCTAGCAAGAAGAATTTGAAAACATTAATTAGAAAATCATAAATTACAAATTGAGCAGAGTAAAGTAAAGATGTAACATTATGAGGGGGTTGAAAACAGACACCAGCACAAAGGCAACCCACATAGTCACAATGTACAACGAAACCTTTACCTTTTTTTTCATTTTGGGTAGAGTGGAAGAGAGGATTTTTTCCTTGGAATATTTGGTACTCTCGTCAAATGGTCAGGGAATATTTGAAGGACGACTTGTGAGACTGATAAGGTAATATCGCTCTGCTCTATGACAATGTAACACTGCTCAAATCAGGCACACAATCATCCCAAGGCACAATACTCACCAATAAAAATAAAAAAAACTGTGGTTATAGGTCAGTGATAAAAATGAATAACAACGCCAGCAGGAGAGTACAGAGGGGCGGGAGAAAGGGGTGATATAGGATTTCCTTCATTTATGTAACAGATACACGTGTTCCTCGTGAACGGATCTAAACCTTGCTTTAAAAAAAAAGAGGCAAAGTTACCAAAATGTGGAAGGAGCCCAGTACTACAATGTGTGGGAACTGGGCAAAGACGTTTCTGAAATATTAGTTTCCCTCAAAGTTTTTTCTTTCTACTTGAAAACAGCAAGATTTTGCAAACTATAGTCTTATTCCTTTACTATGTACAGTGCTTTGCTGCCCTCTTTCGGCCAGGTTCGCGCTCAACAGACACCCAAAAAATTGTGTCCAACATAATGTTTTTCATATTTTGAGATAGCATGGTTTAATGACAATTTCTAAATTTGTATTACTGTTTCTTCGGCTCGTGCCGGTGAGTAAAGCTTCAGTTCAAAAACACAAAATGAAATGAGTAATGGGGCCCGCATAATCGGCATTTTACTTGCTAGCAGTTTTTAATCTCTATCAGGGCAAAACGGGTTCTGCGTGATAGTATAAACTCATTCTATGTAAACACCAGTGTCCTGCCAACAGTGTATCCCTCTTCATTTATTTATTTTATTTATTTATTTATTTAATGCGTTTTTATATAACGCGAACTTTACCTGAAGGTGTCAGAGCACTTTACACTAGGACCAGTTACATTACATAAGGACTTCAGAGTACATGAGTTACATAAAAGATAAAAACAGAAAAACTCTAAATTCACATAAGAATGGTAGGGGCATATCATCAAGGGCCTTATCTCCGCTTTTTCTGCTTTAAAAGCCAGAAAAGCGGAGATAATGTTTTCAGCCCTATTAACAAGAGGGTGCTAACATGCATAATCGCATGTTAGCACCCTTTTTCCTACGCCTCCCTTTGCATCTCTAATGAGATGCAAAGTGGGCGTTCTTTCCCAAAATAACTGGAGAAATGTCGCTAACTGACATTTCTCCAATTATCAATGGGCACGCTAACAAGCATAGCGATAAGAAAAGTAGCGCTAACCGCGGTTATCGCTACTTTCCTTACACCTGCTTTTAGTTTGACTTAGCCATGATATCCAATGGAAGGTGGATATCATGGTTAAGTATGCCCTGCCCTATCAACAACGTAGCGCCAAACGTTGTGCGATTATCGCTGGAATCCCAGCGATAATTGCACATTTGGCAGCTAACTCGGTTATTTTTATCGCTCTGGAGATAAGCGTAGCTGATAGCGCGATATCTCCGCGATAAAAACAAGCGATAGCCGGCGATAATTATCCTAGCGCTAAGTGCGCTTAGCGATGATTACCGCCGGTTGTTGATGATATGCCCCGTAGTAAGTACAAAAGTCCACTACAGATACTAGTGGTTAGTTACATATAAACAATTTGCAAATTCACTCGAGGTTACATTTTATGAAAACTTTAAGGGTTAGGGTTGGACAAATATATAATACATATTTACATAGCATTATCTTCTTGCCATTACTGGGGTGCTTGCTTTCAGCCCGGCCTGCAGGGTGTTGTTGCACTCACGGGCAGTGATCTTGGGCCTGGAGGGATCCCCGAGATGGTGATGTCCAGATGTCCTCCACGCTTGTTGGAATGGTGTCTTACCAGCCAGGCCTAGTACAATGAGGGGGACGTCAGTCCTCTTCAAAGCAGCTGCTTGGCGGCAGTAGGTCAACCCTGACCCTTCGTCGCCCTTGGTCCTCCGTTCGTGTGCCACTGTGGTCGCGGCCACTTGACAAGGGCCCGCGCTGTGGATCAGGGGAGCACCGGGAGGCAGCTGGCCAGGGAGTGCCCGGCCTCCTCCATGTGGCATCCCCGTGAGCCGGGGCCGTGGCCCATAGTAGGGCACCTCGTGACAGAGGCCGCACTGCTGATCAGCCCTCGCAGGCTGAAAATTAATATCCCCGGGGCTCCGCAATGGCAGTAGGTGACAGGAACCTCTCTCGCTGGACCTCAAGTACTCGTTCCCTGCAGGTCACAACTCTCCAAATCTCACCAGGGAGATGCGAGGCTCAGTAGGCCGCAAGGCAGATGCCAGTTGTGGGGTGGGGAGGGGGTCTCCTAGGTTTATGGGCCCCCGTAGTAGTCTGCCGGGAAGGGGCACCTCCTCCGCAAAAATCCTCCTCTCCCCCACATACAACCTTCCATAACTTGCCCCGCCTCCACCTGTCATGTTGTTCTCGTGATAGCACTGTTCTTTGCTTCTATACCACTGGCAAATAGCGCCAACCCCCCACTGCAGAGACTTTTTAAAACATGGGCAAAGTGTGCTCTGGCCAAGGACCCTACCTTTCAAAGAGGTCCCTTGTTATTTGGTAATGACAGAGCCCCTCATTAATTAGTCAGTCAAGCTGTAATAACTACCTATAACTCTTTTGTTCATAGAATGTTTGCAAGTAAACCACAGCCTCATACATGGCCACCCCTTGATCCACTTCCATGCCAATCTGTGTGCTGTATGTGGATCAAGACATTACAAGGGAACCTCGAGAAAAAGGGTACGGTTAGTGATTTTAAATAAGCAAATGCCTATCATTTGACTTTTTTCTTTTAAAGTATGATCCATGGCATGTTTTTGCTGGAAATGGATCATTAATCCAAAGTTGTTGGAAACAGGGTCTAAAAATAGGGTTGGTCCAGGGCCCCCACTGCACAAAATATTCGGCTGTGTGCAGAGGTACTTGGCCGTAGGGCTTTGCCTGTGGCCAAATATGGCATGGCTGTGTTTTCCATGCCTGTAGGTCCCTACCACCTAAATTCTGGTGTCTGATACCCGGTATAGTGTCTCCTCTTGCCTTGGTACTTTTTTCCACTGCATGAACGTTGAAAATAATAAATGATTTGCGAATCATTCACAAAATGGCAGTCAAATCTGGAACCACAAATTGTAGCTTGCAGGGTCACAATTCCTTTTTCATTTGTAAATCGCACACTGGTTTCTATGTTTTTTCCTGATGTGGGATGAAGGTTTTCTATGCCTCTGGGTACAGCTCAGCACCTCATGGGTATCATGCAGCTGGTGGGGGTGGCTTGGATTTTTTTTTCACAGTACAAAACCACATATTTGAATCGATTCACTATTTTTCAAATGGGGTAAAAATATTTTAGAATCCTTCTCCCGTAATTATATGTGTAAAAAAATTAAAAATATGATTGACAGGAGACACAAATCATGATTTACTATTTTAAACAGCACAGATTTACAAAAGAGTTAACTCATTTAAAGTATACTCACATGGACGTTAATTAGAGGGGACCAGGGGTTGCAGCTCTTGTGACCCCTGCCACTGCCTTTGTGACCCCTGGTCACAGAAGTCTCAAAGGCAGTGTCAAGAGAAGACTGTTGTAAACAGTGCTCAGATGAGCACTGTTTGCGTTCTACAGCATAAAAAAGAAGCATCTTCAAATAAGCACATAATTGTTTGTCATGCAAGATAAAAAGAAATTAGTAATTGCCAAGATATCACTTCCTGTGATGTCTTGAGGTCAAAGGGTGTAGGAAGTCACTGCTGCTACCCCTGGCATTTTGGTGAATCAACGTCCATGCAGTCTCAGCGACCTATTAAAAGATTTCTATCTCAATAACTGCTGAGCCTATTTAAACGAGCAAAAGCTTCTTCTGAATAAACTCAGCAGTTAGGGCTGTCAACGCACGCAAGATTTCTTTTGGGAGCTAAAATGGGAAAATACATCTTTATTCACTATGCCTTAACTTATAACTCTTACATGGCTCTGCATGAAAATCCGTGTACCAGACGTTAGCTGAATATAATAAGCGATTGCCAAATTTGGTGCAATTCCATCCATAGGGCCAAGAATTATGGGCAAATCCAAAAATGCTTTTTCAGTGGAATGCGCAGCTGAACATAACTACACCGTAGCAACCATCGTTGTGTAATAAATATGTCACCAGAACTCTGAAAGGGCAATATAGAACCATATTACGCATGACATCCATTGAGTACTTTTTATATTACATAATTATTTTGGGGTAGTTCAGTTGAAAATACTCTTTTCTTCAAAGTGCAGTTAACAATCGGCACTGATTGGTATTATAGGGCCAGATGTACAAAAAAGGCAGTTTGCGATTTCCTAATTGCTAATTTTTGCAATTTGCAATTAGGAAATCGCAAACACCCATGCACAAATGTGTCTTAGACACATTTTGCGATACCCAGTGGGTCACAAATAGACCTTCCTTATTAATATTCATGAGGTAGGTCTCGCTTTGCGACCCATTGGGAATGGCCTGCACTCACAGGGATGGTCAGTCAACCACCATGTCTGTGATTACTTTTTAAATAAAGCAATTCTTTTTGGTGATGCAACCTGTTTTCCGCAAAGGAAAACGGGATGCATTTCAACGGGATGCATTTCAAAAATAAAAATGAAAAGCTACCTTTTCATTTTTAAGAGTAGACAGTGGGCCTTGGGGACCCCTTCTCGTTTGCGAATGGGTTACCACAACTGAGAATGTTTTGCGACTGCATTCTTGATCGCAAAACATTCCTACATACCAGTGCGACTCGCTATTAGGAAGTGTCGTATCGCCATGCCTGTCCTGTCTGTAAACCAGGGTCAGGCATGGCAGGAAAGGGAAGGGGAGGAGCTTGGGGGCAGCCGGCAGTTCGCGCCGGTACACGCGAAAATAAAGACGTGTAAGGAAGCAGCCGGTGTCCTGTGTGTTCTTTGGTAGTGGGAACACGGCGGGAACACGAAAACTGGCGACGAGGGTGGGATTAATCAACCCCCCTCCATCCTGCACACTTGATAAGGCGCACGCTACCGCGAGTGAAGAGCGGAGCATTTACATCGGCAGAGAGGGAGCGCGAGTGGCGGCCAGAGAGAGCTGCTACAGCCTGCATCTGAGGTGAGAGCGCGAGTGGCGGCCAGAGCGCTAACACAGCCCCCAAGACCCAGAGAAGTTGGGGACAAGGTTGAAGCCTGGGATAAATCTGATTGAAGTGTCCAGTGAAGATAGCAGGCAGGAGTCACTACGGCGGCCATCTTGAAGTCAGGCACAGCCCATTGACTGAGCTTGGTCCCTAGCACGGTGGCCATCTTAGAGTCAGGCGACATCAGGAAAGCCCCAGAGCCCGCCGAAAGCACGACTGAGGCCCATAGACGCCACTGTGACCCACCGGAGCAGAGAGTGAAGCTACGCGCGCCCTACCATGACGACATTACCCGACTCGTCGCAATCGGCGGCGACCGGCTCTGCACACACCGCCACACAGCCTGGGCCGATACTCATGGGAGTATCATTTCTGCATCCCCCCGAGCCTTTGATACTGATGTCTGGAAACAGTATGGGCCCCAAATGGAAGAGTTGGCTTGAGGATTTCGAGGACTTCATGAAGGGATCACAAGTCCGAGACCCTGACCAACAACTCATCGCGCTACGAAATTTAGTGGGCAAATATGTTGGACAAATCATCAAAGAACTACCCCCAGCCAATGCTGCGTCTTATGATGATGTGAGAGAGGCCCTGAACAGGAAGTTCCTTCACAAGCGGAACCTAGACTATGAGCGCTACATGTTCAACCTTGCGTCACAAGAGCGAGACAAACCCATGAGCGATTTTATCTCCCGCCTCAAACGTCTGGCTCGCTACTGCGAATTTGATGATTTCAGCACGGAAGACGCACTTCGCCTACGCATTATTGAAGGGTGTTAATCGGAATCGCTACGACTACTAAAAAAGCACTACTCTCTCGACGACATAGAAGAACTCACCCGAATAAATGACCAAGCGGAAGAGCATGCGAAAAAGATGGAAGCCAATAAAACAGAAAAAAAAGACCAAGGTCTCCGCGTACAGTCTCACACTGAACCGAGACGTCGTCCGGATCATCAGCAATCTGGAAGATCCACGAAATCGCATCACGCAAGGTCACCTCGCAGTGGAATCAAAAGCAGTCATTCCCGAAGACAACCGCCACAGTGTTATCGGTGTGGACAAGACTACCCTCACACGGGTCCATGTCCAGCCATCGGCCAACAATGCCACCGATGTGGGAAAGACAACTACTTTGAAGCCGCCTGCCAAACCCGTCGCAAGGAAACAGGACCGGCTAAGCGAAGCACAGGGTCACGTCACCACGTCAGAACCGTACAAGGGAGAAGAGACCGGTCAACGAGCTCGTCGAGGTCCAGTGCCCAGTCACACAGCTCATACCGATCTCAGCGGTCGACGTCCCGAGAGTCGTCTGCACTTACCCCGATATCGCAAGACAGTGACGAGTATGTATACATGGTGGCAGATCCAGACAGACTGAAGAAGTACCCGCAACTACACATTCAGATGGGAAGTCACTCTGCCAAGTTTGTTCTAGACACAGGCGCGTCGCTTAACTACATTTGCGCCACCGAGTACCAGAAAATGCACCCAAAACCGAAACTGGAGCCAGCAGCAATACGAGTATACACATGGATGTCCAGAAAAGCATTGCTGTGTCTGGGACAGTTTCCCACAACGCTGACATACAAAAACAGGACAATCCAGGTGCAAATCCACGTGATTGAAGGCCCTGAAACAGACGACTGCCTTCTCAGCTTACCAACAGCGGAACGCTTGAAGCTGGTAGAGATTCTGTACAGAGTGGATGACTCGCCAGACATCGTCAGCAAGTTCCCGAAACTATTCAGTGGCTTAGGAAAACTAGCCCATTTCAAGGTCAAGCTGCATATCAATGAGCAAGTGACACCAGCGGCACAGCACCACAGGAAAGTGTCGTTGCATCTACAGCAAGCGGTGGATGACGAACTCCAAGACCTACTACGGGCAGACATCATAGAACGTTCGACTGGACCCACCCCATGGGTGTCGCCAGTAGTAGTTGTGCCCAAGAGAGGCCAAGATAACAAGGTACGCCTGTGTGTTGATATGCGAGCCCCAAACACAGCCATCGAAAGGGAGCGGCATCCAGGACCCCACATCAGCGAAATGATCACCCGCCTGAACGGAGCGACCGTTTTCTCAAAACTAGATCTCAACAAGGGATATCACCAACTTGAGCTGCATGACAAGTCGAGGTACATCACCAAGGGCTCTTCAGATACAAGCGCCTCAACTTCGGGATCTCGTCAGCGGCCGAGATCTTTCAGGAAGGCGTCCGGCGAGTAATCCAACATATCCCAAATGCATTCAATTACAGTGACGATATTCTGGTGTTTGGAGAAACTCGAAAAGATCACGACAAGGCGATAGATCGGGTGTGCCACGCCCTCCTTAACGCCAATCTCACACTCAATCAAGACAAGTGTGAGTTTCATAAATCGACTCTCAAATTTTACGGCCACATTTTCTCAAAAGAGGGCATGAGACCAGACCCCGAGAAAGTATCAGCACTGTCTGACACCCCACAACCGCAAGACGTCAGTGACATCCGCTCGTTCTTGGGCATGGCCAGCTACTGCGCCCGATACATCAAGGACTTTGCAACCATCAGCTACCCGCTACGAGTACTGACACGACAAGGACAGAGTTTCCACTGGTCAGCTCGATGTGAACAAGCGTTCAACAAAATCAAGACTGCCGTAAGCTCAGCCATCAATCTGGCATATTTTAATCCCAAACGGAAGACGGAATCATGGTAGACGCTAGCCCCATTGGGCTAGGCGCGATTCTGGCACAATATGATGATGAAGAAGACCAACGCCACATCGTTGCATACGCCAGCCGCAGTCTCACCGACACAGAAAAAGCATATTCTCAACTGGAAAAAGAGAGCCTGACGGTCGTATGGGTGTGTGAGCACTTTCACCTCTATGGCAAGCACTTCACACTTATCACCGATCACCAGGCTCTGACGACCATCTTCGGAAACCCCCAAGCAAAGATGCCTCCGCGGATCGAACGGTGGGGAATCCGTCTGCAAGACTACACCTATACCATCATCCACAAACCCGGAAAGGCGGAGAACCCGGCAGATTACATATCACGGCATCCCCAAGCCGTGACACGAGTGCGGCCTTCTGTAGCAGAAGAATACCTTTATTTTGTCATTGACCGAGCATGCCCACTAGAGGCCATCATAGAAGCTTCCGCACAAGATGCCACGTTACAAAACATCGTGCACCGTGTCCGCACCAATTCATGGAGACACCTGGAAGAACCAAACACAAATGACGCCATCAACACACAAGAACTCATGGCATTCAAACACGTCAAGGATGACCTCTCCATCAGCGCCAATGGTCTGTTACTAAGAGACAGGAGGATCGTAATTCCCCATCAGTTAAGACAAGGCACCGTCAACCTGGCGCACGAAGGACATAGAGGGGTAGTAGCCACGAAGAAGGCACTACGAGAACACGTCTGGTTTCCATCCCTTGACCAGATGGTAGAGACCACATTACAAGACTGCCCACACTGCCAATTGGTGGGGCGAGAAGAACCACATGCCCCCCTACAAATGTCAGACCTCCTAGACAGCGAATGGCAACAGGTGGCTGTCGATTTCTTTGGCCCGCTGAAATCAGGGAAGTACATCATTGTCATCATGGACGAGTATTCTCGATTCCCCGTTGCTCACCAAATTTCGTCCACCAAAGGGGCCACCGTCATACAAGTTATTGATGAGGCATTTGCTGCATGGGGAATCCCTACAGTGGTAAAGACAGATAACGGACCACCATTTAACGGACAGGAGTTTGCAGAATTCGCGAGACACCTAAATTTCAAGCACCGAAAGATCACCCCTTTGTGGCCTCAGGCCAACGGGATGGTCGAGTGATTTATGGCCACCATAAAAAAGACAATGCAATGAGCCAAACTAGCCCATCGGGACATCCACCCAGCATTAAATTAAGTATTAAGGGCATACAGGACCACGCCGCACAGCACTACCAACCAATGCCCTGCCACCCTGATACTGGGGTGAATTCCACGCACCAGGATACCGACCACTGATGCTGTCACACAATCCAGGTTCACGACTTCGGACCATGAGACACTGGTAGAACTTGATCGGACCAAGAAAGCAAAAATGAAAGAATATGCTGACCACCGTAGGCATGCCAGAACGTCCGACGTCCGAGAAGGAGACTGGGTGCTGGTGAAGCAGGATAGGAAAACCAAGGCGGACAGCCGCTACTGCGCTCAGCCGCTACAAGTCATCAGAAAGAAAGGGACCATGATTACAGCTGAGTCTGGAACTAAGAGAACAACCAGAAATGTGTCACACTTCAAGAAGTGTAACCCTGCAGCATACACTCGGGCTCGAGAATCCGATTGGGACACTGATGAGTCAAGTCAAGAAGAGAACGAGTATGAAGAAACTCAACAAGTGTCGGGAGTCAGTGACAGTAGAGAGAGGCGTCTCTCCGCCCGACCACGAAGCAGCCGACCACGGAGAACTGTTCGAAAGCCCACTCGACTCATTGAAGAACTCTGAAAGAGACCCTCTGAACATTCAAAATACAAAAGGGGGAGATGTCGTATCGCCATGCCTGTCCTGTCTGTAAACCAGGGTCAGGCATGGCAGCAAAGGGAAGGGGAGGAGCTTGGGGGCAGCCGGCAGTTCGCGCCGGTACACGCGAAAATAAAGACGTGTAAGGAAGCAGCCGGTGTCCCGTGTGTTCTTTGGTAGTGGGAACACGGCGGGAACATGAAAGGAAGGTACACCCTAACAAACCCCTTCCTAATAGCGACTCACAAACCCTATTTTGCGAGTCAGTAATAGGTTACCGACACACAAAATAGGGTTGGCACACGGCAAAAAGCATTTTACCAGTCGCAAACGACCAGTAAAATGCTTCGTATATCTGACCCAAAATGTTTGGACTTTTTTGTTTACCTTTTTTCAATAAACTGTTCATAAAACAATGACCATTGGGGAGGGTCATCGGATTTAAGCGTTTCTGTTGCTGCTGTATTTACCACATAATTATGGATTTACTGATTTTGTCACATAATTTGCAAAATTTGCATATTTAACCAAAAATGTTGTTTTTATCTCAAATGAATAAAAATAATACTGACATTTTTTGCTGACTGACTAGATAACCTTGCCACATAATTTGGTCCTCCATGCTGCATAATCTTAGTAGCATTGACAATGTTAGAGCTCTGCACAGTGATTTGAAGTCTATTGTTATGATGATGTACTTTGTATTTCACATGAAACCGCAAAATATTTAATATATTTCACAGTTTCTGTGAAAAATTGTTTTTTAAACCACTGCATTTTTTCATCAAAAGCATGAAAACATGATTCCAACATATATATATATATAAATTTGTGTGTGTGTGAAAAATGTAACATATCCTATTAAATATATTACAATCCTGGGAAAGTTAACTTGATTAGCTCTGGCAACAAAGATCCAATTTAAAGGTTTTAAAGGTAAATGGGTGGCTACCTGGCTACCTGAAAAAGCTGCCATATTTGATCAACCTAATTATTATCTGCAGCAGTCAGAGCGGTCTTTGGAGCGAAAAGTTACCACAGCTGGAAACTATACAATTAAAAAACAGTAAAGCTTACTAGAAATCATTAACTATTTCACTATGTAACCTACAGAACTCTACCCTCTTAGCTAAGAACTTCACTTGAACTAATGGGGTTCCGAAGATTCCCTTACTGCCACCAACTAGTCTACTGTTGTGTTTATTGTTTACAATTGTTGCAACTAGTCCCTGTAAGACCATCTAATACTGCATATTCTCATTTCCACTAAAGAAAACCGTTAAATAAATGAAGAAAAAGTTATTGGAAACATGCAATAAAAACTGCAGATTCACACATTTGATACTACAGAGCAAATGTCAAATCCCATGTTATTTTCACAGTTCAGTAAAATAAATCATCTTTCAATCTTTTCAGAAAAAAACAACTTGTCCCTCTCCAGACTCAGCCATGGAAATAAATAATATATTATTTTTCTCGCACCTCTATAAATACTATCAGGGCTATTCACAAATGTAAAGTACGCTTCTGAGTAATTTAGACATGCAGGTTTACTCTTGGACTTTTGAAAAACTTTACTACGTTTGGCTATTTACAAAACCTGAGAGTAAAATTTAGTCAAAAGTGTAAGTCTCCACTCTCTGCAACATGGTGGAGCCAAATTTATGAGTGTAAGCTACTACTTTGAGAAAGAAACAGTAGAAAGTCTAGCACCACACATTGCCAACCAGTCATACTACAACACACTCCCATTGAAAATAGTGGAGGCAGGGATTTAAAATAAAACTTTGTGGGAAATAATGTTAAATTCAATTAAATTATTTAAAATGTTAATAATATAAATAGACATATTTAGTTATAAAAATGTACAGAAATAAACGTTTATTATTTAATTATCAAATATTTTAACAACCAGTTTTGGATTTAAGAATGAATGTAACATTAATTTTAATAAAATATAATACAATTACTTTTAACTAATTATATACCTCACTTTTAATATTCACGAATGCATAGTAAAAGTATGATCCTTTTTCCTTTAGGTGGGAATCTATTTTTTAATTTAAACTACAGGCAAATAATTGTTATTTAATTTCATATATTTAAATTAATTTGTGATATTTTCAAAATTAGGTTAAAAGAGTTCTAATAACTTTTTCAAAGTTTAATAAACTTTTTGACTTTTCCCTACACTTTTCCTTTAGGAGATCTTTTCCCCAAATATGCATTCTCCCTAATCTAAAGTACAGGGAAAAGTAAACAAAAGGCTATTTAACTTGTAGAAATTGATTAAAAATATTTTTGTAAATCAATTTATATATTTATTTTACACTTACAATTATTGTCTAAGGGAGGTTGTTGCAGTACCAGTGGTTGGCCACATGTGGTGCTGTACTTACTTCAGCTCTGAGCTGGAGTAATTTACTACTGTTTGGGGTCTCTTTTTTGGCTGTAGTAATTTAGAAGTGCTATTTATGAATAGCAAATGGCTTACTCTTTTGTGGCTGGGTTCATGTACCTCCCCAAAACCCTCCCTAGCACTTCCTAAACTCTGCATTACTCCTCTCCAAACCTCTCCCCCATTTGGTTTCTCAGTTTACCCATTTTCCACCCACTCTCCTTGGTCCCTTCCACATTTACCACTAAAGGCCAGATTACGATGAGGGCTGTAACGGCTCCGACCATTGGTCGGAGCCCTTCAGCCCACATCATAATTGGCTGGTCAGATTCCTTTCTGACCGATTCATTCTGAATCGGTTTTCTGAATGGCCTCCGACGGAGCCCGTCCGCCATTCGGAAATCCTGCAGTAATCCCTCAGCCGGCTCTTTCCAGCCAAGAGATTACGATGGCAGATTCCCACTGCCTTTCTGTGCCGGCCTTTCCGACACAGAAAGGCATTGGGAATCTGTCTTTGGGGGCCCCAAGCAGGGTCCCCATGGGTGCAAGGCCGTCGAATGGTGGCCGTGCCCCCCTGTTGATCCCTGCACCGGGTGGCAGGTACCTTGAGGTGTCTGCCACGGGGTGCAGAGATGAACTGCACCTCTGCTCTTTGCAATGAGAGCATGCATTCCGTTCGGAATACATGCTCCCATTGTAAAGAATAGGATTGCGACCGAACCTGTTCGGTCGCATCCTACTTCCTGGGCTGGAACTGACGACAAGAGGTCGTTCGGTTCCAGTTCCTAACCGATGTCGGACGGACTCCGATCCGTCCGACATTGGAATCGGCCCCTAAGTAGTAAACTTACATGGGGAGGGATCTCCCCATTGAATAGATAGAAGAGGTGGAGGGAGATTTACACTTGTAGATTTGTGAATAGCATTATGTAGTACTTTAGTAGTACAAAATGCAATTTTTAAACAGGCCCAATAGATGTACCTGTGTGAGTGAGCCCTAAAGTATGCCATGCCAGTGGAAAAAAGCAAGACCCCATAAAATGTGTTATTTTGGAAAAAAAATACTCAAACATTTATTCACTCATTTGTTGCTACACTATAACATTGATATTCCATTTTTTCAGCATAGTACAGCCTATCGAATATGAGAAAGCAATGTTTTATATAACTAGGCTATTACTACTAAAAAGCATTTAAGGAGCTTTCATCTCATATCAAGAAACTAACTCCATTTGCTCTGGTTAGACAAAGGTAATGAATGGCTGTAGCCTTAAGTCAGACCCTGATAGTGGCACAAGGCCCAAAAATTGCCTTTATATGAGGCCTGGGAGATATTTAAATTGTGGTGTAGTAATTCATGTTACTTTGATCATTTCATGTTACGCTTGTTACACAAAATTCCCAAAATGATGCCATTTTACCATGTCACTTAATTATGACTTGTACCTACCTAATCTTTTTTCCATAAGCACGCAAGAATACCGCGAACAACCAGAACATGTGTGGCTGTAGCACACATTCCACTTGCGCTTATCCCACTTTTTAATGCGAAATGCATCCAAACATCAAATATTGACGCAAGGAAACATGCTAAAATATGGTACTCTGTGACGGATTTGCATTGCACATAATTATGCCCAATCTTGCATAATGCTCCTGCAATTTCGTGAAATTACGCAATAGAGAATTACAATTTTTTTTCCTACACACCCCTACTTTATATTACTGTAAACGGAGCACTCCAGTGGGCACAATGCAGCTTTGCCGGGATCATTGAAAACCTTGCTGTTTAATACCTTTCTTCATAGTTTTATAACAGCATGGCATGAACCATGCATGCAGATCCATTAATGCAATAGGTTATTCATTGCCATCCCAGAGTGTGCAGGAAGGACCATGACAAACTACCCAGTGAATGGCAGAAATTGACGATTCTGTGCACAATATATTGTGTTTTTTAAAATAAGTTTCAAAAACTTGACCTGTCAATTGAATCGTCGAGCAGGTATCACGTGACCTCTGTAAGAAACATTTGCAGTTTTGAATGTACACTTAAGAAATGCACCTCAGTGGACCAACGGAACAAACAAGCGGGCACTACTGGTGACGTAGTCTCTTCAATGCACTATAGAATACAAACTCAAATGGCCATTCTACTCTATATTTCTAACGGATACTTAACATGCCGTCTGAAATCAATAGGCAGTATACTTATCTTTCCAATATAAAAGTAAAGATGCAACTGACATTTCCACTAAGATTTAATTTAAATATGCACGACTGTTTACTTAATGACATATCCTTCTCAATCCAAATTACTGACTAACATCCACCACTTAAATGACTTTCATATTTCACTATACTAACTCACCACTAATCCTTATGGGTTCCGGAGTACAGTGCTACTCGCCAAGAAAGTGCTTCAACACCCCATTAGGGGTAACAAGTGCTATATAAATGCTAATCTTTTTTCCCTCTTCTATCCCTCCGCTATCCTTCTCAATCCAAATAACTGACTAATATCCACCACTCAAACTACTTTCATATTTCACTATACTAATTCACCACTAATCCTTTATGGGTTCCGGAGTAGCATGCTACTCGCTGAAAACAGCGCTTTAACACCCCATCAGGGGTAATAAGCGCTATATAAATACAAACCTTTTTCCCTCTTCTATCCCTCCGCTATCCTTCTGAATCCAAATAACTGACTAACCTATCCACCACTCAAAGTACTTTCATATTTCACTATACTAACTCAACACTAATCCTTTAAGGGTTCCGGAGTAGCGTGCTACTCACCGAAAGAGCGCTTCGACGTCTCGTCAGGGGTAGTAAGCGCTATAAATAAGGGCAATGCTATCTGCATAGTGCCGTTTATTTTTAAAGGCATAATACGTTCAGAACGCAGTGTTCTTTCAATCATGGGGCGATGGTGCCCTCTACTGAAAGTTTGTAACTCTCAGACATTAATGAGCTAGGAGATGTATCTTCAATGCGAGACGGGAATACATAATGTAAAAAATCCTGCATATGTCTTCCTGGCTCGTAAGTAACGAGGGAAATAAAAAGCTATACCTTTCAGCAACACTCAGAGAAGCCCGTGGAATTATGGCATGTTTTGTCGTAGCTGATGCAATAATACCTGATGCATCTTCAGAACTGGAAATTAAACGACAGAAGGTATCCTGCAAAAGCCTCTAAGCATATAATTGTAAGCATTGACGTTTTTAGGAAAAACTGATGAAATAAGCTTTTCTTGTAAATACTTTCTTCTATGGAAATTAATAGGCTATGATTACATTTTGCTTGCAAAATAACTACTGAGTAGTTTAAAATGCACATTTGCAGTATTAAAACAACGTTCATGTTTAATGAACCACTTTTTGGGGCGCTTCAAAATAAAGAATAAACCAGAGCCACTTTAGATATAAATTCATTATTTAAGTTAATTTATTGGTACATGTACCCTTTTTTAAGTGCCAGTACAAACAAATAGTTGTTTTTCTTGATTCATTTTCCTTATTAGAAGATTGGGATTTTGGGAGCCCCATTAAAGACAATGAAGTGGCTGGTATAAGTATTCTGTCCCAACCTTCCAATGTTTCTCTTTGTTTCTCCCTTTTTAACCCCTTCGATGCTCATGACGAGCTCAGCTCGTCATGCTGCGCGGTTGGCGTGTGCGCATGACGAGCTGAGCTCGTCACGACCACACCCGCGATCGGAATGTCCAGCACCTGGGCGGAATTCCGATCGCGGCGAAGCGGTTAATTTAAAATATTCTACTCTCAGTTGGAGTAATGGCGTAATAGCCTACTAGCCATTCTGCCTTAGGCTATACCGGTTGTTAAAGACTCTTCTTTCTCGTTATAGGGCCTGCTGCTCGGGCCTATAAATCGGGTTCCGGTTCTTTAAAACCGCTTTAGCCCGAGGCAGTGGGCTAAAAAGCTATATTGATTCGTATTTAGATTATGTTTTGACATCCATTGTGCAACAGGGTGTTGTCACTTTTAATCTAATGACAGCAAAGGCGACTGAAATGTCAACGTAGTGCTAACCTCAGGCATTTATAAATCATTTGTTTATTCACACATTCATTCAAATAACTCCTTAGTACTTTGAATAAATTATTATAGTCACTACTGTCGGAAGGGATGTATTAAGGTATACTAATGCTAGTTAGCAGGAGTTATAGGAAGTGGCTTGGAAGCCAATACTATGACCACCTCTCATACTTTGAAAAGCTAGTCCGTAACTCTTTGGCTCCAAGGGTCTCATATCTAGAATGTACTAAACCATCCAAAATAGCTCTCCGAGCTGTAAATTCCCCTTCCAACACAGATTGGAACACAATGCTGGGACCACTATCTCTGTTAAGAAATGGGATGTATTATGGCAGGACATGTTGAAAGCACAGCGCAGTATCCCTCACAGAGAATCAGCCTAGAAACACATGTATCAGTGGTATGTAACACCCGTATGCCTTAAGGGCATGTATTCCTCCACCACACAACACATATTGGCATTTTGGACAGGAACCTGGAACATATATACACATTGCATGGTGGTACAGGCCTTTTGGGAATAAATCCTGGAGCACATACTTGGTTTAATGGGGTATCCTATCCAATGGGAAAGATGTCTTGTGACAGTATTCTTTTTTTAACAATTGCATCACCAAAAGGTTTGCTGTGGTAAAACGATCCTCATTCCTACTTTCAGGAATGGGTAGAGTGGGAAAAGTATTTTTTACTACAGCTTTTGTGATTTTGCTAACGGTCGTGAATATTTAGGGCCTTATTACGATGTCGGGCGAACTTGCGTCCGCCGGACACCTTTTCGATGCTGGAACCGACCGACCGTAGGTCAGCGGTTCCAACCACCAAATTACAATGAAGCCGCACATGGTGCGGTAGCAAACTCCCATTTCTCTATGGGAGCTTGTGTTGCAGGCGGGTTCCGCCCGCAGCACAAGCTCCCATAGAGAAATGGGAGTTTGTGTAAATCCCTACGCAGGGATTTACAGGGGGGCACAATAGGTGCCTCCTCGGCCCCCAACCGGAGGCTGCAGGGAGAACGGGCCCTGCTTGGGGCTCCCAAAATCGCTTTCCGGCAGGCTTTTAATGTCGGAAAGCCCGACATGAAAAGCCTGTGGGGAACCGACATTGTAATCCCGATGGCGGAAATGCCATCTTTGAGGGATTACGTGCCAGTACCGACTGGCCAACGGGCTCCTTTAGCCTGTCGGATGCCAGCCAGAATGACCGGACGGTTTCACTTCCGACCGCCATCATTGTAAGATGGTGGTCAAAAGTGAAACCAAAGATGTTGGTCTGAAAGCCTCTGAACGCAGGTCGGAGACTTTCCGACCGACATCAAAATGAGGCCCTTAGTGTTTTTGTGATTACTACCTATTTGTAATTGATGAAGGAAACAGCCGTTAACCCCATTGCAAGCACAGTATACATTTCTGAAAACTCAACAAAATTCTGAATCCAACAAGGTGTCATATGTGAAGTTTGCTTATTATTTCCCTAAGGAAACTAATCATTGAATTAAAAAGCATAATGAATGTAAGTGGGAAAAAAGTACAAAGTCAACAGACAACAATAATATACTGTTCTGTCTCCTTGACTCTTCTGATCACAGAGCTGTATAATTGTTGCCCAAAAAACTGCAATACCAAGAGCAAACAACAGGTGAGAAGCTTGATGGTGTATTGGGGGAGCAATTGCCATGTGGAGGTGACTTTTCCCCATAAAGCAATTCCCTGGTAGATCCCGGATTAGGTATTGCCCTATTGCAGTGATCCCGAAGCAAGGATTCATTAGTGAAATGTGCAGCTAGAAACAGAGAATCTCCCCTTTCCAATGTTATCTTTCATGTTCAGATTGATGCTTGGGGAGCTGAGATGCTGGTCCAATGCTCACTATGTTATAGGACTCAGCTTGCACCCTACAGGTGAGGCCCAAACAGGCCAAAGCTGGTGAAGGGCTGCTTCTGTTCTCACTCAGCGAGGATCTGGCCTGGCTGTTTGGGTTAAATTGCTATTATTGGAGAAGGGCCACTGCTGATTTCTATATGGCTATTTCCTGTCTGAGGTGGCCCCAAGCACTGACAACACTGAGAACAGCTAAAAGGCTCTGACTGATTTAGTTTCTGTTTTGATGATCATCTGTCATTAAAAAAATTAAATTGCCTCGGCTGTAGGTAAATCTTTTCTACAGCAGCCAAGAGTAGACGACTGAAAAGGGAAGCACTTTTGTGAGTGCACAAGAGGGGTTCCTAGAGTCTGGTCCTGGGCCGTGTTGGACATGTCCTTGGCATTCTAGATGCAATGCTCGGGATGTTTCAGCACTTTCTTTGCATACAAGAGCTTAATGAAAGTATATGACACAAAGCGGCTGTAAGAACTCCTTTCAGAGCGCTACGTGGCCCAACCACGGTGGTTGAGGCATTTTACTCCTGATGCCCTGGGGCCGCACCTAATATGGATCCCATGCAACAGGGCCAAGTTCCCCTTCTGACCTTGACTTTCAGTAGAAGTTGTGGACGAGCAGTCAAAGACGCCCTTGGGGGACATGCGTAGATACAGGTAACGGATCACAACTTATAACTCAAAGTCGATGCAGTATGAACAATAAATCAATGTCCAGTCTAGCACTAACTTTTATAAGAAAAAAGAAGAATTTTATTTTTAACTCTATTCATTTAAAGGAATACAACATTCACAAGCAATAACACAATCCCCTTGATGTCGGGGCTCTAGTAGTTGTCAGGCAAATCCCTGTCACCCCCTCTTTTTTAGAATGTGGTCAGGGTTATTCCACATTCACTTGTCGCCGCATCCAGGAAATGCTTACTACTAGGCCTTATTCAGAATTCCTTTTTATTCCTTAGTAATTTGTCAAAAGTGTATATGTGTTGTGGCACCATTATCAGCGAGTCCCCCGGGGCCTCACAGGCCAAGTTCCAATTTTACCCACTATGGTGGTATGAAAGTATTCAGCGGTCCCAAGTCCCAAGTCCTGATCCTGTTTGGCGAAATCAAGGTGCTCGTGGTTCATGTGACAGCACCCGGCCTGTTCATTCCAGCAATCGGAGCTCCTTCTGTCTGAAAACACAAGGTAAGTCTCTTTTACCTTTACCTGGGGAGAATCCAATCCTTCGGCTCCCGACTGGAGCCCACCAAGGGTGCAACATCTCTGGCTGCATCTTTGCAATCCTTGACGAATCAGTCAGAGGCAGGTCTCAGTGTGTGGGCTTGACCTGCCAGCCACAGACACAATTTTTCTGTCCGGGCAATGACCTGAACTCTTTGCCACAGTGGCCAGCAGCCCTTCCTGTTGTACAGGGTTGTTGCGATACTCTCCTTCTCAATGCAGACTCTTCCGGTGCGATCGCCCTCACCACAACAATTCCTCCTGGCATACGGGGTCGCTGAGTAAGACGGACACAAGCCTTCAACACTCTTGGCCCAAAGAGTTCAGTGGTGGCCCCCTCCAGTGCACAGGTTCACCACAAAAAGGAGGTGGGGGCCTGGCACTTCCCTCATGGCACTCCTTACACAGATCAGATCACGGTTGCCCTCTCCCAGTCACCGGACCATGTCTGCACATGGGAAATGACCCGATCGATGCACAGATATTCTCCTTTCGCCTTGGTCAGCAAGTCCTCTCAAAAAGCAACCTTTTAAAGTTTAAATGGGGAGTCTCTTCCTCCTTTCTTCCAGTGTGTGTGTGCCACCCAGCTCACAGGAATGAAGCAATACAAAAATCTGTCTGGTGTGATTCCTCTCCTTCTAATGTCTACACCAGGCAGGCCTGGGCTTCCCAAAATGAAGCCCAGAGTAATCTATGTAATGTACCATTGCAGGCATACTTGCACTCAGTGTCCATTCACAGCACACTTACTCTCCATTACTGTTACATCTATGCATTGTGCCACTGCAACTACACATGCATTCAGCACACACATTCAGTCTGTGCACACTGCTTAGTACTGTAGCATTTATGCATTGTACCAGGGTGTGCTATTTACAAACGTACACATTGCCAGCACTAAGCCTGGGCAGAGTTTGCAGAGTTCTGCTATGCGGAACTCTGCCAAGGGCCCAAAAAAAAACACTGCACTCCGCGGAGTTCCGTGAGCGGCGGAGTGCGGTAAGTCATGCAGCTTGCGCCGATTTTTAGCGCCGGGACTTTGTCACGCGCTGTAAAATCAGCACGAACAGCACAAGGTGCAGCGAAAGAGGGCACTGCTTCTTTCTGCTGCTCGAGTAGATGTTCTACTTGAGCGGCAGCTTCCTCAACACGAGCGTCAGGTTTCTTAACACGAGCGGTAGTGACCTGCCGCGACCAACTATGTTTAGAAATCTCACTGGGAGGTGGTCTAGCATTTGATTTTTCTCGCTTGTTCTTGCCAACCTAATATTGGCGATCCACGCAGGAGGAAAAACTTCACTCCGCGCTGCTTTGCAGAGTTTTTTGGAACTCAGCGTGGAGTGGGCAAAAGTTCGCAAACTCTGCTGGGGGAGCGGAATTCATCACCCACCCCTAGCCTGCACACATACACTCACCATGTGCCAGCTGCACAACACTTCACCCTTCATGTGTTGTACTTCACATGAGCATACATGCACCCAGCATATGCTCCCATTGCGTACACACTTCTCAGCACTACATCTCTCATGTAATGTATTCCTCTCAGACATACATACACCCAGTACATGCACTAACCACACATATACTGCACAGTACGGCTCTATCACTGAATTGTACCTTTCTCAGGCACACATAAATCCAGCACAGAGTCACTAATCCTGTGCTGCACAGCACTCCACCTCTACCTAATGAAGGTGAATTAAGTACACAGCAGCTGACCTTTTAAAAAAGTGAGTGAGCCTGTATGCCTCACTCGAGTAAAACAGGGTAAAAAGGACCTATTCGCTACTACTGATCACTACACGGTATGCTGCCACCACCATACTTGTGCTGCTTAACACCTCTAAAGGCAGTAGCCTTCCACCAGTAAGAGGGTAGCGCTTTGAGTGCTTCTTCTGGTCCATCAAGACTGCAATCCGTGAGACAGGCCTATGTCATGGCACACACATGATATCTGTTTACCTATGACAAAAAAATCTGCATTAGGGATCCAGACAAATGTACAGTTGGGCACTCAGGGCAGGGTTACATGTCTCTAACCATGCAGGGGACTTTTCCGTCCTAACAGTGGTTAAATCATTTGGTTGTATCATGGTGATTCAAACTTTGCTGTAAGCTAAAATGTATATCAAATAATCTGAGATGTCCAAAATAACAAGTGGAAGCTCTCACTCTGGTCAGTGGCATATGAGTGCTGAAAATCCATTTATACCTCTGCCTTTCTGCATCTCAATTTATTGCACATTTTGCTTTCCTTTTAGTAATCTACCTTTCCCACTCAAGGTCTTGGTTTTGTAGGTTTGAGTCATCTATCATGCAGTCATGCAGAAACATTCCAAACAATAGCAACTCCGGTGCCATGCTCCAAACAAAGATGCACATGAGAAGAGATCCGCCTATTATCAGTCTTGTTTTGTTGTGGTCTACTGTGATGTTTACTATTGCTGCTCACTACTTTCCTTCTCAAAGGACACCATAATATTGTACCAGCAGGACTCCTGAGGCATTTCTATATGCTCTATATGTTCTATATGAGAGGATGTAGCTTGACGGCTAGAACGGTCGACCTCGAAGCTGGGGAACCGGGTTCAAGTCTTGGCAGGGACGCTCAACAAACTATGATTCTGGGCAAATCACTTAATCTCTCCATGTCTAACAAAATGAATGTGTCCATCTGTAATACAAGTGGTGCTCATGTAAAGCGCTCTGATACCTTCAGGTCTAGTTCACGCTATATAAAACTCCGGGAAAACAAAATGTTCTGAATGTATTTGAGCCCACTAACCTAACATTTTCACAACAATTTCTCCCAAGAACAATACTCCTACTCATCTTAAATTCCAACTAGTGTTCATGATGAGTGCCCAAATATTGAAAAGAAGCTGAAAACAAGGGTCCTTGGCCATTTATTTCTTTAACATCATATCCTGACAATGAGGAATCTGATCTCACTAACTGTATTAGCCAAGGTGTGATGTAATCAATAACAACCACTCTCACCTGTCACAAACCAATCCCCAGATTATTCTCCACTGGATACATGATCTCTTATATTAACAAATGGTGAATGCTCAAGCATTATTGTTGAGATGATAAATACGCTAGCTATCTGTTAGGTTGCAGCTTGGATAGACCCCCCCTTTTACAATAGTCAAAATATCCCATGAAATCCACATTTGTCTATAAAATGTTATATCTAAGAGCATAAAATGTATGCTAATATCTATCAGGAAGCTAAAAGTCAAGTGTAATTTAAAAAACATTAAATTATAAGGGAAGGACTGTTACATTTATTATACCTATATGAAAGTAAAAGAAAGTGTTGAAATAATTATTATCTGTAAAGATACTTTTGAGCGCACAGACTTTTTGTGCTTGTCATACTGGTTGTACCAGACATCATAAAATTTATATTTTTTTGTGCAATATAAAAGTTACAGAATCATAATTTTTGCTATAACCAAAATGAAACTTTCCAAGAGCCAGACTCCATCCCACAATAACAAATAGAAAGATCCCAGTAGTTTAGGAAATAACCTCATCAAATCACGCACTGGTTAGGTATCGAATTAAAGAGAGCTAGGAATGCCCAAATAATTACACTTACCAAGGCAAAATTAGGTATAATAAACAATGTGTCCATAATGAGTCATTCTGCAACAAATATTGAGAGATAACCCACACTGCTGAATTCACAAATGCCTTACAGACAACAGATGCATCATCCCCTAAGTCTCCATCTACAGACACCTGGGTTGTGTTTTTAAAGAGCTTAAGAAGGAATCAGAGAAATCTCAATGGATTCTTTTGTGACAAGAGTTTTTTAAAATCTACATCCCATGGGCTAGTAGCAACTCCTCAGGTTATACATACTTATAGTGTCTCCTTGGTACTAGATGTAGTCAAAGAATAATTTCAACTCCGTTTCAGTGGGGAAAGTTTTGACAGATTTCTTTATTCACAACACATTCCAAGTGACATGTGCTTAACAATGTGGAATTTTTGGAGAATCTTTCTTAACTGTTACAAATGAAAGAAGAAATCACCACTCTCTGTACATTAAGTATAGTCATTTTCATTGACTAAGGAAGAGAGGAAAGCCTGTACAGAACCTAGAAGAGAACTCTTCAAGATCACTCAACTTTAACCACAATGATACCAACACCTGTTTGGTGGTGAGACTCATACGATTTCCCTCAGAATGTAACACTACAAATGCTTTTATTCTATTAGGATGCAACAAGCCTAAGTTAAACTTGAAAGAGCTAACAACTGACTACTATACTCTGGGGAATTGGATTTGTTTTAGAATTCATTTGACATGAGGGTTGAAGTTCTACACCAAAAGGGGCATCGAAGTACTTTTCAAAGAGTTGTTAGGATGAAGACAGTGTAAGGATTACACCATAACCAACATTTCTAAAGCATATTAAACTTAAAGCAATTTCTAGGGGCCAAATCTATAACCCAAAGGCTATTCACCAGTGTGAAATGCACTGTAAATGTATCAGACAGTTGTTTGTCTAGTGAGTCACAAACTAAAATGCACAAATGTGGCATTTCAGTCTGTCAGTGACAAAACTGTTTAATGAAACACAGATTGCAAGAACCGGACTGATTCAATACATGCCAATACATGCCAAAACGATTGTTTGTGATGAGGACAATACATTACTGTCCACCAAGAATGCAAAAAGATGAAATGTCTTCACTGTGAAATGCATTTTTCTGTAAAACCAAGAACATATGCTTTACATTTCCAAACACTCGCCTCAGACTAAAACTAGAGATTAAATCCTTTTTGTTCAAGAATGCACCCAAAGTTGTGCACAAACCCAATCCCAACTTTGCTTACCACTTAACATTTGCCTGCCTGTTATGAAAGCTTTCATTAACACCATGTTACAACATAAATGTATTGACTATACTATGTTAGCCCCAATAGTTAGGTATATGATTCTTTCTTCATCTTGTACTAGCTCATTGTTGAAAGGATTCATATACAATATATCACTCAAGGTTCCAAATTAATGGCACTTAGAGTGGCACTGGTATGTATAGAATTAACAAAAGACAATTGGCAATTTATTCAATTTCAGAGGTAATTTTTGCATATACATTGAGTAAATTGACAAAGGCTTTTGCTCTTACAGGTTCTAAGGGTCATTTACTGTAGTATTTAAAACACCCCTTCAAATCAAAACAAAGTGGATAATATTTTTCCGCCTAACACAAGGGTTTGTATTTTAGATGCAGTCAGAGGAAGAAGTCCTTTGCAATGGTACCATGTAAACACAAACAGGATTTTTGATTTGAGGGCAAAGTTAAAACCTTTTCTCATAAGGAAAGTCTGTAGCCTAATTAGTAACGTGAGGTTACAAGTCACATATATTGAATAGTCCTCAAATGCTAAAATACATTTATTGCAGGGATCTTGTTTGCTATGTGATGCTTGCTTCAATGTAAATGCCTACATACAAGCATATGTTATTGCAACCCGAAAGCACAGCACTGGTACTGCCTGTCCAGCTGCCTCCTTAACTAAGTGACAGATGAGGTTTTATGCTGCTGTGGTGTTTATTATGAATAGTGCTTCAATAATTAGAAATATTCCTCTCTTTTCTACATTCCTTGAAGTCCATTCCCTAAAGTCATATTGCTTTTTCAATTCCTTGAGGGAAGCCTTTTACTCCTGGTTCTCTGGAGTTTCCTGTGGGTATGGAAGGGAATAGAGAGGAACCTGTCAGCACCTCTTTTACTCCATCATTCTTCCTCTTCTCCTCTCCTCCTGAAGTGTTGGTCATCCCCCTTTTCCTACCATCCCTTTTCTACTTGCCTGAAAATGAGAAACAACATCTCTCTTGCTATGTCTACTCCTTCATTCTGACCAGTAAAGAGAGTCAGGTTTTATAGAAAAGAGTCACACCCTGTGAGGCTCTGTCCCTATTTCTTTTTTTGCGGATGAAGTGTGTAGAATGTATATATCTGGCCTTTAAAGGCCATTCCTATCTTTGTACAAAGGGTTTCCCTTTAGATGATAGTGTTTTCTCTGTGTCCTGGCATCCATCCACTGCCTTTCTTTTATTTTTCCTTGCTAATACGAGTCCCTGCATCTCACTGACACCCACACCCTTGAGGCAAGTTAGAGCCTGAAATGCATCTCTGAAAAGTAAAACATTTTTATTCAGCACGTCTTAGGGGATGGCAAATATGATGTGTGCCAGCAATTCCTAGACAGATTAATAGTATTTGACAGGGTGCTATCAGCCTTTGAATACAACTAGTATTTTAATGAATGTTACATACCATACAATTTCAATAGTCTGCCAGGTACCAGCTATAAGCAACTGTACCAATGGACTTTGTGAAAGGTCCATTATGTTGAAAACTGTAATATTGCTGTGCAGTTCTTCTGGAAATATGAGCGGCTAGAAATGTTAAAATCAAATGAGGAACACATATGTTTTATTGAGTATTAAATGCTGCTTATTTGGGGAAAGTACAAACACTATGCAACTCTACACAGTTGTATAAACCTGAGTTTGAGAGTGAAAACATACACTACTACGATTTCACAAGTCTCTATCGTAGATGAAGGAGACGAAACTGTAGTGCCTAAGACATTCATACAGCATTTTTCAGAACTTTAAAGACTTTCTTGAGTATATTGCTTTTACTAAATTCCAAGTCTACCCTTCGAGCAGACTTTATTTTCCAGGCCTTCCACACAAAGCAGAGGAAAATGAATGTTCCCCCATGCAATAAGTATGCTGAAAGTAAACAGACTACCCAGTGTAGACACAGTGATGAAGCAATGTCAGCTGTTGATACTTGGTGGAATATAGAGGTGTAGGCAACCCTGGAGAAAGGTTGCACAATTGCAAAAATATATGAAATATGAACTGGCAGAAAAAGCTTGAACTTTTCTGGGTATATTAAATCATTGTTCAGAGATAAACAGGTGGCCTCTGGATAGGCAAATTAAGCGTACAAACAAGGTCACAAAACAAAGGCCCTGCATTAAGGTATTCAACTAAGACTGGAGTGCATCAAATTTAACATCCTAGGTAGCAGTTAGACTTGTCTCAATTCTCGAAAAATGTGCCTAGTGGACAAATTTACCAGGAACAATACTCATCATGTTCCCTGATGAAGTATATATGTCTTTATAGCTTGTGTTACAGGATTTCTAGTTGTTAGATGATAAAAATGCTTTTTAATTCCGGAAATATGCAAAAGATTACCCAAGCACCTGTAAGAATAGAAAACATCTTCATACCATATTTCGCAACTGCTCACACTTGTTTAGAGCTTTACAAAATTATGAAAAGGTTTGAGGACTGGTCCTTGTACCACATAGAAGAGACTCTGCTATTTTGTGAGCACACCTGTGGATGAAGACCATAAATCAGGGATTATTTTGGTGCGTCAATAAGTAAATTAGACCCTGATGAACGCTTTGTAGAATATGTGTTGGCAGGTACTAAAACATTTTCATATCAAACATGCAGTTTGCACAAAAGTAAAAGGTATTACACTTAGGCCCTCATTATGAGTGTCCCTTTAAAATCCCTGGAATTTCCCCCTCTACATTGCTTTCATTGGGAGCCATGCTATTTTCAGGTGTGGAAATAGTAAAATGTTTGGAAATGACATCCCAAAATCTTTATTTCTGCGCAGATTACCACATGTTTTTCCACAGAAAGAGATTCCAGCCTCTTTTAGCAGCTAAAACCTCCATGCTAGACAATTCCAGTTACAGGGCTCCTCCGAATCACCAGGCAACTCCTACGGAGGGTGTAAATATTAACACTAGAATCAAAATAAATTTTGATAGCCTAAAGGATCTGTTTAACAATTATGCTGCAGAAAGTGCACAAAAATATTATCAAGCCATTGTGATTCAAGAACCTAGTGTTTTAGGTCCAAAAACTGGGAAATAAAATAAAATAAATCAACTTATGTTTTAATTCATGCTGGGGAAGCTCTGTATGCACAGCTCGCCCTCAAATCTCCACTCATAAAAGTTGTAGAAGAAATACTGACTAGTCTTGATAGTGATTTGCTTTCTCCACCCAACGCAAACATGATTACTGTAGATAACCTAATGAGTGAAACCAGTAATAGCTCAGAGATAGAGAAATCCTTCACACAGTATTCACACAATTGCAATCTAAGCATCTGTTATGTAATTCATAATTTGTTCTAGAAGGGAAATGGTTGCTTGTCAGTAACTACCAACACACCTTAGCAAAGAGCGAATGGGTATCAGCAACACAGATGTATCCCAGTAACATGAACTTCTCCTTGGAAGCACTTAATGATGTCACCAAGAACCCTATGGTAACTTACTGGCAGATTTAAAAAGCACAATCAGTACAGAAAACTTCAGGCAGTGTATCAGTACATTCCCATCCAAATTTACATTTTCCTACACCCTTTGAAATAAATCCAAATCCTATCAAAATAATTCCTAGAAAGTCTTTAATAAATTGACAGTCTAGAACATATGGTAAGAGTTCATAATTTTGGCATGTTAATTTTAAAACTTTGCCCTCCTAAAATGTTAGTCACAGAAGGTGTAAAGCACAGAAAGACCATCCTATGTTAGCTGCTGATGATTAAGTGGTTGCCATTTCAGGGAGTGACATTTATTGCCAAGGTTTTTAATACCCCTTCTTCAGAACTGAAATTGACATCTAAAAAGCAACATTGTCAGGATGTCAATTTCAGTTCTGAAGAAGGGGTATTAAAAACCCTGGCAATAAATGTACATCCCACCAATTTTAAATGATTCTAGAGAAGCACTCAGGTTGAGTCATAGAACTCTTGTTGGCCTTAGCTGTTCCTTTATTCATCAGCCTTTTAAGTGGAGAGTAATGGAACATGAACAGAAAATGTCCTAGTTACCTTGATATCATCTAAAATGCTAAGTGGCATTATATGCAAAATGGACGACGCCTCGGACCACGCCTCACCCCCCCCATTGAACACACCCACTTCCAGAAACAGCCCAACCCCAGAACTACGCTCCATGGAACACTCACCTACAGACCGCCCGGACACCGCTCCCCAACGCCATCGCAGACCACATCGCTCCCCACGCCCTCGCCTCCACGGACTACATACTGCTCGGAGACCTGAATTTTCACCTAGACAACCTCACCGACCCCAACACCACCGCCCTCCTAGAGAACCTCACCAACATTGGACTGAAGCAACTCGTCTCCACCCCCACTCACACGGCAGGACACAGTCTCGACCCTATCTTCGACGGAGGTAACAACATTCGCTTCAGTCACACCATAGAACTGCTCTGGACGGACCACCACTGCGTCCATTTCTCCTTCTCAAAACCCACCACACACAAGCGCACACCACGCCTCCCACGCAAAAACTGGAACAAAACCACAGAAGAACACCTCACCGCCGCCCTCAGCGGCACTCCACCCCCTACCACGACAGACGCCAACACAGCAGCAAACAACCTTCACCAATGGATCGCCAACTGCGCCAACACTCTCGCCCCCTCCAGAACTCTGCCAGATGACAAAGCGCAAAAGCCACCTGGTTCACCACGGACCTCTGAGAATCCAAGCGCTCTTGCCGACGACTAGAGAAAACATGGAGAAACAGCAAAACCCTGGAAGTATGCTCCACATCCAAGGCCACAACCACGGCACACCACCAATGCCTCAAATCAACTTCATCCAAGACAGAATCCTCTCCAACGCCGACTATTCCACGGAACTCTTCGCCATCATACAAGAATTCACCAGAGCCAACAGCGAAACTACCGACATCCCTCCCTCCCATGACCTCTGCAACAAACTCAGCTCCTTCTTCCACTACAGGATCAAGACGCTCTACGACAACTTCGGCGAGCAAGACCACAGCACCCACCCAACACCCCCAGCCACCGATGCCACCCAGCTGACCCTCCTCATCTGGACCCCTCTCATCACAGAAGACACCGCAAAAACTATGAAAAGCATCCACTCCGGAGCTCCCACTGACCCCTGCCCGCCGCAAATCTCCCACAGGGCCGCCGCCATCGCACCCAAACTACAACGAATGATCAACTGCTCCCTCAAAACGGCCACATTCCCCGACGACTGGAAGCGCGCCGAAGTCAAACCCCCCTCAAGAAGCCCTCCGCAAACCAATCAGACCTCAAGAACTTCAGACTGATCTATCTTCTCCCCTTCGCCGCCAAAGTCATTGAGAAAGTCATCAACACCCAACTAGTGCACTTCATAGAAACCAACAACATCCTCAACTCCTCTCAATCCAGATTCCGCAGCAACCACAGCATCGAGACCGCCCTCATAGGCGCCACTGACGACATCCGCACCCTCCTCGACCAAGGCCACACTGCAGCCCTCATCCTCCTAGATGTCTCAGCAGCCTTCGAAACCATCTCCCACCGCACACTACCCACCAGACTCCACGACGCCGGCATCCAGGGAACTGCCTTAGACTGGATTCGATCTTTCCTCTCAGGCAGAACACAAAGAATAAGACTCCCGCCCTTTCTCTCCGAACCTACAGAGATCAGATGCGGAGGACCCCAAGGATCCTCCCTCAGCACCACGCTCTTAAACGTCTACATGGGCCCCCTCGCAACCATCATCAGAAAACACAGACTCAACATAGTCTCATCCTCTGCCTCACCAACAAACCCGAGATCACCAGGCACAGTTTCCAAGAAGGGGTGCAGGACGTTGCATCCTGGATGAGCAGCAGCTGCCTGAAGCTCAACTCAGAGAAAACAGAAGTCCTAATCCTCGGATCCACCCCCTCTGCATGGGACAACACCTGGTGGCCACCGCCCTCAGAAACCCATCTACCCCTATGGACCACGCTGGCAACCTTGGCATCATACTCGACTCTTCACTCACCATTAACTGCCAGATCAACACCGTGCCCTCTACCTGCTTCAACACCCTCCGCATACTCCACAAGACCTTCAAATGGATCCTCCACGACTCCAGGAAGACCGTCACCCAAGCACTTATCACCAGCAGACTGGTTACGGAAATGCACTCTACACCGGAATCAATAAAACACTCCTCCGCAAACTCCAAACCGTCCAGAACGCTGCAGCCAGACTCGTCCCCAACATCTCATGACATGACCATATCACCAAACACCTCCGCGACCTCCACTGGCTCCCCGTCGAAAAAAGAATAACCTTCAAACTGCTCACACACGCCTACAAAGCCCTCCATAACACAGACCCCAATACCTCAACAAAAGAATCTCCTTCGCCAAGAGAAACCTCACTCCACCGACCTAGCCCTAGCCACGGTCCCCCGCATCCACAGGGCCAGAGCAGGTGGCAGATCCTTCTCCATCACTGCCAAAACCTGGAACAGACTCCCCCTTTAATTCGGACGATACTGCACCTATTCAGAAAGGATCTCAAGACATGGCTTTTCAGATGACCACGGAGCTGCTCGAACCCCCCGTGCCTTGAGACCCTCATGGATGAGTAGCGCACTCTAAAAATCCCTGATTGATTGATTGATTGGTACATTAAAAATATGGACACAGTGGCTGAACTCTGAACTGAAATATATTCTGAACCATACAGATGGTAAAGAAAATCTTTAGTCAACCATTTTCCAAACATACTTGAATTAGCCTGAATAAAAAAAAACAAGATGAGATACCTGTTGCACTGAAAGTCCGCTGCCACAGGCCCCTTGTGAACTCTTTTACTTTGCATATTCTTTTGTTGAAACACCAATGATGATGGCTGAATACCACTCTACATGTGCCATTGATCAGTACACATTTACAGCTTTATTGGGAAAAGGTCTTAAAAGGAATATATATATATATTTTTAAAATCTTTGCCAACAAACGGAATCAAATTACTAAAAAAAAAAGAGTCTCATTCTTGATAATATGACACTAATCTATTTGAAACTCGATTTGAACTTCAGAAGAATTTATTGGAATGCTTCACTTTAAATATCTGAAGAAATATTAATTGAAAGGAATTTAGAGAAAAATATAAACAAGCCACAAAGCATGGCAGAAGGGCTTGTAAAAATGTGGACTGTTAAACTTTATGAAACTATGGTTATCAGAAAAAGTCAAAGTTGAGAGCAGTGCATTTTTTATGAAAGGATACAAATTTGATGTGTATACTGGCAGATTAGCACTTTTATCAGAGATTCTGCAACAAGAAGGCTGCATCTGATGACAACTGAATCCCATATTTACTGTTGAAAAAAATTGAACATATAGTACACTAGTATTACGAATATAAAGCTGTTAATTAGAACTTTTCACGTGTAGGCAGAGACCTCTTCATTTGTGAGGGATGTACCCCTATGTTTTAAATCCCACCTTCAGAACTTTTTTGGGGATTTAATATGCATTAAAATGTATCAAAATTAGAATTAATTTACATTATTTTTACTTTTAAACAAAGGTTTAAAAGTTTAATTTAACTTTAAAGAATGCATTTTTAGATTCTATATTAAGATAACAATTATTTTTTCATTGTATATTTTTAACATTAAATTCTCTTAAACCCAGTAGAAGGTGTCATGCTGAACTGCTTTGATCATACATTTTATTTCTATTTCCTTTCTTTATTGCTAAATAAATCAATTAAGGAAATGCAGACTTGCCAAATGTGAATGTTCTTTTCCGTAACTTGAGCCGCTGTGTAATTGCCATGGATGTTGATGAGCAATGGTAGTGAAATATATATATATATATATATATATCCTTTCACCTTTCTCCCACTGATTCCTTGAAGTCCCATGAATCAAGAAAGCACGAACTCCTCTTACTAGGTGCAATATTTCTTTTTTATTTTCAGTGCTTGGCTGCCATGACGCGTTTCGAACCTCCTGGGTTCTTGATCACATGATATATATATATATTCACTGAAAAAACCATAGGTTTTAGGGACAGTTATAGTTAGTTGGACATTTCACTCGTACAAAACCATAGAAATTCCCCCGTTATAGTTAGTTCAGCTAACTATAACTCGCGCCCCATAATGCACTGCTGATGACATCACATATTACATCACTCATGACATGGTCAGTGACATCACTGATGACATCACTGATGACATCACTGATGACATCTCAAATGACATCACTGATGACATCACTGATCACATCATCTAGTGTCTGTGTGTTTCTGTAAAGTTTAAATATGTTTAATATATATAGGGAAAGGCGTATTGAAGAATGAGTGGGTGTATAAGTGTCTGAATGGATGATTTAGTACGTGAGTGACTGACTCTACAAGTGAGTGATTAAATGTATCTTACTGAATGCATGGGTTAGTGACTAAACTGTGTGAATGTCTGTATCCGTCTGTCTGTTGGTTTGTAAGCGGCTGCATGAGCTTTCTGAATAGCTACATGAGTGTCTACATGGGTTATTGATTGATTGTCTGAGTATCTGTATGGGTGCCTGAGTGTTTGTGTGGGTGGGATGTGTGTGACTCTGTACATAGATGTGTGAGTTGGTGATTCACTGGGTGCGTGGTTTCAAGAGTGCATCTGTGATGGACTGTATGGGTGGGTGAGTGTGTGTATGGGTGTGTTAGTGATTGAATGTATATCTCAGTGGTACATGCGTGAGTAACTACATATGTGAAAGGCAGTATATATGTGTGTTGGAGTATATAAATGGCTATAAGTGAGAGTGTGTGATTGTGAGAGTGGCTGTACGGATGAGTGTGTACTTGTATCAGTGATTGTATAAGAGCGTAAGAATGTGCTAGTATTTGTATGAGTAAGTGAGCTGGTGTGTGTATAACTGTATAGGTGAGTAAATGGGTGTGTGATTAAGTTTTTGCATGACTGACTAGGTGTGTGAGTACCTCTATGGATGAGTGGCGGTGTGTGAGTGTTTATATAGGTGTATGAGTGCATATGATAGTCCTGTACTGAGTGACTAAGTATGAGTGACTGTACGGGTGAGTGAGTGGATGTGTGTGTAGACCTAAGAATCAGTGAGTGGGTATGTAGTTTTTGGTGTTGGAGTGTCTATGGTTTTGAGAATGGCAGTCTGTAATTTAGAGTGGGTGTATCAAAAGTTATATTAGGGTGTGAGAAGATGCATGAAATTATCACATGGATGATGTCATCAGTGATGTCATTTGAGATGTCATCAGTGATGTCATCAGTGATGTCACTGACCATGTCATGAGTGATGTAATATGTGACGTCATCAGCAGTGCATTGCGGGGCGCGAGTTATAGTTAGCTGAACTAACTATAACGGGGGAATTTCTATGGTTTTGTACGAGTGAAATGTCCAACTAACTATAACTGTCCCTAAAACCTATGGTTTTTTCAGTGAATTTCAAAGGTTTTTAAATGCTAATTTCTAACTATAACGTGTCTGAAACCTATGGTTTTTCAGTGAATTTCAAAGGTTTTTAAATGCTAATTTCTAACTATAACGTGCCTGAAACCTATGATTTTTTAAGTGAATTTCAAAGGTTTTTTTAAATGCTAGTTTCTAACTATGCCTACAGAGGTAGGACATGTGAAGAAAGAAGAAAAAACGCACAGAAAGAAGCAAAAGATGTGCAGAAAGAACCAACAGAGGAGCAGAAAGAGGCCTTGTTGCAAAATCATCCTGTGCCCACAACTTTTTCAGACAGGTACTGGTGGTAACTGACTCTGACTAACCAGAGCCAGTGCTATGCTAAAAGACACTTAGAATACAGTGAAAACACCCACATACACTAGGGAACACTATGCGTTGGGGTACCCCTGTGATTAGCATCACATCCTCTGCAAGTCCCTAGTACCTAATAGGGCAGGGGGATTAAAACTACCTCTTAAAACGCGCTACAGGGCGCGTTTGCACAGTGGTGAAGGGAGGGGGGGCCTGAGGTGACATGTGTGCAAACGCACCCCGTGGCGCGTTTTAAGTTGCGGGATTAAGTCCCCTTGAATTCTGAGGGTCCCTGGGGCCCAACTAGCCCCCAGGTACCTACAGTTAGGACCACAGAGCTGAGTTGCAGAGAGGCGTTCCGAGGCCACGCACCTTTTTTCACCTCTCTGCAACGCAACTCTGTTGTGCTTACTGAAGGTACCTGGTGGGCTAGTTGGCCCCAGGGTCCCTCAGGATTCAAAGGGAATTAATTCCCCAACTTAAACGCACCACAGGGCGTGTTTGCGCACATGTCACCTGAGGCCCCGCCCCCTCCCTTCACCACTGTGCAAGCGCGCCCCGTGGTGCGTTTTAAGTTGGGGATTAGGTCACCTTGAATCCTGAGGGTCCCTGGGGCCCAACTAGCCCACTAGGTACTTCCAGTAAGCACCACAGGCCTGCGTTGCAACGCCTGTAACAAATTGTGCAGTTGTGTTTAGGTAGTGAAGAGGGTCGTGCTGGGGGTAGTGTTTTAGGGTTTAGGGTAGTGCAGTGGTGTTTGTGTAGTGTAGGGGGTCATGCTGGGGGTAGATTTAGGGTTTAGGGTAGTGCAGTGGTGTTTGGGTAGTGTAGGGAGTCGTGCTGGGGGAGTGTTTTAGGGTTTAGGGTAGTGCAGTGGTGTTTGGGTAGTGTAGGGGGTCGTGCTGGGGGTAGTGTTTTAGGGTTTAGGGTAGTGCAGTGGTGTTTGGGTAGTGTAGGGGGTCGTGCTGGGGGTAGTGATTTAGGGTAGTGCAGTGGTGTTTGGGTAGTGTAGGGGGTACTGCTGGGGGTAGTGTTTTAGGGTTTAGGTTAGTGCAGTGGTGTTTGGGTAGTGTAGGGGTACTGCTGGGGTAGTGTTTTAGGGTTTAGGGTAGTGCAGTGGTGTTTGTGTAGTGTAGGGGGTAGTGTTTTAGGGTTTAGGGTAGTGCAGTGGTGTTTGTGTAGTGTAGGAGGTCGTGTTTTAGGGTTTAGGGTAGTGCAGTGGTCTTTGGGTAGTGTAGGGAGTCGTGCGGGGGTAGTGTTTTAGGGTTTAGGGTAGTGTAGGGGGTCATGCGGGGGTAGTGTTTTAGGGATTAGGGTAGTGCATTGGTGTTTGGGTAGTGTATGGGGTCATGCGGGGGGTAGTGTTTTAGGGTTTAGGGCAGTGCAGTGGTGTTTGGGTAGTGTAGGGGGTCATGCTGGGGGGAGTGTTTTAGGGTTTAGGGCAGTGCAGTGGTGTTCGGGTAGTGTAGGGGGTCATGCTGGGGGAGTGTTTTAGGGTTTAGGGCAGTGCAGTGGTGTTCGGGTAGTGTAGGGGGTCGTGCTGGGGGGAGTGTTTGAGGGTTTAGGGCAGTGCAGTCGTGTTCGGGTAGTGTAGGGGGTTGTGCTGGGGGTAGTATTTTAGGGTTTAGGGTAGTGCAGTGGTGTTCGGGTAGTGTAGGGGGTCGTGCTGGGGGTAGTGTTCTAGGGTTTAGGGCAGTGCAGTGGTGTTTGGGCAGTGTAGGGGGTAATGCTGGGGGTGGTGTTTTAGGGTTTAGGGCAGTGCAGTGGTGTTCGGGCAGTGTAGGGGGTCGTGCTGGGGGTGGTGTTTCAGGGTTTAGGGCAGTGCAGTGGTGTTCGGGCAGTGTAGGGGGTGGTGTTTCAGGGTTTAGGGCAGTGCAGTGGTGTTCGGGCAGTGTAGGGGGTCGTGCAGGGGTGGTGTTTCAGGGTTTAGGGCAGTGGTGTTCGGGCAGTGCAGTGGTGTTCGGGCAGTGTAGGGGGTCGTGCTGGGGGTGGTGTTTTAGGGTTTGGGGCAGTGCAGTGGTGTTCGGGCAGTGTAGGGGGTCTGGCTGGGGCTGGTGTTTCAGGGTTTAGGGCAGTGCAGTGGTGTTCGGGCAGTGTAGGGGGTCGTGCTGGGGGTGGTGTTTCAGGGTTTAGGGCAGTGCAGTGGTGTTTGGGCAGTGTAGGGGGTCATGCTGGGGCTAGTGTTTCAGGATTTAGGGCAGAGCAATGGTGTTCAGGCAGTGTAGGGGTTTTGCTGGAGGTGGTGTTTCAGGGTTTAGGGCAGTGCAGTGGTGTTCGTGCAGTGTAGGGGGTGGTGTTTCAGGGTTTAGGGGCAGTGGTGTTCAGGCAGTGTAGGGGGTCTTGCTGGGGTTGATGTTTCAGGGTTTAGGGCAGTGCAGTGGTGTTCCGGCAGTGTAGGAGGTCGTGCTGGGGGTGGTGTTTCAGGGTTTAGGGCAGTGCAGTGGTGTTCGGGCAGTGTAGGGGGTCGTGCTGGGGGTGGTGTTTCAGGGTTTAGGGCAGTGCAGTGGTGTTCGGGCAGTGTAGGGTGTCGTGCTGAGGGGTGGTGTTTCAGGGTTTAGGGCAGTGCAGTGGTGTTCGGGCAGTGTAGGGGGTCGTGCAGGGGGTGGTGTTTCAGGGTTTAGGGCAGTGCAGTGGTGTTTGGGCAGTGTAGGGGGTCGTGCTGGGGGTGGTGTTTCAGGGTTTAGGGCAGTGCAGTGGTGTTCGGCCAGTGTAGGTGGTCTTGCTGGGGGTGGTGTTTCAGACTTTAGGGCAGTGCAGTGGTGTTCGGGCAGTGTAGGGGGTCTTGCTGGGGGTGGTGTTTCAGGGTTTAGGGCAGTGCAGTGGTGTTCAGGCAGTGTAGGGGGTCTTGCTGGGGCTGGTGTTTCAGGGTTTAGGGCAGTGCAGTGGTGTTCGGGCAGTGTAGGGGGTCATGCTGGGGCTGGTGTTTGAGGGTTTAGGGTAGTGCAGTGGTGTTCGGGCAGTGTAGGGGGTCGTGCTGGGGCTGGTGTTTCAGGGTTTAGGGCAGTGCAGTGGTGTTCGGGCAGTGTAGGCGGTCGTGCTGGGGCTGGTGTTTCAGGGTTTAGGGCAGTGCAGTGGTGTTCGGGCAGTGTACGGGGGTTGTGCTGGGGCTGGTGTTTCAGGGTTTAGGGCAGTGCAGTGGTGTTCGGGCAGTGTAGGGGGTCGTGCTGGGGGTGGTGTTTTAGGGGTCGTGCTGGGGCTGGTGTTTCATGGTTTAGGGCAGTGCAGTGGTGTTCGGGCAGTGTAGGGGGTCATGCTGGGGGTGGTGTTTCAGGGTTTAGGGCAGTGCAGTGGTGTACGGGCAGTGTAGGGGTCTTGCTGGGGGTGGTGTTTCAGGGTTTAGGGCAGTGGTGTTTGGGCAGTGTAGGGGGTCTTGCTGGGGATAGTGTTTCGGGGTTTAGGGCAGTGCAGTGGTGTTCGGTGCAGTGTAGGGGGTCGTGCTGGGGGTGGTGTTTCAGGGTTTAGGGCAGTGCAGTGGTGTTCGGGCAGTGTAATGGATCGTGCAGGGGTGGTGTTTCTGGGTTTAGGGCAGTGCAGTGGTGTTCGGGCAGTGTAGGGGGTCGTGCTGGGGGTGGTGTTTCAGGGTTTAGGGCAGTGCAGTGGTGTTCGGGCAGTGTAGGGGGTCGTGCTAGGGGTGGTGTTTCAGGGTTTAGGGCAGTGCAGTGGTGTTCGGGCAGTGTAGTGGGTCGTGCTGGGGGTAGTGTTTTAGGGTTTAGGGTAGTGCAGTGGTGTTTGGGTAGTGTAGGGGGTACTGCTGGGGGAGTGTTTTAGGGTTTAGGGTAGTGCAGTGGTGTTTGGGTAGTGTAGGGGGTCGTGCTGGGGGTAGTGTTTTAGGGTTTAGGGTAGTGCAGTGGTGTTTGGGTAGTGTAGGGGGTCGTGCTGGGGGTAGTGTTTCAGGGTTTAGGGTAGTGCAGTGGTGTTTGGGTAGTGTAGGGGGTACTGCTGGGGGTAGTGTTTTAGGGTTTAGGTTAGTGCAGTGGTGTTTGGGTAGTGTAGGGGTACTGCTGGGGGTAGTGTTTTAGGGTTTAGGGTAGTGCAGTGGTGTTTGTGTAGTGTAGGGGGTAGTGTTTTAGGGTTTAGGGTAGTGCAGTGGTGTTTGTGTAGTGTAGGAGGTCGTGTTTTAGGGTTTAGGGTAGTGCAGTGGTCTTTGGGTAGTGTAGGGAGTCGTGCGGGGGTAGTGTTTTAGGGTTTAGGGTAGTGTAGGGGGTCATGCGGGGGGTAGTGTTTTAGGGATTAGGGTAGTGCATTGGTGTTTGGGTAGTGTAGGGGGTCATGCGGGGGTAGTGTTTTAGGGTTTAGGGCAGTGCAGTGGTGTTTGGGTAGTGTAGGGGGTCGTGCTGGGGGAGTGTTTTAGGGTTTAGGGCAGTGCAGTGGTGTTCGGGTAGTGTAGGGGGTCGTGCTGGGGGAGTGTTTTAGGGTTTAGGGCAGTGCAGTGGTGTTCGGGTAGTGTAGGGGGTCGTGCTGGGGGGAGTGTTTTAGGGTTTAGGGCAGTGCAGTGGTGTTCGGGTAGTGTAGGGGGTTGTGCTGGGGGTAGTATTTTAGGGTTTAGGGTAGTGCAGTGGTGTTCGGGTAGTGTAGGGGGTTGTGCTGGGGGTAGTGTTTTAGGGTTTAGGGTAGTGCAGTGGTGTTTGGGCAGTGTAGGGGGTAATGCTGGGGTGGTGTTTTAGGGTTTAGGGCAGTGCAGTGGTGTTCGGGCAGTGTAGGGGGTCGTGCTGGGGGTGGTGTTTCAGGGTTTAGGGCAGTGCAGTGGTGTTCGGGCAGTGTAGGGGGTGGTGTTTCAGGGTTTAGGGCAGTGCAGTGGTGTTCGGGCAGTGTAGGGGGTCGTGCAGGGTGTGGTGTTTCAGGGTTTAGGGCAGTGGTGTTCGGGCAGTGTAGGGGGTCGCGCTGGGGGTGGTGTTTCAGGGTTTGGGGCAGTGCAGTGGTGTTTGAGCAGTAAAGGGGGTCGTGCTGGGGGTGGTGTTTCAGGGTTTAGGGCAGTGCAGTGGTGTTCGGGCAGTGTAGGGGGCGGTGCAGGCGGTGGTGTTTCAGGGTTTAGGGCAGTGCAGTGGTGTTCGGGCAGTGTAGGGGGTCATGCAGGGGGTGGTGTTTCAGGGTTTAGGGCAGTGCAGTGGTGTTCGGGCAGTGTAGGGGGTCGTGCTGGGGCTGGTGTTTCAGGGTTTAGGGCAGTGCAGTGGTGTTCGGGCAGTGTAGGGGGTCGTGCTGGGGCTGGTGTTTCAGGGTTTAGGGCAGTGCAGTGGTGTTCGGGCAGTGTAGGGGGTCGTGCTGGGGCTGGTGTTTCAGGGTTTAGGGCAGTGCAGTGGTGTTCGGGCAGTGTAGGTGGTCGTGCTGGGGCTGGTGTTTCAGGGTTTAGGGCAGTGCAGTGGTGTTCGGGCAGTGTAGGGGGTCATGCTGGGGCTGGTGTTTCAGGGTTTAGGGCAGTGCAGTGGTGTTCGGGCAGTGTAGGGGGTCTTGCTGGGGCTGGTGTTTCAGAGTCTAGGGCAGTGCAGTGGTGTTCGGGCAGTGTAGGGGGTCTTGCTGGGGCTGGTGTTTCAGGGTTTAGGGCAGTGCAGTGGTGTTCGGGCAGTGTAGGGGGTCGTGCTGGGGGTGGTGTTTCAGGGTTTAGGGCAGTGCAGTGGTGTTTGGGCAGTGTAGGGGGTCATGCTGGGGCTAGTGTTTCAGGATTTAGGGCAGAGCAATGGTGTTCAGGCAGTGTAGGGGGTTTTGCTGGAGGTGGTGTTTCAGGGTTTAGGGCAGTGCAGTGGTGTTTGGGCAGTGTAGGGGGTCATGCTGGTGCTAGTGTTTCAGGATTTAGGGCAGAGCAATGGTGTTCAGGCAGTGTAGGGGGTTTTGCTGGAGGTGGTGTTTCAGGGTTTAGGGCAGTGCAGTGGTGTTCGTGCAGTGTAGGGGGTGGTGTTTCAGGGTTTAGGGCAGTGGTGTTCAGGCAGTGTAGGGGGTCTTGCTGGGGTTGATGTTTCAGGGTTTAGGGCAGTGCAGTGGTGTTCCGGCAGTGTAGGAGGTCGTGCAGGGGGTGGTGTTTCAGGATTTAGGGCAGAGCAATGGTGTTCAGGCAGTGTAGGGGGTTTTGCTGGAGGTGGTGTTTCAGGGTTTAGGGCAGTGCAGTGGTGTTCGTGCAGTGTAGGGGGTGGTGTTTCAGGGTTTAGGGCAGTGGTGTTCAGGCAGTGTAGGGGGTCTTGTTGGGGTTGATGTTTCAGGGTTTAGGGCAGTGCAGTGGTGTTCCGGCAGTGTAGGAGGTCGTGCAGGGGGTGGTGTTTCAGGGTTTAGGGCAGTGCAGTGGTGTTCGGGCAGTGTAGGGGGTCGTGCTGGGGGTGGTGTTTCAGGGTTTAGGGCAGTGCAGTGGTGTTCGGGCAGTGTGGGGGGTCTTGCTGGGGCTGGTGTTTCAGAGTCTAGGGCAGTGCAGTGGTGTTCGGGCAGTGTAGGGGGTCTTGCTGGGGCTGGTGTTTCAGGGTTTAGGGCAGTGCAGTGGTGTTCGGGCAGTGTAGGGGGTCGTGCTGGGGGTGGTGTTTCAGGGTTTAGGGCAGTGCAGTGGTGTTTGGGCAGTGTAGGGGGTCATGCTGGGGCTAGTGTTTCAGGATTTAGGGCAGAGCAATGGTGTTCAGGCAGTGTAGGGGTTTTGCTGGAGGTGGTGTTTCAGGGTTTAGGGCAGTGCAGTGGTGTTCGTGCAGTGTAGGGGGTGGTGTTTCAGGGTTTAGGGCAGTGGTGTTCAGGCAGTGTAGGGGGTCTAGCTGGGGTTGATGTTTCAGGGTTTAGGGCAGTGCAGTGGTGTTCCGGCAGTGTAGGAGGTCGTGCAGGGGGTGGTGTTTCAGGGTTTAGGGCAGTGCACTGGTGTTCGGGCAGTGTAGGGAGTCGTGCTGGGGGTGGTGTTTCAGGGTTTAGGGCAGTGCAGTGGTGTTCGGGCAGTGTAGGGTGTCGTGCTGAGGGTGGTGTTTCAGGGTTTAGGGCAGTGCAGTGGTGTTCGGGCAGTGTAGGGGGTCGTGCAGGGGTGGTGTTTCAGGGTTTAGGGCAGTGCAGTGGTGTTCGGCCAGTGTAGGTGGTCTTGCTGGGGGTGGTGTTTCAGACTTTAGTGCAGTGGTGTTCGGGCAGGGTAGGGGGTCGTGCTGGGGGTGGTGTTTCAGGGTTTAGGGCAGTGCAGTGGTGTTCGGGCAGTGTAGGGGTCGTGCAGGGGGTGGTGTTTCAGGGTTTAGGGCAGTGCAGTGGTGTTCGGCCAGTGTAGGTGGTCTTGCTGGGGGTGGTGTTTCAGACTTTAGTGCAGTGGTGTTCGGGCAGTGTAGGGGGTCTTGCTGGGGGTGGTGTTTCAGGGTTTAGGGCAGTGCAGTGGTGTTCGGGCAGTGTAGGGGGTCTTGCTGGGGCTGGTGTTTCAGGGTTTAGGGCAGTGCAGTGGTGTTCGGGCAGTGTAGGGGGTCGTGCTGGGGCTGGTGTTTGAGGGTTTAGGGTAGTGCAGTGGTGTTCGTGCATTGTGGGGGTCGTGCTGGGGCTGGTGTTTCAGGGTTTAGGGCAGTGCAGTGGTTTTCGGGCAGTGTAGGCGGTCGTGCTGGGGCTGGTGTTTCAGGGTTTAGGGCAGTGCAGTGGTGTTCGGGCAGTGTACGGGGTTGTGCTGGGGCTGGTGTTTCAGGGTTTAGGGCAGTGCAGTGGTGTTCGGGCAGTGTAGGGGGTCGTGCTGGGGTGGTGTTTTAGGGGTCGTGCTGGGGCTGGTGTTTCATGGTTTAGGGCAGTGCAGTGGTGTTCGGGCAGTGTAGGGGGTCATGCTGGGGGTGGTGTTTCAGGGTTTAGGGCAGTGCAGTGGTGTTCGGGCAGTGTAGGGGTCTTGCTGGGGGTGGTGTTTCAGGGTTTAGGGACAGTGGTGTTTGGGCAGTGTAGGGGGTCTTGCTGGGGGTAGTGTTTCGGGGTTTAGGGCAGTGCAGTGGTGTTCGGTGCAGTGTAGGGGGTCGTGCTGGGGATGGTGTTTCAGGGTTTAGGGCAGTGCAGTGGTGTTCGTGCAGTGTAATGGATCGTGCAGGGGTGGTGTTTCTGGGTTTAGGGCAGTGCAGTGGTGTTCGGGCAGTGTAGGGGGTCGTGCTGGGGGTGGTGTTTCAGGGTTTAGGGCAGTGCAGTGGTGTTCGGGCAGTGTAGGGGGTCGTGCAGGGGGTGGTGTTTCAGGGTTTAGGGCAGTGCAGTGGTGTTCGGGCAGTGTAGGGGTCGTGCTGGGGGTAGTGATTTAGGGTAGTGCAGTGGTGTTTTGGGTAGTGTAGGGGGTACTGCTGGGGGGAGTGTTTTAGGGTTTAGGGTAGTGCAGTGGTGTTTGGGTAGTGTAGGGGTCGTGCTGGGGGTAGTGTTTTAGGGTTTAGGGTAGTGCAGTGGTGTTTGGGTAGTGTAGGGGGTCGTGCTGGGGGTAGTGATTTAGGGTAGTGCAGTGGTGTTTGGGTAGTGTAGGGGGTACGTGCTGGGGGTAGTGTTTTAGGGTTTAGGTTAGTGCAGTGGTGTTTGGGTAGTGTAGGGGTACTGCTGGGGGTAGTGTTTTAGGGTTTAGGGTAGTGCAGTGGTGTTTGTGTAGTGTAGGGGGTAGTGTTTTAGGGTTTAGGGTAGTGCAGTGGTGTTTGTGTAGTGTAGGAGGTCGTGTTTTAGGGTTTAGGGTAGTGCAGTGGTCTTTGGGTAGTGTAGGGAGTCGTGCGGGGGTAGTGTTTTAGGGTTTAGGGTAGTGTAGGGGGTCATGCGGGGGTAGTGTTTTAGGGATTAGGGTAGTGCATTGGTGTTTGGGTAGTGTAGGGGGTCATGCTGGGGGTAGTGTTGTAGGGTTTAGGGCAGTGCAGTGGTGTTTGGGTAGTGTAGGGGGTCGTGCTGGGGGTAGTGTTTTAGGGTTTAGGGCAGTGCAGTGGTGTTTGGGTAGTGTAGGGGGTCATGCTGGGGGAGTGTTTTAGGGTTTAGGGCAGTGCAGTGGTGTTCGGGTAGTGTAGGGGGTCGTGCTGGGGGAGTGTTTTAGGGTTTAGGGCAGTGCAGTGGTGTTCGGGTAGTGTAGGGGGTTGTGCTGGGGGTAGTATTTTAGGGTTTAGGGTAGTGCAGTCATGTTCGGGTAGTGTAGGGGGTTGTGCTGGGGGTAGTATTTTAGGGTTTAGGGTAGTGCAGTGGTGTTTGGGCAGTGTAGGGGGTAATGCTGGGGGTGGTGTTTTAGGGTTTAGGGCAGTGCAGTGGTGTTCGGGCAGTGTAGGGGGTCATGCTGGGGGTGGTGTTTCAGGGTTTAGGGCAGTGCAGTGGTGTTCGGGCAGTGTAGGGGGTGGTGTTTCAGGGTTTAGGGCAGTGCAGTGGTGTTCGGGCAGTGTAGGGGGTCGTACAGGGGTGGTGTTTCAGGGTTTAGGGCAGTGGTGTTCGGGCAGTGTAGGGGGTCGCGCTGGGGGTGGTGTTTCAGGGTTTGGGGCAGTGCAGTGGTGTTCGAGACAGTAAAGGGTGTCGTGCTGGGGGTGGTGTTTCAGGGTTTAGGGCAGTGCAGTGGTGTTTGGGCAGTGTAGGGGGTAATGCTGGGGCTGGTGTTTTAGGGTTTAGGGCAGTGCAGTGGTGTTCGGGCAGTGTAGGGGGTCGTGCTGGGGGTGGTGTTTCAGGGTTTAGGGCAGTGCAGTGGTGTTCGGGCAGTGTAGGGGGTGGTGTTTCAGGGTTTAGGGCAGTGCAGTGGTGTTCGGGCAGTGTAGGGGGTCGTGCAGGGGGTGGTGTTTCAGGGTTTAGGGCAGTGGTGTTCGGGCAGTGTAGGGGGTCGTGCTGGGGGTGGTGTTTCAGGGTTTGGGGCAGTGCAGTGGTGTTCGAGCAGTAAAGGGGGTCGTGCTGGGGGTGGTGTTTCAGGGTTTAGGGCAGTGCAGTGGTGTTCGGGCAGTGTAGGGGGCGGTGCAGGCGGTGGTGTTTCAGGGTTTAGGGCAATGCAGTGGTGTTCGGGCAGTGTAGGGGGTGCTGCAGGGGGTGGTGTTTCAGGGTTTAGGGCAGTGCAGTGGTGTTCGGGCAGTGTAGGGGGTCATGCAGGGGGTGGTGTTTCAGGGTTTAGGGCAGTGCAGTGGTGTTCGGGCAGTGTAGGGGGTCGTGCTGGGGCTGGTGTTTCAGGGTTTAGGGCAGTGCAGTGGTGTTCGGGCAGTGTAGGGTGGTCGTGCTGGGGCTGGTGTTTCAGGGTTTAGGGCAGTGCAGTGGTGTTCGGGCAGTGTAGGGGGTCTTGCTGGGGCTGGTGTTTCAGAGTCTAGGGCAGTGCAGTGGTGTTCGGGCAGTGTAGGGGGTCGTGCTGGGGGTGGTGTTTCAGGGTTTAGGGCAGTGCAGTGGTGTTTGGGCAGTGTAGGGGTCATGCTGGGGCTAGTGTTTCAGGATTTAGGGCAGAGCAATGGTGTTCAGGCAGTGTAGGGGGTTTGCTGGAGGTGGTGTTTCAGGGTTTAGGGCAGTGCAGTGGTGTTCGGGCAGTGTAGGGGGTCGTGCTGGGGGTGGTGTTTCAGGGTTTAGGGCAGTGCAGTGGTGTTCGGGCAGTGTAGGGTGTCGTGCTGAGGGTGGTGTTTCAGGGTTTAGGGCAGTGCAGTGGTGTTCGGGCAGTGTAGGGGGTCGTGCAGGGGTGGTGTTTCAGGGTTTAGGGCAGTGCAGTGGTGTTCGGCCAGTGTAGGTGGTCTTGCTGGGGGTGGTGTTTCAGACTTTAGTGCAGTGGTGTTCGGGCAGTGTAGGGAGTCGTGCTGGGGGTGGTGTTTCAGGGTTTAGGGCAGTGCAGTGGTGTTTGGGCAGTGTAGGGGGTCGTGCAGGTGGTGGTGTTTCAGGGTTTAGGGCAGTGCAGTGGTGTTCAGGCCAGTGTAGGTGGTCTTGCTGGGGTGGTGTTTCAGACTTTGGGCAGTGCAGTGGTGTTCGGGCAGTGTAGGGGGTCTTGCTGGGGGTGGTGTTTCAGGGTTTAGGGCAGTGCAGTGGTGTTCGGGCAGTGTAGGGGGTCTTGCTGGGGCTGGTGTTTCAGGGTTTAGGGCAGTGCAGTGGTGTTCGGGCAGTGTAGGGGGTCGTGCTGGGGCTGGTGTTTCAGGGTTTAGGGTAGTGCAGTGGTGTTCGGGCAGTGTAGGGGGTCATGCTGGGGCTGGTGTTTCAGGGTTTAGGGCAGTGCAGTGGTGTTCGGGCAGTGTAGGCGGTCGTGCTGGGGCTGGTGTTTCAGGGTTTAGGGCAGTGCAGTGGTGTTCGGGCAGTGTAGGGGGTCGTGCTGGGGCTGGTGTTTCAGGGTTTAGGGCAGTGCAGTGGTGTTCGGGCAGTGTAGGGGTCGTGCTGGGGGTGGTGTTTTGGGGGTCGTGCTGGGGCTGGTGTTTCATGGTTTAGGGCAGTGCAGTGGTGTTCGGGCAGTGTAGGGGTCTTGCTGGGGATGGTGTTTCAGGGTTTAGGGCAGTGCAGTGGTGTTCGGGCAGTGTAGGGGGTCTTGCTGGGGGTAGTGTTTCGGGGTTTAGGGCAGTGCAGTGGTGTTCGTGCAGTGTAGGGGGTCGTGCTGGGGGTGGTGTTTCAGGGTTTAGGGCAGTGCAGTGGTGTTCGTGCAGTGTAATGGATCGTGCAGGGGTGGTGTTTCTGGGTTTAGGGCAGTGCAGTGGTGTTCGGGCAGTGTAGGGGGTCGTGCTGGGGGTGGTGTTTCAGGGTTTAGGGCAGTGCAGTGGTGTTCGGGCAGTGTAGGGGGTCGTGCAGGGGGTGGTGTTTCAGGGTTTAGGGCAGTGCAGTGGTGTTCGGGCAGTGTAGGGGTCGTGCTGGGGGTAGTGATTTAGGGTAGTGCAGTGGTGTTTGGGTAGTGTAGGGGGTACTGCTGGGGGGAGTGTTTTAGGGTTTAGGGTAGTGCAGTGGTGTTTGGGTAGTGTAGGGGGTCATGCTGGGGGTAGTGTTTCAGGGTTTAGGGTAGTGCAGTGGTGTTTGGGTAGTGTAGGGGGTCGTGCTGGGGGTAGTGATTTAGGGTAGTGCAGTGGTGTTTGGGTAGTGTAGGGGTACTGCTGGGTGTAGTGTTTTAGGGTTTAGGTTAGTGCAGTGGTGTTTGGGTAGTGTAGGGGTACTGCTGGGGGTAGTGTTTTAGGGTTTAGGGTAGTGCAGTGGTGTTTGTGTAGTGTAGGGGGTAGTGTTTTAGGGTTTAGGGTAGTGCAGTGGTGTTTGTGTAGTGTAGGAGGTCGTGTTTTAGGGTTTAGGGTAGTGCAGTGGTCTTTGGGTAGTGTAGGGAGTCGTGCTGGGGGTGGTGTTTCAGGGTTTAGGGTAGTGTAGTGGGGTCATGTGGGGGGTAGTGTTTTAGGGATTAGGGTAGTGCATTGGTGTTTGGGTAGTGTGGGGGGTCATGCGGGGGGTAGTGTTGTAGGGTTTAGGGCAGTGCAGTGGTGTTTGGGTAGTGTAGGGGGTCGTGCTGGGGGAGTGTTTTAGGGTTTAGGGCAGTGCAGTGGTGTTTGGGTAGTGTAGGGGGTCATGCTGGGGGTAGTGTTTTAGGGTTTAGGGCAGTGCAGTAGTGTTCGGGTAGTGTAGGGGGTCGTGCTGGGGGGAGTGTTTTAGGGTTTAGGGCAGTGGAGTGGTGTTTGGGTAGTATAGGGGGTTGTGCTGGGGGTAGTATTTTAGGGTTTAGGGTCGGGCAGTCGTGTTTGGGTAGTGTAGGGGGTCCTGCTGGGGGTAGTATTTTAGGGTTTAGGGTAGTGCAGTGGTGTTTGGGCAGTGTAGGGGGTAATGCTGGGGGTGGTGTTTTAGGGTTTAGGGCAGTGCAGTGGTGTTCGGGCAGTGTAGGGGGTCGTGCTGGGGGTGGTGTTTCAGGGTTTAGGGCAGTGCAGTGGTGTTCGGGCAGTGTGGAGTGGGGGTGGTGTTTCAGGGTTTAGGGCAGTGCAGTGGTGTTCGGGCAGTGTAGGGGGTCGTGCAGGGGGTGGTGTTTCAGGGTTTAGGGCAGTGGTGTTCGGGCAGTGTAGGGGGTCTTGCTGGGGGTGGTGTTTCAGGGTTTGGGGCAGTGCAGTGGTGTTCGAGCAGTAAAGGGGGTCGTGCTGGGGGTGGTGTTTCAGGGTTTAGGGCAGTGCAGTGGTGTTTGGGCAGTGTAGGGGGTAATGCTGGGGGTGGTGTTTTAGGGTTTAGGGCAGTGCAGTGGTGTTCGGGCAGTGTAGGGGGTCGTGCTGGGGGTGGTGTTTCAGGGTTTAGGGCAGTGCAGTGGTGTTCGGGCAGTGTAGGGGGTCATGCTGGGGCTGGTGTTTCAGGGTTTAGGGCAGTGCAGTGGTTTTCGGGCAGTGTAGGCGGTCGTGCTGGGGCTGGTGTTTCAGGGTTTAGGGCAGTGCAGTCGTGTTCGGGCAGTGTACGGGGTTGTGCTGGGGCTGGTGTTTCAGGGTTTAGGGCAGTGCAGTGGTGTTCGGGCAGTGTAGGGGGTCGTGCTGGGGGTGGTGTTTTAGGGGGTCGTGCTGGGGCTGGTGTTTCATGGTTTAGGGCAGTGCAGTGGTGTTCGGGCAGTGTAGGGGTCTTGCTGGGGATGGTGTTTCAGGGTTTAGGGCAGTGGTGTTTGGGCAGTGTAGGGGGTCTTGCTGGGGGTAGTGTTTCGGGGTTTAGGGCAGTGCAGTGGTGTTCGGGCAGAGTAGGTGGTCGTGCTGGGGGTGGTGTTTCAGGGTTTAGGGCAGTGCAGTGGTGTTCGTGCAGTGTAATGGATCGTGCAGGGGTGGTGTTTCTGGGTTTGGGCAGTGCAGTGGTGTTCGGGCAGTGTAGGGGGTCGTGCTGGGGGTGGTGTTTCAGGGTTTAGGGCAGTGCAGTGGTGTTCGGGCAGTGTAGGGGGTCGTGCAGGGGGTGGTGTTTCAGGGTTTAGGGCAGTGCAGTGGTGTTCGGGCAGTGTAGGGGTCGTGCTGGGGGTAGTGATTTAGGGTAGTGCAGTGGTGTTTGGGTAGTGTAGGGGGTACTGCTGGGGGTGGTGTTTTAGGGTTTAGGGTAGTGCAGTGGTGTTTGGGTAGTGTAGGGGGTCGTGCTGGGGGTGGTGTTTTAGGGTTTAGGGTAGTGCAGTGGTGTTTGGGTAGTGTAGGGGGTCGTGCTGGGGGTAGTGATTTAGGGTAGTGCAGTGGTGTTTGGGTAGTGTAGGGGGTACTTGCTGGGGGTAGTGTTTCAGGGTTTAGGTTAGTGCAGTGGTGTTTGGGTAGTGTAGGGGTACTTGCTGGGGGTAGTGTTTTAGGGTTTAGGGTAGTGCAGTGGTGTTTGTGTAGTGTAGGGGGTAGTGTTTTAGGGTTTAGGGTAGTGCAGTGGTGTTTGTGTAGTGTAGGAGGTCGTGTTTTAGGGTTTAGGGTAGTGCAGTGGTCTTTGGGTAGTGTAGGGAGTCGTGCTGGGGGTAGTGTTTTAGGGTTTAGGGTAGTGTAGGGGGTCATGCGGGGGTAGTGTTTTAGGGATTAGGGTAGTGCATTGGTGTTTGGGTAGTGTAGGGGGTCATGCGGGGGGTAGTGTTGTCAGGGTTTAGGGCAGTGCAGTGGTGTTTGGGTAGTGTAGGGGGTCGTGCTGGGGGTAGTGTTTTAGGGTTTAGGGCAGTGCAGTGGTGTTTGGGTAGTGTAGGGGGTCATGCTGGGGGGGTGTTTTAGGGTTTAGGGCAGTGCAGTGGTGTTCGGGCAGTGTAGGGGGTCGTGCTGGGGGTAGTGTTTTAGGGTTTAGGGCAGTGCAGTGGTGTTTGGGTAGTATAGGGGGTCTGTGCTGGGGGTAGTATTTTAGGGTTTAGGGTAGTGCAGTCGTGTTCGGGCAGTGTGGGGGGTCTGTGCTGGGGGTGAGTATTTTAGGGTTTAGGGTAGTGCAGTGGTGTTCGGGCAGTGTAGGGGGTAATGCTGGGGGTGGTGTTTTAGGGTTTAGGGCAGTGCAGTGGTGTTCGGGCAGTGTAGGGGGTCGTGCTGGGGGTGGTGTTTCAGGGTTTAGGGCAGTGCAGTGGTGTTCGGGCAGTGTAGGGGTCGTGAAGGGTCGTGTTTCAGGGTTTAGGGCAGTGCAGTGGTGTTCGGGCAGTGTAGGGGGTCGTGCAGGGGGTGGTGTTTCAGGGTTTAGGGCAGTGCAGTGGTGTTCGGGCAGTGTAGGGGGTCGTGCTGGGGCTGGTGTTTCAGGGTTTGGGGCAGTGCAGTGGTGTTCGAGGCAGTGAAGGGGTCGTGCTGGGGGTGGTGTTTCAGGGTTTAGGGCAGTGCAGTGGTGTTTGGGCAGTGTAGGGGGTAGTGCTGGGGATGGTGTTTTAGGGTTTAGGGCAGTGCAGTGGTGTTCGGGCAGTGTAGAGGGTCGTGCTGGGGGTGGTGTTTCAGGGTTTAGGGCAGTGCAGTGGTGTTCGGGCAGTGTAGGGGGTGGTGTTTCAGGGTTTAGGGCAGTGCAGTGGTGTTCGGGCAGTGTAGGGGGTCGTGCTGGGGTGGTGTTTTAGGGTTCAGGGCAGTGAGTGTTCGGGCAGTGTAGGGGGTCGTGCTGGGGATGATGTTTCAGGGTTTGGGGCAGTGCAGTGGTGTTCGGGCAGTAAAGGGGTCGTGCTGGGGGTGGTGTTTCAGGGTTTAGGGCAGTGCAGTGGTGTTCTGGCAGTGTAGGGGGCGGTGCAGGCGGTGGTGTTTCAGGGTTTAGGGCAATGCAGTGGTGTTCGGGCAGTGTAGGGGGTGCTGCAGGGGGTGGTGTTTCAGGGTTTAGGGCAGTGCAGTGTTGTTCGGGCAGTGTAGGGGGTCATGCAGGGGGTGGTGTTTCAGGGTTTAGGGCAGTGCAGTGGAGTTCGGGCAGTGTAGGGGTCGTGCTGGGGCTGGTGTTTCAGGGTTTAGGGCAGTGCAGTGGTGTTCGGGCAGTGTAGGTGGTCGTGCTGGGGCTGGTGTTTCAGGGTTTAGGGCAGTGCAGTGGTGTTCGGGCAGTGTAGGGGGTCATGCTGGGGCTGGTGTTTCAGGGTTTAGGGCAGTGCAGTGGTGTTCGGGCAGTGTAGGGGGTCTTGCTGGGGCTGGTGTTTCAGAGTCTAGGGCAGTGCAGTGGTGTTCGGGCAGTGTAGGGGGTCGTGCTGGGGGTGGTGTTTCAGGGTTTAGGGCAGTGCAGTGGTGTTTGGGCAGTGTAGGGGGTCATGCTGGGGCTAGTGTTTCAGGATTTAGGGCAGAGCAATGGTGTTCAGGCAGTGTAGGGGGTTTTGCTGGAGGTGGTGTTTCAGGGTTTAGGGCAGTGCAGTGGTGTTCGTGCAGTGTAGGGGGTGGTGTTTCAGGGTTTTGGGCAGTGCAGTGGTGTTCGGGCAGTGTAGGGGGTGGTGTTTCAGGGTTTAGGAGCAGTGCAGTGGTGTTCGGGCAGTGTGAGGGGGTCGTGCAGGGGTGGTGTTTCAGGGTTTAGGGCAGTGGTGTTTGGGCAGTGTAGGGGGTCGTGCTGGGGGTGGTGTTTCAGGGTTTGGGGCAGTGCAGTGGTCTTCGAGCAGTAAAGGGGGTCGTGCTGGGGGTGGTGTTTCAGGGTTTAGGGCAGTGCAGTGGTGTTCGGGCAGTGTAGGGGGCGGTGCAGGGGGTGGTGTTTCAGGGTTTAGGGCAGTGCAGTGGTGTTCGGGCAGTGTAGGGGGCGGTGCAGGGGTGGTGTTTCAGGGTTTAGGGCAGTGCAGTGGTGTTCGGGCAGTGTAGGGGGTCATGCAGGGGTGGTGTTTCAGGGTTTAGGGCAGTGCAGTGGTGTTCGGGCAGTGTAGGGGGTCGTGCTGGGGCTGGTGTTTCAGGGTTTAGGGCAGTACAGTGGTGTTCGGGCAGTGTAGGGGGTCGTGCTGGGGATGGTGTTTCAGGGTTTAGGGCAGTGCAGTGGTGTTCGGGCAGTGTAGGGGTCGTGCTGGGGCTGGTGTTTCAGGGTTTAGGGCAGTGCAGTGGTGTTCGGGCAGTGTAGGTGGTCGTGCTGGGGCTGGTGTTTCAGGGTTTAGGGCAGTGCAGTGGTGTTCGGGCAGTGTAGGGGGTCCTGCTGGGGCTGGTGTTTCAGGGTTTAGGGCAGTGCAGTGGTGTTCGGGCAGTGTAGGGGGTCTTGCTGGGGCTGGTGTTTCAGAGTCTAGGGCAGTGCAGTGGTGTTCGGGCAGTGTAGGGGTCTTGCTGGGGCTAGTGTTTCAGGGTTTAGGGCAGTGCAGTGGTGTTCGGGCAGTGTAGGGGGTCGTGCTGGGGGTGGTGTTTCAGGGTTTAGGGCAGTGCAGTGGTGTTTGGGCAGTGTAGGGGGTCATGCTGGGGCTAGTGTTTCAGGATTTAGGGCAGAGCAATGGTGTTCAGGCAGTGTAGGGGGTTTTGCTGGAGGTGGTGTTTCAGGGTTTAGGGCAGTGCAGTGGTGTTCGTGCAGTGTAGGGGTGGTGTTTCAGGGTTTAGGGCAGTGGTATTCAGGCAGTGTAGGGGGTCTTGCTGGGGGTGGTGTTTCAGGGTTTAGGGCAGTGCAGTGGTGTTCGGGCAGTGTAGGGGGTCGTGCTGGGGGTGGTGTTTCAAGGTTTAGGGCAGTGCAGTGGTGTTCGGGCAGTGTAGGGTGTCGTGCTGAGGGGTGGTGTTTCAGGGTTTAGGGCAGTGCAGTGGTGTTCGGGCAGTGTAGGGGGTCGTGCAGGGGTGGTGTTTCAGGGTTTAGGGCAGTGCAGTGGTGTTTGGGCAGTGTAGGGGGTCGTGCAGGGGGTGGTGTTTCAGGGTTTAGGGCAGTGCAGTGCTGTTCGGCCAGTGTAGGTGGTCTTGCTGGGGGTGGTGTTTCAGGCTTTAGTGCAGTGGTGTTCGGGCAGTGTAGGGGGTCTTGCTGGGGGTGGTGTTTCAGGGTTTAGGGCAGTGCAGTGGTGTTCGGGCAGTGTAGGGGGTCTGGTGTTCGGGCAGTGTAGGGGGTCATGCTGGGGGTGGTGTTTCAGGGTTTAGGGCAGTGCAGTGGTGTACGGGCAGTGTAGGGGGTCTTGCTGGGGGTGATGTTTCAGGGTTTAGGGCAGGGGTGTTTGGGCAGTGTAGGGGGTCTTGCTGGGGGTAGTGTTTCGGGGTTTAGGGCAGTGCAGTGGTGTTCGTGCAGTGTAGGGGGTCGTGCTGGGGGTGGTGTTTCAGGCTTTAGGGCAGTGCAGTGGTGTTCGGGCAGTGTAGGGGGTCGTGCAGGGGTGGTGTTTCAGGGTTTAGGGCAGTGCAGTGGTGTTTGGGCAGTGTAGGGGGTCGTGCAGGGGGTGGTGTTTCAGGGTTTAGGGCAGTGGTGTTCGGCCAGTGTAGGTGGTCTTGCTGGGGGTGGTGTTTCAGGCTTTAGTGCAGTGGTGTTCGGGCAGTGTAGGGGGTCTTGCTGCGGGTGGTGTTTCAGGGTTTAGGGCAGTGCAGTGGTGTTCGGGCAGTGTAGGGGGTCATGCTGGGGCTGGTGTTTCATGGTTTAGGGCAGTGCAGTGGTGTTCGGGCAGTGTAGGGGGTCATGCTGGGGGTGGTGTTTCAGGGTTTAGGGCAGTGCAGTGGTGTACGGGCAGTGTAGGGGGTCTTGCTGGGGGTGGTGTTTCAGGGTTTAGGGCAGGGGTGTTTGGGCAGTGTAGGGGGTCTTGCTGGGGGTAGTGTTTCGGGGTTTAGGGCAGTGCAGTGGTGTTCGTGCAGTGTAGGGGGTCGTGCTGGGGGTGGTGTTTCAGGGTTTAGGGCAGTGCAGTGGTGTTCGGGTAGTGTAGGGGATCGTGCAGGGGTGGTGTTTCAGGGTTTAGGGCAGTGCAGTGGTGTTCGGGCAGTGTAGGGGGTCGTGCAGGGGGTGGTGTTTCAGGGTTTAGGGCAGTGCAGTGGTGTTCGGCCAGTGTAGGTGGTCTTGCTGGGGGTGGTGTTTCAGGCTTTAGTGCAGTGGTGTTCGGGCAGTGTAGGGGGTCTTGCTGGGGGTGGTGTTTCAGGGTTTAGGGCAGTGCAGTGGTGTTCGGGCAGTGTAGGGGGTCTTGCTGGGGCTTCATGGTTTAGGGCAGTGCAGTGGTGTTCGGGCAGTGTAGGGGGTCATGCTGGGGGTGGTGTTTCAGGGTTTAGGGCAGTGCAGTGGTGTACGGGCAGTGTAGGGGGTCTTGCTGGGGGTGGTGTTTCAGGGTTTAGGGCAGGGGTGTTTGGGCAGTGTAGGGGGTCTTGCTGGGGGTAGTGTTTCGGGGTTTAGGGCAGTGCAGTCGTGTTCGTGCAGTGTAGGGGGTCGTGCTGGGGGTGGTGTTTCAGGCTTTAGGGCAGTGCAGTGGTGTTCGGGCAGTGTAGGGGGTCGTGCAGGGGGTGGTGTTTCAGGGTTTAGGGCAGTGCAGTGGTGTTTGGGCAGTGTAGGGGGTCGTGCAGGGGGTGGTGTTTCAGGGTTTAGGGCAGTGCAGTGGTGTTCGGCCAGTGTAGGTGGTCTTGCTGGGGGTGGTGTTTCAGGCTTTAGTGCAGTGGTGTTCGGGCAGTGTAGGGGGTCTTGCTGGGGGTGGTGTTTCAGGGTTTAGGGCAGTGCAGTGGTGTTCGGGCAGTGTAGGGGGTCTTGCTGGGGCTGGTGTTTCATGGTTTAGGGCAGTGCAGTGGTGTTCGGGCAGTGTAGGGGGTCATGCTGGGGGTGGTGTTTCAGGGTTTAGGGCAGTGCAGTGGTATACGGGCAGTGTAGGGGGTCTTGCTGGGGTTGGTGTTTCAGGGTTTAGGGCAGGGGTGTTTGGGCAGTGTAGGGGGTCTTGCTGGGGGTAGTGTTTCGGGGTTTAGGGCAGTGCAGTGGTGTTCGTGCAGTGTAGGGGGTCGTGCTGGGGGTGGTGTTTCAGGGTTTAGGGCAGTGCAGTGGTGTTCGGGTAGTGTAGGGGATCGTGCAGGGATGGTGTTTCAGGGTTTAGGGCAGTGCAGTGGTGTTCGGGCAGTGTAGGGGGTCGTGCTGGGGGTGGTGTTTCAGGGTTTAGGGCAGTGCAGTGGTGTTCGGGCAGTGTAGGGGGTCGTGCAGGGGGTGGTGTTTCAGGGTTTAGGGCAGTGCAGTGGTGTTCGGGCAGTGTAGGG